>OX438749.1:31630021-32830021 GCA_949316235.1 Oegoconia quadripuncta
AGGAGCTTGATACATAATATATACACTACTGCTGTGTAGCGTATAGCAAAATTACAAACAAAATACACACATGTCAATCAGATGAGATTGTGGTCAAACGCGAATCCAGTCAATCATAAAAAAAATCCATAGACATACACACAGCGCCATCTATTTCCACAGTAAGCATCTATAGGCTTGTGTTGTGGATACCAGATGGTTAATATACTACATAAAGACATTTTTTTTTGTAAATAAATACTTATTATAAATGAAAACATCCATAACTCGAGTACACATGTCTGTATTCATCACACAAACATATGCCCTAGCGGGATTCGAACCCGTGACTGTTATGTAAAGTGGTCAGAGTATCTAACCACTACACCAAACAGGTCGTCAGATGGCAAAACTAGAATTCTGTTTGCTTTACCAAACAAACAAAGGACGACAAGTCGCGGAAACCAGCCCAAATACGAATGGCCCGAGTACTGCAGTAGAATGTTTATATTAAGAAGTATAACAACATGACTCACTTCTGATATACTTGGCTCGTATGGGCACGTCTATGTTGAGCAACTTCTCCACGGCGAGGCTGTAGCACTGCTCGTTGCACATCATGGAAACGTAGTCGAGCCGGTCGAAGTAGGGCAGCGCCTGAGTGTACGTCTTGTACTCGATCAGCTTCTCTGTGCCGCGGTGCAGCAGCCCTATGTGAGGGTCGGCGGCGCGGACAGTCTGCGGACAGGCATTGGTCAGTGGGGACAGTGTTCAGATAGACGTAAGTCAGTGAAGACAGTCAGTGGATAGTCATTTGTTAGTGTAGAAGGTCTACAGACAGATATTGGTCATTGAAAACAGTCAGCAAATAGCCAATAGTTAGTGTGAACAGTCTATGGACAGATATTGGTCAGTGAGGACACAAGGCTAGGCAAACTATTATGGACAGTCTGCAGATGGCCATTTGGTTAGATATTTGCATATATATAGGTGAAGACCTGGTATACAGGATACTTTTCGTAGTTCAAGAACTAAACATCTTATTGTTATTCTTTATTGCACATAAAAAACATGTTGACAATCAGTGGGAAATATTGTACATCACAAGTTCCAACCGGTCTAATCGATGTAATTGTATTTATTTAAAATGGAATGATGTAAACTTGTGAAGTGAATAAATGATTACTTAGGAGGGTTTATCACACACGTACAAACTTCTAAGTACAAATTTTTCGAAATGAATAGACCGATTCTAATGAAACTTTATATGCATAAGTAGGATACATACTCATAGATCTAAAAAGTTAGTTTTTTTTATGCACAACGGATTGGTACTTGACCTCAATCACACCTGATGTTAAGTGAAGATGAGGTCGAAGGTGGAAGCTTACTGACCCGGAAACCCCAACTCATTTGGGGGATTGGCTATCTTATCTCTGACAACCGGAACACAACAATGCAATTAACATTGCTGCTTGGCGGCAAATTTAGATAAGATGGTGGTAGCTAGCTAGGCGGTCATTTAAAATGCCCTACCCCCAACCAAACCGAGTACTTAGACATGTACCCCGCTGAGGATCGAACCCGCGACCTCTGAATCGTAAACCCAATGTTATTTACCTTATAAATATGCACAAATGTATATTCGTTTCGATATTTTTATAATTTTTTTTTTTTCTTAATATGTGTACTCACTGACCTCTCCGTCCAACTCGAGAACCAATCGCAGCACGCCGTGAGCAGCGGGATGCTGTGGCCCGAAGTTCAGTATCATGTTGCGGACCTGCTTCTCGGTTGGCGCGATTATACCTGCAATGCAAGAGAGATGCTGTCAGTTGCTGTGAAGACCTAGGGAATGCAGCGATAATTTAAATATTCAGAAAATCTCTGGGGGAGATACATAGTAAAAAAATTGAGAACCTCCTCCTTTCTGAAGTCGGTTAAAAAATAAGTTAGAGTAGCTTTTACCTGAATAAGGTGGGTGTTTGATCAGGCTGGTAACTTCATCAGGGTACATGACGGCACCCTGGAACTGCTTCACATATTCTGTATCTGGATGCCATCGGTGAGCGTCGCGCTGCGTACTGAAAGTGTATTTATGGACTTTGCAGTACAGTAAAGTACAGTACAGTACTTTGCTAATCGTCCCACAATATGCGGGGCACCTCACTCAGGGTGCATTCGAGACACTTTGAATGTTGAGTATTTCACAATGTTGCTTAAGCGTAGATCTGCGCTTGAGCATAGTTACTTAATTTAAAATTAATTCTAGCGAAACACCAATGACTTCACTAAGGCAAATAGTCTGCGGGCTGCATTTGATTTTGGATGACTATTTAGCCTCTGTTTATGTCTTATTATCAGTGTCTTTCATTGTTGCACGTTCCAGACACATTCCACCGATACATGGTGCACATCTTCTGTCGTAGCTGAATATCTGAGCATATCTTACGTTATTCATACAACTTCTTAATTTGCGCTAATAACACACTTTCTTCATACGCCCACACACACACACGCACACACGCACATACACAATCACACACACATACGCACATATGTAATCACACACACACTCACGCTCACACGCATACATCCTATCTCGCAACATAAGGCCGTTCCATTCCAGAGGGTGAGAGGCTGGTGATCTGTCACACAGGTTTCCTAGTACGGACACCAGTCTCTCACAAAATTTTGTACTTACATGTAGCATATGTCGTAGATTAAGGACCTATTGTTTATACCTGTATACTTTTGTGAGAGAGAATAAAAACTTTTTGAATTTGAATTTTGAATCCTCTATAAGGTCACACACGTCACGGTTAGGAGAGCTGGTCTTTACAGAATATTTAAAATAATACTTTGCTTCGTTTTCGGGAGAATTTGCCCTAATCGCAAATATCGCAATGCTCAGTAGGAGGGTTGGCAATCACAGAGGCTTCGCACCTGGTATTTATTTATTTATTCACACAAAATCTTAACAGCATATATTTAACAATCAATATCTTTAATCTTGCATGCCAGACAATGAGACTTCAATACTGTCACTACACTATTACTAAAACAAATCAATGAGGATAAAACCAGACAACTATACAGCGATTAATGAAAATGTATAACAACTGTTATACTTACTATGCCTTATTCCCTTTTTACGAAACCCACGACAAGAGACAGTTTGGTCCTATTCGCCTCTGCCGGGAATCAATTTTTTTTAAATGCACATGCAAATATTACAAGAAAATTAATATAAAATAATGTTTCAACAATGAAAAAAATTGTAGTAAACTTTTCTATTGTTTTTTTTTTTTAAAACCTAATGTACACATGAAAGCATGAATATGAATATTATTTTGATATTTTAAGGCAATCGGTCGTCTTTAATGCGATCAACCATTACTGCCAGTGTCCGGTTGTGCGGATAAAACGTTGGGTGAGGTTGACCAGCAATATGAATATTGCTGAGTAGTTATTGGTCGCAGTGTAGCCTTCGGGGCCGAAGCATTATTTATCTAAGTAATTCCTATGTAATGAATATTTCTCAAAATACGTAAAATAACCTCCAAAGTTACATAATTGTTTAATTACAGGGACGCAATTGTTTTACATATAATTTTTGATATTCCTTATAAATCACTTACGTCACATTGTAGACTGCGGGTAAATTTTTAAATAGGGCATGAGTTTGTCCTAAATTTGAGGATTTTCGCAGCAAAACATTCCAAATCGATGCCATTTTTATAGGACTGCGTTCCGTTTCAACATCATATCACACGAAATGTCATAAACCAAATAATAAAAAAGTGCAAACGCGATTATTAGCAGTATATAATTTGTAATCGGGACAATTTAACAAAATTATAATTTACAAGAGCAACAATATTTTATATTTCATTACGAAAGTTATTAAAGACATCTTTGTTTTATTGGAAAGAAATAAAATTATGTCCGTGAAGTGAAGCGCGTTTGAAAACGTCATTTAAGGGATGCGATCGTAAATAATTATACTCATTCAGCGTCTTGAACTGATAAACCTCTGGAGAGAAATTAGATATAGAATAGAATAGATTTATTAAAAAGCGTGACTTAATGGTGTCGATTCGGATGTACATCAACTAAACTAAAACCAGTTTTAAAGTAGTACTGTCTCTTTCTCCCTGGAACAGTACGATGCGACGGCACCACTCCAAAACTGGTTTTAGTTTAATTGGTGTACATCCAAATCTCATCCAAATCGACACCAGTATTTGTAATGAATGACTTTCTGAATTAAAATAAATTAAATTATTATTTAATTAGTTAAAATATTTTCTAAAAAAAATATAATCACTTACGGAGTTGGTTATAGAATAAATTGAAGTAATATTATGTTGTTCAACGAAAGAAACAAAATTGTATTTCATATTTTAGTTATTACTTCCGAACGCTTCCCTAAAATGTAACTTCTTTTTTTTTTTATATGGCTTGGCACTATACCCATCGATAGCCATTTACGAAACAAACACACTTCTTTCTACGCACAAACAAATCTATCTATTTTTTATATTATTGTTACGTGATGTTTTATGTAAATAAAATTTAAAATAAAATAGAGATAATACAACTTTCATTACAGAAGTTTCAGATTTATTTCTGCTAACTATTTTGCTACATACATTTTTATTTGTTTGCATTATTTTCATGACACAATGCATCTTGATGACATTCACGAATCATGATTGATTATTATCATGCATGATGGATGACATTTCGATTATTGGCTTATTGATAACACGGAACGCGGTTTCGGAAAAATGACATCAATTTTGAATGTTTTGTTACGAAAATCCTCTTATTCAAAACAAACGCACGCCTTATTAAATAGTTTACCCGCCGTCAATAACTTAATGTAAGTGGTTTTATGAAATACCAGAAAGAATAGCTAAAAAACATTGTATTCTGCTAATAACAACATTACGTAACATCGTCATCATATACGTTCCCACTGTTGGGAGTGGGCCACAGTCTTCGCTCTCTGGGAGGAGGTGTGGGCCTTAATCCGCCACGTGGGCCTAGTACAGAATGGGCCTAGTGTGTGAGACTAGTCTTCTTTTGTAGTACACTGTGACCCTGCCTCCAATTGAAACACTCGTATTAAAATGCAATAGTAGTTCTATCCTAGAACTGCCTGTGCTAGACATTGCTTAACTTCGCTAATCGAAAACGAACAGCCAAAGGGATTGCGCCCCGAGTGCTTCGGAGGCCTGTATAATACAAATTAAGTTTTGTCAAGAATTCATGTACATTTTTTGTTATTTTTTTATTTACCAATATAATTAAAGTTACATTACATCCATACAACAATAAATTAGAATAAAAACAACTAACCACAAATGTAACACTTTTTATAATAACACTATGTATTTAGTAAATAACCCAGATAATGTAAATATATATATGGAAAAATAAAGCTTAATAATAATAATTAAAGTTAGTAATAAAATAATAATTAAGTCCCCAACCCGCATTGGGCCAGCATTGTTTTTTTTTTATGCACGACGGGTTCGTACTTGACCTCAATCACACCTGATATTAAGTGAAGATGAGGTCGAAGGTGGAAGCGTACTGACCCGGAAACCCCAACACATTTGGGGGACTGGCTATCTTATCTCTGACAACCGGAACACAACAATGCTATTAACATTGCTGCTTGGCGGCAGATTTAGATAAGATGGTGGTAGCCAGCCAGGCGGACATTTTAAAATGCCCTACCACCAACCAAACCGAGTACTTAAGCATGTACCCCGCTGGGGATCGAACCCGCGACCTCCAAATCGTAAACCTAATGTTGTTTACATTGAGCCACGGAGGCGGTTAGTAGTTGTATGTTGGATTGTAAAGGTTTATCTGTTCAAGCTGTACACGTACCCAGCTGGCATCTGCATTTTGTAAACCATTGTATTTAGTTTGCAGCGCAACGCCAATCGATGGCACCCAGATGCAGAATACGTAGAGCAGTTCCAGGGTTCCGTCATGTACCCTGATGAAGTCACCAGCAAGATCAAACACCCGCCTTACTCTGGTAAAAAGTTGTCTTAGTTTATTCGTGCAATGTTGTTCTGCTTTTATTTTTGAAATAATCGAACAGTTTTAGGCAGCTTCAATGAAATGGTGTAATGCATGTGCATGCAGATTCAAATACATACACAGGCACACACACACTGACACACATAAATACGTACACACATACATATATTCACACATAAACACAATGTACTCAGATATCAATATAATATACAGGGTGAAATTTAATTCATGTAATTTCAGTGTACTGGTGACTCCAGTCCTGTTTACGAACAACTTTCCACTAGGAACCATAGCTGAATTCAGCCGAACATTGATTGAACTTTATACCAAAGGTGGATTCAGAATGGGTTAATTTGTATGGGTAACCGAACATTTTTTGCTTGAATTGGACTCTGGTTCCTTGGTAAAAGTTGTTCATAATCAAAAGTGGAGTCATCAGGTAATGGGAATTACACAAAATCACCCTGTATGTATGGTTACATTACATAACCCGATAATGGAGCGTACTGAAAAGCCTTAAGTTTTTCCTAGTACGAATATCAGACCCCACAAAATAGTACTTACTTATAAGGTTAGTTAAGTTTGAAATAGCCTGACATGCGAACGAGCTGGTTATGTCCAGGGATTATTTTCATCTAAATGGTCTGATATTTTATAATATGCTTTCTTAATAAGTTTCTGTTTTATAATATCTTTAAATTTATTCGGATGACAATGAAATATTATGGTATCATTGAGCTTGTTAGATGTTGGAGCTGGAAGGTTATCTTGACAAGTATTCAGATCGTATCTAGAATCTGATGGTGGAGTGGAAATGTGGACACAGAAACCCAACATTGATACCTACTTTAGAGTTTGAGCTTATGTGACTCGTCTTTGTGAGTGCTGGAATAAGAAAATTAAAAAAAAAAGAAAAATCGTTTAATTCAGGAGTAGACCCATATTTTGGTTAGTAACTTAAAATAAATAGTAGTAGTTAGTAACTTAATTCTATAATAACTGTGAACAGAAGGGACCATACGACTGCTGCGGCACAATCAGCACTATTTGGATGTGTGCAAGCGTATCCAGTGCCGCAGCATCACGGTATCCCACCTGTCCACCAATGTGCTCAGAATGGTGTTGGAGCTAATGCTAATATGTGATGGTCAGTCTCATAATGGAGCCTTAAAAGCTGTGTTTAGTTAAAAAATTTAAATATAAAACTTATTCCATAGTTCCTTTCCTTGTTGCAGGTTTTGCTGGTTGCATTTAATGTGGGGTACTTAAATATGGGGCCCCCGTGCTGAAGTGGCCAGTAAGCTGACCCTATTTAAATGAAGTTGTTTGGCTTACTATGGCTTTTTGGTCTATTAACATGATTGCCATTGACTATTTGAGTTTGTTCCACTATATAGCATGTTCCTCCATCTCTAACATGGGCGTTCAAAGTTATGTAGATCCATAGTTTGTTGCGAATTAGTGATCCTTTACTTGTTTAGTTAGACCCATTGGCTACTTAGATAATTGAACCATTTGTAATTGGACCAGATGTTACTTAGACCAGTTGATATTTAATAATAATAAATCTGTTTATGGTTTTCTTTACAAGCGTTAGGGATAGTACTGGTGCTTGCTCTAAGCTATGTTGCTTATGTGGCAAGTCACCAGGCTCTCCAACTCTAAAGTATTGTTCGAACAGTCTTAATGTAAGCATTGTAAATCTAAACAACAAAGCTTAGCACAGCCGGTACAGCAAAGGATGTCTTGCTCTTTTGCCTTGACTATTCAGAACCCTATGTCAATGGCATTAAAAAAATAATCTAAATCGGAACTAAAGCAATAAATTAATTATTATTATTTATGAACTTTAATCAATCAATCAAGTACACTTTATTGCACAAAATTTAAGATAACATTTGATAAATATAAACAAAGTTTACATCAAAATTGTACAAAACTTCTAATTATGTTACAAATTAAGACCAGTCATAATTTTTATTAACGTGATTTACAGGACTCCTCTTAAATAAAGAATGTTTGTGCCCGGACACCTTGCTCTTCCATAAGTAATTGAGATAAATTAAATTACATACAGCAAAAACCAAAAACATTTATAGCAAGAAATAATAAGTAGTTGTCGTGCGTTAGTACGTGCATGTGTGTTTGTATATTAGACCACTTGCTTACTTATATCAGTTGCTACTTAGAACATTAGATAATTGGACCATTGGTAATTGGACCAGTTCATAATTGGACCAATGGATAATTGGACCAATGGTTAATTGGACCAATTGATAATTGAACCAAGTGCATTTCAGACGAAGTGATACTAATCCTCCTTAGTCGGCCTAGCATCGAATTCACCGCCATCCTAGTCTCATCCTATTCCTACACGCTAGTAGTGTGCGAAATATCCACAATATCATTTATTTAGTTTTTTTATTAATTTTTATTTAGTCTTGCATTAATTTTAATCTTAGTTTGGTATAGACTACGGGCTGACAACGTCGCATTTTGTCCTAATGGCTTAGATGTTACGCAATATTGTCAATGTTATTTTTGGTTAATAATTTGTAATAATTAAGCCTTTGGGACATTACCTACCTTATACCTACCGTATAGCATTTCATTAAATGCAGAAATTGTAAAAACATTGTAAATCCCAGAGAAAATAAGCGATTTAAACAAAACGGCAAAACCGATTTTGATAAAACATGTCTAAGAACCACATCCAAATAAATAAAACCGCATCCAGACGTATAAGGCTTTTAAGAATCCACGGGAATAGCTATACCCTTCTGCTTTAAATGTGTTTGCGGGTTCCTCCTAGACAGGTCTGGCGACCACTTGTTTCAAGGAATCTCGACTTGTCCCTTACAGGCAGTATAATTTCGAGTCTGGATGAATTATTTGTACGACAGATTGTAAAAGCGCGGAAATTGTGGCCGTCACCGTGTCCTCCTATTGCAGGTTTGATCTCGCCAACCGAGAAGCAGGTCCGCAACATGGTTTTAAACTTCGGGCCGCAGCACCCCGCAGCGCACGGCGTGTTGCGATTGGTGTTGGAGTTGGATGGGGAGGTCAGTGAGTACAACAACTGACCAATAGCTGCATAGCCTAGAAAATACGGTTTGACCTCGGAGAAACGAATAGCCGCGATTTTCTTGAAACATTTAATACAGTGTTGTAAATGTGTAGTTACAATTGCTAAAAATTAAGCATTTTTAAGAAACACAAGTACTGAGTAAGTAACTAAATAAGCTAAAGTTGAAAATTGGTAGGTATTTCTTTAAATTCCAAATTTTCGTTACAAAATATTAATTCTCATTATTATACATACTAGCCAATGGCTGCAGACTGACTGAGGGCATACCTGTCCACAGAATGTCCACACTAACCAATGGCTATCTACTTCCGGTCCTCAGTGACCAATATCTGTCCGTAGACGTCCACACTAACCAATGGCTATCTACTGACTGTCCTCACTGACCAATGTCTGTCCGTAGATTGTCCACACTAACCAATGGTTATCTACTGACGGTCCTCATTGACCAATGTCTGTCCGTAGAGTGTCCACACTAACCAATGGTTATCTACTGACGGTCCTCATTGACCAATGTCTGTCCGTAGAGTGTCCACACTAACCAATGGTTATCTACTGACGGTCCTCATTGACCAATGTCTGTCCGTAGATTGTCCACACTAACCAATGGTTATCTACTGACGGTCCTCATTGACCAATGTCTGTCCGTAGAGTGTCCACGCTAACCAATGGTTATCTACTGACTGCCCTCATTGACCAATGTCTGTCCGTAGGCTGTACACGCTGACCAATGGCTATCTACTGACTCTACTCATTGATCAATATCCGTCTGCAGACTGTTCAAACTAACCAATGGCTATACATAGATTGTCCTCACTGACCAATGACTATCAGCAGAGTGTCCACAGTAACCAATGCCTGTCCGCAGACTGTCCGTAGGGTGTACACGCTAACCAATGGCTATCTACTGACTGTCCTCACTGACCAATGTCTGTCCGTAGATTGTCCACACTAACCAATGGTTATCTACTGACGGTCCTCATTGACCAATGTCTGTCCGTAGAGTGTCCACACTAACCAATGGTTATCTACTGACGGTCCTCATTGACCAATGTCTGTCCGTAGAGTGTCCACACTAACCAATAGCTATCTACTGACTGTCCTCACTGACCAATGTCTGTCCGTAGATTGTCCACACTAACCAATGGTTATCTACTGACGGTCCTCACTGACCAATGTCTGTCCGTAGATTGTCCACACTAACCAATGGTTATCTACTGACGGTCCTCATTGACCAATGTCTGTCCGTAGAGTGTCCACACTAACCAATGGTTATCTACTGACGGTCCTCATTGACCAATGTCTGTCCGTAGAGTGTCCACACTAACCAATGGTTATCTACTGACGGTCCTCATTGACCAATGTCTGTCCGTAGAGTGTCCACACTAACCAATGGTTATCTACTGACGGTCCTCATTGACCAATGTCTGTCCGTAGAGTGTCCACACTAACCAATGGTTATCTACTGACGGTCCTCATTGACCAATGTCTGTCCGTAGATTGTCCACACTAACCAATGGTTATCTACTGACGGTCCTCATTGACCAATGTCTGTCCGTAGAGTGTCCACGCTAACCAATGGTTATCTACTGACTGCCCTCATTGACCAATGTCTGTCCGTAGGCTGTACACGCTGACCAATGGCTATCTACTGACTCTACTCATTGATCAATATCCGTCTGCAGACTGTTCAAACTAACCAATGGCTATACATAGATTGTCCTCACTGACCAATGACTATCAGCAGAGTGTCCACAGTAACCAATGCCTGTCCGCAGACTGTCCGTAGGGTGTACACGCTAACCAATGGCTATCTACTGACTGTCCTCACTGACCAATGTCTGTCCGTAGATTGTCCACACTAACCAATGGTTATCTACTGACGGTCCTCATTGACCAATGTCTGTCCGTAGAGTGTCCACACTAACCAATGGTTATCTACTGACGGTCCTCATTGACCAATGTCTGTCCGTAGAGTGTCCACACTAACCAATAGCTATCTACTGACTGTCCTCACTGACCAATGTCTGTCCGTAGATTGTCCACACTAACCAATGGTTATCTACTGACGGTCCTCACTGACCAATGTCTGTCCGTAGATTGTCCACACTAACCAATGGTTATCTACTGACGGTCCTCATTGACCAATGTCTGTCCGTAGAGTGTCCACACTAACCAATGGTTATCTACTGACGGTCCTCATTGACCAATGTCTGTCCGTAGAGTGTCCACACTAACCAATGGTTATCTACTGACGGTCCTCATTGACCAATGTCTGTCCGTAGAGTGTCCACACTAACCAATGGTTATCTACTGACGGTCCTCATTGACCAATGTCTGTCCGTAGATTGTCCACACTAACCAATAATTATCTACTGACGGTCCTCATTGACCAATGTCTGTCCGTAGAGTGTCCACGCTAACCAATGGTTATCTACTGACGGTCCTCATTGACCAATGTCTGTCCGTAGATTGTCCACGCTAACCAATGGTTATCTACTGACTGCCCTCATTGACCAATGTCTGTCCGTAGGCTGTACACGCTGACCAATGGCTATCTACTGACTCTACTCATTGATCAATATCCGTCTGCAGACTGTTCAAACTAACCAATGGCTATACATAGATTGTCCTCACTGACCAATGACTATCCGCAGAGTGTCCACAGTAACCAATACCTGTCCGCAGACTGTCCGCGCCGCCGACCCTCACATAGGGCTGCTGCACCGCGGCACAGAGAAGCTGATCGAGTACAAGACGTACACTCAGGCGCTGCCCTACTTCGACCGGCTCGACTACGTTTCCATGATGTGCAACGAGCAGTGCTACAGCCTCGCCGTGGAGAAGTTGCTCAACATAGACGTGCCCATACGAGCCAAGTATATCAGGAGTGAGTCATGTTGTTATACTCGTATTGTATGTATTTATGTATTCATTTAATTTAAATTCGATTTATTAGTTATGTTACGTATAGGAATGCAAATATCTAGTAATAAATATATTTCACAATAATATAGAATCGCAGACATGAGTATGTTATTACGCTTTCGGCTAAATAAACGAAAAAACTTATTTTTTGTGGTAGTGTTGGTGGTAGGACATTATAAATGTCCGCCTGGCTAGCTACCACCATCTTATCTAAATCTGCCGCCAAGCGGCAATGTTAATGGCATTGTTGTGTTCCGGTTGTCAGAGATAAGATAGCCAGTCCTCCAAATGTGTTGGGGTTTCCGGGTCAGTACGCTTCCACCTTCGACCTCATCTTCACTTAACATCAGGTGTGATTGAGGTCAAGTACCAACCCGTTGTGCATAAAAAAATAAATAATAATAACTTAATGAATATCGCCTCTTCCACAAATTAATGCCATTTGTTACTGTTATTGTATTGGGTAGCTAAATTAACTTAAGGTTTTAATTAATGTATAATGTATTTTTTTTAATATATATTTAGGACACTTACACCAATCATCTAGTCCCAAACTAAGCAAAGCTTGTGCTATGGATACAAGATAAACGGATAAACATACATAAATATTTATATAAACATCCGAGACTCGGGAATAAATGTTCATATTCATCACACAAGCATTTACCCGCCGTGGGATTCGAACTCGCAACCGTTGGTTTCGGTGACAGGGTCACTATCCACTACACCAATCGGTCGTCGTATACCTCCAAGTTGCCCACACTGTACCTGCAGCCCTCTAAACTATAAATTATTCATTACTTTCCAGCACTGTTCTGTGAACTGACTCGCATCCGTAACCACATAATGGCGGTTGCCACCCATGCGTTAGACATTGGCGCGCTGACGCCACTCTTCTGGCTGTTCGAGGAGAGAGAGAAGCTGATGGAGCTATACGAGAGAGTCTCCGGGGCCAGGATGCATGCTGCGTACATCAGGCCTGGTGGTGTTGCGCTCGTGAGTTGTTTACCTGTGTATAGGAATAACGTTCCAGACACTTGGATGACTGAGCTGGTCTTATGATGGAGCCGAAAGGTGGTTATAGGAACTCAAGAAATTAATGCAATTCCATCGCGTTTGGACTTTGATTTGTCTTGAGAAGTGGTCTGATCTCAGTATCCAGGGCCTGATGATAGATCAGGAAGGTGGAGACCGCATCTTATGTTTAGGCTCTGTGAGTGCAAGAATAATAGGTTATGATCAGCATTTCATGATGGAGGATTGGAAGCTAGGTTTTATAAGGTATTTTTAATGGGGAAATTATTTGCTTTTCAGGATATGCCTCTTGGCCTAATGGATGACATTTATGATTTCTCCAAAAAGTATTCATCCCGTCTGGATGAGGTTGAAGACCTATTAACCACAAACAGGATCTGGGTGCAGCGCACTAAGGATATAGGCGTGGTCACCGCGCAGGATGCGCTTAACTACGGCTTCAGGTTTGTATGAATGATCGACCCATGACTTTATGAGTGACGAGGAATACCCTACTCGAGGACCCTTCATATTATATTCTTTATTAGAATTTCATTCAAGAGATAGGTTATGTAAGTAGTTGATGCATCTCCAATTTGTGTGGGAGAAGCAGTGTAAACAATGACTTTATGTGTGAGCGGGGACTATTCTGAGTGAACGAGTCTCTCGGATAAGAGAGTTTCTGACTGCTTAGTTTGAGTGGGCCATCGTTCTGGCTTCGGAACAAGACGTGTTGATCAGAAAGAGGTTCTTGGTGGTCACCAAGGATTTAGATTTTTATGAGTGAACAATGATTTTATGAGTGACGCTGAAGACATGTGTGTGATACCGTGTGCGGCTTTTAATTTGTGTTGTGAGAATGCAGAGTGAACAAATGATGTCTTACGAATATTTGTATTATCTGAGAAATAGGCTATGTATTTCGATATCCCTATTCTGGTTTATTGATTTGAGTAAGCGAATTGAGCAATGAGTATGAGCGAGCTGGGTTATTCTGCGTGAGCGACTCGAAGTAGAGTGAGCGATACTTACTACACTGAGTGTCTCTCTAGTCGAGTGACAATTTTATTATATTTATTATTTGCTATCTCATCAATGCCAGATGTTCCTAAACCTAAGTTCTTTAGGCGATATATTGTACCTAGACTGGCTTCATATGTTTCTAATGCATCTAACAATTAATTATATGCTTTGGTGATAGTGGCGTGATGCTACGCGGATCCGGCATCAAGTGGGACCTGCGCAAGACGCAGCCCTATGACGCGTACGAATACGTCAACTTCGACGTGCCCATCGGGACCAACGGGGACTGCTACGATAGGTGAGTCTAACTGTCGGGTCCAACGGGGACTGCTACCATAGGTGAGTCTAACTGTCGGGACTAACGGGGACTGCTACGATAGGTGAGTCTAACTGTCGGGTCCAACGGGGACTGCTACGATAGGTGAGTCTAACTGTCGGGTCCAACGGGGACTGCTACGATAGGTGAGTCTAACTGTCGGGTCCAACGGGGACTGCTACGATAGGTGAGTCTAACTGTCGGGTCCAACGGGGACTGCTACGATAGGTGAGTCTAACTGTCGGGACCAACGGGGACTGCTACGATAGGTGAGTCTAACTGTCGGGACCAACGGGGACTGCTACGATAGGTGAGTCTAACTGTCGGGACCAACGGGGACTGCTACGATAGGTGAGTCTAACTGTCGGGACCAACGGGGACTGCTACGATAGGTGAGTCTAACTGTCGGGACCAACGGGGGAGTCCAAATGATAACCTGCCATCTTTTTACATCAGATACCTTTGCCGTGTGGAGGAAATGCGTCAGTCCTTGCACATCGTGGACCAGTGCCTCAACCAGATGCCGCCGGGCGAGGTGAAGACCGATGACGCCAAACTCACACCTCCAGCGAGGGCGGAGATGAAGGTATATCCGACATGTTAATCCACTTTTAATATTCATGTATTCCTTCAATGGATACTTAGTTAATATTTTCCAATTTGTCTAGTGAATAAGAACTAAAATATTTAGGTCCTTACCTATGAAATTGGCGTTTCATTAAGACTGTTTTCTCCATACAAACATTTTTGATTTTTTTTTGGGAACGGCAAATCCAACTTTAGCTAAACTTTGTGTGTATTATCGGATAACATTAAGTTAAGTATAGGCAGCGTTAATTTTAAAAGTAACCGCTTTATAAAAGTTTCAGCGAATCTAAGAAATGATTATGGGAAGCACATGAAAAGACGTCTGTTCAAATTTTTTTTATTAAGTGATTTAGCCCAGAAATTAAAAAATATTTCATGTGAAACCTTGAAATAATATTCCATTTTCCAAATAAAAAACAAATTTGGATATAGCTTTGAAAATCGCAGGAATTGGTACATATGATTAACGAAGAAAAAAAACTCCAATTTCATAGGTAAAGACCCAATATAATAAGAATCCAATAGACCACCCAACTCAGGTGCATGGAGTGGTATGTAACGTAGGATAGAGATGAAGACCCGTACAAAACCCTCTCTACCTACCTATCTTTAGTTTAGATTTAATTAAAATTCATGTAAAATTACATGAACGAACATCATGTGTATTTTATATCTTGTATTGTCACCCAATCTAAACCTATCTAATGAAAAGTAACCACAAATCTTATTGATCAGCAATCTCATCATCCATCATAGTTTCCATCATCATCCAAACCCATATTTACTATTTATTTTAATCTATTTACAAAAAAACTGTTACTATTTTGAGTATTATCCTTTTCTAGTACACTTTTCATCTTTGATTCCTGGTCATGATTCTAACATTGGTTTGCTTGTTCGTCAGACATCCATGGAGGCGCTGATCCACCACTTCAAGCTGTTCACGCAGGGCTACCAAGTGCCTCCTGGTGTCACCTATACCGCCGTGGAGGCCCCCAAGGGAGAATTCGGCGTGTATCTCGTTTCGGACGGCAGCTCCAAGCCATACAGGTGACCCAACATACATGCATACACTTAGTACTTATAATAATTTATTTATTTATTTATTTATATACCAAATTTCATCCATATCCGTGCATCCGTTTCGCCGTGATTGAGCAACAAACACCAAACTTATAATATTCAAATCAAATCAAATCAAGAATGTTTTATTTCGTAAGTTATAAGAATAACATTTGAAATCGTCATGACATACAGTTATCACTCATTCACTAGGCAGTCTCCCCAGAGAAGAACGAGCAAGAAACTCCAGGGTTGCTCTTTTTAAATAGGTCAATACAAATACAATTTGAAATAATTGTTAAAATTATGATTCGACACAGAAAAATAAGAATAAAATATACTGGATATTGCCGAGCGGTTCATGTCCACGCATTCTTATCATCCAGATAGTCAGAAATTTTATAATAGCCTTTGGCACATAGTTTCCGTTAGGTAAAATATAATTGGATAGATATATGGTCGCTGATAGTCATTAATATAGAAAGAAAGAAGAAAGAAAGAAAATACTTTTATTTAGCCGTACTATAGCACAACACAGAGTAAAACTAAAACATGATTACAAAAACGGTGCAAAATGCTACAGCCGACTAAAATAAGGGTACGACTCAGCATAGTGTCTGCCCACTTGGACGGACGCTGATTTTCAGTCGCTCCCTTACGTCGTCGTCGTCCTAAGATCTTTCGCGCACAATTATTTATTACAATATTTTCACAATAGCTATGATTGAGTGCATCCACATTTGCATATGTAAGTGTGCATGTATTTGCAAATGTGTGTGCATCTAATATAAATAAATAATGGATTGTAAGTCCTGTACTGTAATGGACTGTATTTCATCTTCCGCAATCATAGCAACTTTTGCATATCTTGAAGTATTAATTTAAATTTAGCTTTAAAAGTGAATTTAGAAAGTGGAAACCTTAAAGGTGGGGGCAGATTGTTCCAACATTTAGTTGCTTGATAGCGGAAGCTACCTTCAAATGCTCTCGTTTTATGAAATGGTGTTACCAGAATAGGCGTATTAATTCTTCGGGAGTTAAAAGTGTGCTTGGCCCATGTTAGTTTTTCAAAAAGGTATTCTGGTTTTTTTAATTTAATAATATCATGGACCAAGCAAGCAAAGTGAAGGCGTCTCCTAGATTCCATATTTAGAATTCCTTCGGTATTTAATTTTGGTGTAATGTGGCTTCTAGGGGGCACTCTGTAACAAAATCTAATGCAAGCATTTTGTACCCGTTGAATAAGTCGCTTTGAAGTGGAAAGAAGACAGGGACCAATCACTATATCACCGTAATTGAACTTAGAGAGGACTAGGGACTCACAGACCTGCAGCCGCACTTTCTCAGAATATAATATAAATAAATAAATAATATCCTAGGACATATACACACAGCGCCATCTAGTTCCACACTAAGCAACTAGTGTATTATGTGTTGATGTATTACATTTAGATAAGATGGTGGTAGCTAGTCAGGCGGACATTTAAAATGCCCTACAACCAACCAAACCGAGTACTAAACATGTACCCTGCTGGGGATCGAGCCCGCGACCTCCAAATTGTAAACCGTATATTGTTTATGGAGGCCCTAAATCGCGTTTTACGACACCCACGGCAAAACCACCAAGACAAGGATACTTTGTTATGTTAATATTTTATTTACCTACTTAAAACATTTGCCAGATGCAAGATAAAGGCCCCCGGGTTCGCTCACTTGGCCGCCCTCGAGAAGATCGGCAAGAACTCCATGCTGGCCGACATCGTGGCCATCATCGGGACCCTCGACGTCGTCTTCGGTGAGATAGACCGATGAAGCGATATTCCGAGGAGCAAATTATTTTCTGTCTCTCTGCTTATCTTCTCTCTAGTCTTCGTAAATATTAAATTATCGTTCGGTTTACGATACTTGTTGATTGTCGTTTTACAGCTCAGTGGCGCTCTCAAAACAAAAATTTCCTTGAAACCTACAACCTAATTATTAGGAGTCCATACTGTCCCACTGCTGGGTATAGTTCCCTCCTCTCCACTCCTCTCTGTCCCGGGCTTCTTCAAGTTGTTGAGGAACTTATCCAGCTCGTCCCGCCATCTTAATTCGCCTACAAATGATGAAAAAAAATAATAGAAGCTTTCTCAATGACCATATCCGAAAATAACGAAGTCAGAACACTGAGTGAGACACAATCAATATCGCATTGTAATTATACTCTATGGAGGTGCGCGATTTCGACCTGCATGCGAGTCCTCCAAATGATTGGCGCAGTCGGTAGGATTGCGTCGCATCGCTGCATTAGGACATACATGTACAGTCGTTATCCGTTCGTAATTCTCGTGCGTGAAAATTAACAAACCTGTTTTGGCATTTTATATCATATAGTTTGATTTGAGAGAAAAATTGTGTTGATGGCGCCACTGAGCCGTAACATTTTTGACAGTATTTTATTTAATTGTGTTTCAATATTTGTATTTGAAAAATCATTATGTAGCATAAGAAAACGTTCAAAATGCAACTACTATTTTAGTACTTGTAAGATTTTTGATATGTAAGTAATATCTACTAATAAATAAGTCGGCGAATACACTCACAGCCGAAGAGACTGCAACAAACTATTGCACGAGTCAATTAAAATGCAACCTAGTAAATCGTCCAGTTGTCATACCGCCTAATCCATTGCTTTCAGAATTGCAATCCTTTATGAATTCCGTCCATGTCATGTCGTAACACAATGACAGGGACGGACGGCGCATTGCTACCACTATAGCTTTGAGTGGCGGTAGAGCCTCAGGTCAATTGTCCCTCACTCGAGATTTTTTTTTTTTATGCACGACGGGTTCGTACTTGACCTCAATCACACCTAATGTTCAGTGAAGATGAGGTCGAAGGTGGATGCGTACTGACCCGGAAACCCCAACACATTTGGGGGACTGATTATCTTATCTCTGACAACCGGAACACAACAATGGTATTAACATTGCTGCTTGGCGGCAGATTTAGATAAGATGGTGGTAGCTAGCCAGGCGGACAATGCCGGTACTTAAACATGTACCCCGCTGGGGATCGAACCCGCGACCTCCGAATCGTAAACCCAATGTTGTTTACATTGAGCCACGGAGGCGGTTTTTTGATACTATTTTATTGACGTCTCAGATCAGATGGGTTGTTAATTTATTAACAACACTGTTTTTAAACAGTTTAGTTATAGAATGAAATTTGTCTGCAGGATTATGAAACTGATTCAGTTTATTTTATGTGTTAGATAAACATTTGTTTAGCCACACATATATTGGGTCTTTACCTATGAAATTGGAGTTTTTTTTCTTCGTTAATCATATGTACCAATTCCTGCGATTTTCAAAGCTATATCCAAATTTGTTTTTTATTTGGAAAATGGAATGGTTATTTCAAGGTTTCACATTAAATATTTTTGTAATTTCGGTTATTTTTAAAAAATCGGCGGTTACTTTTAAAAATTAACGCTGCCTATACTTAACTTAATGTTATCCGATAATACACACAAAGTTTAGCTAAATTTGTATTTGCCGTTCCCAAAAAAAAACAAATGTTTGTATGGAGAAAACAGTGTTAATGAAATTCTTCATACAAAACGCCAATTTCATAGGTAAGGACCTAATATTAAATACTTCATGCAGTAGTATAAGTGCTTAGAACGACACTGCTGCAGTTTATTCAGTATCAGGTACTTAGAACGAAACTTTGATGCAGTTTATTTTATATGAGGGGTTTGGAATTACACTGTCATACAGTTTATTTGGTATAGGGGGGGCTTAGAATGGAACTGTAACACAGTTTATTTTGTATGGGGTGATTAGAATGGAACTGTGATAGAGTTTATTTTGTATGGGGGGTTTAGAATGAAAGTGTGATGCAGTTTATTTTGTATGGGGGTGGGGCTTAGAATGGAACTGTAACAGTTTATTTTGTATGGGGTGATTAGAATGGAACTGTGATAGAGTTTGTTTTGTATGGGGGGTTTAGAATGAAAGTGTGATGCAGTTTATTTTGTATGGGGGGCTTAGAATGGAACTGTAACAGTTTATTTTGTATGGGGTGATTAGAATGGAACTGTGATAGAGTTTATTTTGTATGGGGGGTTTAGAATGAAAGTGTGATGCAGTTTATTTTGTATGGGGGTGGGGCTTAGAATGGAACTGTAACAGTTTATTTTGTATGGGGTGATTAGAATGGAACTGTGATAGAGTTTGTTTTGTATGGGGGGTTTAGAATGAAAGTGTGATGCAGTTTATTTTGTATGGGGGGGGGGGGGCTTAGAATGGAACTGTAACAGTTTATTTTGTATGGGGTGATTAAAATGGAACTGTGATACAGTTTATTTTGTACGGGGGGCTTAGAATGAAAGTGTGAAATAGTTTATTTTGTTTGGGAGGTTAGAATGGAACTGTAACACAGTTTATTTTGTATGGGGGGGATTAGAATGGAACTGCCACAGTTTATTTTGTACGGGGGGCTTAGAATGAAAGTGTGAAATAGTTTATTTTGTATGGGAGGTTAGAATGGAACTGTAACACAGTTTATTTTGTATGGGGGGGATTAGAATGGAACTGCCACAGTTTATTTTGTGTGTGGTGATTAGAATGGAATTGTGATACAGTTTATTTTGTATGGGGGGCTTAGAATGAAAGTATGATGCAGTTTATTTTGTATGGGGGCTTTAGAATTACTCTTTGATGCAGTTTATATTGTATGGGGGGCTTAGAATGTATATAGAATAATAAAGTACAAACACACATACAATTTAAAGTTAAGCAATGTGATATACGCAATACACTGTACCTCGTGAGAAATATATATATACAACTACAATTGTTTTTATTTTCCGAGAGAAATTAAAGTATTCCCTTCTCCGATCTTTTACCTATCATTGCCATTGATAATACACAATAGTTGAACTTGAAAATAATAATTATAATATATGTCCCTGTGCGATACATTCGAAGCGAATTCGTTTTGGAATAGCTAAGTTTATTTTTCAGATAGTACATGCCTTTAAATACATCATTACCTATTATAATCAAGTCGGCCAAAGGACACCCACTACTGAACATAGGGCTCCCCCATAGATTTTCAAAGCGACACACCCAATATATGTCTGGTGTGGAATCTGTACTCCTCAGGGACAAGTATAAAATATGTATTATCTTCGTCGTTGTGTGGTGCGCCATCGTCATCGGCATCCCAATTGGTACCATATAGCGATGCAAATCGCGTCATGAGCGATATATGACCAATAGTGTACTTAGAGTGTTAATGATTTCTATTTATTCTTGGGCATTATAACACCAATGATTTCAGCGTACTGTACTTCTTTATTCAATTCTTTGTCACTGCAGTTAGATTGGGGTATGTCCAATACGGCATAGAGCACTTGTCGACACGTCTGTAAAAGAAAATATTTTAATGCGGAAGCTCGTTGTCATTTATAAGGTTCCGTGGTCAAGTAGGAACCCATATAGTTTCGCCGTATCCGTCTGTCGGTCTGAGGCTTAGCTCAGAGACTTAGGACCGTATTAATAAGTCTTGAGGCTGTAACAACCGAGATGCGTCTTAAGTAGTTGACGCTATCTCAAGCTCCATGCTAATTTATAAATCAATCTAGAGGTCTACTCAGCTGAGATCACTTCTCAAGTATTCGCCTCAGTGGCGAATGAATGATAGTCTTGAGTTTCGTTTATTAACACGCGCACCTCTCAAGTAGTACCGCTTGAGTATGCACGTGCTTTTCAGATCTCAAGTTAGGTTTATTAATCAACACGTTTACTTGAGCCCGGTTACAAGACTGTTCTCAATCTTGAGAACGGTTTATTAATACGGGCCTAAGTACTGAAAGCTGTAATTTAGCATACAACTTACAGCATACAAATTAAAAATACAAATACAAATTATTTATTTGCTATTGAATAGGGTACACTATAAGATGTTTCAGTACTGGTTCTATCGCCAACCCAAGTAAAAAGTTTAAAAAAATGATAAAACCCGACCACGCTTATAAATATCTGTCCAAAAAAGATCGTCTGACTGTTCGTTCATACCGAGGTGCTGGTTCCAACGCTGATTTACGCGAGTGAATGCTGGGTATGGCAGAAGAAGAATGAAAGTAGAATTAATGCAGTGGTAATGAGATCATTGTGAGTGGGGTGACTTTTAAAGATAGAATCAGGAATAGTGTAATTAGGGCAAATTATTTTGCGCAATAAAGAGTATTTGTATTGTATTGTATTGTGTTGTGTTGTGTTGTATCAGGGCGTTAAGCAGTATGAATGAAAATGTAGTGACAAAGTTTGAAAAAGGTATGCTGAGATGGTTTGGACATGTGGAGAGGATGAATGAAAGAAGACTCTCTTTCGTAAAAAAGAGATATACTTACGATGCGAATGTGGATGGTAGTGTTGGTAAGGGAAAGTCCACGGCTAACGTACCGTGATCAAATCGGGGACGTCTTAAAGAAAGGCCAAGTCAAGAGTACCCTAAACTGACGAGCATGTATGAACAACCTTATGAGAGTGAATGAAGCAAAAGAGGTGTGTCAGGATCGTAGCAAGAGGAAGTCTGTGGCCTCTGCCTACCGCTACGGGAAACAGGCGTGACTTTATGTATGTATGTATGATTATAAGAAAAAACATACACTTACATAGACTTCCCTTTCATGTTTATTTCTTTTAGTGTAGTAGTAGAAAGAGACGACTAATGTCACCACAATCAGCAGAACTGCTATAATGGACAATGTAATTGTCTCGGCTGATGGACCTGAAAATAACGGAATTTACGACTTTACTAACAATAAGTTACATAAATAATAATAATAAGATAATATTCTCACATTAATTAAATTAAAGATAAAATTGCATACATAGAAATAGACACATAGAGGAAAGTTATTATTAATTTAATTGACATTCTAAAATGGATTTATGCATGACATAATTAATATTATTGACATCTTATTATATTCGTTGAAATAGGATAGGGTGTACTTTTAATTTGCTATTTTTTGTTTATTGTTGATTGACTGTGGAATTGGAGCACTTTCTTTGGAACTTAGTTATAATATACATATGTAGCTTCATAAAAATTATAACTATTGGTAATTGAAACGACATTAATAACATAAATATCCCTTTCCTCCATATTGCCATGCCTGACAAGGTACATGTGTATGTTAGTACTTACCTATGTATTGTAACTATGGCATGTGTAATGCAATAAATATATGAATTATGAACTATTCATCCACTTAAAAAAAATACACTCCATGATTTATAATTATATGTCGGGAAGGCGGGCGTTGCTAGCGACCGGGCGTCGCCAGACATCTCATGGTATAGGGTTGCTCGGGCAATAGCGTACCTACTATAGGTGAATATGATATCGGAATGACACCAATCCTTAGATTATGTAACTTCATCGTTGTCGTAATCGATTACGTTAACCAATGGGAAACCGTCAAATTGCTGAACGAACAATGAGCCAACCAATCACATGTCTAAACGTAACCGATGACGATAAGTTACATATAATAATAGTAATAATTAATTATTCAAACGGTCAACTGACTATCATAATACGCGGTTTGCTGTGGGAACTAAACTTGGTGGCGCTGGTATCGCCGGAAATGGCACGGTGACGACGTTAACAGTTATATTAGGTCTTCACATCGAAAATGGGACGCACTTAGCTACCAGCCGTCGAAGGAGTTGGACCACCACTGGACATCAACGACCATGAGGGACTCTGATTACCTACTACCATCGACGCTTGAAGAATCCGGTGAGTCGTTACTGAATAAGACTTTGATTATGGAATTTGAGCAAGGAGGAACTATAGACAAAGTACGGCTGAGTTCCACAGAGTGCACGCGGGGGCCAAGTTGTATGGCACGAGGGGCGTGCACATGTTTTCTCTTCAACAGAAAGCATCTCAGGTTCCATGATCATAATCGAATGTGAATACGTTGTCGATTTGCCTATGGTAGCTTGCAATAATATTGCCATTTCCCGAGCCACCCTTTACCACGCGACTGGCATCGTCCCTGTCGCTAGCAACGCCCACCCTCACGCCCTCACCCATCTACGACATATATATATATATAGCTTTTTCAGTATCCACCTCGTGCATTCACTGATAACAGAATGCATAACACGTAAAACCGTAGGTACATACCGTATGTTGAATTTTCTAGACTGCCTTGGCTTGGCTCTTCCCGAGGCTTTGGAGTGGTAGAGGTGATAGGTCTCAAGGTGGTCACATATATTACATGTCCACTGAGTTTTCTTCTAGATATTGTATTAACTGAAAATGGTTTCAGTATTATTAGATTTTACCTACGCAATATTATTGGCTTAAATGTCTTTAATTTCCGGAACGATATCAATACACACAAAAGGAGAATATACATAATACATAACGACCTGTTTGGTGTAGTGATTAAAAATCTGACTGCTATACCAAAAGTTTGCGGGTTCAAAATGCCGCTAGGGGCATATGTTTGTGTTTTTTTTATATATGAGAGGGCGGCAAACGAGCATGCGGGTCACCTGATGGAAAGCAATCACCGCCGCCCATGGACACCCGCAACACCAAAAGGGTCACAGATGCGTTGCCGGCCTTTGAGGAAGGTGTAGGCTCGCTTCTTGAAGGATCCAATGTCGTACTTGTTCGGGAATACAGTGTTCCAGAGATGTGGATGTTTTTCATTTATATATTTATTTATTTACAAAAAAAAAATGCATTTGTGTAGTATGTCAACCATCTGGTATCCACAACACAGGCCTATAGTTGCTTAATGTGGAACTAGATGGCGCTGTGTGTATGTCCATTACAAAACGACAATAAAAGAAGAATACAATTAGGCGGCCTTATCACTAAAAAAGGCAACCTTTATATAATATTAGTTTAATCTGATATTAATTAAAGACAGATTTTTCTGTTAATAATAAATAGCATAAATTTAAAGTGATAAAATGACATTTAATTTTTCATTGTTTTTTATTTGCTCTTGAATAGGGTACATTATATTAGGTGTTATTACAATAAGATCCTCCTAATTCAGTCATTACAATGACATGCAAATGTTATCCGATTTAGTTCCGGTGTCACACACACAGCGCCATCTAGGTCCACAGTAAGCATCAAGGCTTGTGTTATGGATACCAGATGGTTGATAAACTACACAAATACATTTTTGTTGTTGTAAATAAATTCATGTATAAATAAATGAAAAACATCCATAACTCGGGAACACATGTCAGTATTCGTTATTTTTTATTTATTTATTTATTTACTTTTTGGAAGATTTCCAGACTTAGCGGGATTCGAACCCGTATAGTAGCAGAGTTTCTAACCACTACACCAAACAGGTCGTCAAATATATTTGTATTGTGTCTGTATTGTATTGTATTTGTACTGATATTGTATTGTATTGTATTACCTTTTACAAACATTACTATTATATTATATTATATTATATTGTATTGCATTGTATTTGTACTGTTATTGTATTGTATTACCTTTTACAAACATTACTATTATATCATATTGTATTGTATTGCATTGTATTTGTATTGATATTGTATTGTATTACCTGGCGTGGTGGTGGCGGGCTCATAATTTATCACCCGTAACTTTGTACTGATATTTAATGCAGTGAAGCCCCTTACTACCGATTGACATCGTAACTTGCTGCCGTTGTGGTTTTCGTGAACAATCCAATCAATTGTCAGTGAGAGACTCGTATTACCCGCAATCCAAAGTGCCTCACCTTTCTCTGAAATAAAATACCAATAAATTTAAATTCAGTAACTGGGCCACGAAAGATATTCGAATAAGTAGAGATAAGTTGTTTCAGCTCTATGAAGATAGGACAATTAGGCAGGATGACCTAGAGTTCTGCGAATTTGTTAAAAATTATTCAGAAATATTTAAAAAAGTTTGTATTACTGCTAAGTCCAGATACATTAGTAATATTGTAAATATTGCTGATAATAAGATTAAAGCAGTCTGGAAGGTTATAAATAGGGAAACGTCATGTGTTAAAGAACGTGATAATGGATATTCAATTAAAATTAATAATAGAATTATCAATCGCGATATAGAAGTAGCTCAGCATTTTGAAATTTTTTTTGTAAATATTCCAGTCAAAACTACTGAAATACTAGATTCATCACCAATTCGTGCTAAATTGATGGTAGCTAATGTAAAAAAATGCCACACTATTCTTAAATTTAGGTATGTTGACCCTCTCGAAGTTATAAAGGCTTTCAAAACGCTAAAGTTAAAAAAAGCTGAAGATGTCTGGGGCATGTCGGTAAAGCTGTTGAGTCATATTGTCACTACGGTCGCTCCTTACTTAGCCTTCATTTTCAATGCGAGTATTGATCAAGGTGTCTTTCCTGAACTGATGAAACATAGTAAGGTTGTACCTCTCTTTAAATCAGGATGTAAAAACGATCTCAATAATTACAGGCCCATCTCCATTCTACCTGTACTTAGTAAAATTTTTGAGAATAAGTTTCTGGGTCAAATATTGTGCCATTTCAATACAAATGGACTACTACATGATAAACAGTTTGGCTTCACTAACGGTCGCTCGACAACGGATGCCGGTGTAGCTCTAATTAAAAATATTTATAATGCCTGGGAAGATCGCAGCGATGCAATCGGTGTGTTTTGCGATCTTTCAAAAGCATTCGATTGTGTGGATCACAAAACGCTTTTATTTAAATTAGAACATTATGGGGTGCACGGCAAAGCCCTCGACTTATTAACTTCTTATTTAGAAAATAGAATTCAAAAAGTTCAAGTAAATCTGGAAAAATCTTCAGGATCCTTTGTGAAAATGGGAGTGCCTCAAGGATCAATTCTAGGTCCTTTTATGTTTTTAGTTTATATTAATGACTTGCCTTATTTAGTGCGGAACCTGGTTGATATTGTGTTGTTTGCTGATGGCACTTCATTTATATTCAAAATAAAGAGAGGGTCGAATGATATTGACGATGTAAACGATACTCTTTCACAGGTTTCGAGCTGGTTTACTGTGAATAATTTAGTTCTAAATGCTAAGAAAACCAAATGTATTAAGTTTTCCTTACCTAATGTAAGGCAGGGGGAAAACAACCTAAAGTTGAATAGTGAACCATTGGAATTTGTTGAGAACACTGTTTTTCTTGGCATCACTTTGGACTCCACACTACAGTGGGGGTCGCATATTGAGGCACTTGCGAGCAGGCTCAGTTCAGCTGCTTATGCTGTTCGTAAGATTAGACAACTTACTGACATTAAAACAGCGAGGCTCGTTTATTTTAGCTACTTTCATAGCATTATGTCTTATGGTATACTACTGTGGGGTAGAGGTGCAGATATTCAAACAATATTTGTTCTACAAAAAAGAGCAATCAGAGCAATATATAAATTACGCTGCCGTGATTCTCTAAGAGATCTGTTTAAAGAAATAAGTATTTTAACTGTTGCATCCCAATATATATATGACAGTATAATGTATGTACGCAAAAATATATGCCTATTTCGCAAACATTCTGATAATCATAATTTGAATACTAGAAACAAAAATAAAATTGAAATTCCACAATTTAGACTAAGCAAGGTTAGCACATCCTTTGTGGGACACAGCATACGCTTTTACAATAAAATACCAGAACATGTATTGAGTTTAACAGAGCAGAAACTCTATGTAAGAAGGGTTATTACAGGATAGATGATTATTTAGGCGATAAGGCGGTCTGGTGTTAGCTGGTCGTTATGTTAATTGCTATTGTTTTGTAATATGTAATATAAAATGTAATATTATTGTAAAGATGGAAACTAGTTGAAAAGATGTGTTGTTGCGGAGTTTCTTGTCGCTTCTTCTCCCTAACCATAACACCTTGTGAAGCGATGTAGTTAAAAAAATAAAAAAAAATAACATGTTGACTTTCAATAAGTGATATTTTTGTATCCTACATTGAATAAAATATTTTTGATTTTGATTATATGATTTTGATTTTTGATTTTAAGGTAAATGAAACTAAGCATTATGGTGTGAAGGAAATGGGAAACACATGAAGTCAATCTACTGTTTACGTAGCGTGTAAGTTTTAGTGACGTAATTATAGATTGATATAAATAAGGTTTAATTGTAGATTGTGTCTCTTTCTCAATATACGACTTACACGTAAACTTCTTTCAATTACAATACCTCAATGGCCCATATTCTTCCGTTCACGGAAACGCATTCAAAAGAGGAAGTGTTATTGTTTTCAAATTCTTTATACAGGGTGAAATTTAATTCGTGTAATTCCTGTTTACTGGTGACTTCAACTTCCCCAAGGAAAGTACGAATCCGTTGTGCATAAAAAAAAAAAGGAATATTAGTTACATTTATTTAAGCCTTATGTTGCGAGTTTATCTTAATTTAGATGGTGTAATTTTGTCTAAAAGTAATTTTAAGTACGGTCAGATGTTTATATTATAATATATTTCATTAGTTTATACAATCTCAATACAGCTGTTGTCCCGCACACTACAACATGTTTTTCTAGAAATAATTACAATATATGGCCATAAAACTATTTAACTTCCTGCCTGGAGTGCTTAAGGATTTACCCCTACCAAAATTTAAAAAGGAGCTATACCAAATGTTGGTTCAGAACATTGGTTCATGACATTTAAGTTTAGAGATACAATAACCTAATTTGATTATTTTCGATTGCTTTGGTTTATATTGCGTGTTGCTTTTTGACATTGTAAATTAATTTTATTGTCTTGACATTTGTATTTAACTTTATTATAATGACATTTTAATAACGGCAATAATAATTAGACATTGATGTCGATTCGGTTGCACACGAACTAAACTAAAACCAGATTTAGACTGGTGCTGTCACGTTATATTGTTCCAGAGAGAAAAAGACAGACCTACTTTAAAATTAGTTATAGTTTAGTTTGCGCACAACCGAATCGACACCATTGATATTATGACCTAGTGTAATTATCATGACATTTGTATTTTGCTTTTATTGTGTTGACATTTTAATGATTAGGTAATTTGAATAATTTTTAATTTACTTTTAACCATTTGCATGCCATCAGATGACGCAACACGCTTGTTCTAAAATAAATGTTCATCAATGATTGTACCGTGTTAGCCTGCAAATAAATTATTTGTATTTGTATCGTTTATAGTAATTACACTTATACAGAGTGAATTTGGATTCGTGTAATTCCCACTTAGAGGTGACGCCAATATTGATTGTGAACAACTTTCCCCAAAGAACCATATAGTCGAATTCGATCAAAAAATTTCGATTACCATACAAAATAAACCATTCTGAAACCAGGAACTCCAACAATTTTCGGCTGGTGACTCTGCTCTTCATTACGATGTGCTGTGATTGGTTGCGCCCTGTGCCACATGTGCCCCGTCACCCGCCACCCCCGCCGGCGTCTTCCATAATGAACGTTGCCAGTTTTTTCTCATTGATAAATTAAGGTGCAATCGAAATGAAGTAAGTCTGTTAATTTGTATTTTCATTTGCACTTGCATTTAATTTTTTTACTCGGAAACAAAATTTTTAAGTCTAGTTTTTTTAATGAATAAGTATATAATTTTATAATCCGGTTAATTTTGTTAGACCTTATATATGTATACATAAATGGTTATTTATTGTAGTAGATATACAGGGCTATGTCAGTATATTTCAGAGGGGGCTCCAATAAAAGGGCGGATATAAAAAAAATACCCGAACGTGTGGAGTATCATTATTTAAAGCTTATGTAGAAAAAGCCTGCATTTTTGGTTTTAAAAAATATTAGAAAACTAAGGCATTAGAAACCTTTAAACTCAGCTTTTTTGCAAAATTTTGTTCAGAAGTATTTTCATTGACCTATGTATTTTTGGTGATAAAGGTGTCGCTTTGGATGTACACCAACTAAACTAAACTAAAACCACTGTACAAACAACGCATCGTACTGTTCCAGGGAGAAAGAGACGGTACTACTTTAAAACTGGTTTTAGTTTAGTTGGTGTACATCCGAATCGACAACAATGTTTATTATTACGTATACAGGATGTTAATAATAGTATCATTTTCCTTTACACCACGTGTAGTATAAGTGAACTACAATACAATAAATTTTTTAAATCCACCAAATAGTTTTTTTTTTTTTAATGATTTAAATCCCGCACTCTAGCAACTTACCTCGCGCGCCTTCCCCCAACGCGACGGTCATTCATTCACCCACCGCTCACCGAGACGCCGGCGACTACACGCCGCATGTACTTACCTATCTATCTACCTGCCTGTCTGTCTACTTTTCTGTTTGCTCGATTCCAATTTTCACTTCCTACTTTTCACGGGCTTTCGCTTATTAAAACGAAAGTCAAGACTATCATACATTCGCCGGTGAGGCGAATACTTGAGAAGTGATCTCAGCTGAGTAGACCTCAAAATTGTTTTATAAATTAGCACGGAGCTTGAAATAGCGTCAACTTCTGCCACAAATACATACATATTATGGAAAATGTTTTATACCTTAGGAAATTTTCTGTATTTGTTGGCAATAAATACTTTTCTTTCTTCTTCTTAAGACGCATCTCGGGTGATACAGCCTCAAGACTTGTATTGAGATTGGTTTATTAATACAGGCTTTGGACTTACCCCTGTCATGGAACCATTCTAAGTAAGTGTATGCCGGCAAGTTGTAAGCACGGCAGGTGAATTTCAAGTTATCTCCAACAGAGTGCGCTGCTTTCTTACTATTCATTGTAATAGTGAGACAAGGTTGTCGGTCTGAAAAGTTATCAACCAATCATTTACTTGTAAATTATTTTAGGAGATCTTTGTTGAACGTAAAGCAAAGGAGCAAAGAGTATAGTAACTATTTACCGACAAAGGAGCCAGTCCTTACGCTGTGGGAACAAGCAGGATTGTCCAGACTTATTATAATAGATATCTGTGAGCAGGATGAGCGAAGTGTTGGCAGGGCGCACCGATGGAATAAAATCAGGTTCTTCGATTAACTAGTACATTGCACAGACTAAATGCCGCATTTACAATTCAATAATTACTTATACTTATATTAATAAACAAGGATTAAATTGGAAGTTAGGTCCCTTATAAATTAGGCTTCTCGAGAGTTTTTAAATTTATTCTGTATTTGAAAAGAAATCTTAATTTCTACAATGAGGGGGCCTTTGGACGGAGTAAACCCTCTTAAAACTTAACTCATCTCATAAAATTTAGACCTCGCGCGATTTGAGGTCTGAGAACTAGAACCTTGAGATCTACTCAGCTGAGGTCACTTCTCAAGTGTTCACCTCAGCGACGAATGAATTTAGTCTTTAGTTTCGTTTATTAATACATGAAACTCGGCGCACCTCTCAAGTGAAGAGTATGCACGTGCTTTTCAGGTCTCATGTTAAGTTAATCAACACATTTACTTAAGACCGATCACAAGACTGTCCTCAAATCTTGAGTTGTTAATACGTGCCAGACTAAAATTACTAGGCACTGTGAATGTCATTGTGTCGGAGAATATACTTAGAACTCCTGTAACTTCTATCCAAGAAGTGACCGCGCTGGACAATGGTGTCGATTCGGATGTACACCAACTAAATTAAACTAAACTAAACTAAAACCCGTTTAAAAGTAGTACTGTCTCTTTCTCCCTGGAACAGTACGATGCGACGGCACCACTCCAAAAGTGGTTTTAGTTTAGTTGGTGTACCTACATCCGAAGGCGGCCGGCGAAGCGCTGGCACTCAGTAGGAACAATTTACGCATTCTCACAAGGGCACTAACGGGCCACTGCTGTCTGAGCAAACACATGCTCAACATAGGGCTCCGAGAAACAGGAATGTGCAGATTTTGCCTCCTCGCAGAGGAAACACCTGCACATCTGCTGTGTGAATGTGGCCCGCTAATGCGTAAACGCAATATCCACCTGGGCAGCCACTTATTACACCCGGATGAGATAAAAACCATCGGTGCCAGGAAAATTATCCAATTCCTCAAAGAGGCAAACCTGAGCAACGAACTGTAGGTTAGTGGCGATCACAATAGATCGGCAACGGTCGCAGTGATACAGGTCTCCGTTGACCTGCAACAGCCACATACACATACAATACATCCGAATCGACACCATTGTAGGTATATTGATATTTGGTTTTTTTGTTGCTATTTAAGTAGGTAAGTATACATACCTCTCAAATCCTTCTCCATTATAAGGAGAAGCATGTTTGATGTCATATAAATACGGTTTTCATTGTTCAGTAAGGAACAATATATTGAGGACCCGTTGTCCTTGGCGCTCATAAACTTGCGAAGTTTTAGAGTGTAGGCGTCAGAGAATTCGGTGAACTTCGGATGAATTGGTGTAAATTGTTTTTCTGAAATTTAGATAAAGTTGTAGAAGTAAAAAGTGGGTGTCCTTTAATTGGCATAATCTAATTGTCCTAATATAAATCCGCATAACAGACTTGGCATAACGCAAATGCGCATAATATTAAATCCGCCTAATAATAAAATCACATAATACAAAAACTGCATAATATAAATGTGCATATCATTATCTAGTATAACTTTAATATTTATAAAATCAATTTACATAACATATTACAGAGTACACATACATAGTTATTTAAGGCTATATAAAACTTGCTCATCATATTGTGGCGAGCGAGCAAGATGGGTCGGAGCACCCCGACATTGTTGGTTAGGTTCAGAAGGTAGCCTTCGATGTTTGGTTGAACGTATAATATAAAAATAGAAGCTTTATTTTAAAACAAATGACCTAGGTACTAGATATAATGTACGTTAGTCATTATTAGCTGTGCATTAATATAAAAGCTTTACTTGTCTCTCACATTTTATTTCGAATTTTTCATGAGCATGAAAACTAACATTATACTTATTAATACAATACAATACAATACAAATACACTTTATTGTACAAAAGGAGAACATACATTTTACAAAACACAATACTGATAAGAGTACAATTAGGCGGCCTTATCACTAAAAATTATTAATATTATGCTTTGTTATTGTTATGAATATTATTATGCACATTAAGATTATGCGCTCGTATTTTATAGAAATTAAGATTATGCGGTTTTAAAATTATGCGGATTATGTTATGCGAGTTAAAAATAGGAGTATTTAATGTATGCGTTTAATTGAAACCCGTAAAAAGTATCTATTTCGTCTAATGCCCTTGTTCGCGTTCTCAAGATTGAGATGACCTTAAGTTGACGTTTGAGAATCTGTTGAACAGTATCAAACGAAAGAGTATTGAGACTGACACTTAATCTCAATCTCAAGATCGATTTATTAATACGGAGCGAGGACATATTCGCTTTAAGACAGATTCGCTATACGGCAGAAGTACAGTGAACTCGATATGGATAATCTGACTTAAAGCGAATCTGTCCTAAAGCGAATAAGGGCTTTAATAAAACGTCGAAAACAACTAAAAATGTTAGTATATACCTATTTTAAATATTTATATCATATACAGGCTGCAAAAGCGTTCTATACCTACATTCAAGAACTCAATTCAATTTCGCGGTAAAAATCACGGATCGAAAATCACAGATTTGTTCTTTTTTTTTCCTTTCATTCTCTCCTCTAGGAGAAGGCAAAGGGATCTAGCCCATAATAGCCATGTCTTATTTCTGTTATTTCTTCAGTTTGTAAGTCAGTCTCAGTCAAAACAAGTAATTCGTCGTATACTTGGCGTATACAGAGTCTAGTCACGGTCAAGTCATTCTTCAGTAAAGTGGCAGAATGCTTTACAAAAGATTTTGGCGCCTTCTTGTGGGAACCCGAAAGCTCCGTTACGCACTTTAATTTACACTTCCCTTCACTTGTACACCATTACTAACGTTTGCTGCACAATATTCTGCCATTATTAAGCTTCAAAAGTTAGAATGCACAAATTATAAGAATTATAAAGAAAAATGCTACTTCACTCGCCGAGTTCCCGCCAAAAAGCCCAGATTTGTTCTTTAGATATTTAATTCTGTATGCAAAGGAAAGTCAATAGGACATACACCCAAGTTTTTGTTTTAATACAGAGTTAAATAATTTCCATATGAGCGAAGTCTTTTTGATGTGTCACAAATTTTATAGTTAAAATCTCCTTGGACCTAGAAAGTTATGCGTTCCAAATTTAAATGTCAACTTCCATAGTGTTACAGTTGCAATTAAGTATTATTGTGTAGATTTTATGTTTTAATGTACCTACCATAAGAATTAAGAAATATATTTGATTTGATACATCTTTAGCTCCCTTGGGCTTTATAGTCCAGTAAGGATACACTTTTAACTTCCTATAATTTTAAGGGCCGTGATTTTTTGCACGTGGATTAATATACCTGTCAGTGATAGAAAAAAAAAATTCTAACAAATCGGTAACTTGCTTTAGTTATAATATAACATACATATTTAGTAATAAAACATAGACTATATGATTAAAATTACCACTGTGAATTACATTGCGTTGGAGAATATACTTAGAACCCCTGTAACTATTTTCAAAAAAAAAATCGAGCAATAACTTCTTTACAATTATGAAAACATTTCACCGAGGGCAAATATCACGATCCAATAAACTATTTTTAGAAAATATAAAGTAGCTATTGAATAATTTTAGAAGATCTTAGCATCTTCTACAACGCAATGAAGTGCACAGTGGTAACTTTAATTTAATATTGTAGGTTTTATAACTAAATACCTACACTGTATACCTAAAGCAAACACCTGATCTGTTCACAGATAGGTACTCAGTCTATGTACAAAAATCAGGGCCATTAAGAATATGCATATCTTAGCTTACTATAAATTGAGAATACTTGGCATATAATACGTGCTCCATATGCAGATGGTGTATTTACCTACAAAAAATTAAAAAATCCAACTGTGGAAAATGCTAACTAAGAAGATGGAAACCCCTATGTTATTTAGAAGCTCTTCATAAATCAAATCAAATCAAAATATTTTATTTCATAGGATAATATTACCTATCACTTGAAAACGTCACTATTAATATTACATTTAAATTTATTGCTCATTCACAAAGCTGACTCCCCAGAGGAGAACGAGCAAGAAACGCTACGGTTGCTCTTTTAAACAGATTATGGGTTACAATTTGTGATTTGATAATTATATGAATAATAAGACAGCTATGTCCATGCTTGCTTATCGTTCAAATAGTCGGTGATTTTATAATAGCCTTTTGCATAATTTATTTAAAAGGAAAATTTTGAATGTCTACTGGAAACTTATTACAAAAGCGTATACATTGCCCTTTGAAGGATTTACTAACTTTGTGAAATCGGTTAACATAAACAGATAACTGGTTCTTATTCCTTGTATTAACATTGTGCCTGTCACTATTTTTAGAGAATAAGGTAATATTTTTTTTTTCACATATAACAAATCATTGTTAAGATATTAGTTTCCTTAAACTTATCTCTAAGAGATATTCTATGTCCTATTTTTTTTTTTTTTTAATGAATATTTCGGACACTTACACCAATCATCATGTCACCAAACTAAGCGAAGCTTGTGCTATGGAAACTAGATAACGGATAAACATACATAAATATTTATATAAACATCCATGACTCGGGAATAAATGTTTGTATTCATCACACAAACATTTACTCCTCGCGGGATTCGAACCCGCAACCGTGGGTTTCGCTGACAGGGTCACTAGCCACTACACCAATCGGTCGTCATTTATAACAAATTTTATAAATGGCATGAATACCACGCTTATACATCAGCCCTTTGATTACGTAACTTCATCGGTATCGTTGTCGATTACATTGACCAATGATAAACAGTGAAATAGCCGAGCGAGCGATGAGCCAACCAATCACATGTCAGAGGGCGGAGTGTGAGTTTTGTTTCGACTTAACTTTACTACCGCGTTCACGTTTATTATGTATGTATGACGATTGTATGGAGAAATGTGCAGCGCCTCTAGCGGATAGTTTGCAAAACGATTTTTTTCATAGGGACTTTTTTCGTAAACGCGAACGCGATGGTAAAGTTAAAAACGAGACAAAACTCACACTTCGCACACTGAACGTAACCGATGACCATAACGATGAAATTATCTAATAGAACCCCTGTTGTTTGTATACGAGTAGAATTACCTGATCTGTTGTAATATTGAAACCAAACTAAATAACTGCCATCGTTCCAATCTCCCTTATACCTACAAGCAGCCTCGACCTCTTTATTCGGCGTGTAAGATATCGTCTCTATGAAGGGATCCACAAATAATTGGTTAATGTTACCTGAAAAAAAATTTATATAGAATGAAGATGTCAAGGCTGTGTTTAGTGTTATTTTTTTAATGCACGACGGGTTTGTACTTGATTTTCACACCTGATGTTAAGTGAAGATGAGGTCGAACGTGGAAGCGTACTGACCCGTAAACCCCAACACATTTGGGGGAATGGCTATCTTATCTCTGACAACCGGAACACAACAATGCTATTAACATTGCTGCTTGGCGGCAGATTTAGATAAGATGGTGGTAGCTAGCCAGGCGGACAATGTCCTACCACTAATCAAACCGAGTACTTAAACATGTACCCCGCTGGGATCGAACCCGCGACCTTCGCATCGTAAACCCAATGTTGTTTACATTGAGCCACGGAGGCGGTTCCATATAATAAATAAGCTAGAAACCCGCACCGGGTTCGCTCGTGTGTAATTAATCAAAAACAGCCTGACACGTCCCCACTGTTGGGGCACTGTTGTCCACTCACTGGTAGTGGGTATGGGCCATAACGCGGGCCCAGTATGGATTGAAAGAAAGAAAGAAAAAGTATTTATTCAGTGTCACATATCGTAAACTAAACAATAATCTTAAATACCAGCAATATATATATATATACACCGTGTAACGGTTAAGTGTAGTCATATTTTAAGGGCTTGTTCTACCCATCAATACGAACAACTTTTACTATGGGGGCAACTTCGAAATCGCGAAAAAAAAATGAGCTGTTCCATAGAAAATTTCAATAACCTCCCGATGCAATGTATGAAACAGCTGATTTTTTTTTCGCGATTTCGAAGTTGCCCCCATAGTAAAAGTTGTTCGTATTGATGGGTAGAACAAGCCCTTAAAATATGACTACACTTAACCGTTACACCCTGTATATTAGATAAATAAATAATAATAAATAAATATCCTTGGACATACACACAACGCCATCTAGTTCCACATTAAGCAACTATAGACTTGTGTTGTGATTACCAGATGGTTGATATACTACACAAATACATTTTTTTTTGTAAATAAATACATATATAAATGAAAAACATCCATAACTCGGGAACACATGTCTAATATTCATCATACAAACATATGACCCTAGCGGGATTTGAACCCGCAACCTTTTGGTATAACAGTCAGTGTTTCTAACCACTACACCAAACAGGTCGTCAAATATATATATACGTGGCACCGAAAAGACATCCACTCAGCATATGCCGAGGTACCAGTTATATACCACGACGCTGGTCTTCCGTGGACTCCTTGAGCCAGACAACGCAACCACGCGCAGCACCGTCGTGTTTGGACAAAATTATTTGGGTAAATTTTTGAAACGGCTTTTTTGGCGTCATTTCTGTGGAGCATTTTTTTTTTTACATTTCAACTAAAACGAATACTTTATTTTTTAGTTTATGGAACTGTGAAATAAAATCTATCATGTCTACTTCCTTGAGTTTGTCGACTATTATCTTAATTATGTATTGAGGTGGTCGTTATATGTGTTGTTCTGTTTGTCCTTTCTCCAGCTACACAAACTAGAGAAGATTAACTTACCGCACAATCGTCAACTTTAGCATTGTGAACTTCAACCCTGGCATTGGCAGAATCATCCTGCACAACGATGCAGCCATAACACTAAATTGGAATTGGAACCATTTTGGCTTATAGGTTGATTACTTAGGCCCGTATTAATAAACTAATCTCAATACAAGTCTAGAGGCTTCTAGAGGAATCTTGAGGTCTACTCAGCTGAGATCACTTCTAAAGTATTCGCCACAGCGGCGATTGAATGATAGCCTTTAGTTTCGTTTGTTAATACGCGCACCTCTCAAGTGAGTACTGCTTGAATATGCACGTGCTTTTCAGGTCTCAAGTTAGGTTTATTAATCAACACGTTTACTTGAGACCGATCCCAAAACTGTTCTCAATCTGGAGAATGGTTTATTAATACGGGCCTTAGACCAATCACGGAGTGCCAGACGATTGCGTGTGCGCATGAGTCACTTATGTATAGGTAGGTACTGAAAGTACCTGAAAAATCACTTACTGCGTAATGAGTATGAAAATCCGATATTAACAAATAAATAAAGAAATATCTTTTTTATTTCCATCGCATCGTAGGTATATCAAAATATTTTTCATGTATTAAAATTATAATTAAACAGACCTACATCACAGAAATCACATTTCAAATAAATGAACTATTTGTTTACTATTTCATTGTACGATTTATTAAAAAAAAGACATGACTAACAAATGACCTAACCGGCTACTCATATTTCAGTTAGAGTTCCGTGTGTGGAGGCAAAATGTGGACAAACACAGAATAAATGTAGCTTACATGAGATCTCTGGTGACAAAGGCAGCTACCTCGGACAGCGTATTAGCATTGCTATACAACGAGGTAATGCTGCCAATCTTTTGGGCACCCTCCCACAAGGTACGGACCTCGAACATGTTTTCTAATTATCAACGACCTGTTTGGTGTAGTGGTTATAGAAACTCTGCTGCTATACCAAAAGGTTGCGGGTTCGAATCCCGCTAGGGGGATATGTTTGTATGATGAATACAGACATGATGTGTTCCCGAGTTATGGATGTTTTTCATTTATATATGTCGCAGATAGCGATAAATTAGCGATACAATTCATTATTCGAACGGTCAACTGACTATCATAATTCGCGGTTAATGGGAAGTAAACCCAGGTGGCGCTGGTATCGCCGGAAATGGCGCGGTGACGACGTTAACAGTTATTAATAGGTCTTCACATCGAAAATGGGACTTTGCTACCAGCCATCGGAGGAGTCGGACCACCACTGGCCATCAACGACCATGGATTACCTACTACCATCGACGCTTGAAGAATCCGGTGAGTCGTTACTGGATAAGACTTTGATTATGGAATTTGAGCAAGGAGGAACTATAGACAAGGTACGGCTGAGTTCCACAGAGTGCACGCGGGGGCCAAGTTGTATGGCACGAGGGGCGTGCACATGTTTTCTCTTCAACAGAAAGCATCTCAGGTTCCATGATCATAATCGAATGTGAATACGTTGTCGATTTGCCTATGGTAGCTTGCAATAATGTCGCCTTTGCCCGAGCCACCCTATACCACGCGACTGGCACCGTCCCGGTCGTTAGCAACGCCCACCACCCCTTCACCAATCTCCGACATATAATGTATTTATTTACAAAAAAAAATATTTATGTAGTATATAAACATCAGGTGTGATTGAGGTCAAGTACGAACCTGTCATGCATAAAAAAATATATACATATATCAACCATCTGGTATCCACAAGACAAGCCTATAGTTGCTTAAAGTGGAACTAGATGGCATTGTGTGCATGTCCAAGGATATTTATTTATTCATTTATTTATTTATATACAGAACCTTGTTAAACTGGGTCTGTAACTACCTTGGTATGAGGTATAGATAAATACCTACATAACTCAAACCGCAAACTTCAGGAGGAGGAGGAGGAAAATGAATCAATGTTTCACTTGTAACTTGAATGAATACCTACTTACCTTGTACATAACTTCCTTGTTAACTTTGATCCAAGAAAAAATCCAAAAGAGAATCCCCGAGAAAACAGGCTAAGTATTGGTGTCGATTCGGATGTACACGAACTAAACTAAAACCAGTTTTGGAGTGGTGCCGTCGCATCGTAGTGTTCCAGGAAGAAAGAGACAGTACTACTTTAAGACTGGTTTTAGTTTAGTTTAGTTGGTGTACATCCGAATCGACACCATTATCGTAATGTATTAACCGATTTTCGTCAAACAACCTAAGAACCTGTCCCCTCAAAAAAACCGCACTCAAATCGATCCTTATGTTAGTTCTGTTGGCCAGTTCTGTTGGCCGAACTAATGGGAATTTTTGTCTCACTAGTTCTATCAACAGAACAAATGGTACTAGGGATTCCCAGTAGTACTGTTGAATTCTAATTCGAGTGCGAGCGAAGCGAGCACGGGAGTTTTTGGCACCCCGACATGGATAGGTTAGGCTCGCTCTGCTCGCCCGGCTCGCTTCCGCCATACCCTTCGTGTTAGGTTGACATGTTATTCACTAGAACTAGTGGGACAAAAAAATTCCATTAGTTCGGTCAAAAAAAAGTTCAAGTTATTTACAGAACTAGAGAGACAAAAATTCCCATTAGTTCGGCTAACAGAACTGTCCAACAGAACTACTGGGAACAAACGAATCGATCCACGCATTATTGAGCAAATTTTTTACATATGATTAGTTTTACACAAACTGGACCCCACCAATGAAGTTGCTTTCCATCACCGGCCCAAGTAATAGTGATTATTTTAAAGATTACAGACAGGTAATATCGGCAGACTTTAGTCCGGGCCGGGTTTGAAATTGTCACTAAGGCAACAAACCGTTCTCAAGATTGAGATGACTTTAAGTTGACGCTTGCTTAAAACAGTATCAAAAGTATTAGTATTGAGACGGAGAATCGATTATTTTATTTAATGGATTTTTTTTTTCGGGCTCAGTTATCTTCTGCAATAATTAAATGTATAGCCAGCTAGTAAAAACAAAACGCTATTGCCATGTTGTCAAATGTGACGGTCTGCAACACGTTCGTATATTTTTTACATTTATTTGACTCTTTCAAGCAAGACTCAATCAAATATAAAAAAAAGAGAAGGATTGATGTTGCAACACGATCCTACGACAGCTGTCAACCAACCTAACGTCAATGTCAAAATCGCAAGTTGATTGTAGCAATACTTGCTCAATTGAACTTTAAAAATTTCACATAGATATTTCCGAGTGATTATTACTATTGCGGTACAATATTGTTTTGAAACATGAAAATTAAACATTCGATAAGAAATTAGTAAGCATTACAATACAATACACGACGGACATCTCCTCTAAAAAAGTGAAAATAAGTTGAGAAAGTATTTTCAAAAATGGATGGAACTCTTGTTTTAATTTTGCTGGCTTTGGTGATGTTAGTGGGGTCCTATGTTGCTGGAAGTATACCTTTGAATGTCAGCATGTCGGAGGTAAGCAAGTGTGATTGTTTTTATAAAGTTAAGCGGATTAATTTGACGACTTTTAAAACGTAACCTAAATTTCTAAACATCTGTTTTTGACGCTACGTAAGATTTCTAAATTAATGTCAAATCATTTATTGCATTTCTTTTTGCTTTATGTTTGCATGGTATTACAGAGTATCATATCATTATGGACCTTATGAAGGCACAGCAATAGTAGAGAGTAACACACACTAATTTAAATAATTTCTTATGAAATTTGTTTGTTTGTAAACGCTTTATTGTAATTTATATGAATGAATAAATGTACATTGATAAATTAAATGTAACTTAAAATTAAGTATAAAGGTGGGTTTATGCCATATAGGGATCTCTTCCAGTCAACCTTGGTAAAAAGAACACATTGACTGGGCGTACAAAAAGCTAGACATTTTTATTAAAACTATGAATCTACATATTATATACCTACTATACTACAATAGATATGTATACTTACTTACATAATGAGATACATACATAAATATAATGCATACTTATACAATACATAATATATAATTCTATATACCTATTCACAGTTGAAATATATTTAACAGTCTAATATAAGATAAAGGTAGTATTGAAATAATAACATATATAATATTATTATTAGCTCAATTTGCGAAAGAATCCACACTCCAAAGCTTTCTAATGTTCGTTTTAAAAGATTCAAGCGAAGGAGATTTTCTCACCAGAACAGGTAGCTGGTTCTTTTTTCTTTCTTTCAAATCAAATCAAACTTTAAACAGATTATGGTTTACAATTTGTGATTTGTTATGAATAATAAGATAGCTATGTCCATGCTTGCTTATCATTCAAATAGTCAGTGAGTTTATAATAGCCTTTTGCTAATAATTTATTCTTCTTATTTCATTACACATTTTGCATTTATCAGCTTGATAATTAACTTGTATGAAATATGTGGTTTTACCATTGTATTGTAGTTTGAAATTGAAATAATTTCGTACCAGTTCCATAGAATGTAAATTTATATTAGTTATTATTTTTCTTTTATTATTTATTTATAGTGATTTATTTATTTATATTCATCGATTAGCTATGGGTATTATTTGAGATTCGAAATACTTTAAATTGGTTCCTGTTACGGTTATCAGCCAATTTTTTCAACTAACAAATGAAGCACTAGCTTGTTTTATTTTTTGCTCACTGACCAGGCTGCCAATATAATTATTCACATACAGTGTAGGCTCTGGTAAAATAGTTAAAAGATTCCATAGAATATTATAAAACATAGCTTTTTTAACTTTATAATAAAATTGCTATCTACAAAGCTGTCTTCCCGGAGAAAAAAGAGCAATTAACTCACAGGTTGCTTTTTTAAGTAGGTTTTGAGTTACATGATTCGACGAAATAGCAAAAATATATATTGTATAATTAGACTGAACAGCTGTCAGAAATTTTATTTACTTTTTGTAAATATATTCTATTTTATGATGGCTTTAAATTTATTTAAAGGGAAATATTAAATGTCTACAGACACCTTATTATTAATTGATAAAGGTGGCAAAACAAACAACTTCAGGGGGTTCCGTTCTACTCGAAGAGTATAAAATAATATTATACATATAATAAAAAAATAAAATCTTTATATTCTGACTGCTATACCAAAAGGTCACGGGTTCGAATCCCGCTAGGGGCATATGTTCGTATGATGAATACAGACATGTGTTCCCAAGTTACGGATGTTTTTCATTTATTTATGTATTTATTTACAAAAAAAAAAGTGTATTTGTGTAGTTTATCAACCATCTGGTATCCATAATACAAGCCTAGTTGCTTAGTGTGGAACTAGATGGCGCTGTGTTATTATATACAATACAATTAGATTATTATATACAATCCCGTAGTCAGAATGTGCCGCTTATATTGTGGATGAGCAAAATTCTTTGGATTTTTTGTACACTATTTACATTTAAAAGAGAAACAAAGCTGATATTTAGTAAGCTAACTTATACACCCGAGAGTTATAGACGAGTTTTATAAGTTTTATGTATGTATAGCTATAAATTGATATAAATAAAGCAATAAATTGATTGAGTAACATTTTTGCTGTAAATCGCCTAAAGAATTATATTTATTAATTATTTGATATCATCAGTATATTGCATTATCTTTTTTATATTATCTTTACTAACATACATTATCTTTATAATCTGTCCTATACAGGACAAGCTGCAAAAAGTTACAGTTTTTGGAGCTGGTCTCCTCGTCGGCACTGCATTGGCTGTGATCATACCCGAGGGTGTCCGGTCCCTATTCAGCGAACAATCACTCCCGACAATTGTGACGAAGGACTACACAGCTGAGCCACCAAGTGATCACGATGATTTGCACTCAGTCATCGGGATATCATTGGTTTTAGGTAAGATGTGATGATTTCTTATCAGAGATGGGTAATTAGATGTCAGCCTCCCGCTCTGACATATTAGCCCTGGGAAAATACGGTAAAAAATTAGCTTAGCTAGACATAATTCAGAACAGACTTATATAGTTGATATCTTATAGAGGTATATTAGAGATGTAATTTTGAATAACTAAGCCTAAAGGTATATTAGAGATGTAATTTTGAATAACTAAGCCTAAAAAAACGAGAGCTTAGTCTAAACATAATTCAGGGACATAGTCTTCTCAGGGGAAAATTGGATTTTGAACTAGCTACTTAAATGTAATTTCGACTATTTTAAGCGTACCCTGTGTTCTTACACAGGTACTTTTTGGATTACAAATGTACCTTGTCAGGTATGGCATGGCAATATAGCCCCGGGGGAAATATGTTTAGACCTCGAAAATGTTCTTAATAATAACCTCCATTTTCTTGAAACATTTAATAAAGTGTTGTAAATGTAGGGACAATTGCTAAAAATTAAGCATTTGTAATGAACGCAATTACTAAAGTAAGTAACTAAATAAGCTAAAGTTGAAAAATGTGTTTCTTTAAAAAAAAAGAGCTCAATTTACGGGTATTTCTTTTCATTTAAAACATTTAGGGAAATTATCGTTATAAAATATTAGTTCTCATTTTTATTTCTTAAGCAATGCAGCTCGACGACATTTTCAGCTAAAAACACATGCATAACATTCTTAATTTTTTATCCATCAATAAGTTAACTGTGTTTAACAAAAGTCTACCTAATTAAATATCAGTTAGTATTTGTTATTAAGATACAAATTAATAATAGCGTTTTTAATAGACTAAGCTATATTTTTTTAGGCTTATTTATTCAAAATTACATCTCTAATATACCTCTATAAGATAGCAACTATATAAGTCGGTTCTGAATTATAATTAGCTAGACGCTAAGCAAATTTTTTACTGTTTTTCCCTGTGCAGAAGGCTTGCATGCTTTGTTAATCTGTGGTGCTTTTTATAAACAATGAGATGATGGTTCCAGGGTTCGTGTTCATGCTGCTGGTCGACCAGCTGTCTTCCCGGTACAACGACCAGAGCAACCCTGTTGAAAAGAATGTGACGGCGACCGTCGGTCTTGTTGTACACGCTGCTGGTGAGTCTTGAATGTTTGTAGGTGGTGATTGCGGGCGGTTGGTTTTGCTGACAGGGTTATTCACTACACCAGTCATCTTTCAGCCCGTAAACATCCCACTGCAAGGATATAGGCCTTCCCTCGTATAATGAAGGAGTATGGGCCATAGTCCACCACGGTGGCCCAGCGCGGGTTGGGGATTTCACATGTCTTATCAATCAATCAATCATTTATTTATTTGTGTTTATTATTTAAAGTTACGTGTGTATTTTATTTAATATTAAATAGGTATTTATTTTATCAATCAATCAAATACACTTTATTGTATAAATAAGGAAGGTACATTTAAATATCTCATACAAACTACAAACAAGGCGGCCTTATCGCTAACAGCGATATATTATATTTTATTATATTTGAAGTATTATTATTATAGTCTTTTGAGTTTAAGTTGATTATTGACACTTTTTTCTCAGTGCACGTATGTATGTCTATCCTATCGAACATGTTTTCCTTCACATTTGCAGGGTATTATCTCTAAAAAGAAATCTCTTTTTAAAGAGATAAGCTAGTGCCTTTTGTGCATCCTGTATCTAGTATGTATTTGACTTTTATGTGTACTCGTGTGCAATAAATTATAAATATATAAATAAAAATTTACTTAGAATTATCGATTATCACAGTTAAGCAATATCAATCTCATGCGCACGGCTAAGGAGTGGAACGCATTGCCTCCGTCTGTGTTTCCAATCGCATATAACCCGCAGCTCTTTAAAGTCAGGTTAAATAGGCATCTTCTGGGAAAGCTCGTTCCATCGTAGACCTTATCTCGACATTAGTCCAGATTAAGGTCAAGAGCGAACCCATTCTAATTAAAAAAAAAAAATCAAGCACAGCCATTCCTTAGATGGGTGGTGTTGCATTATGTATTCTGTGACATAAGTCACGTTACTGATACAGATAAGGATGGAGTAACGCAACACTCACGCTATTATCTCCAAGTGAAACAGCCGTAACGTTATGAAATCATTGTTGTGAAACGTTACGCTTACGGAAGCAGATATGGATGTTAAGAATATTGTAAAAACACGTGGTGAGAGATAAGGTTCCACACAGAGTAACTGATTTAAATTATAGATAGATAAGCATTTATTTGCATCCATGTATACACACATAACAAGTTTTACTTATGAACTCTAACTTTATAAGGCGCAAGTTCGGCTGCACGTGGAGTATTGTTCTCACCTATGGGCTGGGGCACCTCAGTACCAGCTTCTTCCTTTTGACCGCGTTCAACGTCGCGCAGTCCGAATTGTCGGCCAAGAGAGTCTCACTGACCGGCTGGATCCCCTGGCGTTGCGAAGAGACGTCGCGTCCCTCTGCATTCTCTATCGCATATTTCATGGGGAGTGTTCTGAAGAACTGTTCGAGCTAATACCCGCTGCTCAATTTAACCGATACACTTCTCGCCGAAAATTAAATTTCCATCCACATCACCTGGATGAGTGGAAGTCTACCACTGTACGTTTCTCAAGAAACTTCTTACCACGTACAACCACCCTGTGTTCCATGTGTTGTGTTTCCATGTGTTTGTGTGTCCATGGGCGGCGGTGATTGCTTTCCATCAGGTGACCCGCATGCTCGTTTGCCGCCCTCTCATATAAAAAAAAAATGAAAAATACAACTAAAACACAAGTACAGAAACAAACAAATATTATGTGTGTGCCGCAGTATACAAAAAGGCTACAGTTCAGTGTATGGATTTGCCCGAGGCGGGCAAAACACTGGTATTCTGCTGAAACCTGAGGGTCGGTCGTGGGACAAATGGAATTTTGAAATGTGTTTGGTGTTATCAAATTAAAACTAACGTTATTGGTAAATAATAATATAATAATAAATATCCATGACATACACACAGCGCCATCTAGTTCCACAGTAAGCAACTATAGGCTTGTGTTGTGAATACTAGATGGTTGTTAAACTACATAAATACATTTTTTTTTGTAAATATACTTATTATAAATGAAAACATCCATAACTCGGGTACTCGTGTCCGTATTCATCACACAATCATATGCCCCTAGCGGGATTCGAACCCGCAACCTTTTGGTATAGTGGTCAGAGTTGCTACCACCACTACACCAAACAAATCCTCATCTTCGTCGTTCGTAACGTCAAAATGAATATTGTGTAAGATTATTCCCGTAAGATATTGGATTCAATTAATAAAATATACCTAATTAAGTTATTGAACCAATTATTATCAGTGGCAGGCGTTGACTCCGCAGTTTAGGTATGAAGCTACTACTACAACGGGCGGCCCGCTTGCCTGGGTAATTCAATGGGGCTGCCGCGCGCCGGCTGAGTTGCGCTTGCGTGTTTATTTCGTTCACTTACGCACGCGCCGCCGCCCGCGTCGTCGTCCGTTTGTCGCTGAGTTAATATTTACATTTTAATTAAAAGGAAAGCACACCAATATTGCATTGTATTCGGCTGCTTAAATAACAAATAATAGGTACTTTACAGATGGTAAGAAATGTATGTATTTCTTATTATAACACTACATTAAAGCTAAACAATTTACAATACCTTAGTGATTTTCTTAATATTATCATTCTAATTTATTTTACTTTGCTTATACCACGGGCTTGTACAACTGTTATATTATTTATTCTGTGCTGTTACGTAGTAACTAGTATCTAATCTGTGGTAGTAGGTTATTAGTTTAGGCACTAGGGAGGAACATCAAAACTACATACCTACATACGTAGACTGCTAAAATCATAACCCTTCCTTTTGGTAGTACCGAAAAAGAGACAACCCTACTGTTACACGTGCCGCGTCATAAGAGATAGATTTACGCGATAGAAAGGGACGGACAATGTAGGTGTTTAAAAATTTTATTTGGTAGCGCTGTGCGAACTGAATTGCACTATATTGCGAAGCGCAAGAGTCGCCATTTCTTTAAATGTCTTTGCGGAGTGATGCTTCTGTACGTTAGTACTATTACCTATTCTGTGTCAGTGGTCGGAGTAGGTAGAGCTGTTTTTGCTACTTGTGACTCCCGGGAATTCTCGGAATTAAAAAACCATTGTTTAAATAGTTTTTATAGGAGTAGGTAGAGCTATTTTTGTTATTTAGAGTTATTTAGCTTTGTTAGAGAAAGACAGAAAACATTTTCTAAATATTAACTACAAGAAAAATAGTATATGTAGGTAATTAAAGAAAAACTCTTTACATCCTTTTTTATTCTGATGATAGTGATGATTGACAATTTCAAAATCCCGGGATTTCAGAGGCATATCCATGTTAACATCATTTGCGGTCATTCACCCCAAACAGCTCTACCTACTCCAACCACTGATTATTATTATAGAATAAATACCGTTTTGACGACCTACTGGGTTACTGGTTGGACTCTAGCCGCTATGTCTAGGTGGCGCGGGTTTGATTCCCGCTAGGCGCATAAAGTTTGTGTAATGTATACGGACTTGTATAACCGAATTGCATTATAATATTACTAGCTTACCGCCCGCGACTTCATCCGCTTGGAATGACCTTATCGCGGAAATTTGTTTATTCCGCTGGAACTACCCACTTTATCGGGATAAAAACCGTGATTGATCAACGAACAAACAAATAAACACCTATGTAACCGCCTTCGTGGCTAAATGTAAACAACATTGGGTTTACGATTCAGAGGTCACGGGTTCGATCCCCAGGGTACATGTTTAAGTACTCGGTTTGGTTGGTGGTAGGGCATTTTAAATCTCCGCCTGGCTAGCTACCCGCATCTTATCTAAATCTGCCGCCAAGCAGCAATGTTAATAGCATTGTTGTGTTCCGGTTGACAGAGATAAGATAGCCAGTCCACCAAATGTGTTTGGGTTTCCGGGTCAGTACGCTTCCACCTTCGACCTCATCTTCACTTAACATCAGGTGTTTGGTATATCTCTGACCACCCTATTTGGGATAAAGGTCGTGACTTTGTGTATGTATGTATAAAAAGAACGGCACTGAAAATGTAATTCAAATTCACCCTGTATAAATTATTTCCACGTACCGGAAACGAAGCCTAATCATTTATATAATTTCCTCTCCATCAGCCGACGGCATAGCCCTGGGCGCCGCAGCCACCACCTCCCACGCTGACGTCGAGCTGATAGTCTTCCTCGCCATTATGTTGCACAAGGCTCCAGCCGCCTTCGGGCTCGTCACGTTTTTACTACACGCCGGACTTGACAGGTAGGGTATTTTGCCTGGTTACCTACTGAAACGCATAACGTTTTTCACCATAAACTGACAATTCATAATATTGCTCGCCATAATAGTCATTTGCAATAAATCGTTATAGCATAACTTCATTACACATAATATCATATGGCCGAAACCTGTAAGGCATAATCATAGAAAGGCATAATTTTAATAAGCATAAGTAATGAAAGGCATAATTTTTGTTGACCATAATAGTCAAAAGACATAATATTTAAAAAGCATACATGTCGGGGTGCCAAGAACTTCCGTGCTCGTTTCGCTCGCACTCGCCCGGCTCGCTTCCGCCATGCTCTTAGAACCTAACCTAACCATGTCGGGGTGCAGTTATGCTTTATAAAAGTGTGTCAGACAAAATTATGAATATGGTAATTTATGCATAATTAAAATCTGCGTTTCAAAGTATGCCATATAAAAATATGGCAAATGAAAATATAGATCTATATGATTATGGCTTTTATTATTATGCCCTTCAACGAATCTGCGTTATTATGTTTATGCGTAATAATAAATTTGCGAAACACTATTATACTTATTAATTTATATACCATATAATGGTGTCGATTCGGATGTACAACGAACTAACTAAATTTAAAGCAGATACATCCTTTTCTAACACTATTAACATGAAAGGGACGACTATAAATTAAGGCCTGTCAAATTAAGTTAAGAGCTGTCTAAACAAGTCGCTCTATAGTATTTTAATCGTGACGTCGCCAGGTGTACACCTAATATTGATAAAGAAGTGCTTGTTTTGATCATTTTACTTAATTTGACAGGACTTAATTATATGTCGTCCTTTTCATGTATTAGTGGTTAGAAAAGGATACATATAATTTAAATTTAGTTAGTTCGTTGTACATCCGAATCGACACCAATGTATGTCAATTGAACTTATGACAATAAACATTATGCGTTTCAAAGTGTCACCATTTTGCCCGGTAGGTTTGAAGCACTACTCCCAGACTGATACTGTAGATGTCCAGGCGTAAGCCACAGTATGTAGAGAATAGTTACAGTATAATGAGCCGGCGGAAAACTTGATATCGTTGTCAGTGACAACTTTTTTTTTTAAGGGAATCACGTACACAAATAACTTGATGGACTTTACACTGTTTATATTTTAAACGGTAAATTATAAACTGAATAAACGAAAGCTACACAGAAGGAGAGAGAGAGAGAGAAAGAACAGGCAGAGTTCAAATTTTGAATTTAAAATATTATGATTTAACCGAAAAAGAAACAAACAAGGAGAATACTGAATGACGAAAACCAACGAGTCGCATGACGTCTCGTTACAGGTTGGTGACACTACCCTTGCCAGCCACTTTAACCGCCTCCGTGGTTCAATGTAAACAACATTGGGTTTACGTTTCGGAGGTCGCGGGTTCGATCCCCAGCGGGGTACATATTTAGTACTCGGTTTGGTTGGTGGTAGGGCATATTAAATGTCCGCCTGGCTAGCTACCACCATCTTATCTAAATCTGCCGCCAAACAGCAATGTTAATAACATTGTTGTGTTCCGGTTCTCAAAGATAAGATAGCCAGTCCCCCAAACAAGATGGGGTTTCCGGGTCAGTACGCTACCACCTTCGGCCTCATCTTCACTTAACATCAGGTGTGATTGAGGTCAAGTGCAGACCCGTTGTGCATAAAAAAAATAAAAAGAAAAAAAGCCCAGTTCCTCCAAAACGCCAAGCAGAACCTTGACTTTGCCGACGACTTCTGGTAGTGACCCCGGTCCCGAGGTGCTGTGCCCTGTATACTGCCTAGGGCTTGTAATATTCGCTCAATTTTACTATTCGAATATAACGAATAGTTCAATCGCTACTATTCGAATTATTCGAATATGACGAAGTTTTCGAATATTTTCTATCTAAAAAAACAAAATAAGTAAATATAGCACATAATTCTTAGATTTTATAAAGTTCACAGACATCAAAGTAACATCCACTGATTTGTAAAGAAAAAACTAGGTTTTTCTAAAACGATTATTAGCTTTAATAAATAATCAGACTATTTTTGACCAGGAAAACACATAATATTTTTGTAACAATAGTATATTATGCAACTAGTGAATAAAGGACGGATTTAAAGCGAGGGCCGTAGATGAGTCACGAGCAAGTGAAGGATTCTAACGATTGAATCACGAGCGTAGCGAGTGATTTAAGATGATTGAATTACGAGCGCAGCAAGTGATTCAACTGTTAGAATCCTGAGCGACGCGAGTGATTCATGGCCCTCGATATAAATTCGTACTTTATTCAGGAGTTGCATACTACACTTTATACCATGACTACGAGAAAAAGACATAATTTAAGCGAAAATAGAAATTTAATCAAGAAATAATAAATGTTACATTAATTGAAATGGACATTAAAATTAGAGCAATGACTGAAATTAAGCGTAATTTTCTTATTATTATCATTAGGGTGGTCAACTTGTGAAACAATATTTTTTTTTTTCTATAATGGCAGCAAAGAACACAAAACAGTTTTTAATCTAATGCCAAACTCCTTGTCGCAAATATCGACCAATCAAATCTCGAGAATTTATTTGCACCAAAGAGTTTGAATTTCGAATCTTAGCGCAAGGAGTTTGTGTAAGCATTGAAATGGAGATCGGATATATTTTGTGTTCCAAATTCAAACACCAAAACAGTGAATAAAAACAAAACAGTGAATAAAAGGCCTTTTTATTCACTGTTTTGCGTGAATAAAATAAGCTTTTTAGAGTAGGTATGGTATAAATATATAATGTAAGTTGCCAGTAGCGAGAATTTAATTTGGCGTTATTTTGTTCAATTCACGGTTATATTTATTTTATTATTAAAGTTTAGTTAATATTCGAAAAGTTCGAATACTACTCTAAGTAATATTAGAATAGGTAAATGGGGCGAATATTCGAATAATACGATTGGATATCGCCGAGCGGTTCATGTCCACGCATTCTTATCATCCAGATAGTCAGAAATTTTATAATAGCCTTTGGCACATAGTTTCTGTTTAATGGTTATTTTAAAGTTATTTAAAGGTAAATTTTGAATGTCTTAGTGACTTTGTGTAAGCAACTGCTATGGACAGCAAGTTTATTTTCATATTGGTGTAGTGGATAGTCACCCTATCAGCGAAACCAACGGTTGCGGCTTCGAATCCCGCGAGGGGTAAATGTTTGTATGATGAATACGAACATTTATTCCCGAATCTTGGATGTTTATATTAATATTTATGTATGTTTATCCGTTATCTAGTATCCATAGCACAAGCGTTGCTTAGTTTGGGACTAGATGATTGGTGTAATTGTCCGAAATATTTATTTATTTATATATTGTATTTACATTGTGTATTTCACAATTTTTCCTAAACAACTGTAGATTCTTTCTTACGTACATTAAGTTTTCGCAAATATATACCCTGTATATATTAAAACGCTGTATTAAATTAAAAAAAAAAACTGTCTTTCACCAGGAATAGGATACGGAAGCACCTTTTAATATTCTCATGTGCTGCCCCGCTGCTCGCCCTCCTCACTTACTTCGGCATCGGGAATGAAAGTAAACAGACACTCAGCGATGTCAATGCTACAGGTGAGTATCTTTACCGACTTATCCAATTAAATTGGATTCAAGATTCGAGAACGTTCAAGAATTGATTGGACAATTTTTTTTAAAACTAGTGATGACTTGAATATTGACTAAATAACAACATAATGAACAATGTGAACTCTTCCAACACTGTGACATAGACATACCAGCAGTAATGCTGCTCGTCTGTAATAATATAATAACAATAATATTTGTAAGTATCGCTCTTTGTCTGCAATAAAATACTTTAATTTCATTTTTCCTTTGGTTCCTTGGGTTTGCTGGTAGAAATCTCTTACAGAGATAAGCTCGCCTTTTGTGTATTGTAATTTCTGTCCTATGTTTGTTCAATGTATGTTAGTATACTTATATATGCAGTAAAGTGTTAAATAAATAAATAAATAAAAATAAATTGATTATCGTCCTGTTATCTGCTATCCACACAAAGACATCTAAATTTTTATTTGACAACTCTGCTGCTGTACCAAAAGGTCGCGGGTTCGAATCCCGCTATCCCGGGGCATATGTTTGTATGATGAATACGGACACGGACACGGACGTGTATATTTTTAAATAACTTCGTTACTTTTGAAGTACGTTTATAAGTCAGTCTCAGTCAAAACAAGTAATTCGTCGTATACTTGGCGTATACAGAGTCTAGTCACGGTCAAATCATTCTTCAGTAAAGTGGCAGAATGCTTTACAAAAGATTTTGGCGGCTTCTTGTGGGAACCCGAAAGCTCCGTTACTCACTTTAATTTACACTTCCTTTCACCTGTACACCATCACTAACGTTTGCTGCACAATATTCTGCCATTATTAAGCTTCAAAAGTCAGAATGCACAAATTATAAGAATTATAAACAAAAATACTACTTCACTCGCCGATATCCCGCCAAAAAGCCACTTGTATACACAGTCCACGACACTATCCACGAGGCTGCATGGTCGCGGACATTAGCCTGTTCTTGCATGGGGCGATGGAAAAAAAAAACAGTTTACAAATGGTGGAAATATTTAGAAGACGATACAATTCCTTTTATATATATTGGATAAAATTATATAAAATGTCCGCAGATAATGAAATAATAATTTGGTGTTAGAAAATATGATATTTTTTTTGATACGTTTAATTTGGTTTTTCTTAGGCCATTTTTATCCTTTGTAGTTTTATGAAATATTTAAATGGTAACCCTAGTCCTTGATATAGCATAATGGCTTTTTGGTGGGTACTCAGCGAGAGATGTTACATTTTTGTTTTTATTTCTTGAAATTAGAGCATTCTGAGTTTTAAAGCTTAATAATGGCAGAATATTGTGCAACAAACGTTAGTGATGGTGTGCAAGTGAAGGGAAGTGTAAATTAAAGTGCGTTACAAAGCTTTCGGGGTCCCACAAGAAGTCGCAAAATCTTTCGTAAAGCATTCTGTCACTTAATATTTTCGTTTTTAGGCTGGAGGCTTTACTGCCAAGCCAAAATAAAAAAAGAAAGATAAGTTATTCCCCAAATAAGTGGTGAGTTCTGTATCTGTTGTGCTTAAAGAAAACCTATCACCAATGTTCAAACTTCTCTTCCAGGCATAGCGATGTTATTCTCAGCGGGTACCTTCCTCTACGTAGCAACAGTCCACGTGCTACCAGAGCTCACTCATCAACACTCACACACACACACCCTGCTACCCACACAGGAGGGGGGGCAGGCGAAAAAGGGCTTCGGAGGCCTAAGGCTGGGCGAAGTTCTCATATTAGCTATAGGGGCGTTGTTACCAGTCCTCCTCACAATGGGGCATAAGCATTGATTAAAGAAATATAAACTTTAACCTTCTTATTTTGAACCATGCTAGAGAAAACACAAACGAAGTCTTGTTTTTCACTTTCAACCATCTTCGTGCAAGGTATGTGTTTAGTATATAGTTAAAGAGATGTATCCGCGTGTTATATCAGGCAGTTAGCTATTTAGTTAAGTCGCTAGCTATTTAGTTGAGACGTCAGCCATTTAGTTAAGTCGTTAGTGGTTTACCCAAACCGCTAGCTATTTAGTTAAGTTGCTAGCTAAATAGCTAGCAACAACTAAACAGCTAGCTAGTTAAGTCGTTAGTGATTTAGTTAAGTCATTAGTCATTTAGTTAAGTCATTAGTCATTTAGTTAAGTCGCTAGCTATTTAGTTAAGTCGTTAGTGATTTACCTAAACCGCTAGCTATTTAGTTAAGTTGCTGGTCATTTAGTTAAATCGTTAGTGATTTAGTTAAGCCAGTGACCATTTAGTTAAGTAGATTGCCATTTAGTTAAGTAGCTAGCCATTTAGTAAATCGTTAGTGATTTTGTTAAATCGTTACCCATTTAGTTAAACGGCAGCATATTAATTATTTTTAATGTAGCTATTTAACGTATAAAATGTAGCTATGTTCATTATTCTTATTTATTATTCAGTATGTACTTGCAATTATTATTAGATTCATTCATCAGATCAGATTCATCATACTTATTTTGACGGTATGAACAGTAGTATATATTTCAAGCTCCTTTGCATTGTTGTTTGGAGAGATCGTTAGAAGCGATAAGACCGCCTTTGTACATTATATTTTTTACGTTGTGTACAATAAAGAATATTTTTTTGTAAATATGAAATTAAACGTCGTTTAGGCATTATATCGGTTTAACTAAATGACTCGCCATTGCACTAAATGACTAGCCGTTGAACTAAATGACTAGCCGTTAAACTAAATGACTAGCCGTTAACAAAATGACTAGCCGTTGAACTAAATGACTAGTCGTTGAACTAAATGACTAGCCGTTGAACTAAATGACTATTAAAATGGCCTGGCTGTTATTAAGTTTTCAGATATTCATCCGGACATAACTTTATCTATCGGACTTGAGTAGTTCTGTAAGTTTGGTTCGTATGAAGTGTTTAAAATATGCTCCAAAAATCAAGTTTTCCATGTAAAGATTCGATCATTGCTTATCTGTATGCGATGTCTAAGGACGTCCGCTGCGTTGAGAAGGACACGCGAGTGTTTCAGGCACGGAATGTGATTCACTGATTGTGAGCTTTATTAAGAATATGAAGTCGCGAATAATTGGAACTAATGGGACTGTTGAGCATAAATAGCCAAAAACGAGCACAATATATTTTTTTTATCTGTGCTCACATAAAAGTGCAAGAAAAGAATTTCAATATTGCTTAAAAATATGAGTTTTACGAGTAATATATTATAAAAGATACTCCCATGATTTTTGGTCACTTTTCTGTGGTAATCAGGAGTTAATACGACAGTTCCAAATATTTTTTATTTTTTTCAACTACCCGGTCCATAAGCAGTAATATATATCCCACCAAAAACATTCTGTAAAAAACTAGCCAAGTCTCGATGGAGCTGCTTGATTATCTCTAAAAAGTAATGAAATCTATACAAAGTCGTGCTAAGTGTAAGGTTCCTTACTGCGATTTCTTTATTATTATAGTTAATGTTGTGTGACTTGGCCGTTGAAGGGTACACAGGGGTACAAAACCAGGTGCTCCAAGACACCATTGCACCAATCTGTCGCCAGAACCGCTATTAATGTTATTAATTATGTTATTAAGAATGTTCAACGGCAAACTATTAGCGAATAATCTGTGTGGCGTTTACATAACATTCTTTATACGTTAGTGGCTTTATCAAGCCTACAATTGACTGGTTATTGAATCAACGTTTTCCAAGTGGCAATTTTCCATCGTCAATGCGTAGCGGTTCTGGCGACAGATTGGTGCAATGGTGTCATGGAGCACCAGGTTTTGTACCCCTGTGTACCCTTCAACGGCCAAGTCACACAACATTAACTATAATAATAAAGAAATCGCAGTAAGGAACCTTACACTTAGCACGACTTTGTATAGATTTCATTACTTTTTAGAGATAATCAAGCAGCTCCATCGAGACTTGGCTAGTTTTTTACAGAATGTTTTTGGTGGGATTTCACTTCTTTTTGTAGAAACGTGGGCATATTATATATATGCCCACGTTTCTACAAATATACTTGATACTGAAAGTTGAGTCAGTTCTACCATACACCAAGAAAGACATTGAATGGAAGAGACAAGACCCGTCTTTGGGCATACCAACTACTTGGTAGCCACTAAGTTCATCGTCGTCTTTTAATATTATCGACATTTTTTACGATAATTATTATCTTGCGAAATCAAACACAATTAAACTCAACGACCTTTAGTATATGGACAACAAATCAGAAATACCGATAATATTCAGACTAAAACCTACTTATATCTTTAAGACTTCTTTTGTCTTAATAAAAAAAACTTAATGAAAATATTACTCTGCCTACTCAATCTATACAAACTATAAGCAAAACGTTAACTCTTAATTATTAGACAAGTGTCAATATAATTAATTATCAATGAACTTTCTACCAAAGGTACTACCTACCTAGTACTGAAATACAGCTAAATTAATGATATTTATAAACGAAACGAAGTAATATCTAACTAAATAAACTAAACTAGAATACTAGAAAAGTACTTATAAACACGAACGCGATTCGAAGTACTGCCTAACTGTAAATTAAACCTAGAAAACTAAAAGTAGGTACTAAATAATTAACAATTAAATAGTATTCAATTGAAACTTCTTTTAATTCTGATAATTAAGTAATAATCAGTAATTCGTTACTAACCATATAATTCCTAACCTGTTTAAATCTTTGAATTAATATAATAACAACCTGCCAATTAACCTTAGCAAACCTCACGAAATAATCAGCGAAATCAACGAAATGCAAATAATCCCTCCTAATCCCTAGCAAACATTTTCAAGCGCAATAGAAGAATGTCGTAAACGACTGTAACGCGGCCGGTTGCCACTTTGCCATATAAGGTATCGGAAAAACAAAACGTAAGCGCGTTTTAAAATACAGTCAACGCCATCTAGCGACGCGTGCGGGTATCACCGCCATTCTTAGCCAATGCATTATATTTTGACCAAATTTTCGTTTGTTTATTTAATTTGTGTAATGTTCGAGTAGAATAAAATTAATCGTTTGACTATTTCTTCTTGTAAACTTGTAATAAGTATAAGTAGGTATAAGTATAAAAGCCAGTCTAGTCTTATCCAGAGTTTTTCTTTAATTTTATTTATATTCGTATTAAAAGCAGAAGGGGAGGCATTCGCCCAGCAGTGGGACGCTATAGGCTAGATTAAATTAGAAGATGTGTCCCACTACGCTGGACAGTCGATTTTTTTATGTACCAATAGTAGAACCCGGGCATTACCATATCTCTAATACAGCTGGGACCAGCTGAGGGTTCTTCGTCAGATATAAAGTTAATCGTTCGACTATTTCTTCTTGTAAACTTGTAAGTATAAATATAAAAGCCAGTGTAGTCTTATCCTGAGTTTTCATTTAATTTTATTTATATGCGTATTATAAGCAGAAGGGGAAGCATGCGCCCAGCAGTGGGATGCTATAGGCTAGATTAAATTAGAAGATGTGTCCCACTACGCTGAATTTTTGCAATGACAGTCGATTTTTCTATGTACCAATAGTAGAAGGGGGCATTACCATATCTCTAATACAGCTGAGACCAGCTGAGGGTTCTTCATCAGATACTTCAGACCTTCGATTTTTGACATCAAATGAAGCGGCCCACCAAGTTGAATATTTTTTGTAAAGGCGGTATATGTCGATCTCTAATAGTTTGGTTGGGCTCTTGTGTTTCCTAATCAGGGTCACCAGGTACTCCAGATCTTCGATTATCCTAGTTTTTATAGTTTTCCCTTTATGTGGCCATTGAACCATAACTCTGTACCAAATTTCAGCTCTCTGAGTTTATGGGAAGTACTAGTTCTATTTTGATGATCATGAGTGAGTGAGTGAGTGAGTGAGTGTCATAAATGCGAAACTTTGCTTTCGCTTAACTTCGGAACTAAATGACCTACAGACTTGAAATTTTGGATTTTAAGTATGTGATTATAGCTTAGTGGATGACGAAAATTTCTGCGTTCTAGTCTTATCCAGAGGTTCTAAAATAGGGGCCTGAAAATGCGGCGAAATGGTTCCAGTAAAGGATGGTACGGCAGTGTTTGCTTCGCGCTCGACTTGGCGGGGGCACTGCCGTGCCCCCAGATCTATGCTTGTCGACACTGTGTACAGAAGACTCACAATTGGTTGTCTGTAGCTGGATCCGGTGTTCCGCTCAACGCAGCTGATGCCCTAAACCACAGACTTATTAATAAAAGAAGCAGACCAAACATAAGAATACGAAAGAATACTACAGAAGACTAGGATGTATAGGCTCAAATCCCTTTACTTTCCAATATAGTTGAAGAATGCTCAAAAAAAAATTGATTATAGGAAAAAACTAATTCGTAATCTGATAAATCAAATAATCTTACAATTTTCTTTTTTACCTGAAATTGCCACAAAGCTACAACTAGTGCCACACCAACAAACATAAAAAAAAAAAAACAATTTTCTAGACGTTTCCTCATACGCCAAAGTCCGGAAACTTGCCGCATTATTTAATCAGTTTAACCTCTCAAGTGTCTCGGCGCGTCTGTCAAATTTTCGAAAATACCTGCGGTGTTAAAAACGTTTATAGGTACTCTTCTACTGGGTGTATTTGTAATGTGTGAAAAGCAATAGCTGCGGGAATATATTATCTATGGATATAATGAATGAACACTACTACAGCTATATTACAAAAAATCAGAAAAATGTTACGAGTTGTAATATGTAGGTATACCTATATCCACGATATATAATTGGTATTTTTACGGAATGTACAGATTTATTTCATGTTTTTCAAAGAAAAGGTTCTTACGGCTCTGAATACTAGTACTTTTGAGCCGATGTTCGGTCTGCTTCTAGAGTTGTAAGTCTGTGATTTAAAAAAACTTTTTAGCAGAGTTTTATTGAATTTATTTTTTTGTTGAGTTTTTTTCTATTAAAAATAGAGAATATTTTTTTATGTATGTATATTGTTATCTTTGTACAGTTGGTTCTACGTGTCGAGTTGTTAAAAGTTTTATTATACAGTTGTAATTCAATTGACATTTATTCACTGACACCAAATGAAAATTGGAGAAATTTGATTGAGTAAATTAAACGTGATAACACATTTTAGCGCGCTAATACAAGTTGTATTATTTTACAAATTGTTTTTGTAACTTGTGTTCAAACTTTGGACTCAAACCAAATTTTATTGAATTCATTAACATGAAATATATTTCATAATTTATATAAGGTCTAACAAAATTTACCCGACTAACGTTGCAGAGTGTATGTATAGGATGTATCTAATACGAAAAAAATTAAACATTAAAGTTAACAGATTTTATTCAAAAAATAAAATTTTGAAATGTAAATTTCGTGAGTTGGACCTTAATATCACAACACGCTTTCACGTGCCGCGGTATCTTTGAAGACGCCTCTGGCGACCACTCTCCGCTCGCCGCCGGCGCTTGCCCCGGCGCCGCGACTTGTGATTGGTTGCGCCCTGTACCACATGTGCCCCAAGGGGTGGCCTTTGGCGTCTTCCATTCTCATTAATAAAACAAGGTATAATCGAAAAAAAAATAATTCTTTTACTCGGAAACAAAATTTTTAAGGCTAGTTTTTTTTAATGAATATGCTATTTTATTGTCATGTACGTGCAATTGCCAACTTTTGTCGGGTTAATTTTGTTAGATCTTACGTTTCTACCCTATTATCAAAAAATACTTTTTTTTTTTAATGAATAGAATGTAAAAAAAGTTTACGCTATACTCCAATATAAGAACTTGAGGACAGGGCTGAAAACGACTATGCCCCTGAGCTGAGCAAGGACTCGGGTCGTGGGCGGTCAGAGTGAGGGCTCTGGCCGTCCTTTCACCAGAGCTGACGGCCCCATGGATGGCAGCGGTGGTACGACGTGGTCTCGTCCCGCTGCAGCCGACATCGGCGAGCTTGTGCGGCTTGGCTGCTTGGCCAGCCCGGGAACCGTTAGGGGAGCACCGGTAGTTGGTCCTTTGAGTTCCCGGTGTTCTCCGACAAGCGCTGAGGAGGACCACCGGGGGGTTTTGGGTGAAAATCCAACATAACCCAGGCTCTCCCTCAGGAGTCTGGGTATCTGTTAAAGATTTCCACCCCGTCACAAAAAAAGGGCCTGAAAACCAGCTGTCTGCTGTCAATTTCTTTTTTGTTTCATATTCATAATATTGTATTTTTGGTAAATTTTTCTTTTCATTTCAAATTAAACATTGCACCTAATGTCGTATATGATGGTGTCACCATTTACCTAGTTCGACCACCAGCCGCCGTAGCATGACGCTTGCCGCGCGACGTAGGTGTGAGAGTCGTCAAAGCGAATGAGCAGGATAAATATTATCTCGCGCTACATTAGCGTTTATCGCGCCTGGCATGCTACTGTGCAATTTCTTCATAAACATTATTTATTAATTGAAGTTCGCACATGTTCGGAGCGCTAAAATGTGCTATTATTATCTTACCACCAATAGTTTGTTACTTCATCCTGCTATAAAATGTATAATGGTGTCGATTCGGATGTACACCAACTAAACTAAAACCAGTTTTGGAGTGGTGCCGTCGCATCGTACTGTTCCAGGGAGAAGTACTTACTTTAGTCATGGTGTATCAAGCCGAAAAGGGAATTATTAGATATCGCGCGCGAGTAGAAGTATCCGTAGCCAAATATATTTTTTCCTAAAAATATTTTTCAACTTTGCCATACTGCCAGTACAGCTGATTTGGTCACTTTTGTATGGGAAGTCGAATTTTTTTTTAACCGTGGTCATGTTTTCTTTTCTCGATACCTACTTTGTTTCGGCGAACTACTCTCGGTCAACTAGCTCTGAAAAGGTTTGCCGTTGGTAAATCTATTTTATTATTTTTACTCAATTAAAATATCCCAATTTTTATTTTTTTAATCACAGACAAACATTTTGTGTTTGATTAAGTCCTACATCTGTATAGATACAGTAGGGTTCAAAAGTCTATATCCAGTTCCAGCTCAAACGATTATGTGTTTGAATATTATTTCATATAAATAAATTAAACAGGAATAAAAACGTTTTAATTAAGTATTCAAAATGGAACAAAAAAAATGAATTAAAGTCACAGATAAAAAAATTGCCCGAAGATAGTAGGCAGAAGGTTACAACTAAGATAGTATACATCAAGGTCTTTTTTAATTAGTAATTTTCTTCTTCATTTGGAGTATTTGTTAATTGTTGATTAAAACTCAATGTACGCATGATTACAAATAGGTATCCCAAAGAAACGACTTTTTTAATGAACTTTATGTTAGCAGGTAATCTCAGTCTGATGCTTTCAAAAAAACATGTGATTTAAGTGAAGCGATAACCTGTGCATAAAAAAAAAATAGCAGTCGATACTTCCTCTAAATACAAAGTTGTTGGACAAAATCTAAATCGTACTTGACATGGACTTCTGAACCCGATTGTACTGTATACGTCTTTTGCCGGAAGTACCTAAATGAATGTATTGCATAATATTAAGAGACTAATGTCTGTAGGTACGTATTAAATATATATATCGATGTAAATAAAGTTAATATTCATGTTTTGTGAAATTTTAGTGAATTGAAACGAATATTGAGGCCATGCCTTGTAGCGTCCATTCTTGAAGTTCTTTAGTAAGAAGTAGATTCTTTTGTAAAATCTATAAGACGGATTATATCTCTTAAAGTTAAGCATTTATTGAGTGTGCGTGATACCTCTTAAGAGTGTTTCTCTCTGTACAGAGTCTTAACATAAAAGTAAACGCTTTGTTCCCTAGCGCGATCTATTGCAATGAATGCAATATATCGTACAAGGCAAAAACAAGCTATGGGTACTTCGACCAGCTCTCCAAAATTATAAAATTGTATTAGTTTTATACTTTATATTAAAAAAAAGGACAACAATGATCCTATGTGTTTTTGCGCCGCGTCTTTTTCCACAGATGATTTCCCTTTCCGAAGCGGTAGTAGCTTGGACATACTGACTGACAGATAATAATCCCTTTTATTACTTCCAGTAGATTTCAATTGACATTCAACAAATGATATCATGTATCTTACGTTGAAATAAATCTTGAAGTTTGAGGTTTACACGAAATTTTTGTAACAACGGCTATTTTGCTTTGAACGTAATACAGCATTGAGCACACAGCCCGACAATGTCAGGCACGGCAAAAATTTCGAATCAGTGTTTGGTTAGTTCAAGGTCACGTTTATAACGACCTTGGCAGGGCCAATTGGAATGACCTTGCCACCCTCACACACTAGTTGACAGAAATAAATCGGTACAGTGATTTAAACATTATTCGTCTAATAACAAGGCAGGTGTCACAATATACAGAGTGTAAATGTAAACCTAACCGCGTAAATAGCGTTGCCATCTCTAAAAATCACCTAGCCGGATTTAGCTGGTAAAAAAGTCGGACAATAAAAAAAGGTTTTTTAACTAAAAACTTGAATAAAACGTTTTTATAACAAAATTTATTTATATTTATTATTATCATTTATATAATTTACCTTTGGCAGAAACCTTTTCATTTAAGAAAATAAAAATTCCGGGCGCAATCAAATTTGACCGGACAAGAGGTCAAAAAGCCTAACACTGACCGGCTTTAGCCGGACGGATGGCAACGCTACGCGTAGAGCATTATTACATAGTTATTCTAAGATGTTCTGATATAAAGATTTATTTTTAATTATGATAATTATTGTAAACCCATTTTTTACATTTATTTCCATCTGTAGTTATTAATTAATATGGCAAGTTACTGTGAATCGGGACCATAGATGAGGGAGCAGTACATTCGCCGGAGTTAAAACCACCTTCACCACGAAACTAGGTTCAAAAATCAGCGTTGGCGACATTATTTTTTGTTTTGACACTATAAATTTTGATCATCATTTTACATGAAATTAAGGTCATATCTTTAGATTCTGAATTACCCCTTTGACTACGGCTCCTGTTTGCATTAACATGCGGTTTAAATAATAAAAAAACGATATTTTAATAGTTGACAGCAAAACCATTTGACATCTGAGGAGTGACGTAACAAAAACCGATATTTCTTATCTAATAACTTTCGTCAAAATCTCTTCAAATGCAGTTAGATTGCATGCAAATCCATAAAAAAATGTATATAAACTTTTTTATAGTGATTTGTTTCGGAAAAAAAACTGATTCGGATAAAAATAGTTTTTTTCTGTTTCGTCGGTCCTCAATTGTCATGACATTTTCTCATTTTTAAATCGTTAATGTCAATATGTATTTATCTATTACTGAGGTGCAAGTAGACTGTGTTTCAGCCAAACAAGGTGTTTGCACTATTTGAATGTTGGATTTTTATTATAACGAAAATTCTTGATAACCTTAATGAAAGTTAAATTACCGGTTTTTAAGCAGATTGGTTTCAAATGTACCGAGTGAATTAAATTAAAAAACCGGTAAGCAATTATCAAACTATATTTCATTAAATCGAAAACAAAGAATATAATTTACATTAATCCATTGTTTGCTAGATTTCTTATAATTAATTGCTAATTAAAAATATTCTCGTAATACCACCAACACAGTTTTTAGAGATATTAAAGTTTGTATGCAACATGTCACGAATACTATAGACGATATTACATAGAGCGCCACACTGGGGTCGCTCTGGTAAGGTTTTAGCCGTGCCGAGGGAGGATCACACGGGGAGTGAGCGTAGGGAAATCACAACACAAACTCTGGAGATTGTTGAAAATGCTTCGTATAATTTCGTGTTCTTCGTTCACAGTTGTTCACATCACATACACTAACTTTTCACTATTACTGCTGAACCGACCGCATTGTTTGACGTTGTGCTCTGTACTACTACTATGTCCGTGGGCACCATGCTTATATCCCAAAAAATCCGTCGGGCTCTGATCGGTCAACCAATGACAATACCGGAATTAATTAATTTTAACCAATCAGAACCCGCGGCGAATTAAATGCAGGTACCCACTATTTATCATTTTTATTAAAAGGGCGCCTCTGGCGGCTAAAAGGGCAACTTGCGATCGGTTCCATATTGCTGCTATCCATTGTAAAACTGTTTTTACACATCTACCTACATAAATATTTATTAAATTTACAATTCTCAGATATAAGGAATTTCTCCATCAAAACACATGGCTAACCATTTTGCTCCTCAACATTCCACCCCCTAGTATGAGGATGTGGATTTCATTCCATCCGATTACTACCAAACCATGAAGGAGCACAATGGTCAACGTATCATGACGTCGCAGCGTCACACGAAATATAACGATCTAAAATTACGCTATACTATAGGCTCTAACAGTCCGTAAAAGTTCGCTTCCACATTTTTTCTTCACTTTCACTACACGCTTATTATTGCCATAAAGCGAAACGCACTTCACATCTCAACTTAGTCCATCACTCTAACTTCGTTCGACGCTGACGCGAAGGCAGGCGCATCGATAAGGCCAGACAATGCTTGGTTGCATTCTCGTCCGGTCGCAGCGTCGACTCGATGACAACGAAGTACGACAACAGGTACGAGGAGTGCATATTATGAAGCGCTCGCAGGGTCAACCCTCTATGATTGACGTCTGGTGACGGCAGAACCCGGCAGGCATAATTAGCACAGGGGTATTCCATTTCAGAGCACGTCATGTTCTGAGACTGTCGTGTTGATATTGTGACAGTCTCGTAGCGCACTGTAGCGCACAAGGCCATTCCATTTAGGGTGCAATGGCGGCACGTAGACGGGCGCGGTGGCACGAAGTACATCCACCACGGTTAGGCGGCCGTAGCTGAGCACACAGGAGGAAGTGCACAGGTAGGGCACATACGGGCGCGCAGGCGAGGCGCGCAGGTGATGCAGGGCGCGCAATCAGGGCACACTGGGCGCGCAGACAAAGCGCACGTTCGGGGCGCGTAATCAGGGCGCGCAGACAGGCGCGCACACAGGGCGCGTGTATACAGGCACGCAGACATACGAGGCGCGCAGACAGGCGCGCAGACAGGCGCACAATCAGGGTGCGCAATCAGAGCGCGTGTTCGGGGCGCGCAGACAGGTGCGCTATCAGGGCGCGCAGATAGGCGCGCATACAGGGCGCATGTTCGGGGCGCGTATTCAGGGCGCGCAGACAGGCACGTACAGGGCGCGTAATCAGGGCGCGCAGACAGGCGCGCATACAGGGCGCGTAGACGAGCGCGCAGACAGGCGCGCAAGTGTAGCATCGCTGGGCAATGTATAGCCGCGAGCTTAATAAGCGATGGTGCTGGCAGTGACTACAGGCTGTGGATCACAAGGTAGAGGACAAATGCAAAACACAACACTTCTTTCCCAAAGGCAGTATATTCCTGCAGCTCTGTCAACTGAGTCACCGGCAGAGGATTGCCAGCGCCAATCGCTACTCTCACTTTTATTAAATACTAACACTTTGACAAACACTAAAATTGGGATGCGCATTCTGCGCCACCCCCTAGTACAAACATATGACAAACGAGGCCGTTCGACCGGCGAAACAAGGCTGCTTGGGCAGAGCTCATCAGCTTTACCCAACACACTTCTCCAGGCAGCAACACAAACGAGGAGGTCTCCGTCGATACCTCAGACAAATGTACAATAATTAACTACATATCTACACACTATATATACAACATGAGCTTACAAATCTACTTATTCCTACTACATTCATATATTTACAAGAGTTACGGCTAACTCACAAGTCTGATGAGACCAAATAACTGAGGGGGTTGACAAACCGCCCCTGATATGTGGGTCTCCACAAAGTAATGTATGCTACAGGCAAAACATTAACAAAAAATAATCACGAGGCCGCTTGATGGGCAAAAACAACTTTACTTAAACCGGGAAAGCATACATGGCGACAAAACATAATCTACAGGGCCATTGGACGGGCAGCACTGCACACATCCAAAACACTTCCACTGGTGTCCGACAACACGACAAAATAAACACGACGCCGTTGGGCAGGCAAACTTCCACGAACGGTAGAACATTCACCACGGGGCCGCTTGGGCAGACAATACTCAAATCTGTATACACAGACGATCTACAAAACATTGTTACTCTAGTCAGCAATACAATTTGTTACAAGGTCGCTTGGATAGGCCTAGCCTCAACCAAAACACTCCTACGGGCGACGTAACATATGGACACGGGTTGCTTGGGCAAAGAACATCAACTTTGCCCAACTCACACCTACGGGCAACATGACACACGGAAACAAGGCCGCTTGGGAAAACTTTTCCCAAAACACTTCTACGGGCGGCAAACACAGTTTGATACAAAGTCGCTTGGGTAGGCACTAGCCATACCCAACACACTCCTACGGGCGACATGACACAAGGAAACAAGGCCGCTGGGCAAACTTTGTCCAAAACACTCCTACGGGCGGCAAACACAGGGAGACAAGGCCGCTGGGCAAACTTTGCCCAAAACACTCCTACGGGCGGCAAACACAGGGAGACGTCGAAAGTCTCAAATTGACATATTTTACATGGCCTACACATTAACCTATGTAGGTAAACAAAGCAGTCTGGGCTCAAAACGTAGTGGTACCGAATTGCAACACAGGGGTACTCACTTACCGTTCTAGTTACTGTTCCTACAAGGGAACGAAACAATACAACAGGGCCACATTAGCAAAGGTCACAGACTTTGCATAACAAAAATAATAGTGGCAAAACAACAAGGAGAATTATCTCAACAACTAATTCAAATTATACAATTATTTACACGAGCCGCATGTCCTTACGTCCTAGCTGTAGGTACGCAGGTACAGCGGGCTCAGACATACGCAGCAAGAAACAGTTTTATAACCGCCCCCACACATGGGTGCTCACGCGCTTAGCGCTATTATAAAATACACAATCTAGGCTGCCGGTGAGAACGTCGAACTCACCCGACACAAAATAAGGCAGCAAAGTGCACAAGGAGACGTCTGTCGACAAATTAGAAAACCATAAACCTAACATCTTATCGCGATCAAAACTAATTTTAATTACAGACGGCATTAACGGGCAGGGCTCAAGTCGCGACGTGGGAGCAAAGGTTGTCTCCCACTCGCGAGTGAGCGGGTTCAATTCCGGGACTGATAACAAGGACTTAAGAAAATTGTGAGCTCGACTAACACACGGCACAGATGTGTTCCGTCTCCTGAGCTGGCTAACCTCCTGACCGCTCTCTATACGGCGGTCACACAGGCCAACATTCTGGTCGGCCAGTTCGGACACAATATTGACAATAGTCGGCTCACACACAACAGAAAGGCCAAGACAATTGGGAACACGGACACAAACAAAAGAATTATCTACAATGGGACCCTGGGCACAACAATCTGAGTCAGTGAGAGAAGCGATAGGTAGGCTGGACTTACCCTCTCGTATTTCCCGGTCAACTTCGAACTGTGGATTATCCTGACACGGGAACAGTGCGGGTTTCGAATCCATCCTCTCACTGTGATTCAAGACACTGCAATCTAACGTGTCACTGCAGTCCAATGTTCGGGGTGAACGCGCACAATTCACTAACAATTCTAGTTCACTGTTATTACTGTGACATAACAAAGTCCCGTTAACATTTGGTAGACATGGGGGAATCCCGGATGAATCATTGTCTACATCGCACCGCTCTTGCAAAGTCACTTTCACTTCCGGGGCATCCTTTACTAAAGGAGCAAGGTCACTGCACTCATTATAATATTCCAAAATGTTCGAGTCCACTTGAGGTTCTAACTCGATGTAGTGTAGTAACACGTGATGTGGGGCGCTACAAGTTTCACAATTACGCGCACAACAAAATTCCGACGAGTGTCCTTGCTGAAAACACTTGTAGCACAGTCTATTTTCTTCGACAAAGTCCCAGCGAGAGTCCACATCAAACGCTTCGAACTCAACACATGAGGGCAAATCGTGATTGTCGTTGCACAACACACAAACAAAGTCATTGTCACGAATGTCCGATTCACGAGGTGGTTTCACCGCAAACTGTAACGACGACGAGGCGGTAACCATATCACTACACGACGTCTGTGTAGGTAACATCTTGATGTTTGGTGTTATCGCAGCAGACGAACGAGGGGAAGAGGGGCTTGGGGGGGCGGTTGTAAGGCGCTCCTCCACACGACGACACAAGGCCCTGTCTTCCAACTGCGAACACACTTCTGCCTCTTCATTCTCGGAGGCCATAAACTTGGCTATGATGGCTGCCTTTTTCTCGGCTAGCTTTTTCTCTATCGCTGCCTCTTGTACACGAGCCCATTTCACCATGGCTTCATACTCGGCTTCTTTCTGACGCGCCACTAATTCCAACCGTTGCCTTCTTGTCATCATCGACACTTCGACGAAGGCGGGTTCAGACTGCGTACTAAACGCTCCACACTGGAAGACCCGTCGATCTTCTAGTACACAGTCCGACGTCGAACACGAATCGCTCTTGAAGCTTCCAACACACGGAGGAAACGGGGCACAAAATCCGTCGACGGTGAGCCGATCTTCACGCGCACCGGCGGCGCCACCGTCGCGGGCACACTCTTCTCGCAGCCCCATTGTCCTTTTCTCACAATCTTCAACTCGACGCGACATTATCTTCTCATCTACGCTCACTCGACCTCACGCACGACTATTACCTATCCGGCTCGAAGGACCAATTTGTAGACGATATTACATAGAGCGCCACACTGGGGTCGCTCTGGTAAGGTTTTAGCCGTGCCGAGGGAGGATCACACGGGGAGTGAGCGTAGGGAAATCACAACACAAACTCTGGAGATTGTTGAAAATGCTTCGTATAATTTCGTGTTCTTCGTTCACAGTTGTTCACATCACATACACTAACTTTTCACTATTACTGCTGAACCGACCGCATTGTTTGACGTTGTGCTCTGTACTACTACTATGTCCGTGGGCACCATGCTTATATCCCAAAAAATCCGTCGGGCTCTGATCGGTCAACCAATGACAATACCGGAATTAATTAATTTTAACCAATCAGAACCCGCGGCGAATTAAATGCAGGTACCCACTATTTATCATTTTTATTAAAAGGGCGCCTCTGGCGGCTAAAAGGGCAACTTGCGATCGGTTCCATATTGCTGCTATCCATTGTAAAACTGTTTTTACACATCTACCTACATAAATATTTATTAAATTTACAATTCTCAGATATAAGGAATTTCTCCATCAAAACACATGGCTAACCATTTTGCTCCTCAACAAATACAATTAGTTATTTTTTAGAACAAGAAAAAATTAAATATTCCAGCGGACAAAATGTGATGTGACTAGTATTAGAGATACTTCCATGGCCTAATTAGACAGCGGTAGGGTTGAACAGTCAAACCAAAATTATTTTAAAACAATATACAGGGTGTCAGGAAAATATTTTGGACTCTTAAACCAAATACAACGTTAGTCGGAAAGGGGTTTTAGATGTCGCGAACAGAAGACGTGTTCTGGAGAAAATATATTGTAATTATTTTTTTGAAATAAATAAATAAATAAACAATGAACAATATTTTAGCGAAAAAAAAAAAAATTTTTTTTCTATACCGTCGGTACAGTTGATCGATCACTTTTGTATGGGTAGTCGAAAATAAAGAAATGTTATCGTAACGCGTACAGCCAAGGCCAATCGTCGTCTCTTTCTTTTAAACTGGGGATCTTTAAGAGAGTTTATTCTGTCCTTAGTAATTGGATTAATTAAAGTTTATTTTTAATCACCCTTTCCGCTGCGTGAGATTGTGGTCAATCATAAAAAAGTCCACCAACCCGTTCTCTCCGGGATGTTTATCTTTTATGGTATATTTTTTATTACTAATGGCCGACCACTTTCATTTGATTTGTTAAAAATTATTTTGCCGTCGAATTTCGACTCTGCCGCTATCTGAATTAATAAAAAAATATAGTTATTTAAGCTCATAAATTATATTGTGAAATAGTTTTAAAAGGAGATTTTAAAGAATTTATTATTTTTAGTACTGTTACAAAAATATGTGTGTCTTTGATATTCCTCCATACTTACGTAAATAATACGTAGTTTCACAATTACGCATTTAGTAACTGGTAACTCGTGAAGATGGAAATTATCTGCGTCTCGTTCATACGTATTGTCAAATAGTGTAGTTGCAATAGTTGTTGATATTTAACCTTGAAAAATAGTTGATAGCGCGAATAGTCCTATCGAAAAATCCAAAATGGTGCAATACTGTCTATAGTATATCGCGGCCGAATAGTCTATACTATCTATGATCTATCGACGGATTTCGATAGTATCGATAGTATTGCTTTAGTAACTATCGAGGTGTTATTATCGACTGGGAATAAAACGACACCAAATATTGCACGGTAGCGGGAGACTAAGGCCAGTATTAATAAAACAATCTCAATACAAGTCTTGAGGCTGTATCAACCGAGATGTGTCTTAAGCAGTTGAGGTCTACTCAGCTGAGATCACTTCTCAAGTATTCGCCTCAGCGGCGAATGAATGATAGTCTTGAGTTTCGGTTATTAATACGCGCACCTCTCAAGTGAGTACTGCTTGAGTATGCACGTGCTTTTCAGGTCTCAAGTTAGGTTTATTAATCAAACGTTTACTTGAGAAGGTCACAAGACTGTTCTAAATCTTGAGAATGGTTTATTAATACGGGCCTAAGTATTGTTAATCTAATAAAGCAACTATTTGAATGACCTACGAATGTATAATATTATGAATGGTGGGATAGATGAACTTTGTAATTGCCATCTATATTACCTTTTATAAGCAAGCAATAGTACCGTAAGATGTTCAACTATCTATAGGGCAAAACTACCTATCGATATTATCGATAGTGTTTGTACTGATACTATCGACAGTATGGATACTATTGATCTTTAGCAATAACTTACTTTTATCATAATCAAATCAAAAACAAATTTTGTAGTACACAGGGTACACTTAAAATAGTCAAAAATTACATTTTTAAAGCTACTGCTTGTTCAAAAGGCAATTTTCCCCTGAGAAGAACAAGCAAGAAACTCGAGAGGTTGCTCTTTAAAAAAAATATTATATTACAAAATTATTAATTATTATTTTATATTACTTATAATATTTCATTATTAATTGTGAAATAGCCTGGTTATGCGAACGGGCTAGTTATGTCCATGAATGTTTATCATCTAAATAATCTGATATTTTATAATATGCTTTGTTAATAAGTTTCTGTTTTATCTTTAAATTTATTGAAAGGAAGATTTTGTATATCAACAGGAACTTTATTGAAAAAGCATATTCATAACCCTTTGAATGAATTACTGACTTTGCGGAGGTGACTTATGTGACCTGCAAGTTTATCTTTATTTCTTGTATTGACATCTGTTTATCACTATTTTTCCCAAACTATGCTATATTTTTTTTGATATATATTAGATTTTCAAAAATGTACTGTGACGAAAAGGTTAGAATATTATACTCTGTAAATCTGTCTCTAAGTGACACTGCAGGCCTCAATTGATAAATTACGCGAACGGCTCATTTTTGTCAAAACAATATATAATATGGTTTATATCCGCGGCATAGTATCGATGATATTGTCAAGGGTCGATAGGTTCAATAGGACTATCGATAGTATGACTGATTGTTAGGCCACGATAGTATCACGATATTATCGATATACTATCGCTATCGCAACAACAATATTGCCAAAGTAAAGCCTCTGTTAATAAAAGGGAATTTGATCGCGTTTGGTTTTATTCGTTTCGAATATTGTGACCTTGAAAGTTTTTATACATGCTCTTAAATGTCAACTCAAGTTCGATTTCAATGTGATTGCTTTATTTAATATAAGCTTGACTGTGCGAGCGAGACGTAGAGATTGAGGCCAATAGCACCTGCCTTAAAAATCATAAAAAAGTGCCAAATAAATCTGTGACAGCTAAAATATTTATGATTTATGGCACGATATTTAATATAAGTTGTAGTTTTAGGTTATGCGGCAATTGCGAAAAGAAATATTGTTATACAGGATGGAAAGTTGTAAGTGAGCAATAGGCATTGTATTGGCCGAGTGGTTAGGCTAGTCTGTATATTTCTGTCTTTCAAACTAATCATTTGCCCTAGTTTATGACTAAGTCAAAGTCATCTTTTATTTTGTAAGTCTGACACTTCGAAATAGTCCACATTTTATATTTAAGCTACCGATTGTAGAATGGACCGTCATGGTCCACGGGTGATTATGATCTTAATATTCTGATACTTTATAATATGCTTCCTTAATGGATTTCTGGATGTACCAACCCAATATACCAACATTCAACAGTGCCTCAAAGACTCCAGAGTCGTAATAGCTTTTTGAAGTGCGTTGCTCCCATACAAGGTGTGGCTTCGGATGCTCGCTGCAGCCTGTGGCGGCAAAGATACTCTCTTGCGTCGTTCCTCCCGCTCAAGGAGTCTCTTCCTCCTGGACACGATTTGCCATGGCCAACCTGGAAATCCTTAAATCGGCTTCGAACTCAGGTTGGCCGCAGCAAAGATAATCTGTGCAGGTGGGGCTTCTCCGATGGCGGGAGTGATCGATGCGAGTGCGGAGTCTCCCCACAGACAATGGCTCACGTATTGTCCTGCCCCGCGTGTCCTGACAGCTGCACCTTTGACGACCTCCTTAACGCCACAGACAGTGCTGTTAGAGTGGCTAAGTTCTGGTCCAATAAAATTTGAAACTTGCCTCGACACGAAAAGAAGAAGAGAATGGATTTCTGTTTTATAGCATCTTTAAAATTGAAAGGAAGATTTTGAATATCAGCGGGAATCTTATTGTAAGAACGTTTATATAATATTTTCTTTTTCGCCCTGTCATAGTGGTTCCCACAAGATATATTTGTTCATTATAGTTATGTCGACCCACGCCTATAATGAACAATTATCACTTAGCTATTTAGGTATTATTTGTAATCAGTTTTTTTTTATTTAATCTGCATTGAATAAAAGTGATAATTTATCCACTGGACGGAATAAACCCTCTTACTATAATGTTGTCGCTTTCTTTGAATGATAAGACGGCACCAGTCTAAAACTTGTTTTAGTTTATAGGAGGCACATGATAATCGTCACCAATATCTTACCAAAACAATTTGTTATTGACACGCTCTATCAAATCATCAAATAACTAAATTTATATGGGACCACCCTGGTGATATATACCCTATCAAATAAAAAAAAACAATTATCAAAATCAGTTAACAATTGACGAAAAAAAAATCCTCTTTGGGAGTCCTTTAAAAATGATAGAAACTAGATCTTTTGAAATGTAACATTATTGCTCTCTTTTATCTTTCCATCTTGTATATTAATTTGTAAGATATGCAAATCTGTTTGTATATAATGTGATTTTTTTTTGTATATATGCTGTATGTAATTTAAGCAATAAAAATAGCTAGAGATATATTTGTTTTTTTTTTAACCCCGACAAAAAACGACTGGTGTTTTGTATTTGACGCGGCTGTGTGTATGCGGCCGGCATCTGCGTTACCCCTTTTTACGAAGACATTTAAATAACTACGTTGTTTTTGAAGCACTATTTATGGGAATTTTATATAAGGTCTAATAAAATTAACCCGACAAACGTTGCAGAGTGTAAGTATAGGATGTACCTATTACGAAAAAATATTCATTTATTTCTTTGTGATACACAGGTACAATAATGATGGTAAGAATATAAAGATAGCTTGATCACTGTGATCTACCAAATGGCATACAAAAAAAAAAACATAAATAAACAATTACAAGTCATAACATACATGGATTGTTAGTTTTGTTATGTAGGTATCACACAATTTACAACAAGTACAATTTGCCTGGAAATGCACCACACTCAACTTTTTACCTATGATGGATCATCAAAACGAAATAAATTAATTAATAATTTGCTTGGCATAATACAATTAATTTACAATAAAACGTTGGAGTAATAATTTTCCCAATGTCATTTTATAACAGATCCATAAAATATTTCAAATAAATAACATAAGGCGAATGTCAATATGTAATATATAATGTCACATTAATTTATTCTTTCTAATAAAACATTAAAGCTAACAGATTTTATTCAAGAAATAAAATTTGGGGTATCTTTAAAGACGCCGAAAGGCGACCACTCGCCGCTCGCCGCCGGCGCTTGCCCCGGCGCCGCCGCGACTTGCCGTGGTTGGTTGCGCCCTGTGCCACATGTGCCCCAAGGGGTGACCTTTAGCGTCTTCCATATCAATGGAACGTTGCCTGTTTTCTCATTGATAAAACAAGGTACATTCGAAATGAAGTAGGTAAGTATAATTTGTATTTCCATTTGCACTTAATTTTTTTTTTACTGGAAAACAATATTTTTAAGGATAGCTTTTTTAATGAATATATTATTTTATTGTCATGTACGTGCAATTGCCAAAGTTTGTCGGGTTAAGTTTGTTAGACGTTATATTTCGATTCAGGTGACGAATCATCCGCCAAATATTTCATCTTCGGATGAAACGTCGCCCTTTTCATACTGTAAGGTGTCAAATCATCCTTAAGTGGGGTCTTTATCGGATGAGTCGTTATATAGTTAATACGAATGTAGTCTTTTCAGCCAAAATAAATGTCGAAGAAAATTTTTTTACACTACGTGATAAATAATATCATAACAAGATAACGGATAAACATACATAAACATTTACGGAATCAGTCATGATTCGGGAATAAATGTTCGTATTCATCACACAAACATTTACCCCATCGCTGGGTTCGAACCCGCAACCGTTGGTTTTGCTGACAGGATCCAATCGGTCGTCGCTCGACAATGGTTGCATAGTTGTAACATGCATGAATCTTGCATGCATAGTCTCTAATATTAATTGTTGCTAAGTTTGAACACAATAAAAAAACAGTTCGGACTATAATAAAGTTATATTTTTTGAGTACATTTATCACATCATTGTCATCATCATCATCTGATTTAAGAGCCATGCTCTTGTCGGTGAAGATTTTTCCATATCTTTCTGCTCTCTGCATTCCTCTTGACCACCTGATAGGTACGACTTACCTGCTGCATGTAGCTTATTCTCGATCTTCCTCTTTTTCCAGAGGATTCTTCCTTCTATTATGGTTTTGATGAAATCATCGTGTCGTATAAGGTGTCTCAGCATTTACCCTCTTCTATTCTCAAGAATCATTGTAATCGCTCTAAAATCACGTAAATGGCTAGCACATCAAAAAATATTTCCTTAGACCGTTTTATATCATCTATCACATCCTGTTAAACTAATCTCATAAAAAAAATACTATATTACTACGTGTACTAATTTGACAGACTTTGTATACAGGGTGAAATTTAATGCGTGTCATTCCTGTGTACTGGGGACTCCACTGCTGATTACGAACAATATTCCACAAGTAACTATTGCCAAATTCAGCCGAAAATTCTTGGATTTCCATAATAAAGGACGACCTGTTTAGTGTAGTGGTTAGCAACTCTGACCACTATACCAAAAGGTTGCGGGTTCGAATCCCGCTAGGGGCATACGTTTGTGTGAGGAATACGGACATATGTACCCGAGTTATGGATGTTTTTCATTTATTTATGTATTTATTTACAAAAAAAAATGTATTTATGTAGTATATCAACCATCTGGTATCCATAACACAAGCCTATAGTTGTTTACTGTGGAACTAGATGGCGCTGTGTGTGTCTTAAGGATATTTATTTATAAAGGTGGTTAGAGAATGGTTTAGGTACTATGTATGGCTAATCGAATTTTTTTTCATCGAATTCGGCAATGGTTCCTTGGGGAACGTAATCACACAGGAATTACATGAATTAAATTTCACTTTGTAGTTGTTTTGACAGACTTATGCATATATAGATAGATAGATAGATAGATAGATAGATAAACGTTTATTTGTTTCTCCAGCCACACACATACATTAAATATTATTTATAAATAATTAATACACATAATTTAGACTACAGTAAAGTTGAAATAAAAAAAACAGAACATATAAAAGTACACGCAAAATATAGGGATATAAAAGTATATGTGTGCTGCAGTGGCACAAATGGGCCATAGCTCAGTGTCGGATTGCTCAAGAGCAAAACACTGATTTTCAGCTATTACCCTTAAAGAGGGAGACGGGTACAATATTTCTAAATAACCCTCAGTACAAATTAATATTAATGTTATATTAGTAATAATAAGTTTTACACAGATTCTGGAAAGATCATAACTATACAGGGCGTCCCAAAGTTATGGGACATGAAGGGGAAGTACCTTAAATATCGTAGATAGTGAATTTTGCTCAAAGAAGACTTTATGTTATTTTTAAAAGTTAGTAATTCTGCATTCATAGATTTTCTAAAAATTATTTGCTTCGGCTGGGAATCGAACCGACTCAAATGTGAAAAAAAAAACACCCTACTTTTATGATGCCAATCGAAAGAATAGCTAAAAAATAATAACTCTGCCTAAGTAACATAGTATTTTAAAAGAAAGGAACAACGTGAAATTAATCATTTTAATCAAATAAAAAACATACATGAAACTGCCGTAGTCAATTAAGTAGGTATTTTTTTGTAAATTAATTAATTAAATGCTCAAAATGTGATCCTCTTGTCTTACGCAAATCGCCAATCTTTTAATGAGCCCGCTGCCTGTTGATTTTCTAATCATTTTATGGTGAACACTCGATGTGATATGGCACAATTCTGTTTGCAACTCGCCTACGTTCTCGTATCGCTTTTTGTATAGCATATCTTTCACGTATCCCCAAAAGAAGAAATCTAATCATTTTATGTTGTTCCTTTCTTTTAAAATACTATGTTACTTAGGCAGAGTTATTATTTTTTAGCTATTCTTTCGATTGGCATCATAAAAGTAGGGTGTTTTTTTTTTCACATTTGAGTCGGTTCGATTCCCAGCCGAAGCAAATAATTTTTAGAAAATCTATGAATGCAGAATTACTAACTTTTAAAAATAACATAAAGTCTTCTTTGAGCAAAATTCACTATATACGATATTTAAGGTACTTCCCCTTCATGTCCCATAACTTTGGGACGCCCTGTATACATAGATAGATGGACGAAGAATATCATCAAGTATATAAGACAAATTTTACTAAGTACTTATAAATAAGTTCCACATAATTCTCATATATTGTTTATTACTTTATATTTATATTAGTCTTATCTAAATGGACGGAGCGTATTGTAAGATATTTCCATACAAAATATTCAGTATTAATCAACTACTATAAAATAATGTCTATACAAATCTCATACAATATAAACAACAGATACATAAATGGACGGAAAATCTTACACTAAATGTAAGAAGCGTCAAGCAACAAGGTATACAGAGGCCAGTATTAACAAACCAATCTCAATACAAGTCTTGAGGCTGTATCAACCGAGATGCGTCTTAAGAAGTTGACGCTATCTCAAGCTCCGTGCTAATTTATAAACCAACTAGCTTTCCTCCCGCGACTTCGTCCGCGTGGAAGATTTTATCAAAATACAAACAACAAACTTTCATCCCCTATTTTATCCCCTTGGGGGTAGAATTTATCAAAATCCTTTCTTAGCGCATGCCTACGTCATAACATCTACCTGCATGCCAAATTTCAGGCCGATCCGTCCAGTGGTTTGGGCTGGGCGTTGATAGATCACTATGTCAGTCACCTTTGAGTTATATATATTTAGATCTTGAGGTCTACTCAGCTGAGATCACTTCTCAAGTATGTCTTAAGTTTCGTTTATATATAATCGTAAATCGTAATACGCGCACCTTTCAAGTGAGTACAGTTTGTGTATGCACATGCTTTTCAAATCTCAAGTTAGGTTTATTAATCAACACGTTTACTTGAGACCGGTCGGTCACAAGACTCTTCTCAATCTTGAGAATGGCTTATTAATACGGGTGAGAGAGTACCAAGGAACAGAAATTACAAAGAGGGATTATATCACGCAATTTTCTGTTCCGTGATATCTATACCCGCAATTATAAGCATTATGCACCGTGTAACGGTTAAGTGTAGTCATATTTTAAGGGCTTGTTCTACCCATCAATACGAACAACTTTTACTATGGGGGCAACTTCGAAATCGCGAAAAAAAAATGAGCTGTTCCATAGAAAATTTCAATAACCTCCCGATGCAATGTATGAAACAGCTGATTTTTTTTTCGCGATTTCGAAGTTGCCCCCATAGTAAAAGTTGTTCGTATTGATGGGTAGAACAAGCCCTTAAAATATGACTACACTTAACCGTTACACGGTGTATAGTCAATCAACATTTTGAAAACAGTTTTTTTTTTCAGATTTTTACTGGTGATTCCATTCCTGATTATGAACAACTTTCCACTAAGAAACATAGCCGAATTCAACCGAAAATTGTTGGATTACCATACTAAAGGTGGTTTCAGCTACGGTTCCTAGAGCAAAGTTGTTCAATCAGGAGTGGATTCACCTAAACAAGAATCAAATTTCACCCTGTAGATTGCAGAACAGAGGGCGAAGTGTGAGTTTTGTTTCGACTTAACTTTACTACCGCGTTCATGTTTACGTGACGATTTGTATGGAGAAATGTGCAGCGCCTCTAGCGGGTAGTTTGCAAAACGGTCTTTTTTCGTAAACGCGAACGCGAAGGTAAAGTTAAACACGAGACAAAACTTACACTTCGCACACAGGAGTGGATTCACCTAAAAAATTTCACCATGCAAGTAGATTGCAGAATTAGTCGAAATTCAGCGAGCAAAGTATGCGAATACTGAAACTCAAATATTTTATTTGATTCCCACAGATTCGGAAATTACCGGACAATTTTTTGCAACTAGTTAAGTATATTTTTAATGCTTAAAGATACAAAATTACAGATTTTTGGTAGGTAGGTACCTATGTCTAAGAAATCTCTTGAAATTTAAGTTGCCGAGATAAAAAAAAAATTGTTTCTAACAATTTTTTTTTTTTTGTTACAATGTCACTTACCCGATAGATAACCCACGATACATAAAACCGGTATGAATCTATACGTACTTCACACATCACTAGGGTTGCCATACGTCTCGTACATACGGGACTGTCATCGTATTTGACCATCCCGTCCCGTATTTCTATAATAATATGTCCCGTATTTTTTTTTTTTTATATGTAAGGGCGGCAAACGAGCATGCGGGTCACCTGATGGAAAGCAATCACCGCCGCCCATGGACACCCGCAACACCAAAAGGGTCACAGATACGTTACCGGCCTTTGAGGAAGGTGTAGGCTCGTTTCTTGAAGGTTCCAATGTCGTACTCGTTCGGGAATACCGCTGCCGGAAGTCCGTTCCACAGGGTGGTCGTACGTGGTAAGAAGTTTCTTGAGAAACGTACAGTGGTAGACTTCCACTCATCCAGGTGATGTGGATGGAAATTTAATTTTCGGCGAGAAGTGTATCGGTTAAATTGAGCAGCGGGTATTAGCTCGAACAGTTCTTCAGAACACTCCACGTTTGTTTGTTCCGTATTTCGACAAAAATACGGAAATAAAATAGAGAGGTAAGTTGCGCGAGCGCGATAGCCACTACTGTGGAGATAATCTCATCAGATCAATACCCATCTGTCAGAAAACTCATACTACGTGCACATACGTGCAAAAGTAGTTAAATATAATAAAACATAGTTCAAAAGCCGCGTGTCGGTATTGAATGTCTTAGGTTCGAGATTTAGGCATCAGAAAAGAAAACGTCCCGTATAGACTTCTAGAAGTTATGGCAACCCTACACATCACTTACATTTAATAATTATTTATATGGAGGGCAAAATATATTAGACGTGAAAATAGTTTTATACAATGCTTTAAAATGGCTGTTTCCTTTGCATAGGCAACTTCTCTGGTTTTATTTTGCTTCTTAATTTGAAAACTACGTCACGTTTGTCTGGTAACTGAATATCATGTCAATTCACAAAATTAAGTATTCATTCGCATCTCACCTTTATTTTACATAAAGGCTCATTAGGTCAAAAATATTGATGAATCGGCTTAGATATCGCTTATATCTATAACTTAATAAAGGCGATTTTGAATAAATGCAGAGAATGAAGACGATGTTACGGTTTTGTGATATTTTTTGACAGCAACAAAATGGCTGACAAAATATACTCCCTGTTTTATTCTAGACCGTTAAAATTTTGTCCTTGAAATGATTGTTTGACACATAGTGTCGCATTCCAATGTTCGGAAGAAGGATGTTGATGCGAGATTATAAATTAGAACTGTTACTTATTCTACCCAAAGACAATCCACGATAGTCCTTTAAACAGCATATAACCTATGTACACGATGAACAGGAGAGTTGCCAACTTCAATATCTGATGCATGTAGAATAATCTGTAATGAAATTTTTAAGGTAAACAAATAAAGTTACTTAGGGCTCTATAATAAAATGTATACGACATCTTAGACCAAAAAAAATCAAGAGACGAGACACGTAGTACGATAGAAGTGAAGTCGACACAGATGAATGGTAATGTCATGATGCCTTATTAAAACTATTCCCATTTTTGATCTGATACCAATCACATTTCTCTATATAATTATCGTTTACACAAAGTTATAATAAATAAATATTTTGGACATTTACACCAATCATCTAGTCCCAAACTAAGCAAAGCTTGTGCTATGGATACCTACTATATAACGGATAAACATACATAAATATTTATATAAACATCCAAGACTTGGGAATAAATGTTCGTATTCATCATACTAACTCTCCCGCTTCGATTCGATACGAACCCGCAACCATTGGTTTCGCTGATAGGGTGACTATCCACTACACCAATCGGTCGTTAAAGTTACTAAGTAATTTTTAGGGACTATGAAGGTACACGCTTTTATTAAAATTCCGGTAGACATTCAAATTTGCTTAGTAAATTTATTATAAAACGGAAACTTTAGAAGGCTACTCAAACTCTGTATCTATGTAAAATTAATGATAGATAGATAGATAGATAAAGCGTTTATTTGCATATTACAGAAACACATACAAAAATATTCGACGCAACAATCATTCTGCTTGGTGTTATTCTTACACAATGTAGCCTTATTTCACAGTAATAAAAATAAAAACTAAAATTAAATACAACTGTTACAACTTATAATAGAGTTGTATGTGTATCTGTACCACAAATGGGCCATCGCTCAGTGTGGATCCTCACCTATAGCGGTAAGACACTGATTTTCAGCTAGTGCCCTGCGAGAGAAAGCGAGGGTAGGGTACTAGTGCAAAAATTTTCAATAACAACCATAAGTGTGTATTCTATAAAGATCATGTTGTACGGTGGTGTATAGTAATTGTATGGATCATAATGATACTCGTTTAAAATAAAAAGTGGACTTAACATAATTAACTAAATGCCTACAACGCGAACGAGTCAATTTGTCTGTGAGCAGCCACCGCTAAGCTATTCGAAATGTTGCAAATGCTTTCGGAATATTCTTCTTTTGTATTTCTAGCAGATGTGCTTTAATTCGCTTCTTGAAAGAAAACTTAGATATAGATTAGATAATGTATTATCTTTTTGTATAATAAAGCGGTCATAAACAAACAAATAAGATTATTTACCCGAGTGACCCGGGAGGGTAATGTGTTATATATATAGATTTCTATGCTACTTCCTGTAGCCTGTTTTGGCTACCGTTTGGTAGGATACATTTTATACAAAAAAATTGAATATAGCGTGATCAACAACACAACAAAATATGTATTTTAAAATACTTATTACTACTAAAAGAGGCTAACTAGCTTACTTACGTCTTGTACTTACGTCATAACGATTTCATGTTATTTTATTAACTTTCGAAATGTGTATTTTTATTTTGATTTTGACGTGTCTGAACTACCATTTTAGAGAACTGAGGACGGTCCTAAATAGCCAACATGTTATGGTTAATTATATAAAATAGCTGTGTAAGTTGAAATAATGGAGGCAACTTTACAGGTCAGACCGCAGCGGGACGGATCGCAACATAATCCGCCCGCTCTATATTTTAAATAAACTATGCCGGAGCGGAGCGGGTCGCATTATTACACGGCCCGTTCCGCCCCGCTGCGGCCCGATATCATGATTTAAAAATAACACAGTAACATTGACACCAACATTTCTTTAAAACAATATTAGCAACACAATCTAATGCAGTTAATGTTTATGTACCTGTTCCACTTTTTCCTGGCTTCGGGTAATGTGGAGAGGTCGTCTTTTATCAGGTACACTCGAAGGCCTGTTAACAGATTAAGTAAGACAAAATATGATGGTGATTCGCTTGTTGGAAGGATGCATAAGTAGAAGGCGGACCAACGTAAATATTAGGTCCTTACCTATAAAATTGGCGTTATGTATGAAGAATGACTGTTTTCTCCATACAAACATTTTTGATTTTTTTTTTGGGAACGGCAAATCCAAATTTAGCTAAACTTTGTGTGCATTATCGGCAGAGATGTACAAAATACCCTGTACAAAGTATCTGCAATACAAAATGCAAGATACTTTTAAATAAAGTATTTCAGATACCAGATACAAAATACTTTCGAGAATAGTATCAGAAATACTAAATACCAAATACGTATCTTCTAAATACTTCTTAAGATACAAATACTTTTGTAAGAAAACAAGATTTTATTTTAATGAATTCTAAGTTTATTTTTCTTAATTGACATAACACGAGCATAACACGATAACATAACACACACGTTACATAACATAACACGATTTATTCGTAAATAACTTAATGTTATTTACGTATGTAAATAACTTAACATTAAGTTATTTACGAATTATTCGTAAATAACTTAATGTAATGTAATATATACAAAAAGGCGGTCATCTTCTCAAATGAAATTACATTTCAGTTTTTTTTTTTTTAATTGTTTGGCTCGCACGACTTGTGCATTTGCCACATCTTGTATAGATACAGGCCAGTGCAGTGCAAAGAAAGAGTCGCCATCTACCAATGTGATGTTGGACTAATAATGACATGCTCAATTTTACGCATTTATTTTATATATTTCTACTAATATATTACTAAAAGTATTTTATCAGAAAAAGTATTTATAAAATACTAAGATACCAAACAAAATATATTTAAATACAAGAAACAAAATGATTTTTTAAAAAGTATTTTAGATACAAAATGAAAATACGTATCTTGCATCTTGTACCTATCTGTATTTCAGATACTTGTATCTTAGATAAGTCACACCTCTGATTATCGGATAACATTAAGTTAAGTATAGGCAGCGTTAATTTTTAAAAGTAAGTAACTTTATAATATATAGTTTCAGCGAATCTAAGAAATGATTATGGGGAGCACATGAAAAGAGCTCTGTTCAATTTTTTTTTATTATGTGATTTTAAATTAAAACATATTTCATGTGAAACCTTGAAATAATATTCCTTTTTCCAAATAAAAAACAAATTTGGATATAGCTTTGAAAATCGCTGGAATTGGTACATATGATTAACGAAGAAAAAAAACCCCAATTTCATAGGTAAAGACCCAATATTAGGTATTAAACATTACGCAATAAGTTCTTAGAATATGACGAATTCTGAACAAGAAACTAGAAGAAAGACGAATCCGGAATAAATCATAAGAATATGTTATGTAAACTTAAGTTATAGTAAGAATTTTTATAATATGTGTATTTGAATTTACAATAATTTACCTGACGAACTGAAATTAGAGAATAGCATAAATTTATTTAGAGCGTAATTAATTAAATGGCGTACGTCAAATTGTTTTTTTTTTATGTACAACGATAACTGATGTTAAGTGAGATGAGGCCGAAGGTGGTAGTGTACTGACCCGGAAACCCCATCTTATTTGGGGGACTGGGTATCTTATCTCTGACAACCGGAACACAACAATGCTATTAACATTGCTGTTTGGCGGTTTCTATAGTGTAAAGGAATATTTAGATTTAAAAAAATAACTAGACGTTATGTGCTAATGCTAATAATTGTTGAAAAGTATTTGTTACATTAGTAATTAAATGGAACCTGAAACCATTTGCATACATGCATACAATTGAACTCATTGTGGACGAACTATACTTAAGATCTCTTTTATTGTTTTTTTTTACGCACAACGGGTTATTATTATTATTATAAAATTCTTTATTGCACACAAAAATAAAATACAAAGAACATTTAACATAGATGATGAAGTGTACAAAGGCGGTCTTATCGCTGATAGCGATTTCTTCCAGACAACCTCAGTTAAAGAAGCTTTTTTAATAAGTAGTTAGATAGTGCAAAGTAAAAGCTGAATAACTTAAATATCAGTAGTAAATAGACGATACATAGAAAATACATAGGTATAGTGGTATACACACAAAGATAAACACTTACTAAAATAAACAAACCATATAAATAAGTACAATAATAAAATACACATAAATATATATAACAGTATATACAATTCATTAGAGAGATAAATAATATTCCTTTAGACGCAGTTTAAACACTGCAAGCGATTCGGCGTGGCGAATATTTAGTGGTAGTGCATTCCACAACTGCGCAGCCTTAATGCCAAAGGATCCCGAGTAATAATTTGTACGGCAGCTGATGGGCTTAAGCAAATTGTTTGTTTTAGACCTAAGAGGCTGGAGCTGGTAAGACGGGTTAGTACATGATCTCAATCACACCTGGGACTCTATTACATAATTTCATCGTTGTCGTCACGTTCTGACTTATGATTGGTTGGCTCATCGTACGCTCGGCAATTTAACGGTTTCTCATTGGTCATTGGTTATCGAATACGATACCGATGGACTTAAATAATCTAGGGGCTGATGTTAAGTTAAGATGAGGTCGAAGGTGGAAGCGTACTGACCCGGAAACCCCAACACATTTGTGGGACTGGCTATCTTCTTTTTTATTTTATGCACAACTGGTTGGTACTTGACCTCAATCACACCTGATGTTAAGTTAAGATGAGGTCGAAGGTCGAAGCGTACTGACCCGGAAACCCCAACACATTTGTGGGACTGGCTATCTTCTTTTTTATTTTATGCACAACTGGTTCGTACTTGACCTCAATCACACCTGATGTTAAGTTAAGATGAGGTCGAAGGTGGAAGCGTACTGACCCGGAAACCCCAACACATTTGTGGGTCTGGCTATCTTCTTTTTTATTTTATGCACAACTGGTTCGTACTTGACCTCAATCACACCTGATGTTAAGTTAAGATGAGGTCGAAGGTGGAAGCGTACTGACCCGGAAACCCCAACACATTTGTGGGTCTGGCTATCTTCTTTTTTATTTTATGCACAACTGGTTCGTACTTGACCTCAATCACACCTGATGTTAAGTTAAGATGAGATCGAAGGTGGAAGCGTACTGACGCGGAAACCCCAACACATTTGCGGGACTCGCTATCTTGTCTCTGACAATCGGAATATACCAATGCTATTAACATTTTTTGGGATATAAAGTTATAGTTAAAGCATTCTCTGCGTATAAGAATGAGCGTTCCAGGAACACGTGACGCCACAACGCTCACTTAAAATCTTAGAGTATACATAAGCAAGCTTAAAATACCTTGCCCTTTAGAATTAATATACCTAGCTGAACAAAAATGTTTCAATTTATGGAAGGAGTACTTTGATGAAAGGTCAATTACTAAAGGTATTTGGTATAGAACGATCCAGCCTGTACTACGCAGAATTCCATGGTTCGTTGGGGCCAACATGAGAAGGGCTGTTATTAGAACTGCACTCAGACTTCATTCAGCACACATTCCATTTAATTCGTTTGCTTTCGTGATGAAGAAAGTTACTTCACCAAATTGTTGTGAATGTGACAGTATCGAGGATGTGTAGGGGAGAGTAGGGTAATGGGAGTCAGCGGGCAATGGGAGTCACCCACACCACCACGAAACACAACATGAGACCGACGCGTAAACAGCGTCCTCAGCCCCCGCTTCGGGCCCCCGCGCAGCCACGAACGGCTCGTGCCAGTCCGCTCACGCGCCACTGAGAAACGACCGTGTTTTGTTTTTGCGCTCCGCTGATGTAATTTTTCGTAAATGCAAATCCCACCAAAAACATTCTGTAAAAAACTAGCCAAATCTCGATGGAGCTGCTTGATTATCTCTAAAAAGTAATGAAATCTATACAAAGTCGTGCCAAGTGTAAGGTTCCTTACTGCGATTTCTTTATTATTATAGTTAATGTTGTGTGACTTGGCCGTTGAAGGGTACACAGGGGTACAAAACCAGGTGCTCCATGACACCATTGCACCAATCTGTCGCCAGAACCGCTATTAATGTTATTAATTATGTTATTAAGAATGTTCAACGGCAAACTATTAGCGAATAATCTGTGTGGCGTTTACATAACATTCTTTATACGTTAGTGGCTTTATCAAGCCTACAATTGACTGGTTATTGAATCAACGTTTTCCAAGTGGCAATTTTCCATCGTCAATGCGTAGCGGTTCTGGCGACAGATTGGTGCAATGGTGTCATGGAGCACCTGGTTTTGTACCCCTGTGTACCCTTCAACGGCCAAGTCACACAACATTAACTATAATAATAAAGAAATCGCAGTAAGGAACCTTACACTTGGCACGACTTTGTATAGATTTCATTACTTTTTAGAGATAATCAAGCAGCTCCATCGAGATTTGGCTAGTTTTTTACAGAATGTTTTTGGTGGGATTTCACTTCTTTTTGTACAAATGTGGGCATATTACATATATGCCCACGTTTCTACAAATATACTTGATACTGCAAGTTGAGTCAGTTCTACCATACACCAAGAAAGATATTGAATGGAAGAGACAAGACCCGTCTTTGGGCATACCAACTACTTGGTAGCCACTAAGTTCATCGTCGTCTTTTAATAATATCGACATTTTTTACGATAATTATTATCTTGCGAAATCAAACACAATTAAACTCAACGACCTTTAGTATATGGACAACGAATCAGAAATACCGATAATATTTAGACTAAAACCTACTTATATCTTTAAGACTTCTTTTGTCTTAATAAAAAAAACTTAAAGAAAATATTACTCTGCCTAAGTACTCAATCTATACAAACTATAAGCAAAACGTTAACTCTTAATTATTAGATAAGTGTCAATATAATTAATTATCAATGAACTTTCTACCAAAGGTACTACCTACCTAGTACTGAAATACAGCTAAATTAATGATATTTTTAAACGAAACGAAGTAATATCTAACTAAATAAACTAAACTAGAATACTAGAAAAGTACTTATAAACACGAACGCGATTCGAAGTACTAACTATAAATTAAACCTAGAAAACTAAAAGTAGGTACTAAATAATTAACAATTAAATAAAGTATTCAAGTGAAACTTCTTTTAATTCTGATAATTAAGTAATAATCAGTAATCCGTCACTAACCATATAATTCCTAACCTGTTTAAATCTTTGAATTAATATAATAACAACGTGCCAATTAACCTTAGCAAACCTCACGAAATAATCAGCGAAATCAACGAAATGCAAATAATCCCTCCTAATCCCTAGCAAACATTTTCAAGCGCAATAGAAGAATGTCGTAAACGACTGTAACGCGGCCGGTTGCCACTTTGCCATATAAGATTATCGGAAAAACAAAACGTAAGCGCGTTTTAAAATACAGTCAACGCCATCTAGCGACGCGTGCGGGTATCACCGCCACTCTTAGCCAATGCATTATATTTTGACCAAATTTTCGTTTGTTTATTTAATTTGTGTAATGTTCGAGTAGAACAAAATTAATCGTTTGACTATTTCTTCTTGTAAACTTGTAATAAGTATAAGTAAGTATAAGTATAAAAGTCAGTCTAGTCTTATCCAGAGTTTTCCTTTAATTTTATTTATATTCGTATTAAAAGCAGAAGGGGAGGCATTCGCCCAGCAGTGGGACGCTATAGGCTAGATTAAATTAGAAGATGTGTCCCACTACGCTGGATTTTTGCAATGACAGTCGATTTTTCTATGTACCAATAGTAGAAGGGGGCATTACCATATCTCTAATACAGCTGAGACCAGCTGAGGGTTCTTCATCTGATACTTCAGACCTTCGATTTTTGACATCAAATGAAGCAGCCCACCAAGTTGAATATTTTTTGTAAAGGCGGTATAATGTCGATCTCTAATAGTTTGGTTGGGCTCTTGTGTTTCCTAATCAGGGTCACCAGGTATTCCAGATCTTCGATTATCCTAGTTTTTATAGTTTTCCCTTTATGTGGCCATTGAACCATAACTCTGTACCAAATTTCAGCTCTCTGAGTTTATGGGAAGTACTAGTTCTATTTTGATGATCATGAGTGAGTGAGTGAGTGAGTGAGTGTCATAAATGCGAAACTTTGCTTTCGCTTAACTTCGGAACTAAATGACCTACAGACTTGAAATTTTGGATTTTAAGTATGTGATTATAGCTTACTGGATGACGAAAATTTCTGCGTTCTAGGCTTATCCAGAGGTTCTAAAATAGGGGCCTGAAAATGCGGCGAAATGGTTCCAGTAAAGGATGGTACGGCAGTGTTTGCTTCGCGCTCGACTTGGCGGGGGCACTGCCGTGCCCCCAGATTAGAAGGTAAGTACCAAATATCTTGCAGTATGCGGTTATGACATTTACACTTACTTAGTTAGACGTTTCAAATTGTGATGTGCAGTTCAGATTATATCAGTGTATTAAAGTTTTTTTTTATTTTTATTTTTTACTCATTAGTGTAGTTGTGGGTAATGAGAGTCAACGACTTATGCCAGGACGATGAGGATGATGACGCAGAAGATGCTGGGAACAGATGCCTAGTATGCGACGAATTCGGAAGAAACAACGAGATGTGGTACAGGTGTACCTCGTGTGGACTATGGGCTCACGCGGAGTGCACTGGATGGGAGTCAGCTGAAGGTTATGTTTGCGACGTATGCTAGATTTTATTTGACTCCAATTGCCCCCAGGGTGATCACCATTACCCCTACGTTGGTGTAATGGGAGTCAAATCTGTTTTTTTTTTAAACTCTTATAATTTCCAAAGTTGACTGCCAAAGTGACTGAAATTGATCTCTAATGATAGTTTAATAAGCAAATTATGTTTATACGCAGTTATAATAAATACTTTCTTTTTAATTAAAATTTTATTACCCTCTTTTACCCTACCATATTATAATGGAATGTGTCCGAAACGAGGCTGAGAGGTATCAATTTTTCATCTTGGTAAATTACACTTGTGAATATGTGTATTTTGGCCTTTCCCACTTCAAACATTAAGGTAGTTGATTAACCTCTCTTTGCAATGCCTATGAGGGTGACATTTTCTTATTAGAACAAACCCTCCTAAAACTAATCAGTTAAAAAAAAAAGCTTAAAATATTGAATTACTCTTAAGACAACCTTGTTCACGAAGTGAAATTATTAGATTTATTTATTTATTTATTTACCAAGTTTATACTATCATTACAGATTACTCCAATGCGATAGTTAATTAATAACAATTATGTATACCAACTATATCTACCTATGCTAAATAACATAGTACAAATAACGCGACTTTTTGAAATTCGCTCATACTCCATATGACAATATCTGTTCTGTCTACTATGTCATTGGGTGTGTGTAGTGCTCGTGTCATTATTGGCCCTTTATTTAAAAGACTAGTATTGCCTCTTGGTATTTTAAATAGTATATTACTTTAAGCAGTAGATAGAGTATAATATGCATATATTCACACACACACACACCCACCCACACACACACCCACCCACCCACCCACACACACACACCCACCCACCCACCCACCCACACACACACACACACACACACACACACACCCACCCACCCACCCACACACACACACACACACACACACCCACACACACACACACACACACACCCACCCACCCACCCACCCACCCACACACACACACACACACACACACACACACACACACACACACACACACACACACACACACACCCACCCACCCACACACACACACACACCCACCCACCCACCCACACACACACACACACACACACACACACACACACACACACACGCACGCACACATCCTGAAATTGTCAAAACTACCTGGTTAAAACTTTTTAATTTTTCTAAAATAATTATCCTTTCCGTTAAATGTAACTGACTCATTGTCCTTACTTAAGTCATTTTCTCGCTGTCTGACTGTACGTCCGGGAAGTACATCTGGGGTGCTGGTGTCCTAAAGCACAGTTACTTTAGTAACTTATTAGTAATCTGTGAGCACAGGCTACCGCCTATTTTAGGCATCAGTCTTCACACGTATACTCACCTGACTTAAGAAACACTTTTATCCTGTACATTTCTCTAAGCGTGAGTTTGTGAAGAACAAATAAAGATACATTTTATTATTATTATTATTAAAAAAATATATATAAGAGATGGTTAGAGGGATTACCGATCATGAAGGTTTCAAGCATGTAGTCCCAAGACATTTCTCCCATGCTGAACGGGAACACGGTCTTGTCGTCAGCCGGTAACGCAGACCACATCTTCTGGACTCCGTCATCTGAGAACTTCCAGTCTTGAGTGGAGAAGTAGAACAAGATGCTGGCCAGTTTTATCACCTTGTTGTATAGTTTCAATATACTGGAAAGAAATTTGCAAGTCGTTTTTTTTATGCACACACAACGGGTTCGCACTTGACCTCAATCACAGGATGTTAAGTGAAGATGAGGTCGAAGGTGGAAGCGTACTGACCCGGAAACCCCAACCCATTTGGGGGACTGGCCACCTTATCTCTGACAACCGGAACACAACAATGTTATTAACATTGCTGCTTAGCGGCAGATTTAGATAAGATGGTGGTAGCTTAAAATTTACCACCAACCAAACCGAGTACTTAAACATGTACCCCGCTGGGGATCGAACCCGCGACCTCCGAATCGTAAACCCAGAGCCACGGAGGCGGTTATGTCATGTCGGAGGCATATCGCAAAAACGCAGCCATTTTGTGAAAAAAAAAAAAGCTTACGCTCGTCGCTTCCCAACCAGCGAGCAGTACGTGTCGACGAGCAGAGCCGGCAGGTAGTGCAGGAAGAAGTTGTAGAAGACAAACATATAGTAATAGTTTGTCGGGTTTAAGCCGTAATACCTGAAATTTTAATGGTTTTTATTTTTATAAATCAGTGAATTCGTTCAAGAATAGATTGGATAAATTTTAAAAAAAACTAGTGATCACTTAAATATTGACTGAATAACAACATAATGAATACTTCCAACACTGTGACATAGACCAGCAGTAATACTGCTCGTATATAATAGTAAATATTCTTTATTGCACCAAAATATTACAATAACAGAGTGCAAACAATAGGTCACGCACAAAGGTGGACTTATCTCTTTAATACATCTCTTCCAGCCAAGCTGAGCATTGAAATAGGAAACTGAGTAAATTTGAGGTTTAGCAACAAAATATCCAAATAATAAACTTACATTAAATATATTACATATATTAGGTCCTTACATATGAAATTGGCGTTTTATATGAAGAATTTCATTAAGACTGTTTTCTCCATACAAACATTTTTGATTTTTTTTTTTGGGAACGGCAAATCCAAATTTAGCTAAACTTTGTGTGTACACATCGGATAACATTAAGTTAAGTATAGGCAGCGTTAATTTTTAAAAGTAGCCGCTTTATAAAAATTATGATTATAGGAAACACATGAAAAGAGCTCTGTTCAAGTTTTTTTTATTATGTGATTTAGCTCAGACATTAAAAAATATTTCACGTGAAACCTTGAAAATACATTCTATTTTCCAAATAAAAAACAAATTTGGAAATAGCTATAGAATCGTAGGAGTTGGTACATATGATTAACGAAGAAAAAAATCTCCAATTTCATAGGTAAAGACTTAATATATACACATACATAAAGTCAGGCCTGTTTCCGCCTGATACAGAGATCAAAGACTTCCACTTGCTACGATCCTGACAAGCCTCTCTTGCTTCATATTGAACCTAATATTTATGTAAACAGGTATACTAACCAGACTGCCTTCATAGTCGGGTTATTCACGCCATACTTTCTGCCATACTCGATGAATTGCTCCCATGTGAGGGGGTTCTGTGCTCCGGACACGAAGTTGTAGATAGGTATGTGCGACGTTTGACTGAAACGACATAATTTATTGTCAATTTTGTATTAAGTATAATTTCAACCAGCTAGCCCCACTTGGTTCTACCCGCCGAAATATTTAGTTAATTTCTTCTACCATAATTCGCCTGCGGCTTGGCCACGTTTGTTCTCCAGTGTTCCTTGCCAAAATAAGTATCCGAGATCATTCTATATGCGAGTGTGGACTAGAGGAAGGGACTATCGAGCATATATTTTTCAACTGCCCACGAATTTCTGTCCTACTTTATGACCTTCTCCCCAAAAATAAGCCCCGTCCCATAAATGTTAACTACTTATTAAGTCAAGTTCACTCCCGTCTTGTATATGTACTAGCTAAATTTATAAAAGTTAACAACGTTATATTAGATAATCTATCTATCATGTCTACTTCTTTGAGTTTATCGTCTTTTATCTTAGTGTTAAGGTGGTGGTTATATGTGTTGTTCTGTTTGTACTTTCTCCAGCTTCACAAACTAGAGAAGCGTAACTTACCGCACAATCGTCAACTTTAGCATTGTGAACTTCAACCCAGATATTGGCAGAATCATCGTGCACAACGATGCAGCCATGACACTACATTGGAATTGGAATACAACAGCCGAGATAAACGGCAAATTATTTTACCACCGGCCTCGCCCAGACAGATCCCACCTCCGCACTCCTCCCACTGTAACTCCTGTAAGCCAGGATCAACAGTGGTACTCCACACGGCGCCTACTGAAGGTAGATGCCCCACTTGACTATTTTTTAATCAATTAGAAAAATTCAAATAAAGGGTTGTTACGAATTCAGTTATAACGTTTCCGTTTGTAGGGTGTTAATGATTCTTTAATTAGATAGATAAATAATTAAGGAAAAAATATAACACAATATTTTTATAACTGGAATCGATTCTATAGGGGTTTCTGACCAAAATAATTTCACGTTTCAGGCAGGGACTGAATAACCGAAAAGTAAAGGTAATAAAGGTTAACGGTATGACGTCATACCGTAAAATTCGGCTATTGGAATATTTCCATATCGATAAAAAACGATACCGAAACGAAATAACGGTACCGAAATTTTCTGGTACCTAAACCTTTATGAAAACGGTTCCTTTGATGAATCGCCGCCGCAGCGCGCCGTGCGTCCTTGTCGGTGATTTGTGCGGGTCAGAATGGCGGGTGTATTGTTTCAGAAATGATTATGTTATATACGACAGAAAAGTACCTACAATGTACTAGTATGTACCTTTAATGAAGGTCAATGTACCTCAATGAAACGGGAGCAATTATAATAATAAAGTGAGCCGCGGTCCTGACGGTCAGAATCGCGGGTGTATGTTGAAAATGAATGTAATAGAATAGCTATGGGTATGTACTATTTACCAAACGAATGTACCTTCAATGTACCTCACGAAAATAATCTAAATCAAATTGAATGAGTAATTAATGAGGAAATCAAGAAAACAAACTTTTGACGCCTACAATTTTTTTATAGCAATATGAATAGAGTTCTATTTTGCTCGTATTAAGAATGTAAAGCCAGTCATAAGAGAAATATTTATGGGTTTGTATATGTGCTTCGATAAAGTAAAGAAACATGGATAAGACATAATCATTTACTCGTCGTTTATCAAAAGTTACAAAGAAAAAACAAAAAGCGTGATTACTTTTGTCCATATAATATACAATGTGCAATTATGTTTTTATGTCTTCATGTAGTTCGATTACATAGGTTATCATAACACACCCACTTATTCTGTCTGTAGCAATGGGCCTTGTAATGACCGATTTTGTCAAAAGTATTTGATATCGGCGGTAAGAATTCAATAATCCCTATGATCTCGTATGTTTTTGATTCTAGATTTATTTCAGTGGCACTTCATCTATGCACGCACACCAAGTCACTTTGACTTATCTCAAAATTTATAACATTTTGCAAGACATATGTAAATGTTCGTGCGGCGGTTAGGGGTTGTCTTAGGACGTTTAGCGCCCGTTTAGCCGCCAGCAGGTAGGTATAGAAGAAAAGAATACCAATTTCATTTGGATTTAGTGGGTTTATTGTACATTCAGCTCATTCCCCTGCACCCCTCGGCAAATCTCCCCGTACGGTCACTGGCCTGAAGGTCTTGGAGCTGCAGTGGACGTAGCCTTCGAGTCCTCTCGTAGATGACGACGAGGTGGATGCTGGATGAGCGGTTTTTGGGGGAGGGTAGATCAACCCCGAAGGTCTCCCAGGTGCAGACCTGGATGTCGACGCCGACAATTAGTCACTTCGGACCTTGATCCTGAAGAGCACAGGCAGGCATTAGTTAGTGCCCACATATATCCTCGTCCACTGCTGGTATTCACGGCTCAGCAACCATAACGAACACCACGCAGTTGACAGACACAAAATCAGAAACAACTTACATTAAAAATAGCCAGACTATTATGGAAACTCAGCCTAGAGGGATCTTCCGTAGTTTACTTAAGAGGGTTCAGGTGGCAACCGAAGCAGTGTTCTCCCGGTAGCAAGGTCGCGGTCAAACAGAGGACGATTCGGGTTCCCCCACTCTAATTAGAAATCGTCTTAACGACGTCATCGCAACCGGACAAATTAGCGTACCGCAATACCGTGGTGAGACCCTTTTTAAATAAAATAATAATTTGAGGGTTCCGTAGGAAACTTTTATTATAAAGATGAAGTAGTGTGTGTAACAATCTGTAAACACAAGAAAAAGAAAAGAAATATATTTAGATGACTCGATTTTCGCAGAAAACCCTACGCTAATAGAAAATTGGAGAGGCCTCGGAAGCAAGGAATTGCCTAAAAAGAAAAGACCTATTAGGGACGTTCCTCTTCTATTAAACGGTCTCAAAACTAGATCTGGTGTGGAAAATGCGTTCATGGAATACTGCTGTCACCTCTGGGACGGATCAGCCAAGTACCAACTGGCTGCACTCGATTCTGTGGAACGACGCGCCATAAGACTCATAGGCGATGACTCAACGGTCACCGGCAAATTGCAAAGCCTTGAACACCGCCGTAGGGTCGCTTGCCTTTCAGTGTTTTACAGGATACATTTCGGGGAGTGTGCGATGGAATTGCATGATCTTATTCCACCGTCCCCTTTCCATCTTCGGACAACCAGGCGCGGGGGGGGTTTCCATCCATATGTTGTCAACATACCGAACATCCGCACTAAGCTCTTTGCTTCGTCATTTATAATGCGGACTGCTAAGGTATGGAACTCACTGCCCGCGTCGGTTTTTCCCGACACTTACAACCTTGGGATCTTCAAGTCTAGAGTGAATAGGCATTTACTGGGTGCGCGTGATACATCTTCGGCTACATCGTCACTTTCCATCAGGTGAGATTGTGGCCAAACGCGAATCCAGTTTTTAATAAAAAAAAAAAAAAAAAAAAAAAAAAAAAGGTGGTACTAAAGAACACATGCGCATTTGATGCTGCGGCTCAAGTAATTGCAGCGGCTTGTGCTTGATGGTTTTGCCGTGACTACAACTATTAACTAACACTGGCAATAATTTTTGTATGTTTAAAAAACAAAACAAGACTTGTACAGAATTCGTGCTCAAATTGCAGAACAATATTTTAAAACGAATTTTTCAAAAGGAATCACCGAAATACACTGTGAATGTAGCGTGACAAAAATATTTGATGAATTCTTGATTGATGCAATTTATAGCGCTGATATTAAAGAAAATTGTACAAACGAATCTTGTGTTTTCAATAATGTAACCAGAAAGATTGTTTTTCTGCTAATTGATATGAACAAAAAGGAAGTTTCAGAATTAAATGATTTCGCAGCATCTATGCTGGTAAGCGATAACGTAGTATTGTGTCGTCGTAATAACTGCAATGGAATACGAACATTTACATATGTCTTGCAAAATGTTATAAATTTTGAGATAAGTCAAAGTGACTTGGTGTGCATAGATGAAGTGCCACTGGAAATTAATCTAGAATCAAAAACATACACGATCATAGGGATTATTGAATTCTTACCGCCGATATCAAATACTTTTGACAAAATCGGTCATTGCAAGGCCCATTGCTACAGACAAAATAAGTGGGTGTGTTATGATGACCTATGTAATCGAACTACAAGAAGCCGTAAAAACATAATTGTGCATTGTATATTATATGGACAAAAGTAATCACGCTTTTTGTTTTTTCTTTGTAACTTTTGATAAACGTTGAGTAAATGATTATGTCTTATCCATGTTTCTTTACTTTATCGAAGCATATATACAAACCCATAAATATTTCTCTTATGACTGGCTTTACATTCTTAATACGAGCAAAATAGAACTCTATTCATATTGCTATAAAAAAATTGTAGGCGTCAAAAGTTTGTTTTCTTGATTTCCTCATTAATTACTCATTCAATTTGATTTAGATTATTTTCGTGAGGTACATTGAAGGTACATTCGTTTGGTAAATAGTACATACCCATGGCTATTCTATTACATTCATTTTCAACATACACCCGCGATTCTGACCGTCAGGACCGCGGCTCACTTTATTATTATAATTGCTCCCGTTTCATTGAGGTACATTACCTTCATTAAAGGTACATACTAGTACATTGTAGGTACATTCTGACCCACACGGTGATTTTCTAGTTTTATTTATTATTTTCGTGTTTGCACGTGTCGAGCGAGTTGTCTACTATCGTAAGTCATATTTTGGCAAAACAAGAGATAATGAGTGAGTATACCTATCCAATTTATTACAATACTATGTATTATTATAAAATATGAAAGTGTACATCTGTATTTTGTAACTCAATCTCGCAAAAACCGCTGAATATATTATAATCATTTTCGGAGATGATTAAGGTTAGGATTATATAAATTTAAACAATTACAATCTGAATGAAAATTATAATATAAAACTTCTGGACTTATTTCAAGGATACTTTTTTCCGTAATTCCCACGGGAACAGCTGTGCTATTCTGTAAGAATTCACTTCAAATCCTCAGTGAAATGAAAACTTATTATATGCATATATTATACAACTTATCTGACCTTGTTTTCATAAAAGTACCTGTACTAATAAGCTAGGTACTTTAGTTCATTTAACTTTAGAGCACAAAAGAAAAAACAAAATAATATTACATATCAGAAAATAGAAAATTAATTTCTAAACTTTGTACGTGTCTCTGCGCTGCGGCCGCGCCCCGCCCCGCGCCCGCGCGCCTCTCCGCGGGCCTCGCGCGCATACCCCCGCCCGAACCCACCCGCGTTTCTCCATATTTCGGTACCGAAATCGCGAAAAGGTTAAATAACGGTATGGCCCTACCTTTATAAAACAAGGGTATCGTTATGATTTTAAGGTACCTTAACCTTATACCGTAACCGCATTCAGTCCCTGGTTTCAGGTATACAATAAATAACCTTGTATATTTTAAATGAATTTTTGTTGGCAAATATTTAATATTTATTTACACTACTCTATACATACACTAGCTATAGAGTATAATTACTCATTATTAAACTGACGTAGCCTCCGTGCGTCGCTGGGCATTTGCGAGCACTGAAAACCAGCGCTGCGATGCGTCGCAGCATGCGCTGGGCGCTACCCATTGTGCACGCCGCAACATGTGACAACATTGTGCGCATTTTATTTATAATTTGTATTTATCTTTTTAGCTATAATTTACAACGTTTTTCATAATAAATTGCTGTTATACTTCATCCTCACATCAGCAATAGAACGTTCACTGCTGAACATAGGCCTCTCCCATAGAATTCCAGAGTGACCGGTTGGAAGCGGCCTGCATCCAGCGATTTCCCGCGACCTTCTGCAGAAGCGTGCTATTCGTGCCATTTATAAATTAGGACCTAGAGTGTCTCTTAGAGATAAGTTTAAGGAAATTAATGTCTTAACAATGACTTCTCAATACATTTATGAGAATTTGTTATATGCAAAAAAAAATATAACCTTATTTGCTAAAAATAGTGATAGGCACAATGTTAATACAAGGAATAAGAACCAGTTATCCGTTTATGTTAGCCGACTTCATAAAGTTAGTAAATCGTTCAAAGGGCAATGTATACGCTTTTATAATAAGATTCCAGTAGACATTCAAAATTTGCCTTTAAATAAATTTAAAGCAATCATAAAACAGAAATTATTAACAAAAGGCTATTATAAAATCACTGACTATTTGAATGATAAGCAAGCATGGACATAGCTGTCTTATTATTCATATAATTATCAAATCGCAACCTATAATCTGTTTAAAAGAGCAACTCTAGAGTTTTTGCTCGTTCTTCTCTGGGAAGTCAGCTTTGTGAATGAGCAGTAAATTTAAATATAATTAAAATACTTACTTCTCCTTAAAATTCTTGGCAGTATACCATGTGGAGGCCAGTATAGCATTAGCGCAAAGGTCGACGGGGACCATGTCGGCGCGTTTGCTGAGGTCCATGTACATGGTCCTCAGGGCCCCCACGCCAATGCCGATGATGAGGCCCGTGGGGCCATACACGCTGTCTGTCCAGCTGCGGTACGGCTCCTCGTAGGTCGATATAACTGCGATAGAAAAAAAAGAGTATTATACTTTTTGCGATACATTGGTGTCTATTCGAATGTACACCAACTAAACTAAACTAAAACCAGCTTTGGAGTGGTGCCGTCGCATCGTACTGTTCCCGGGAGAAAGAGACAGTACTACTTTCAAACTGATTTTAGTTTAGTTTAGTTGGTGTATATCCGAATCGATACCATTGTTATTTTGTTATGTACCACGTTATTTCAAATGTACTGTCCTTATACCCAAAGGTTGCCTGGAAGAGATCGCTTTTAGTGATAAGGTCGCCAAATTGTACCTTCTATTTTTACCACTTTTCTGAAACTGTATTTTCTTATCTGTTGTGCAATAAAGTGTATTTGTATTGTATTGTATTCTTATTTAAAAATATTTTTTTTTGCGTTATTTTTAAGAGAATTGTACGAATCTAGATTTTCTAAGGCCCATTTTATGAACCATGCACAAATCATGATCTGTTAAAACTAATTGAAAAAGGAGATATGGCAATAATAATATTTATTGAAAGATGATAGTTTGTGATGTGTGCGTAAATAAAAAAAAAAACTGTTGTTACTATAGTTAGGGACATGCTGAAAATCAGTGGTGTGTGGCTGCGCCGCCCAGCGTACGCTGAGTCTGTTCCACCACACACGCACGGATATCTTCTTTATTTTATTTATTATTATCTTTTGTAAAATAGCTTCTTTTTTTTGAAACCTATATATATTATGTGATTTAGCCCAGAAATTTCCAAATAAAAAACAAATTTGGATACCGCTTTGAAAATTGCAGGAATTGGTACATATGATTAAGGAAAAAGAAAATCTCCAATTTCATAGGTATTTTTATAAGTATATTATTATTACCTATGGAAGGTCTGACCATGCAGATAGGCATTCCCTCCCCATGCACCCTGACAGCTTCCTCGGCTATAGCTTTCGTTAGGCAGTACGTGTTTGGACGCTTTCCGAGTAACCTGGAAAAAAAATAATATAACTATACCGGATGAGTTTTATACCGAAACGAGCGGTTCGCGCGATTTACAAACTGGGCCCCAGAGTGTCTCTTAGGAATATTAGCATCGCCAATATATTTACGAAAACTTAATGTAGGATGTAGGAAAAAATATAGAATCGTTTAAGAAAAATAGTGATATACATAATGTTGATACCAGATATAAAAATAAATTTGCTGTTCATACCAGCCGTTTACACAAAGTCACTAAGTCATTTAAGGGGCAATGTATACGCTTTTATAATAAGGTTCCAGTGGACATTCAAAATTTACCTTTAAATAAATTCAAAACCATCATAAAACAGACATTATTTACCAAAGGCTATTATAAAATTTAGATTATCGAAGACTATCTGGATGATAAGCAAGCATGGACATAGACCGCTCGGCGATATTCAGCCTAATTATAATTGTAACCCAAAGTTATTTAAAAGAGCAACCCTTGAGTTTCTTGCTCGTTCTTCTCTGGGGAATCTGCTTTGCGAATGAGCAATAATGTCAATAATTTTAATATTAAGGTAAAAAATGTGACGTTTTCAAGTGATAATCTTTATCCTACGAAATAAATATTTTTTGACTTTGACTTTGACTTTGACCGTGAAAAAATAGGGCATACAAATGATACAAAATTCGGAGGGGCGGATATCTTCTTTCTTGGTCGTATTGGATTCATCCGGTGTATCCTTCAACATCTGTCTGGAACCGCCTCTCAGACTTAACTGGTCGACTTGGCACTGCACTACTTTCACTCAACTAAACCATTCATCATCCACCAGATATATACACACAAACATATTCACACAAACACACACACACCAACACACACCTAACACTCGTATTCACTATTCATTATATTAGCTGTCATTTCTTTATCTATATCATATTTCGATCTGTTACTTTTCTTCTTTTCCCACATTTTTAGTTTTTTTAATTTGTCAAGCTTCATTTTTGGCTATATGGATTGTAATTAGTTTCTTTATTGTAATGAACATGTAACGCTGTGAAGTTTGCTAAATAAAATAAATAAATAAATATTAGGTAAATGAATTAGAAGGTATTGACATGGGCAGTTAATTTTTTTTTTTTTTTTAATAATTGGCCCACGCGCTGGCCGGAGATTGATATGCTGGCGGTATTCGTAGGGTTCCTATTATGCGTTTGTTTGGAACTAATTTTTTTCTTCAAGTTTTTTTATTTACTTATTTTAATGATGTAATTATTGTAATGACCCTGTCAGCGAAACCAACGGTTGCGGGTTCGAATCCCCCGCGACGGGTAAATGTTTGTGTGATGAATATGAACATTTATTCCTGAGTCATGGATGTTTATATAAATATTTATGTATGTTTATCCGTTATCTAGTATCTATAGTACAAGCTTTGCTTAGTTTGGGACTAGATGATTGGTGTAAGTGTCCGAAATATTTATTTATTTATTTATTTAATTATGTGGAATAGGCTACAAACGCGACCGTCAAATGATAATGATGATAGTTTTGAAAAATAATAAAATAAAATAAATAAATAATAAATAAATGTCTTTGCACAAACACACAGCGCCATCTAGGTCCATAGTAAGCATCTAGGCTTGTGTTATGGATACCAGATGGTTGATAAACCACACAAATACATTTTTTTTTAATAAATACATGTATAAATGAGAAACATTCATAACTCGGGAACACACATGTCTGTATTCATCATACAAACATATGCCCCTAGCGGGATTCGAATCCGCAACCTTTTGGTATAGGGGTCAGAGTTGCTAACCACTACACCAAACATGTCGTCAAATTAAACTATCTATGCCAATACCTTTTATTTCACTTATCTAATATGCTAATTCTTTTCCTTATGATAAAAAATACTCATCCGGTATATTAGATTTTCAATAAGTTGTTTACAATGCGTCACGGAAGCAATTCACTGATATAACAATTTACATCTGTTTCTGTATACCTGTGATTATGCAAATCATTGAAATACGATTATGAGGTTTATCAGAGATAAGGTTTCGAACCCGCCACCATTTGGTATAGTAACAGAGTTTATAACCACTACACTAAACCGAATTTAACTGCCTATGCCAATACCTTCTATTTCACTTACCTAATATTTAACTTACTTAAAAACATCCGGTATGGGGCCGTCCATAAATTACGTCATCGATTTATTCAGATTTTAGACCCCCCCCCCCTATAATCATCCTATCGTCATTTCTTAATGACCCCCCCCCCCCTTCTCCCAAAATTGACGTCATTACTAGTTTGACAAAATAAAACATTGCAGATTTGAGAAAAATAGGGTATTATATGATTAAAACACTTGGTTATAGAATCACCTTTTATTATTTTTACTTTGGCAATAATCATTGATATAATATAACTACTTATATTATATAATATAAATACAGCTAGTATTTTACTAGGTGTGCTGGAAGAAATTTCTTTTTAGAAATAATCTTTTTGTATGTGAAAAATAAACTATAAATAAATAAATAAGAATGACGTCAAACCCCCCCCCCCCCCCCGCCCCCTAATTTAGAATGACGTAATATATGGACGGCCCCTATATATCCCTAGAAAGACTATAATATCATCAAAGTACCTATACCATCTGCATTAAAAGCTGAATATTTTCGAAATGGCTTACATAGATATATTGATCAATCAATCAAATACTTACTCTTTATTGCACAATTAACAAAAGCTACATGAAGAATACAGCGAACATCATTAATTTTGAGATAAAGATTTTGTACTTTCCTATAAATTAAGATTACTAAGATTGTTTTATCGTATTTTGCTCCATACACTGTACACACAACGAATGGCAGCCGCGTCATACCAAGTCGGCCATTTTTGAGAGACAGTGGTACTACCCTCCCGCAATACAGTATTTTTACTAGTGCGGAGGTTAGTTTGTCATTGTTTTTCACTGCTAATAAGTACTAATTGCTAATAATAATTATAATAATTAGCTAAACAAATGTTGTAAATTAGTCTGTGTAATAAATAATATTTGATTTTGATTTGATCATTAATCGCACAAAAAGGCGGCCTTATCGCTAACAGCGATAAGCGTAAAGATACAAGCTACCAGTAGGTGATATTGATATTGATATTCTTTATTACACCAAAATATTACAATAAATGAATAAATGTTTGATTTGGCAAAGTGTTTATGGCCGAAAGAAGTCTGATTTTTTTTTTTTTTTTTTTATCTTTTGACTTTTATATTTAATTTGTTTTTAATTTCATTATTTAGTAATTTAATCTAATTTTTTTTTAATTTTAATAATTATTGCACGCCATAAAGGCAAATCATGGTTGTTCATTATTTATAATACGAGTAGTTTACATCTTTTCTCTGTACCTATGATTAGGCAAATAAATGAATAATGATTATGATTATGAATGTTTTCTTTCTTTCTTTTCTTTCAATAACAGAGTACAAACAATGGGTCACGTACAAAGGTAGACTTATCTCTTTAAGAGATCTCTTCCACGCAACCTGAGCATTGAAATAACGCCATTTACATTTTATTATTGACGACCGGTTGGTGTAGTGGATAGTGACCCTGTCAGCGAAACCAACGGTTGCGGGTTCGAATCCCGCGACGGGTAGATGTTTGTGTGATGAATATGAACATTTATTCCTGAGTCTTGGATGTTTATATAAATATTTATGTATGTTTATCCGTTATCTAGTATCCATAGTACAAGCTTTGCTTAGTTTGGGACTAGATGATTGGTGTTAGTGTCCGAAATATTTATTATTATTATTATTAAAAAAAAAAACACAAATTAAAAACTAGCCCCAAGTCTCTGGTTGGTGGAATGGTACCCAGAAGGCTGGCCGCGTTGCCTCGCTGTATAACAAGGCTGATTCTCTGACCAAAGTATTGACCAGCCCTCCGATCGTGGGATGCATCAACCAGACGCTCAGATAACTCCCCAAAAAGAGTGTGAGCACCCGGTACCCACGGCCCAAGCGTTTCTACACCAAACACCGTCGAGACAAAGATGGACACACACGCGCAAAAACACACACAGTACACACACCCTCAAATATTATATCGAACCGGCCATGGAAAACGCGATCTTACTTACTTCGGTAGAATTCCTTCAATAATGCTGTCATCTAATTTTGATACCGCCTCTAATGCTTCTATACTCATTGGTGGTTCATAAAACCTGAAAATAAACAGAATAATAACATATTAATAACTAGACAAGTCAAGTAACTACCTCTAAATAACAATACGGTTTAAAAACCAAAAAATTATTAATATTTTATTTATTTATTTTAACACTTTATTGTACACTAGACACACAAGAAATGGACATTAACAAAGATATAAGAAAAATGTACAAAGGGCGAATATTATTATTGGCATCTTATTATATTCGTTGAATTGGGATAGGGTGTACTTTTAATTTGTTATTTTTTGTTTATTGTTGATTGACTGTGGAATTGGAGCACTTTCTTTAAACTTACAACATACATATGTAGCTTCATAAAAATTATAACTATTGGTAATTGAAACGACATTATTAACATAAATATCCCTTTCCTCCATATTGCCATGCCTGACAAGGTACATGTGTATGTTAGTACTTAGGTACCTGTATTGTGACTATGACATGTGTAATGCAATAAATATATGAATTATGTTAAATCCAACAGCACATTTAGTATTTCGCGGGCGCCATGTTGAATTTTCTCCAGATATCAAGACGAATCTAACGACTCCGTGCACTTCGAAAACGGTCAAGCTGGTACATACTCTCGACAAACTTTACCCTCCTTCCTAGGGCATAATATCTAAATATACAAGTTTAAGTAACCGCCTCCGTGGCTCAATGTAAACAACATTGGTTGGTTTACGATTCGGAGGTCGCGGGTTCGATCCCCAGCGAGATACATCTTTAAGTAATCGGTTTGGTTGGTGGTAGGGCATTTTAAATGTCCGCCTGGCTAGCTACCACCATCTTATCTAAATCTGCCGCCAAGCAGCAATGTTAATAGCATTGTTGTGTTCCGGTTGTCAGAGATAAAATAGCCAGTCCCCGAAATGTGTTGGGGTTTCCGGGTCAGCACGCTTCCCCCTTCGACCTTATCTTTACTTACCATCAGGTGTGATTGAGGTCAAGTACCCACCCGTTGTGCATAAAAAAAAAAGAAAAAGTTTAGTTCCTTTTCTTGAGGATGCCCGCCAACGCCATGCTATTCTATCATCTTGATGCCTTTATCCGTTTCTGTGTAAAAGGGCTTGGTACTCGACCAACAAAGTGGTGGTGTCTGTTTTTCCAAAATGTTTAAACCATTCATTTCCACACACCGAAAAAAAAAAACAAAAACCACAACAACATACAAGAAATCAAAACCGAGGTGATTAAAGCCCGTATCCCACAAACCGCTCTCGATACTGAGATGGCCACAAGCTGACGCTTGAGAATCTGTTGCATATTGAAAACAGTATCAAAAAAACAAAAAAGAAAACTATAATATCGAGACCGAGACGCGATCCCAATCTCAAGATCGATCCATCAACACGGCTCTATGACTAACTAGGTACTACAATGAGTGCGTGTGTAGGGGACAGTTTCAGTAAACACTGAGTAACATAAATCACTCAGCACTGGTTTTCAGCCTGCCCTCAACATATGTTACAATTATATCTTTGTATTGCGGGCTTGTGATAAAAAGCCCTAAAAACCGCCCCTTTTCGAGCGTACATAATGTAAACTTCACTTACTTCTCCTCAATGAAGTCCACATGTGTGTTAGAGAATGCCGTCGACACGTGGGTGAATGCCTTCAGCTGCCTACACTCCTTGGCAAGAGCTAACACCTCTTTGGTCCCCCTCACATTGATGCCAGTAGCTACTGGCAGTTTCTCGTCGAATTTGACAGTTGCTGCCGCGTTTATTATTATTGTTACCTGTAAATAATATCAATTACTAGCTGTTACCCGCGACTTCGTCCGCATAGATTCTTCCTGTGTGCGTTTTGTCTCGTTTCTAACTTTGCCATCGTGTTCGCGTTTACGCAAAAAGTATCTATGAAAAAAATCGTTTTGCAAACTATCCGCTAGGGCCGCTGCACACTTCTTCATACAAATCGTCACGTAAACGTGAACGCGGTAGTAAAGTCAAGTCGAAACAAAACTCACACTCCGCCCTCTGTAACTAAATGCGTCACTTTATGACTCAACAGCAATCCCACTGTAATGTTTATCCTACAGGAACCTAAGTATTTTAACTGTTGCATCCCAATACATATATGACAGTATAATGTATGTACGCATAAATATATGCCTATTTCGTAAACATTCTGATAATCATAATTTGAATACTAGAAACAAAAATAAAATTGAAATTCCACAATTTAGCTTAGCAAGTTTAGCACATCCTTTGTGGGACACAGCATACGCCTTTACAATAAAATACCAGAACATGTATTGAGTTTAACAGAGCAGAAATTTAAACGCCACATTAAAGAAACTCTGTGTAAGAAGGGTTATTACAGGATAGATGATTATTGAGGCGATAAGGAGGTCTGGTGTTAGCTGGTCGTTATGTTAATTGCTATTGTTTTGTAATATGTAATATTATTGTAAAGATGGAAACTAATTGAAAACATGTGTTGTTGCGGAGTTTCTTGTCGCTTCTTCTCCCTAACCATAACAGCTTGTGAAGCGATGTAGTTTAAAAAAAAAAATAACATGTTGACTTTCAATAAGTGATATTTTTGAATCCTATTTATTTTTTTGATTTTGATTTTGAACCAGTCACATTTTCGGGATAAAAGTTTTCCACCAGGTTAGCTAACCTAAAAACTGCTTATTGCGCGTTATAAAATCAAAATCAAAAATATTTTATTCAATGTAGGATACAAAAATATCACTTATTGAAGGTCAACATGTTATTTTTTAAAAAAGAACTACGACACTTCGCAAACTGATATGGTTAGGGAGAAGAAACGACAACTCCGTAACAGCACATCTTTTAAACAATTTCCATCTTTTGAATTTATATTTAAATACTTTATACCATAAGTACCTACACAAAGAACTTTGTACATATTTACAAAAACGAAATAGTAAATACACATATTAAAAAAATAATATTACAAATTACAAATAAAAAAATTGCCCCAGATGTTTGAATAGAACATCTTGCCGACGGAAGCTAAGTGCGTTTCCTCTTTGGACAGCCAGATTTAGACATAATATTAAATAGCATACTTTCGAGTATAGATACATTACTAATGCCTAGAAACTACTCAATTAGGCACTATTCCAAATTCACAGACTCTTCCATCCATCCACATACACATATGCTCACTCACACACACTAACACAAAAATACACCAAAATTAATTCGTTCATTCTCATACCTCCGTAGCTGAATATATGTAATTATTTAGTAATCTGTGGCTGGTGTTGGTGTTACAGTTAACCATATTAGTTTTTAAAATAGTCTATAAGAAACAGTTATTGTAACACTGTTTGTTAGTTCTCAATAAATATCCTCCTGCCCTTCACCTCGGGGAGAAGGGGGGGTGACTGAAAAACAGCATTGACCGTGACATCTGTCCCGGTACAGCAAAGCTGATTGATGTTTTGCCCTTTTAGTCCCTTTTGCCTTGACTATTCAAAATTGACTATGTCATTGCATTAAGTTAAATAGGAACTAAGACAATAAATAATTTTTATTATTACTATTATTAAATGTAATAATAAAAAAAATATAGGTATAACCTCATCTTCGGCCTCATCTTCACTTAACATCAGTGTGATGAAGGTCAAGTGTTAATCCATTGTACATAAAAAAATATCACTATACCAGAATGCCATATTTCCCAAAATATTACAATCCTAGGATGCTAAACTCCCAAAATATTACAATCCTAGGATGCTAAACTCCCAAAATATTACAATTCTAGGATGCCAAACTCCCAAAATATTACAATCCTAGGATGCTAAACTCCCAAAATATTACAATCCTAGGATGCTAAACTCCCGAAATATTACAATCCTAGGATGCTAAACTCCCAAAATATTACAATCCTAGGATGCTAAACTCCCAAAATATTACAATTCTAGGATGCTAAACTCCCGAAATATTACAATCCTAGGATGCTAAACTCCCAAAATATTACAATCCTAGGATGCTAAACTCCCAAAATATTACAATCCTAGGATGCCAAACTCCCAAAATATTACAATCCTAGGATGCTAAACTCCACAAATTATTACAATCCTAGGATGCCAAACTCCCAAAAAGTAATAATTTCACAACATCTATTGACTCTACTTACCCTGCTTGTGATAATCTTTCTGTCTTCATCACTTATCCCCAGACCTGGTGCCTCCATATCTCCAACAATTGGTACAATCTTGTGAATCCCTTTAGGATTTGTCTCGTGGGCTTTTTGGAATAGCTGAAAAGGAATTGTAAATAATAATAAATATCCTTAGACATACACACAGCGCCATCTAGTTCTACAGTAAGCAACTATTGGCTTGTGTTGTGGATACCAGATGGTTGATATACTTACTACATAAATACATTTCTTTTTGTAAATAAATACTTATAAAGGAAAACATCCATAACTCGGGTACAAATGTCCGTATGCATCACACTAACATATGCCCCTAGCGGGAATCGAACCCGCAACCTTTTGGTATAGTGGCCAGAGTTGCTAACCACTACACCAAACAGGTCGTCAGTTAATTATTAATAAACAATTTTAAATCTATTTATCTGTGTTTCATACATTAGGTTTACAGGTTGCTCCCATGCTGCTCTGCCGGAAACCACACGGCAATTTAAATAATAATAATTTGATTTTAATAATAATAATAAATAAATAACTATTTGGTACACTTACACCTATCATCTAGTCGCAATTAAGCAAAGCATGTACTATGGATACTAAATAACGGATAAACATACATAAATATTTATATAAACATCCATGACTCGGGAGTAAATGTTCGTATTCATCACACAAACATTTACCCCTCGCGGGAATCCAACCCGCAATCGTTGGTTTCGCAGACAGAGTCTACATCAATCAGTCGTCCCCAGTACACCAAAGTTGTGGGCAACTGATGAGAAAGTGTTTGATTTCTTCTATGCTTTTGGGGAGCTGAATCCGAATCTGATGATCATGACTGCTTCATGATGCGCCCGAGCATGGCCGCTGCAAGAATAATTAATCATTTTGTGTTCTAAATACTTACAAAGTCATTAAACATGTCGTGCAGTCGTGCTGTGGGATCTTTCCCTTTTTTGCTTCTCGTCAAAACATATATTGTGTCGAAATCACCGCATGACCTTATTAGTTTCTCTATTAGAACTGAAACAATGGCAGGTAATACAAAATTACAGGGGCGCTGTCAAAATGACTAGTTGGGAAACGGTAAGATATTAATAAATGTCTGTATTTGGATTTATAGGACACCAACTAATTCCCTACAGTTCACGTAATGACATAACGCTAGAATTTTTGATAATGTCAACAAACTGTGTGTCAAAAAATAGTGCCAAATAGTGCCTTTATTATGTCTTTGTGAAAAGGGACAAAAAAATTCAAACTGACAATTTTATCAGCAATGATGGAGTGTATGGTATTATGTAATAACACAAAATGAGAAATACTGCTTCTAAAACAACGAAGTTATTTAGAAATAACTGAAATGACTCATTGGGAAACGGTAAGATATGAGTAAATGTCTGAATTGGGATTTATACCTAGGACGCCAACCAATTCCCTACAGTTCACGTAATGACGTGACGCTATATTTTTGATAATGTCAAAAAACTGTGTGTCAAAAAATAGTGCCAAATAGTGCCTTTATTATGTCTTTGTGAAAAGGGACAAAAAAATTCAAACTGACAATTTTATCAGCAATGATGGAGTGTATGGTATTATGTAATAACACAAACGGAGAAATAGTGCTTCTAAAACAACGAAGTTATTTAGAAATAACTGAAATGACTCATTGGGAAACGGTAAGATATGAGTAAATGTCTGAATTGGGATTTATAGGACGCCAACCAATTCCCTACAGTTCACGTAATGACGTGACGCTATATTTTTGATAATGTCAAAAAACTGTGTGTCAAAAAATAGTGCCAAATAGTGCCTTTATTATGTCTTTGTGAAAAGAAACAAGAAATCCAAATCTGACAATTTTATCTGCAATGATGGAGTGTATTGTTTTATGTAATGAGAAATAGTGCACCTTTTTTATGCACTTTTATGCACCTTTTTTAGGATATAAATTATAGGGGCATATGTTTGTATGATGAATACAGACACGTGTCCCGAGTTATAGGCGTTTTTCATTTATTTATGTATTTATTTACAAAAAAAATGTATTTGTGTATCAACCATCTGGTATCCATAATACAAACCTAGTTGCTTAGTGTGGAACTAGATGGCGCTGTCTGTATGTGCAAAGATATTTATTTATTTATTTATAGTCATAGGTAAAGCAGTGATTGCGTATTCCAGGTAACACGATGACGCCAGAATGCTCAGTTAAAATATTAAATAACTCTTAAATTACAGAATAAGAATACATTTATTTGCAATGATTAGGGTAAGTAAATTAGTTGGTAAAATAGTATAAATTGTATCACCTAAATCAGCCATATACAATAGCATGCAAAATTAAAATTAGCCTGTCCTTCACTAAACAATAAATAAATAAATAAATATTTCGGGCACTTACACCAATCATCTAGTCCCAAACTAAGCAAAGCTTGTGCTATGGATACTAGATAACGGATAAACATACATAAATATTTATATAAACATCCAAGACTCGGGAATAAATGTTCGTATACATCACACAAACATTTACCCCTCGCGGGATTCGAACCCGCAACCGTTAGTTTCGTTGATAGGGTCACTATCCACTACACCAATCGGTCGTCATTCGTCGTCAAATAAAAATACAAATCAATTTACACAAATAGCATACATACAGTGGCACCTTTTTTTTCCTTTGGGCACTATTTGGCACTATTTTTTATCCTTTGAGCACTTTTTGGCACTATTTCAGCACAGTTTTTTGACCTTGTCAAAATAGCCGAATTCCACTGTGTGAATTATAGCATCACGCGGGTGATCGGAGTAGGCGCATTATAAGCTAAGTTCAACTGTATTTAGTGTGACCGCCCACGACCGACTTTTTGTAGGAACGATAATCGGCCCGATTTTTTCGTCAATAATTTTATCACCGATATTGTGATAGATTTTTTGTTGGACATCGGCGTTATCATGGTAAGGCTTCCCGCTCACGTCCGACAATCGATGACCGATTTTTTTGTAGGAGAAAAATGGAACGTACTGATTGCAATGTTTCAACGCCTACGTCCTACAAAAAATCGATCACAATATCGGTTATAAAAGTAGTTTTGTTGTTTGGTGTAGTGGTTAGAAACTCTGACTGCTATACCATAAGGTCGCTGGTTCGAATCCCGCTCGGGGCATATGTTTGTATGATGAATACAGACATGTGTTCCCGAGTTACGGATGTTTTTTTTTATGTACAATGGTACTTGTACAATGGGTTATCACTTGACCTCAATCACACCTGATGTTAAGTGAAGATGAGGCCGTACCTGGAAGCGTACTGACCCGGAAGCTGAAATATTTGGGGAACTGGCTATCTTATCTCTAACAACCGGAACACAACAATGCTATTAACATTGCTGTTTGGCGGCAGATTTAGATAAGATGGTGGTAGCTAGTACCACCAACCAATATTTTGTAATTTTTTTCATCTTCGATGTTTTTCATTTATTATATTTATTGACAAAAAAAAATTGTGTAGTTTATCAACCATCTGGTATCCATAATACAAGCCTAGTTGCTTAGTGTGGAACTAGATGGCGCTGTGTATGTGTAATTAAAAAAAAATTAATTCGCATCAATCCTTTATTTCTATTTTATTTTTTCTTGATTATTTATTGATTACAAAATATATGATCGTGTATCGGCTTTTTTAAAAGCCGATTTATACAAGTTTATATTTTGTACAAAATGGTAATAGTCCAGTCCGTACCCTCTCCCGGTGAGGGGAGGCTGAGCCCCAGCAGTGGGAATATGAGGGTGTTAATATGACACTCGCAATTTTCTTCTTATTTTTTTTTTTCGCACCATTGCACAAATCATCTAGTCCCAAACTAAGCAAAGCGTGTACTATGGATACTAGATAACGGATAAATACACATAAATATTTATATAAGAATAAGAATCGTTTATTTGACCCATTTAGCGACACACCTATTATTTTTACATAAAGTGTGAAAATATATACAGTGAGTTTGAGACCGAGTGAGATAAAAGTATAGTACACAAAACAGTTTCATGTGTTAGAATAGGTACTCCTATCTCATAATGTAGTTTACAGTATTCAATAAAAAAAATAGCTAAGCAGTTTCTCTTATAGACTAAAGTTCTTAAAAATTAATTTTCGGTGTCGCAAAGTGGTGTCAAAGAAGGTCTCCTTCTCAGCATAAGTTGCAGTCTAGAAGTTACACTACAACGCTGGTTTTCAGTGGAGCCTATGGTGAAAACACGGACGCTGATCGGACGTTGACGGTAAGTTAAAACAGTTTTTTTTGTTTTTATTATATACATACCTATATATATATATAAACATCCATGACTCAGGAATAAATGTTCATATTCATCACACAAACATTTACCCGTCGCGGGATTCGAACCCGCAACCGTTGGTTTCGCTGACAGGGTCACTATCCACTACACCAATCGGTCGTCAAATAGTTGCGATTTTTGCTAAAACGATTTTAACCTTCAAGTCTATTGAATACCAATCAAGAAGAGAATTTGAATGTCATTTTTTTTAGTTATACGAATTCGAATCTGGAAAATGTTGGGTCGAGCGTCGAACCTCGAAGCCATACTGTTTGAAGGTAAAATGCTGAATAAGGTTGACCAGTAAATTTTCAATGTCAAATTTAATAGTCAAAACCTTGAATTTATTAACAACCAAAAAAGTTTTTTCTGAGCAAAAAAAATGCATGTATTTGTGTTTTTTACAATACAATACAAACACACTTTATTGCACAAAAGGAGAACATAGATTTTACAAAGCACAATACTGAAAAGAGTACAATTAGGCGGCCTTATCACTAAGAGCGATCTCTTCCATGCAACCTTTGGGTGTAGGAGTATAACTTTATAGAACAGGCAGGTTGTGCAAAATACGGATGCAGATATGAAATAACTACATAATCAATTACTTATTTATTAAACCAAAACATAAGTACCTTATAAATATATAATTGAAGAATTAAACAATTTGTATAGCAAAATTACTAATTTTAGTTAGTTATATATTAAATAGGTAATGTAAAATGTATGTAAAGTCACGCCTGTTTCCGGTAGCGGTAGGCAGAGACCACAGACTTCCATTTGCTGCGATCCTGACACACCTCTTTTGTTTCATTCACTCTCATAATATTGTTCATATACGGCTTTTTGGCGGGAACTCGGCGAGTGAAGTAGCATTTTTCTTTACAATTCTTATAATTTGTGCATTCTAACTTTTGAAGCTTAATAATGGCAGAATATTGTGCAGCAAACGTTAGTGATGGTGTACAAGTGAAGGGAAGTGTAAATTAAAGTGCGTAACGGAGCTTTCGGGTTTCCACAAGAAGCCGCCAAAATCTTTTGTAAAGCATTCTGCCACTTTACTGAAGAATGACTTGACCGTGACTAGACTGTATACGCCAAGTATACGACGAATTACTTGTTTTGACTGAGACTGACTTACAAACTGAAGAAATAAGACATGGCTGTTATGGGCTAGATCCCTTTGCCTTCTCCTAAAGGAGAGAATGAAACCAAAAAAAAAAAAAAAAAATTGTTCATCTGGGGGCACGGCAGTGCCCCCGCCAAGTCGAGCGCGAAGCAAACACTGCCGTACCATCCTTTACTGGAACCATTTCGCCGCATTTTCAGGCCCCTATTTTAGAACCTCTGGATAAGCCTAGAACGCAGAAATTTTCGTCATCCAGTAAGCTATAATCACATACTTAAAATCCAAAATTTCAAGTCTGTAGGTCATTTAGTTCCGAAGTTAAGCGAAAGCAAAGTTTCGCATTTATGACACTCACTCACTCACTCACTCACTCATGATCATCAAAATAGAACTAGTACTTCCCATAAACTCAGAGAGCTGAAATTTGGTACAGAGTTATGGTTCAATGGCCACATAAAGGGAAAACTATAAAAACTAGGATAATCGAAGATCTGGAATACCTGGTGACCCTGATTAGGAAACACAAGAGCCCAACCAAACTATTAGAGATCGACATTATACCGCCTTTACAAAAAATATTCAACTTGGTGGGCTGCTTCATTTGATGTCAAAAATCGAAGGTCTGAAGTATCAGATGAAGAACCCTCAGCTGGTCTCAGCTGTATTAGAGATATGGTAATGCCCCCTTCTACTATTGGTACATAGAAAAATCGACTGTCATTGCAAAAATCCAGCGTAGTGGGACACATCTTCTAATTTAATCTAGCCTATAGCGTCCCACTGCTGGGCGAATGCCTCCCCTTCTGCTTTTAATACGAATATAAATAAAATTAAAGGAAAACTCTGGATAAGACTAGACTGACTTTTATACTTATACTTACTTATACTTATTACAAGTTTACAAGAAGAAATAGTCAAACGATTAATTTTGTTCTACTCGAACATTACACAAATTAAATAAACAAACGAAAATTTGGTCAAAATATAATGCATTGGCTAAGAGTGGCGGTGATACCCGCACGCGTCGCTAGATGGCGTTGACTGTATTTTAAAACGCGCTTACGTTTTGTTTTTCCGATAATCTTATATGGCAAAGTGGCAACCGGCCGCGTTACAGTCGTTTACGACATTCTTCTATTGCGCTTGAAAATGTTTGCTAGGGATTAGGAGGGATTATTTGCATTTCGTTGATTTCGCTGATTATTTCGTGAGGTTTGCTAAGGTTAATTGGCACGTTGTTATTATATTAATTCAAAGATTTAAACAGGTTAGGAATTATATGGTTAGTGACGGATTACTGATTATTACTTAATTATCAGAATTAAAAGAAGTTTCACTTGAATACTTTATTTAATTGTTAATTATTTAGTACCTACTTTTAGTTTTCTAGGTTTAATTTATAGTTAGTACTTCGAATCGCGTTCGTGTTTATAAGTACTTTTCTAGTATTCTAGTTTAGTTTATTTAGTTAGATATTACTTCGTTTCGTTTAAAAATATCATTAATTTAGCTGTATTTCAGTACTAGGTAGGTAGTACCTTTGGTAGAAAGTTCATTGATAATTAATTATATTGACACTTATCTAATAATTAAGAGTTAACGTTTTGCTTATAGTTTGTATAGATTGAGTACTTAGGCAGAGTAATATTTTCTTTAAGTTTTTTTTATTAAGACAAAAGAAGTCTTAAAGATATAAGTAGGTTTTAGTCTAAATATTATCGGTATTTCTGATTCGTTGTCCATATACTAAAGGTCGTTGAGTTTAATTGTGTTTGATTTCGCAAGATAATAATTATCGTAAAAAATGTCGATATTATTAAAAGACGACGATGAACTTAGTGGCTACCAAGTAGTTGGTATGCCCAAAGACGGGTCTTGTCTCTTCCATTCAATATCTTTCTTGGTGTATGGTAGAACTGACTCAACTTGCAGTATCAAGTATATTTGTAGAAACGTGGGCATATATGTAATATGCCCACATTTGTACAAAAAGAAGTGAAATCCCACCAAAAACATTCTGTAAAAAACTAGCCAAATCTCGATGGAGCTGCTTGATTATCTCTAAAAAGTAATGAAATCTATACAAAGTCGTGCCAAGTGTAAGGTTCCTTACTGCGATTTCTTTATTATTATAGTTAATGTTGTGTGACTTGGCCGTTGAAGGGTACACAGGGGTACAAAACCAGGTGCTCCATGACACCATTGCACCAATCTGTCGCCAGAACCGCTACGCATTGACGATGGAAAATTGCCACTTGGAAAACGTTGATTCAATAACCAGTCAATTGTAGGCTTGATAAAGCCACTAACGTATAAAGAATGTTATGTAAACGCCACACAGATTATTCGCTAATAGTTTGCCGTTGAACATTCTTAATAACATAATTAATAACATTAATAGCGGTTCTGGCGACAGATTGGTGCAATGGTGTCATGGAGCACCTGGTTTTGTACCCCTGTGTACCCTTCAACGGCCAAGTCACACAACATTAACTATAATAATAAAGAAATCGCAGTAAGGAACCTTACACTTGGCACGACTTTGTATAGATTTCATTACTTTTTAGAGATAATCAAGCAGCTCCATCGAGATTTGGCTAGTTTTTTACAGAATGTTTTTGGTGGGATAATCTTTTCATAATATACATACTCGTCAGGTTAGCGTTATCTTGACATGGTCTTTCTTTAATCAATAAATGCTCACAATTTTGCTACACGATGGCTTTATTTAACACACACGAAAACTTAAAATATATAAATTGCAGGCAATTGAGGAAATTGTAACATCACGCGCTATATATACTATATTTTATTTTACTATTGACTCCCACAAGAAAAATCTTCCGTAAACAACATTGGGTTTACGTTTCGTAGGTCGCGGGTTCGATCTCACGCGGGGTACATATTTAGTACTCGGTTTGGTTGGGTATATTAAATGTCCGCCTGGCATTAGTAATCTGTGGCCTGGCTAGCTACCACCATCTTATCTAAATCTGCGGCCAAACAGCAATGTTAATAGCATTGTTGTGTTCTGGTTGTCAGAGATAAGTAAGCCAGTCCCCCAAATAAGATGGGGTTTCCGGGTCAGTACGCTACCACCTTCAGCCTCATCTTCACTTAACATCAAGTGTGATTGAGGTCAAGTGTTAACCCGTTGTGGATAAAGAAAAAACTTTCCCCAAGGAACATTAGGAATTCGATTAAAAAAGTGTCGGTTACTAATCCAAAGTATTAATTATTATTCGCCGCAGACCGAAAAAAAGATGGCGGGAAGAGTTGGATAAGTTCTTCCAACTGGTCGGAGGAGGCCCGGTATAAAGAGGCGTTGAGAGAGAGGAGTAAGGCCTTTGCCCAGCAGATCCCGCCTCCACACTCCTCCCACTGTAACTCCTGTAAGCCAGGATCAACAGTGGTACTCGACACGGCGCCTACTGAAGGTAGACGGTGCCCTACGTGATTCTATTGCTACCTTGGACCCCAGACTAATTAAAGAAAGGAATAGGGTGTGTAAGTAAGAAAAGAACTTTCCCACTTCCCCCCTCGGCAAATGGGAGTGTAGCCAGTGAAATGCAAACGGCAGTAATGCCAACCCTATGGGGAAGGAGGTCGAGTGAAGCTCGGCCCCCCGCTTTGTATACACCACGGTCTGCGCCTAGATACAGTGAGCGGGACGCCCAGCAGTGGAACAGTATGGGCTCCTAATAATAATAATGCAAAGTAAACCATTCTGAAATCATCTTTATTATGGAAATCCAATAATTTTCAGCTGAGCTATGTTTCCTAGTGGATAGTTGTTCTTAATCAGGAGCGGAGTCATAAACCGAAAAATAAGAATAACAATAAGAATAAGAATAGCGTATTTTGAACGCCACAACACGACACAAAAACAAAGAAGTAGTAAATTATAGCTAAAACAGAAATACAATTATGAAGAACATCCCGACAATGCTGTCACGTGTCGCGGCGTGCACAAATGGGTTAGCACTTAGCTCATGCTGCGACGAATCACAGCGCTGGTTTTCAGTGCCCCCAAAATGTTGGACTTCCACACTAAAGGTGGTTTCAGAATGGTTTACTTTGGTATGGGTAATCGAAAAATTTTGATCGAATTAAACTCATAATTGGATAAAAAATGTTATGTAAAACAATGTTCTGATTCGTCACGTTATGAAGATATCGCAAAAAATATGGCAATAGTAATATTTTCAGTCATTATGTCCAATTATTTCTATAACGTGACGATTTAGGATGTTATATGTATTATAACAATTTTTACTCGTCTATATGTCTCGAATCCAATTATACAGGGTGAAATTCAATTCGTGTAATTCCTGTTCACTGGTGACACATCTCCTGATCACAAACCTTAATCGAATTCGATCAAAAAAATTTCGGTTACCCATACAAAGTAAACCATTCTGAAACTACCTTTATTATGGAGGTCCAACAATTTTCGACTGAATTCGTCTATGGTTCCTTGAGGAAAGTTGTTCATAATCAGGAGTAGAGTCACCAGCCTAAAATTCCATACTAAAGGTGATGTCAGCATGATTTACTTTGTATGAGCGGTCGAATTCGACTATGATTCCTTGGCAAATGTTGTTCGTAATCAAGAGTGGCGTCATCAGTTCATGGGAATCACACAAATTCAAATGCATCCTGTATAGGTGAAACATGCTCTGGATTAAAGGATTTTAGTTTTTTTTTTTAATGGGTATATCAGGTAATGATGGTAACGGAGAAGAGATGCCTGCTAGCCAGTGACGGATTAAGACTACTTGATGCCCTAAGCAATCCACGCCTGTGGGCCCCCCTATCCGTATGTCAACTAGAATCGGTCTTTAAACCTTTACCGCCTAAAGACATTAGTTTTGACAGATATGCGGGGGTACCAGGCGGGGGGCCCGCGGGGAAAGGGTGGTTTGTGATTGGCTGATCGCAATACCGGTGCTTTCGAATTGCCGAATGCACTAGACTAGCGGGCAGCGAGTGGGCGCAAGCGGGAGAGCGGGGTAACTCTAGGTCGGCTCTTATGTTAACTTAAAACGCGCTAATTTTCAAATTAGTCCTATAAACTTTTTTTGGTGTGGTTTTTGGTGACGTGAGAGTGAGACGTGATGCCCTAAGGACGGATTTTTTTGTGCTTCTTCTGGTGCCCCCCCAGACGTGATGCCCTAGGCAATTGCTTAATTTGATTAAGGGTTAATCCGTCACTGCTGCTAGCCACAGTTGAGAACCGTATAGAGGAAAGATGATAGGTCACTTGATGCGACACGATATGTGAAGAACATAATTGATGGAAAGATTGAAGGAAAGAGAGGAAGGGGTAGACTTAGGCGTAATTACTTTGACCAAGTGAAAGAAAAGGTGAATGTCGTGTCGTACCAAGAGGTTAAAACGAGGGCGGAAAGTAGAGAGAGGTGGGCATTACTCCACCGACAAGAACATAGTTCTTAAATTGAAGAAGAAGATCAGATACACCCACTTGCAATGACTGCGGGTTAATAGAGGATGTTCACCATGTGTTGACGGAATGTGTTCGGGGGGTATCTCGACGGTATTCAGACGATGTAGGATATTACAACAGAATGCTCTCCAAATTCGGAACAAGCTAAAGCAGCTTTTATAACCTTATACCTGAGAATATCATTAATCTAAATGAAAAACAATTTAAAAACCATGTCAAAACAACATTAACAAAAAAAGGTTATTACAAAATTAGTCACTACCTGAATGACAAAAACGCTTGGTATACTTCGCCCAGCTCCCAAAAATTATAAAATTGTATTAGTTGTATACTTTTATATATAAAAAGAAAAGAAAATGATCCTGTGGGTTTCTTGCGCCGCTTCTTTTCCCACAGATGATTTCCCTTTCCGAAGCGGTGGTAGCTTGGACATACTGGCTGACCGAAAAATGCTTAGCCCTATTTTTATTTCCAAAAAGATTTAAATTGACATTCTTCAAATTATATCATGTATCTTACGTTGAAATAAATTGTAGTTTGAAGTTTCAAGCAATGTATTATTTTTTTAAATACAAAATACAAACATTTTTTATTTGCAAATAAACAATTTTACATAAACGGCATTGCACGTTGATAACCGCATTAGTCATAAGACTGAGTCGCAGGTATCAGCGCCCAAACTATCAGTTGCTACAAATAATGAAATTAATTGAAATCTATGTAGGAATGTGTGTGCGTGAAAATGAGTGACTGAGTTTGTTTGAGTACGTGTATGTGTTAGTGTGAATGAATGTGAAGTATGAATGCGCACGCAGTGAGCGTGTTAACAATATGATAATTTAAAATTCAAATTTAAGTTCAAATAATTTAAATTTTAATCAATTACAATTTAATTAATTTTTCAACGTCATCGTAAGTAAGAGTGTGAAGCCATACTGTCAGTTTAAGTTTGCATTCTTGGTGTTTATATAAACACATTATTTAATTACTCTATAGAGGCGGTATACAGCGACATGGTTGTTTAATACGACCAAGCTCTTTAAACTTAGATAAAAAAAAAAAGATATTTTACGAATTACACGAATTCAAATTCACCCTGTAGGTATATAGGTAAAGGATTGTATAAAACAAAACAAACAATAAATATCATTTATTATTTTTAATGCATAATATTGAGTCTACATTGCTCTAGATAATGTGTTATTTATTTTTTTGCGTTTGACAGGTTACCAATAAATAATATAATAAAATTAAAACTACAGGACAACTTTCTCTACCACGCGGCTGGCTTTCAGGCTTATTCTGCCGTCTGAAAAAAAAAAAGGAAAACGGAAAATTAGTACTTAAGTATATTCTTTTTAATTCCAGACTCAAGAAGAGACGTTATGATCTTAACACTAAGCACTAACACATTAAGCAACTTTACATTTACAACACATGCATTCTTATTTGGAAAATACTAAACAAACACATTCACACATCAATCGTACTCACCCAAACCAAACAAGTATCTAAACGCTCCACAAGGCGAGCTAGCTACCTACATTGTATTGCCCAGGATTCGAACTAATGATGGCAAGCGCATGTTTACTTACGAAGGGTTTACCCTCAGATATTCAAAAAATAACTTCATACAACCAATACAAAGAGAAATTATCTCAATGCGTATTGTGTTTCCAATCGCATATAACCCGCAGCTCTTTAAAGTCAGGTTAAATAGGCATCTTCTGGGAAAGCTCGTTCCATCGTAGACCTTATCTCGACATTAGTCCAGATTAAGGTCAAGAGCGATCCCATTCTAATTAAAAAAAAAAAAAAAAAAAAATTACAATATAATATAGATATTAATGTGAAATATTTACTCTCTAATTTTGGATATTCCGCTTTGTATAGATAGTGCGAAACAGATAGTGATTTTGTGTAGTGCGAGTGTGAACGATTTAATTTAGTTACCTACTAATGTTTCATTATCCTTTTTCTCCAAGCTTCAGTGGGGACCACATTTAGAATATTTAGCAAGTAGATTGAGTTCCGCAGCATATGCCGTCTGGAAGATTAGACAGCTAACTGATGTGGCTACTGCAAGATTGGTTTATTTTGGTTATTTCCACAGTAGTATGTCTTACGGTATTTTGCTTTGGGGACGAGCAGCTGACATAGAACATATTTTTATTTTGCAATACGAGCAATTTATAATTTGCGTCGACATGACTCTCTCCGGGACAGGTTTAAAGAAATTAATATTTTAACTGTTCCTTCACTGTTCATTTACGAAAATATTATGTACGTTCGAAAAAATATTTCTACGTTCCCGAAAAATAGTGACAAGCATAATTTAAATTTGAGATAAAAGAACAAATTGGCTACCCCTACCTATGTTCAAACTAAGCAAAGTTAATACATCATTTGTGGGACACTGTATACGCTATTATAACCTTATACCTCTAACTATCATTAATCTAACTGAGAAAAAATTCAAAGATCATGTAAAAATAACATTAGCAAAAATTAGTGACTACCTGAAGGACAAACACGCTTGGTGTACTTCGACCAGCTCCCCAAAATTATAAAATTGTATTAGTTATATACTTTATTTAAAAAAAAAAGAACAACAATGATTCTGTGGGTTTCTTGCCCCGCTTCTTTTCCCACAGATGAATTCCCTTTCCGAAGCGGTAGTAGCTTGGACATACCGACTGACAGTTAATGCAATAAACTTTTTTTATTTCCAGTAGATTTAAATTGACATTCAACAAATGATATCATGTATCTTACGTTGAAATAAATGCTTGAAGTTTGAAGTTTGAAGTCTCATGTAAGTGACTGCTGTCTTTATGAGAAATAATGAATCTTTGAACTGAACACAAGACACTTAAAGTTATTATTGAAAATTTTGCACTAGTACCCTACCCTCGTTTTCTCTCGCAGGGCACTAGCTGAAAATCAGTGTCTTACCGCTATAGGTGAGGATCCACATTGAGCGATAGCCCATTAGTGGTACAGTGTATCTGGTACAACGGTATTATGTTTTGAAACTGTACTTAACTTTATTGTTTTACTGTGAAATAATGCTACATTTCGAAAATCATAACTATTTGTACGGCTGAAGTCAAAATTACGCTTTTTAAAGCATAGGTACTGTCAGATATTAGTCTGTGCACAAAAAGCTTACAATGGTCTGCGTATTCAATATGACGTGTTTAGGGCTCTGTTCCGTCTCCCTTATTATTGTAGCGCATCCGGAATGATTGCCAATGCCAGCGTGGATGACTTCTACGCTTTGATGTGCAGAAATTGCATCAACAGTGAAGAGAGTGCGCGGGAGCTCCAATAGAGTGTTAGGAATGGTGGGGGACAGATTAGACTCCCTTCTGGTTGGCACGTTCTGAGGTCTCGATGAGCTTGAGGGCCGAAGATGAGTCCAGTCTCAGACAATTTATAAATACATTTAGGTATTCTTTAACATGGGCAGTAAGTAAAATTTGTACTAGCTCCTATCGACTGTATGTTGTCTAAAAATAATTTTTTTTTTATTTTTTTTATAACGCCAAGCAGAACAATTGTGCGGTCGAATATTTTTGTTTCAAAGGAAATACTACGATATTTGACGACCTGTTTGTTTGGTGTAGTGGTCAGAAACTCTGCTACTACACCAAATGGTCGCGGGTTCGAATCCCGCTAGGGGCATATGTTTGTATGATGAATACAGACATGCGTTCCCGAGTTATGGATGTTTTTCATTTATATATGTATTTATTTACAAAAAAAATGTATTTGTGTAGTTTATCAACCATGTGGTATTCATAACACAAGCCTAGATGCTTACTGTGGACGCTGTGTGTTTGTGCAGACATTTATTTATTTATATACCGTCAGGGTCGGTCCATATAAATTTTGTGAAAATGTGATGTTCCCTTTTTTAACGGCCTTTGAACAAAGTTTACCTAAGACAACGGGTTAGCGAGCGTTTGACCTCAATCACACCTGATGTTATTAGAAGATGAGGTCGAAGGTGGAAGCGTACTGACCCGGAAACCCCAACTTGTTTAGGGACCTGGCTATCTTATTTCAAACGCTTCCATCTTCGGACCACTAGGCGTAGGGAGGGATTCCACCCGTATATAGTTAATATACCGAACATTCGCACTAAGAAGTTCGATTCTTCATTCATCATCCGAACAGCCAAGGCATGGAACTCCCTTCCGGCGTCAGTCTTTCCTGAATCCTACAACCTTGGGATCTTCAATTTTACTGGGTTCGCATGGTTCATCTTCGACCACATCGTCACTTTCCATCAGGTGAGATTGTGGTCAAACGCGAATCCAGTCAATCATAAAAAAAAAACGACCACACTACAATGCTGCTTGACGTATATTTAAAAATCCCTACGACCAACCAATCCCGGCACTAATGTAGCCCGCAGGAAGTCGAACCTGCGACCTCAGTTTTTAGGGTTCCGTAGGCTATAAGGAAACCTTATAGTTTCCTATGTCCGTCTATCTGTCAGTCTATCTATTAGTAAGCTGTAATTAATCACGCCGACTTGTCCGTAAACTACTTTTGGTAAAACAAAATGTCGAAAAAAAAAATTTCTAGTGACATTTTTTTTTTATTTCGGACACTTACACCAATCTTACCCAAACCAAGCAAAGCTTGTGCTATGGATACTAGATAACGGATAAACATACATAAATATTTATATAGACATCCATGACTCGGGAATAAATGTTCGTATTCATCACACAAACATTTACCCGTCGCGGGATTCGAACCTTCGAACATTCCCTATATTTTGTCACTTTTGTATAATGTACCCTATCGTATGGTATGTTGGATAGGCCGTACAAAAATATTGACAGATTCGATTCCTAGAATCTAAAACACAAATTATTCAATTTGAGCATTTGAAAAAGAGAAAAAAGATAACTTACCATCAAACTTCAGTCAACACTCCAAAAACAAACACGCATGCAGATAAATAAAACACACATTGAAAAAAAAAAACACAAAATCGCCATTGTCCAAAAGTTTCGTTACATTATTCATGTAGAAAGTTACCCAAAATAAACTTAGATGCCTAGAAACTAAATAAAAGCATAAAAATCAATTCATTTCAGCCAACAAACTGTCATGCAACATACGATAACGATAGTAGAGCATGGAAAAGACAAAGTTTTGTTTTTAGCATTGATAATTATGCTATAGATGGCGCCAGAATAAATCTATTTCGCGCTTTTGTTAGTAAATAAAACAGCGCCATCTCTTATAATCCTCGAGAACTACTAGGACTGCTGAGAATAAATCGCCGAAGCCACGCACCCAAACAATTATTTTTTATTTTATTCGCTCACATAGAAATGCAAGCAAAAATTACAATATTGTTTTAAAATGTGAGTTTTACGAGTAATACATTATGGCCCGTATTAATAAACCAATCTCAATACAAATCTTGAGGCTGTATCACCCGAGATGCGTCTTAAGAAGTTGAAGCTATCTCAAGCTCCGTGCTAATTTATAAACCAATCTTTAGGTCTACCCAGCTGAGATCACTTCTCAAGTATTCGCCTCAGCGGCGAATGAATGATAGTCTTGAGTTCCGTTTATTAATACGTGAAGTGTGTACATACTGCTTGAGTAAGCACGCGCGTTTCAGGTTTCAAGTTAGGTTTATTAATCAACATGTTTACTTGAGACCAGTCACAAGACTGTTCTCAATCTTGAGAATGGTTTATTAAGACGGGCCTATGTTTGTTATACTTAAAAGATACTCGCATGGTTTTGGTCGCTTTTCTGTGGGAAGTGATGTATTCTTTATTTATTTATTTATTTTATTGATAATACAGAATCAACAGCATCATTATAAAAAATATTACACAAAATTTACAAGCCAATTCTCATTTTTCATTACAATTCTCTTAAAAAAATAATTAGGTGGAAAGCCAGTAATTAAATAATAATCATTATACAATCTAGAGGTAAAAAATTAATAGTGAGACAAACTAAGTAATAATAAATAATTTTGTCAATAAGTAATATTACAAAGTAAAAAATTGGTCAAATAATTCAATCAATGTCAAATAATCGTCGTATGTATGAATTTCGCAATGTCGTGTTTTGTGTGTGTGAGTGTGTGAGTGTATGTGTGTGTGTTGGGAATGGATCGGTGAGAATGACTAGCCGCGCGGACAGGTGACCGAGGCGAGCGAGGCGTTTATATTTAAATCAGCATTTGATACGACAGTTCGCGAACGAAGTCAGTATGGGACCGTGTTTGGTATAGTTATTTTACTCTTTGGGACCGTGTTTATTGGTTCCAACCAAACCCCCGTTTCAGCAACAATGAAGTGGAGCCTCACGTATGAATAAGTCGTTTTTAGGTATTAATCCGGAGTAGGTAGGGGAAGGCCACGGCGAACGTACCATGATCAAATCGGGGACGTCTTAAAGAAAGGCCAAGTCAAGAGTACCCTAAACCGACGAGCATGTATGAACAACCTTATGAGAGTGAAGGAAGCAGAAGAGGTGTGTCAGGATCGTAGCAGGAAGTCTGTGGTCTCTGCCTACCCCTACGGGACGTCTAGGCTCATTTAGTGCAAGCGGCGGCTTTAGTAGGCTTCTATAAAGGGGATAGTTTCGACCAAGGTAAGATTCTGCGGGTGAGGATTTTTTTTTTTATGCATGACGGGTTCGTACTTGTCCTCTATCACACCTGATATTAAGTGAAGATGAGGTCGAAGCGAAGGTGGAAGCGTACTGACCCGGAAACCCTAACACATTTGGGGGACTGGCTATGTTATCTCTGTCAACGGGAACACAACAATGCTATTAACATTGCTGCTTGGCGGCAGATTTAGATAAGATGGTGGTAGCTAGCCAGGCGGACATTCAAAATGCCCTACCACCAACCAAACCGAGTAACAAATCTGGATCGCATTGAGTAGAGGGGGCCCATTCCATGAACTTATTAATAGGAATACGATATTTGTTAGAGGGCTCTATGACGCATGAGTTGCAGATTGTGTATTTATTGGTTGGGATTATTATATCTTACATAGTTTGAGAAGCGGAATTAACTGTTCCTCGTACAAATTTCTCAGTCTTGTTTCCTCCTTTGGGTGACTGACTTCTTAACCGGTTTAAATTAAAAGACTTTCTTATAACCTTGCTCTTTCTAAAGAGTCCTTTTTCACACTAACCGGACCTGATCTTTCTTTGTGAAATGTGAAGGATTATGAGACATTTACTTGCAAGAATGACAATTATTTTGTAAAAATAAAAAAATAGTTTGTTTCATTCTCAAGTCTGTTTACACTACAGTGGACGGTGTTTTCTGGTATTAGGTACTTACCTATGAAATTGGCGTTTTGTATGAAGAATATCATTAAGACTGTTTTCTCCATACAAGCATTTTTGATTTTTTTTTTGGGAACGGCAAATCCAAATTTAGCTAAACTTTGTGTGTATTATCGGATAACATTAAGTTAAGTATAGGCAGCGTTAATTTTTTAAAAGTAACCGCTTTATAAAAGTTTCAGCGAATCTAAGAAATGACTATGGGAAGCACATGAAAAGAGCTCTGTTCAAATTTTTTTTTTAAATATATTATGTGAAACCTTGAAATAATATTCCATTTTCCAAATAAAGGATATAGCTTTGAAAGTCGCAGGAATTGGTACATATGATTAACGAAGAAAAAAAACTCCAATTTCATAATTACGTTCGAACAAATCAAATCAAATATATTTATTAATTCTTATGGTACATTAAAACATAAAATCTACATAAAGAACATAACGTTCAACTCGAAGAACGTAACGTTTGACTCGACACTCATCTCATACATTTCCTTGTTCCCAGAAACATGAATTACTCACTCGAAGAATCTCCGCTCATCAGTGACGGATTAACCCTTAATCAAATTAAGCAATTGCCTAGGGCATCACGTCTGGGGGGGCACCAGAAGAAGCACAAAAAAATCCGTCCTTAGGGCATCACGTATCACTCTCACGTCACCAAAAACCACACCAAAAAAAGTTTATAGGAATAATTTGAAAATTCGCGCGTTTTAAGTTAACATAAGAGCCGACCTAGAGTTACCCCGCTCTCCCGCTTGCGCCCACTCGCTGCCCGCTAGTCTAGTGCATTCGGCAATTCGAAAGCACCGGTATTGCGATCAGCCAATCACAAACCACCCCTTCCCCGCGGGCCGATAAAGACCGATTCTAGTTGACATACGGATAGGGGGGCCCACAGGCGTGGATTGCTTAGGGCATCAAGTAGTCTTAATCCGTCACTGCCGCTCATACAAACACAACAGACCAAAGACAAGATGGGGAAGTGGGTCGACGCACAGGTGAGAGGGGAGAAGATTGATATCGACGTCTATGGGAAACCGAGCGAGAAACAACTACGGGAACTGGAGAATGAGAGGAGTTTGAGCAGGGAGTTGCAGGAGAATTTGCATGTAAGTATTACATACAAAAGCATAGCTATTCGGCTATTGAACTCGCTACCTAATATTAGGTATAAAACATTACGCAATAAATCCTTGGAATATGACGAATTCTGAACAAGAAACTAGAAGAAAGACGAATACGGAATAAATCATAATAATAATGTTATGTAACGTACGTTATAGTAAGAACGTCTGAAAATCAGTGTTTTGCTCAATGAGGAATCTGATACACTGAGCTATGACCCCAGTGACGGATTAAGATTACTTGATGCCCTAAGCAATCCACGCCTGTGGGCCCCCCTATCCGTATGTCAACTAGAATCGGTCTTTAATGCCAGGCGGGGGGCCCGCGGGGAAGGGGTGGTTTGTGATTGGCTGATCGCAATACCGGTGCTTTCGAATTGCCGAATGCACTAGACTAGCGGGCAGCGAGTGGGCGCAAGCGGGAGAGCGGGGTAACTCTAGGTCGGCTCTTATGTTAACTTAAAACGCGCGAGTTTTCAAATACTAAACTAAACTTTTTTTGGTGTGGTTTTTGGTGACGTGAGAGTGAGACGTGATGCCCTAAGGACGGATTTTTTTGTGCGTCTTCTGGTGCCCCCCCAGACGTGATGCCCTAGGCAATTGCTTAATTTGATTAAGGGTTAATCCGTCACTGTCAATGAGCAATCTAATACACTGAGCTATGACCCATTTGTACAGCTGCAGCACACACATGCGTTAATGTTACAATATTATGTTATTGTTGTTGATGTGTTACCTATCTGTGTATCAATATGTATAAGCTAAATGTATGTGTGTGACTGTGGAAACAAATAAAGCTTTATCTATCTATCTATCTAACGTTTATAATATGTGTATTTGCATTTATAATAATTTACCTGACGAACTGAAATTAGAGAATAGCATGAATTTATTTAGAACGAAATTAATTAAATGGCTTACGTCAAATTGTTTCTTATTTTTTATGTACAACGAGTTAGCACTTGACCTCAATCACGCCTGATGTTAAAGATGATGATGTTGAAGAAAAAAAACTCCAACTTCATAGGTACCCAATATGTACAAAATTCTTTGTGTACTTATGGTTTAAAGCATCGTTACAATCTAACCAATGTTATAAATGAAACTAAAAAAAAAAGGTTTCTTTGTCGTACGGATCCTTAAAAAGCCAGTGTGCTTTGAGGTCAAACGCCAGTTCAATTGTAGGTAAATAATTGTCTTTGTTTGTATATGTGCTCCGATTGACAACGTTTATTTTGCATATTCCACCATTCCGTTGTTATAAAATGCATGGCTTGTCAGTTAAATTTGTATAATTTGCGTTTTTTTATTCGTGCTACGTTCTGGTTTACTTGTATATTGTTATTGGTTTTAGCACGCTGTGCTATAGTCCAGTATGCGAACGATAGTTACTTCCGAAAATATTATATATAAATAATAATATAATAAATTTCTTTATTTAGCTCTCCACTTAGTAAGTAGGTAGGTATTACAATACATTTGGCAGTTATATGTATAATTAAGAGGTACTGTACTAATGGAGACTGGTGCCTGGGATAGGCGCGAGCCTGTGTTCCAGGTTCACCAGATCCCCAGCTGTAGTTCCCAGATATCTAGTATCTATAGTTAATTACAGTATTGTAGAAATAGAGATTGCTTACAAAGGAGATGGAATGTATTTTTTCATATAATAAAAGAAGATAGTGGAATCTTAATTAGTTACAAAATTCCGTAAGTATACTAGGGTACAAAAACAAGTAAGATTTATCAATTGAAGTGTTTCTAATTTTTGCACATGAGTAGAAGGGCAGGACAATTCTTCCAATCAGATCCTGCCTCCACACTCCTCCCACTGTAACTCCTGTAAGCCAGGATCGACAGTGGTACTCGACACGGCGCCTACTGAAGGTAGACGGTGCCCACGTGATTCTATTGCTACCTTGGACCCCAGACTATTGTATTGTACATTTGGTGTAGTGGTTAGAAACTCTGCTGCTATACCAAAAGGTCGCGGGTTCGAATCCCGCTAGGGGCATATTTTTGTATGATGACTCAGACAGGTGTTCCCGAGTTATGGATGTTTTTCATTTATTTATATATTTATTATAATTACCAAAAAAAATGTATTTGTGTAGTTTATCAACCATCTGGTATCTATAATACAAGCCTAGTTGCTTAGTGTGGAACTAGATGGCGCTGTGTGTATGTGCAATTTATACATACACTTGAAAAACATTACCTTTCTTTTTGGGGTTGTCGAGTAAAAATAGTACAAACGATAGATCATGTATCATGTAGACTTAACTATCTAATTGATCTCTTCCAGTTAACCTGAGCATTGAAAGTTGGAAACGGAGTTTTGGGGTTTAGCAGCAAATTGTGTGCAAAACAAAACTATACTACAACGAGTAATAAAGCAAGTAAAAACAAGTAAAAACATTACTCGTCCTTGGGCAGTCGGATAAAATGAAAAGGTAGCCAAATAAATATCTATACTGTTGTGATTTTATACACAAGTAGATAAAATATTTAACAAACAAAAATTTTAACTAAAAAATTGGGTGTTAAGTAATCGCCTAACGATGACTTATCGCGTTTTCCATATTTAAAAAGGATAGTAGGTATTAAATGGGTGATTGTAAATTCAAATTTTAAGTGACAAAAAGCCGGGGCTTTTATATATACGGCTTCGGCTGCGTAGAATAACTTTATCGCCGAAATTTGTTTATCCCTCGGGAACTACTCACTTTATCGGGATAAAAAATATCCCATGTCTTAATCCACGGTATATTCTACTAATACGTCAAATTTCATCCAAATTTTGGATGTTTGTTTATATTTTGTTCGTTTTAACCTCGATAAAGTGAGTAGTTCCCGCGGGATAAACAAATTCCCGCGAAAAAGTTATTCTACGCAGGCGAAGCCGCGCGCGGAAAGCTAGTTAAATTATACCTAATTGCGTACAGTAGCCTATCTATATCAACTAGGCATTTTAGAGTTACACAAGTTATTTGCTTGCGAGTAATTAGAATGAACGTTATGAGGCATTCAGTGCCTTCCTTGCAAATACCCTGGAAAACGACTTCTGGATTAAAAAAAACTGTGCTTTTATAATGTTTCTATATATGTACTGGCTTGGCAGTAAAGCCATCAGCCTAAATACGAAAACATTCTGTAGTATTCTTCAGTAAAGTGCAGAATGCTTTACGGAAGATTTTGGCGGCTTCTTGTGGGAAACGGAAAGCTTCGTTACGCACTTTAATTTACACTTCCCTTCACTTCTACACCATCACTAACTTATGCTGCACAATATTCTGCCATTATTAAGCTTCAAAAGTCAGAATGCACAAATTATAAGAATTATAAAGAAAAATGCAACTTCACTCGCCGAGATCCCGCCAAAAGGAGAGATTTTCCTAATTTTTTTTTTTTGTTTGACATGGTTAACCGCTAGGAGGTCCTATGTAAATTTTGTTAACATCTCATTATGTATTGAGAATGGAACTTTGCTGAAATTAGTAGTTTTACCAATTTTGGCGGCTAAATTAATTGTGAATGTTATTGTGACTGGCACTCGACTACCTTCGAAACTAAATTTAATAAAATATCTAAAAATAAAGTGACTTGTTCATGTAAAATTACTGAGATCCTTTCGCTTTTAATCCATGTTATCTTTAATTTAATTAGTCAGGTTGTGACAATATGGTATTAATCAGTAATTGAGGCATCAAACATGAAGCCTGGTGGGGCGTAGCAATGTACAAAAATACAATATTAGGTTCTTACCTATGAAATTGGAGTTTTGTATGAAGAATTTCATTAAGACCGTTTTATACATGCACACATTTTTGCAATTTTTTTGGGAACGCCAAATCCTAATTTCGTTAAACTTTGTGTGTATTATCGGATAACATTATGTTAAGTATAGCCAGAGTTCATTTTTAAAAGTTTTAGCGAATCTAAGGCCCGTAAACCGTTCTCAAGATTGACATGGCCTCAAGTTGACGCTTGAGCATCTGCTACATATTAAAAGAGCATCAGAAAAAATGGTCTTGAGACTGAGACGCGATCTCTGTGTTCAAGTTTGTTTCATTATGTGATTTAGCTTAGCCATAAAAAAATATTTCATGTGAAACTTTGAAAATATATTCCACTTTCCAAATAAAAAAGTAGGATACCGTCGTAGAATATAATAATGCAATGAAGATCCCAGTATTCATAAAGGTCATAAGTAAATAGACTGGGTTTAAAAAGACAGTTGTCATGTCTTGACCTCATCCATCATCACAACAAAACATTGTGCTGGAGAATGAAAAGTATCATGGCGGTTTTACAACTAATTAAATTTTCGAGCAATATTATTAAAACTTCGTCTTTGTTCCCTATTTTATTCAACACACACATGCAAACAATTAAAAAATAAACAACAAAAACGAGGAACAGAGAAAAATATAATTATATAAAAAACCATTGGCATCTGATTTCGAAATAAATCGTTCATTCTCTAGCACAACCGAGCAGTCGTACCACGTGAAAATATTTGCAATGCTGCGGTATCATGTGATTGATTGATTATCATATGATATCAGACGTTGAGTCATCTGATACGACATGACAACTTTATCAAGAACACCATTGAAGGATTAGTGGAGGGAAAGAAGTAGAGAAGAAGGCCTAGAGGAACATACATGGTACAAGTAAAGGAAAATGTAAATGCCGTGTCGTATCAGGAAGTTAAAGAAAAGGCGGAATATAGAGAAGTGTGGAAAGGACTCCACCGATAAGAGCATAGCTCTTAAATTGAAGAGAGAGTGGTATCATGTAAATTATGGTAGCTCGATACGTCTATCTAATAGACGTTTATCTCCTAATCCTTACGTCTAAGGCACTCAAGGTACCCATGGATATACGGAATCTTCCGCTTAATAAATTTAAACTTATTATAAAACAAAAATTATGTAAAAAGGGATATATTACAAAATTTCAGACTACATTAATGATAGTAATCCATGGATTAAACGACTCCTCTACGCGATATATAAAAATTGTTGTCACCTTTCTTGATTGTAAATGATTGATTGAAAAGAGACAAACCCTCTGAGTTTCTCGCTAGCTCTTCTCAGTAGTGGTCGCGTTCCGAGCTAGTGCAAATAAACGTTCATAAATGCATATTTATATATTATATAAATATTGCCTACATGAATAAATGATTTTCATTTCACTTATGTGTTACCAAATATAGCTCCGGAAAGCAAAAATTTTAACGTGCTATGACAGCAGATTGACATATAAAAAAAAACCACAAAAACACTTACCTTTGCCCAAAAACCCAGTACCACCGGTCATAAACACACACTGTCCAGTAAAAAACTGTTGTATCTCTGTCTTTTTCGCTTTACCCTTCATTAGCCGCCTCTTTCCTCCTCCTTCGCTTCCGCGTGGTCCTCTGCAGAGTAGCAGTCACTCAGCTGATTGGCTGACACGAACTCGTGATCCTCTGAATAGTCTAGGATAGCCGCGGTGGGGTTCATAGCCTGATTTTCAACGTCAGCTACGCGGACAGAGTTTTCCAGCTCCTAAACAAAGAATGGTAGCATTTATTAGCGTGCTATTCGTGCCATTTATAAATTAGGACCGAAATGTGTCTCTTAGAGATAAGTTTAAGGAAATTAATATCTTAACAATGGCATCTCAATACATTTATGAGAATTTGTTATATGCAAAAAAAAATATAACCTTATTCGCTAAAAATAGTGATAGGCACAATGTTAATACAAGGAATAAGAACCAGTTATCTGTTTATGCTTTTATAATAAGGTTCCAGTAGACATTCAAAATTTACCTTTAAATAAATTTAAAGCAATCATAAAACAGAAATTATTAACAAAAGGCTATTATAAAATCACTGACTATTTGAATGATAAGCAAGCATGGACTTGGTTGTCTTATTATTCATGTAATTATCAAATCGCAACCTATAATCTGTTTAAAAGAGCAACCCTAGAGTTTCTTGCTCGTTCTTCTCTGGGGAGTCAGCTTTGTGAATGAGCAGTAAATTTAAAATTAAAATATAATGTAATATTAATATTAATAGTGACGTTTTCAAGTGATAATTTTATCCTATGAAATAAAATATTTTGATTTGATTTGATATTTATTTATGTATTGTAACTGCAACCATGTACACAATACTTATGCTAATAACAGGTAATTATAGTATAGTACTCATGCACATACCCTGTCAGGGTGAAGCAGCGGTCAGAGGACGTCCTGTCTAATTTATTTACCTACTATACAATTTTTGTGTAATCTCGCAATTTATTTACTTTATTTATTTCCCTTTCGAAGAACCAACAACAAGATTAAGTATATATGTGAGATAATTTAATAATGCTATATTATGTGCGAGTTATCAGATTATTATTTAAGAATTGTCACCTTATAGAAATTTACTTATTGTACAAAATATATGGGGAAGACATTGTTGTCTGTAACACAGTTTTTAACTACCACAGACAACAAAGCTTCAACAAGTTGTGTAATTTATTTCGGTTCAATAAAATATTGTTTATTGTTTGTTTATAAAACAATCAATGGACGCTACGACATATAAAGCTTTGACAAATTATTCACACGATTCCAGATGCTAACATCTTCGCCAGCATACATTTAGACAAAGCAAACCACGCAATAGGAGCGATAAACGTTTTATGTCGCGCGACATAATTCTTGTCCCGCTCATTCCGCTTGGACGAAATATACAACTATCCCACTCTCACTCTTACGTCGCTCGCGACAAACGGTGTCATGTTTACGGGGGCAAATATTTCATCCGTGCCGTTATCGAGAATTTAAAATTATAAATAAAAGTGGTTAATTAACTTAATTTAACAAAATTCTATAGCCAGTCCTTCAGACTGCAAGCCACTCGTCTGTGGAACTCTTTGCCGGAATCTATTAGGAAAGCTCAATCTTTAAATATTTTTAAAATTCAAGTCAAAAACCACTACTTAGGTCTCTGACTTTTTTCTTTTCGTTAACTCCCGCCTCGTGAACATTAGTTGACTATCTATAAATATATATTATTATTATATTTATGCATGCACCTTACCTGTTTTTCTACCGACAAATGTCCCATAGCTGTGGGTTGTCTGGACGAGATCGCTTTTAGTGATAAGACCGCCTAATTATTGTTATCATCAAAAATTATTGTAAATTATTTTGCGTAATAAAGAGTATTTGTATTGTATTGTATTAATTTATACCAATAATTAAAAAAATCCCCAAATAAGAAGGAGTTTCCAGGTCAGTACACTGCCACCTTAGGCCTCATCTTCACTTAACATCAGCACTCGTAGCATGACGGGCGCAATAAACATTTATGTCGGGTTTGACGCATACCATCCCATTCGCATTTCGTCACGAATTCAAAAATGGTCCCATTCGCATTCGATCGAAACGTGACTGGTGTGATTGAGGGTAAATGCTAACCCGTTGTGAATAATGAAGTCAGTTAAAAAAGAATTAGAAAAAGGTTACAGTCAAAGCTATTTAGGTATTATTTATAAATAGCTTTTAGGCCTCTCGAGTGCAGGTCAAAGCGATTTTTTTATTTATTTATTACGGACAATAAACAGTTTTACAATGTGTATACCTTACAACATTAGTAACAAACAAGTATAGATGATTGCAAAACCAGCAGCATTGTCCACAAATTACTAACAACTCAGTAGGTACTAAGTACAAAACTAAAGGAATAACTAAACTAAAATAAACAACGCAATCTGCCTGTTATATACTTACATGAAGTAGTATCAGATGTAGTCGGTGTTTCATTTATACTGTATTTAAAAAGAAAACTTAATATATCCAATGAGAGAACCAGTTGACGGAATAAACCCTCTTAATACATACATGTAACGTCAGGACTCTTATCCCAAACGGGGTGGTCATGCTTGCTTGCAATTCTTCAAACAGTGGTTCACCTTGCGAAATATACAGAAATGCATACGTAACAGGGGGTGAGCCCATCGTCATTAAAAAGTACAAATCTATAGTTTTTTTTTGGTGCAAAGTCCCTTAGTCGGCTTTTACGTTAACCACGGGCGGAAACCGCGCTTTAATACAAACAAACAAACAAAATACTCTTTATTGTACAACAATAAGAAGCATAAAAAGAAATAAGGAAAAGGGGATAGTACAATTTGGCGGCGTTATCACTAAAAGCGATCTCTTCCAGGCAACCTTTGGGTTAGGGAGCATTATGCACATGACATGTAGGTAGCGTGCACGGTAAACTAATTTTAATAAAATAAATAAATCACCCATATAAATACATACGTTAATTGAATACATACAAACATACATACTGACTGGCGAGGGATGACGGCAAAAGGCCGGACGGTATGACGCTCGTGCTTTGGAAACTGGGACGGTCTTTGCTATGGGATGCAACCTGCGTCGATACCCTTGCTCCTTCCCATCTTCCAAGTACAAACGGTACAGATGGTTCCGCTGCCGCCTCGGCAGAAAGCGTTAAACGACGCAAATATGCCGGTCTCAGTGGAGATCACCTATTTGCGCCGTTTGGTGTAGAAACGCTTGGGCCGTGGGGACCGGGTGCTCACACTCTTTTTAGGGAGTTATCTGAGCGTCTGGTTGATGCATCCCACGATCGGAGGGCTGGCCTATATTTTGGTCAGAGAATCAGCCTCGCTGTATAGCGAGGCAATGCGGCCAGCCTTCTGGGTACCTTTCCACCAACCAGAGACTTGGGGCTAGTTTTTTATTTGTGATATTTTTTTTTTTATATAATAAATTGTATTACATTATAATAAGTTGTTTATAATTATTGTACATACATATAATGTAAATAATTTGTATATATATAAAAAATAATATATACCAATATTTGAATTTATACTAATTAAATAGAATAGTACGTAACTAACCACACAGTAATTAATGCGAGTATGAAAGGAAAGGAGGGTAGATAGAGGAGCTAGAGGGCTAGATACAACTCCTTCACTTGTGCCTTGAATACGTTCAGTGACTGAGCACGTCTAACTGAATCAGGTAGCGAGTTCAATAGCCGAATAGCTATGCTATTGCATGTAATACTTATGTCTCGGACAGCGCCATCTAGCTTGTTCGATGGCGTTTTCTCGGACCATTGTCGATAACTCAATTTATGTGTAGTGGTTCGGTAGATTGCCAAGACATGGCGCGGAATCAAGTTTGTTAAATGCTAATAAATTCAAAACAGTATAAATGAGAACTAATCAACCGATCGAGGAAGAAAGTCAGAGTTTCTTTTCCGCTCCCATTTTCCTGTATCCAAAAACGATAGGAAACAACTTACATGCAAATTCTCCTGCAACTCCCTGCTGAGACTTCTCACATTCTCCAGTTCCCGTAGTTGTTTCTCGCTCGGTTTCCCATAGACGTCGATATCAATCTTCTCCCCTCTCACCTGTGCGTCGACCCACTTCCCCATCTTGTCTTTGGTCTGTTGTGTTTGTATGAGCGGAGATTCTTCGAGTGAGTGATTCATGTTTCTGGGAACAAGGAAATGTATAAGATGAGTGTCGAGTCAAACGTTACGTTCTTCGAGTTGAACGTTATGTTCTTTATGTAGATTTTATGTTTTAATGTACCATAAGAATTAATAAATATATTTGATTTGATTTGTTCGAACGTAATTATGAAATTGGAGTTTTTTGTTCTTCGTTAATCATATATACCAATTCCTGCGATTTTCAAAGCTATATCCAAATTTGTTTTGTATGTGGAAAATGTAATATTACTTCAAGGTTTCACATGAAATATTTTTTAATTTCTGGGCTAAATCACTTAATAAAAAAAAATTGAACAGAGCTCTTTGCATGTGCTTCCCATAATCATTTCTTAGATTCGCTGAAACTTTTATAAAGCGGTTACTTTTAAAATTAACGCTGCCTATACTTAACTTAATGTTATCCGATAATACACACAAAGTTTAGCTAAATTTGGATTTCTCGTTCCCAAAAAAAAAAACCTAAAATATTTGTATGGAGAAAACAGTCTTAATGAAATTCTTCATACAAAACGCCAATTTCATAGGTAAGGAACTAATATATTCTTTATTGCACCAAAATATTACAATAACAGAGTACAAACAATAGGTCACGTCCAAAGTAGGACGTTCTGCGTTTCGAGCGTTACGTTCTTTGAGTCGCGCGTTATGTTCTTCGAGTCGAACGTTACGTTCTTCGATTCGAACGATATGTTCAGTTTTAACTAGGTCAAGTACAAACCCGTTGTGCATAAAATATATATATGTCGGAGATAGCGATAAATTAGCGATAGAATTCATTATTCAAACGGTCAACTGACTATCATAATACGCGGTTAATGGGAAGTAAACCTGGTGGGGCTGGTATCGCCGGAAATGGCGCGGTGACGACGTTAATATAAGGTCCGCACATCGAAAATGACAGGGACTTTGCTACCAGTCGTCGAAGGAGTCGGAGCTCCATAAGTACTCTGTGAGCTCCACTGAACACTTCACCGACTGTGAGTGATTCTGATTGCCTACTGCCATCGACGCTTGGAGGAATCCGGTGAGTCGTTAGCTAATAAGAAGTTGACCATGGGATTTGGGCATGGAGGAATTGTAGACTACTCCAGTTGAATTCCACAGAGTGCACGCGGGGGCCAAGTTGTATGGCACGAGGGGCGTGCACATGTTTTCTCTTCAACAGAAAGCATCTCAGGTTCCATGATTAGAATCGAATGTGAATACGTATTAGATTTGTCTATAGTAGCTTGCAATAGTGTCGCTATTGCCCGAGCCACCCTTTACCACGCGACTCTTTATCGCTAGCAACGCCCACCCCCGAACCCATCTACGTCATATATATATGCGCGATATTTTGGCATATGTAGTTCCTTAATTAATTTGTTTTTAAAATTCCAAACAACACACCTGTGTGATTTATGAGTTACTCTCTGTAATTCGTTGTCATGACTTAGCAATTTTATTAATGAATGAAGTAGTCATCATCATGATGACAAGATAATATTTAAATTTTGATTAAGAACAAATGTAATAGGTTGTTGTTCACCTCCCAATAATGACAATTACCAGTTATTTGAATCAATTATGGAGGATTTATTAAAAACTATATGTAAAACAAAAAAGAGCATAGTGTGCTCACTACGGTTAGGGCTTTTTGGCGGGATCTCGGCGAGTGAAGTTGCATTTTTCTTTATAATTCTTATAATTTGTGCATTCTAACTTTTGAAGCTTAATAATGGCAGAATATTGTGCAGCAAACGTTAGTGATGATGTACAGGTGAAAGGAAGTGTAAATTAAAGTGCGTAACGGAGCTTTCGGGTTCCCACAAGAAGCCGCCAAAATTTTTTGTAAAGCATTCTGCCACTTTACTGAAGAATGACTTGACCGTGACTAGACTCTGTATACGCCAAGTATACGACGAATTACTTGTTTTGACTGAGACTGACTTATAAACTGAAGAAATAAGAGAAATAAAATAAGAAGAAGAGCACGGTTATATAACCGTGTAATTAACCAATTACATTATACATAAAATCACGCCTGTTTCCCATAGAGCACGCAGAGACCACAGACTTCCACTCGCTATGATCCTCACACACCTCTTTTGCATCATTCACTCTCAGAAAGTTGTTCATACACGCTTGTTGGTTTTAGAGTACTCTTGATAAGTCCAAAGGTCAAGGCCTTTCTTTAAGATGGTACGTTCGCCGTGATCTTCTCCTACCAACACCACCATCCACATTCGTTTCGTATATCTCTTTCGTTAGTCTTCTTTCACACTGCTTAACTCCCTAATTACACTATTCCTGATTCTAACTTTCAAAATCGCCCCACTGATACTTCTCAATGATCTCATTTCCCGTGCATTAATTCTACCTTCATTCTTTTTCTACCATACCCAGCATTAGCAAGCAGGCTATTATAAAATTACTGACAATTTGAATGATAAGCAAGCATGGACATAGCTGTCTTATTATTCATATAATTGCGAAATCACAAATTGTAACCCATAATCTGTTTAAAAGAGCAACCCTAGAGTTTCTTGCTCGTTCTTCTCTGGGGAGTCAGCTTTGTGAATGAGCAGTAAATTTAATTAAATGTAATATTAATAGTGACGTCTTCAAGTGATAATTTTATCCTATGAAATAAAATATTTTGATTTGATTTGATTTCTTAACCATTGAGAAGTATCAGTGGGGCGATTTCAGTCCAGACGAGCTTTTTGGACACGTTCTGGCTCCTCATAATTTAGCCTGAATGATATATGTATTATGAATAATGTTGCTCAATGTAAACAACATTGGGTTTACGATTCAGAGGTCGCGGGTTCGATCCCCAGCGGGGTACATGTTTAAGTACTCGGTTTGGTTGGTGGTAGGGCATTTTAAATGTCCGCCTGGCTAGCTACCACCATCTTATCTAAATCTGCCCCCAAGCAGCAATGTTAATAGCATTATTGTGTTCCGGTTGTCAGAGATAAGATAGCCAGTCCCCCAAATGTGTTGGGGTTTCCGGGTCAGTACGCTTCCACCTTCGACCTCATCTTCACTTAACATCAGGTGCTGATTGAGGTCAAGTACCAACCCTGTCGTATACTGGCCACCTATACTCGACACTCATGCCGATGAAGGTTGATGACATCTGTCTTCATATTTTCTTATTACTGTGAATATACCTATTATTCTTAGAAAATGTGTATTTAATAAATTGGCGACGAGATGTCGACTAGCGATATTAAGAAAATTAAGAGAACCCGCGCCTCATTACGGGGTTTTATTACAAAATTAGAGAATTATGTGAATTCTCAAGAAACATTACCGAACGAGGAAATTCAATCAAGACTTCAATCACTTCAAGAAACACTACAGAAATTGCAAGATATACAGAGTAATATAGAATTGGAAACACCAGATGAAGAAATAGAGCAGGAGGTAGAAACAAGGTACGATTTCGAAGAAAAATGTACAATGTTAAAGACTAAACTTTTATTTTTACAAAAGAAATACATACACGTGGCACATTCACAAACATCCTCGCCACAGCTAAATACGACTGTACTGCAAGAACGAGGCCCAAAAATCAACTTTCAGCATTTTCAAGAAAAAGAGACTTTCAGAAATTTCACCAAAAGGCTTACTGTATTTTTCTTGCTTAACAAGATCGAAGACGCTAAAATGAAAGTATACACCCTGCTTTCTGCCATACCTCCAGAATTGCACGAGAGGTTATATGATTTATGCTCCCCGAATGATCCACTCTATATGACTTTTGATGAACTTACACAGATACTAGACGAATACGTGGACCCAAAACCCAGTATTTGGGCATTACAACATAAATTTATTTCCCGATTACAACACGAAAATGAATCCGTGGCAACATACGCCTCAGAACTAAGAAGGCTTTCCTTGAATTGCGAATTTAAATGTCAAAATTGTCATAAACCTACATTAGAGAGTTTTCTAGCCCTACAATTCATTCGAGGATTGAGAGACAGTGATATACGAACAAAAATTCTACAAGAAAGAGATACACCTCCATTTTCAAAACTAGTATACATGGCCACATCTATAGAAATGGGGAAATCGGAAAATGTAAGAATATCTGCAGATATCCATCAACATCTCGACACAGTAAACAAGATTACGACTTCAACGAACAGACCTAACCATTCTCAGTCATCATCCTCACGAACGGGTACCCAGACATCGTCCCCAATAACAGTAAGGGATTTAAAGGGCAAATGTTTCCGATGCGGAAAAGACGACCATCGATCTAATGAGTGTGGTGCCATCAAATCTTTATGCTTAAAATGTAAGAAAATGGGTCATCTGGCGAGAGTCTGTTTGCAACGAACTCAAAATAATTACCAACTTGATGATAATACAAGTAACGGAAGCATGGGGGATATCAACCTCATTAAAAGTGAAATGTCTGAAAAATTTATGATTACAATAAAAATAGAAAACAAACCAGTTTGCATGGAATTTGACACAGGTGCAACATTATCATCAATGTCGTTAAAACATTACAAAAACCTAAATATTCAAAATAAAATTTTCAAAACCGAAATGAAATTGAGAACGTATACGGGAGAAATTATAAAGCCGGCAGGAGTAACATATGTCAAAGGCACGTATAAAGACCAGATCTTCAACGGAAAACTATACATCATCAATCAGAACGTTGATCCAATATTCGGAAGAAGTTGGATGAATGAACTGAACGTGAAACTTGCAGACATTAGAGCAGTACGAATTTCAGAACAGTCCACCAAACTTGATAAACTATTAGTTGAATATTCAACAACTGTATTTAGATCTGACTTAGGAAAAATACCTAACTACCGAGCTCACTTGAATCTCAAAGAAAACACACAGCCTATCTTCATAAAACCACGACGAATTCCATACGCTTTAAAAGAAAAAGTCGATAAGGAGATTGAACGACTTTGTAAAGAGGGGGTCATTACCAAAGTAGACCATTCCAATTGGGGTACCCCAATTGTGCCAGTTGTAAAACCAAACGGTAGTATTCGGCTATGTGCTGACTATAAAGTTACGCTTAACAAAGTTATCCAGGACGAACAGTACCCAATTCCTATAATAGAGGATATATTTACTGAAATGAACGGAGGCAAATATTTCTGTACATTAGATATTACGCAAGCCTACCTCAATATGGTAATGGATGAAGAGAGTGCTCTCTTACAAACATTAAGCACGCACAAAGGTACTTACAAAGTCAATCGCCTGATGTTTGGAGTTAAAGTGGCACCAAGCCTTTGGCAGAAATTCATGGACCAGTTACTTCAAGGATTAGATGGAGTCAAATGTTTCTTCGACGATATTATAATCCAAGGCGCTTCAGAGGACGAGCTGTTGATGCGACTAAAACATGTCTTGCAGAAATTGAAAGATAATAATCTTCGCCTTAACAAAGAAAAATGCAATTTCTTTAAACGTAGTATTAACTACCTCGGACATACAATTGATGAAGATGGTTTACATAAAAACAAAGACAAAATTAAGGCGATATTGAATACGGAAAAACCAACTAATATAAACGAACTAAGAACCTTTCTCGGAATGGCAAACTACTACAATAAATTTATACCTAACCTTGCTTCTATAACAAGTCCCCTAAATGAATTACTTAAGAAAGAGAAAGATTTTACCTGGACATCTAAATGCGAAAACAGCTTCAATAATATAAAGAAAGAAATTTTAAGTGATAGAGTTCTCATTCATTTTGACCGAAATAAACCATTGATTCTAGCCACTGATGCCTCACCAACAGGGCTAGGGGCGGTTCTATCTCACAAACTAACAGATGGCTCGGAGAGACCAATAGCATTTGCTTCAAGATCGCTTTCAACAAGCGAAAAGAAATACAGTCAAATTGACAAAGAGGCTACAGCAATCTATTGGGGTATTAAAAAATTTTTTCACTATTGTTATGGTCGGAAATTTACATTAGTAACAGATCATAAGCCGCTTACGTCGATTTTTCACCCTCACCATACATTACCAGAACTTAGCACAATGAGATTATTTCACTACGCACATTTTTTATCAGGATTCAACTACGACGTGGTATATAGAGCTTCTGCAAAACATTCAAACGCCGATTATTTATCAAGATTTCCAGTAGAAATAGCAAAAGAAACATCAATTGATCAAGACTGTGCATTCCAACTACAACAGATTAACGTCCTGGAAGTCCGACCAGAGGTTATAGCTAACGAAACGAGAAAAGACAATGAACTAAGAATCTTAAGAGAAGCACTACAAGCTGGTCACTCGTTACGACAATACGGTTACAATGACAATGAATTTACGCTTCAAGATAACTGCATACTCAGAGGAATACGGGTAGTAATCCCACAAAACTTACGCGCTCGTGTGCTTGATGAACTTCACGCTGGACACGTTGGCATTCTTAAAATGAAATTGCTAGCCCGCAGCTACATATACTGGAAAAATATAGATAAAGACATCGAAAACAAAGTTAAATCCTGCAGAGCGTGTAGATTAGAACAGAATGAGTCCCCAAAAGCACCTCTTCACCATTGGGAACAACCTAATGGTCCCTGGCAAAGACTACACATAGATTTTGCCGGACCTATCCTTGGACACCAGCTCCTGATTGTCGTAGATGCTTTCACAAAGTGGGTCGAAGTGTTTCCCACAAAAACTACGACAAGTTCATGGTGCATCCGTAAACTCAAGGAATTATTTTGCACTTTTGGTACACCATACACACTGGTTTCAGATAACGGACGGCAGTTCGTGTCTCAAGAGTTCAATTGTTACCTCTCTAGCTGCGGAGTAGAACACTTGACCTCAGCGCCTTACCACCCAGCTACTAACGGTCAGGCTGAACGCTACGTGCAAACGATAAAGAAAGCGCTACGCGCAATGGACGGGGAGAGTGGTGATATTACAGATAAGCTGCTTATCCTGAAGTCCCGGCTTAGACGCACCCCTATCCAGAACGGCCAAACACCCTATGTATTAATGTTCAGTCGGGATGTCCGAACTAAGTTGCACGTAATGTTCAGAGATCCATCCGCCCCGACTACGCTGAGAACCGAGAGCACACCGCCTTCCATCAGATCCTTCTCTGTAGGAGACCGAATCCAGGCCAGAGCCTACTCCGACCATAAACGAAAATGGGAGTTCGGCACGATAGTGCGCCGGCTGGGCCGACTGCATTATGAGGTGCAAATCGATGATGGCGTTGTGTGGCGCAGGCACCTTGATCAACTGCTACCGGCCCCGGGAGTTGGGCAGCCAGGAATAGCGGCGGAGGACTGTCGTATACTGGCCACCTATACTCGACACTCATGCCGATGAAGGTTGATGACATCTGTCTTCATATTTTCTTATTACTGTGAATATACCTATTATTCTTAGAAAATGTGTATTTAATAAACCCATTATGCATTAAAAAAAAAAAGCCCAGGGAAAATACGGTTTTAACCTCTGAAAAACGAATTAACGCGATTTTCTTGAAACATTTAATAAAGTGTTGTAAATGTAGTAACTTATAAGGGTTCTTAATAATAATAATAATAAATGTGGTAGCAATTGCTAACAATTAAGCATTTGTAAGAAACACAAGTACTAAGTAAGGAACTAAATGAGCTAAAGTTGAAAAATGTGTTTATTAAAAAAAAACGTGGCTCACTGATGGGTATTTCTTTACATTCAAAACAACGTTTAGGGAAATTATCTTCACAAAATATTAGTTCTTATTTTTAACTCTTAAGCAATGCAGCTCGACGACATTTTCAGCTAAAACACATGCATGCCTAACTATAACATGCTTAGTTTTTTACCCATCAATAAGTTAACTGTGTTTAACAAAAGTATACCTAATTAAATATCAGTTATTATTTATTGTTATTAAGATACAAATTAAAAATAAGGTTTTCTAAAAAAATCTAGACTAAGCGCTCGTTTCTTTTTAGGCTTAATTATTCAAAATTACATTTCTAATATGTACCTCTATAAGATAGCAATCATATAAGTCGATTCTGAATTATGTTCTAATTAACAAATTGATTCGTATATATTCTCTAAAATTACATGTAACAGAGTGGGGGACTTAGTAAAAGAAAAATACTATTAGTACAACGAATAATAAAATAAATAAAATTACCAATATAATACATATATTTAATGGAACTAACCCGTCTCTTCCCGTGGGTGTCGTAAAAGGCGACTAAGGGATTTTCCAACAAAAACACATTTGCACGTTTCAATGAGCTCACCCCCTGTCCCGTGTGCATTTCTTTATATTTCATAAGGTGAATCGTGGATGTTGTTTCCATCAGTAAACTTTTAATGTTTGAACACACAAACACTATTGTTTGGGGTATCTATGACCACCACCATGGGATAAAAGTCGTGACGTTATGTATGTAAATATATACATAATATTAAATATATGTTATCAACTTCAAACTTCAAGCATTTATTTCAACGTAAGATACATGCTATCATTTGTTAAATGTCAATTTAAATCTACTGGAAATAAAAAAGGTTTATTGCATTTAGGAAACCGCTTAGGAAAGGGGAATTATCTGTGGGAAAAGAGGCGGCGCAAGAAACCCAGAGGATCATTGTTGTCCTTTTTTTTAAAATAAAGTATCTAACTAATACAGTTTTATTATTTTGGGGAGCTGGTCGAAGTACACCAAGCGTGTTTGTCATTCAGGTAATCATTAATTTTATAATAACCTTTTTTTGCTAATGTTATTTTGACATGATCTTTAATTTTTTTCTCAGTTAGATTAATGATATTCTCAGGTATAAGGAAACCTACATACACGTATAATAATATCACCAAAGACCTTTTCTTAAATACTGCAATTGAGAGGATGTCTTGAATTCCGGGGCAGTTTATTCCACAGCATTGTTTAAACACTGAAAGAGTGAAAATAAAAGTTTGTGGTGACTCTAGGGCCCGTATTAATAAACCATTCTCAAGATTGAGAACAGTCTTGGGAGCAGTCTCAAGTAAACGTATTGATTAATAAACATAACTTGAGACCTGAAACGCATGTGCTTACCAAGCAGTATACTCACTTGAGACGTGCGCGTATTAATTAACGAAACATTCAACAAATGATATCATGATCTTACGTTGAAATAAATGCTTGAAGTTTGAAGTTTGAATCTTGTATGAAATCTTGTAAGAATAGCTTTAGCCGGCTTAATAAAGAGGACTTATGTCTACATGACTACTTATCAGAATAATATCGTTACCGGGCCGGCCCCTCGAATCTGTGCCAAACCTCCTCATGTATATCACACCTGAGCAAGACAAAATTCAAATTTACATGTTTCGCTTCGCAATTTATTCTAAACCAGTTCCATTCTATTATTAGGGCCTGATTTGTACTTAGGTACAATCGGGTTTGAAAGTGCATATCCAGTTCTTCAATGTATAAGAAGGGATTTTATAAAATAAAATAATAATAAGCATAATTCTTCATTGCTTAAGTGTGGCCCAATTTGAACGTCGCGTTTTTATAACCGCCTCCGTGGCTCAATGTAAACGACATTGGGTTCGCGATTCGGAGGTCGCGGGTTCGATCCCCAGCGGGGTACAGTGGTAGGGCATTTTAAATGTCCGCCTGGCTAGCTATCTTTCTTATCATGGACATAGCTGTCTTATTATCATATATAATTATCTAATCACATGCTCGTTCTCCTCTGGGGAGTCAGTTTTGTGAATGAGCAGTAAATTTAAATGTAATATTAATATTAATAGTGACGTTTTCAAGTAATAATTTTATCCTATGGAATAAAATATTTTGATTTGATTTAATATCTAAATCTGCCGCCAAAACAACAAATAAAATATTTTGATTTGATTTAATATCTAAATCTGCCGCCAAAACAACAATGTTAATAGCATTGTTGTTTCGGTTGTCAGAGATAAGATATCCAGTTCCCCAAATAAGATGGGGTTTCCGGGTCAATACATTAAATTATAAAAACTAAATATTTTTTTTACATAGTATTAAAAAAGATGCAGTATGCAGTGACCCATAGGTCCGTCTAACAAGTTTGCATTGTCACTGTCGACTTTCTCGAGAAAAGAGATAGTGCAGTGCCGCTCGGCAAAGAATGTCGTATGTGCCAATTGAATAAAATATTTCTACAGAGAATACTATTTGGTCTATCACAAAATTACTTAATGATTGATATTTCTAATTATGTAAGGGATATTCAAGAATAATTTCATCTTGATATATCAAGTACTAAGGCACATTTTGCATTTTCGCTTACTTTTGAGAGGTCATTTCGCAATTTTTTTATATCGAATAAAATTACGTCATTCGTGTTTTGGCTGTAATAGATATATGGGTCATATCGTATAGATTTCCATGTATTTTTTTCACAATCACAAATTCCGGACATTTTACGAAGGGCAAGCCTTAAATGTGGAAAATTATATCAGTCAAATGACCATCCCTACTGCGGCTGCATGTATTGGTCCTTTTGACGAAATTTTTCACGACGAGTATACAGATAACAGTCAATGGTGACAGTTGCTCTTGGAACATGAGGAAAAGTGGTTTCAAGAAGACGGAGCGACATGCCATACAGCGACGGAAACCTTGGCATAAAATAAATGAAAAACATCCATAACTCGGGAACACATGTCTGTATTCATCATACAAACATATGCCCCTAGCGGGATTCGAATCCGCAACCTTTTGGTATAGTGGCCAGAGTTGCTAACCACTACACCAAGCAGGTCGTCAGTTAATTATTAATAAACAATTTTAAATCTATTTATCTGTGTTTTCATACATGAGCTTCACAGGTTGCTCCCATACTGCTCTGTCGGAAACCACACGGCCATTAAAATAGTAATAATTTTATTTAAGCAAAAATTTGACGACAGGCCCTGACCATGTCTAGAGGTCGCGGCTGGGGGCATATGTATGAGGACTACGGACATTATACATAATAATTATATATGTTTACATTTATATTATGTATATGTCGCGACGGAATTTATAATTTGGAGGGTCGTACGACTATCATAACACGCGGTTTGCTACAAACACCGCCTCCGTGGTTCAATGTAAACAACATTAGGTTTACGATTAGGAGGTCGCGGATTCGATCCCCAGCGGGCTACATGTTTAAGTACTCGGTTTGGTTGGTGGTAGGGCATTTTAAAATGTCCGCCTGGCTAGCTACCACCATCTTATCTAAATCTGCCGCCAAACGCCAAAGCGGTTGTCAGAGATAAGATAGCCAGTCCCCAAAATGTGTCGTGGTTTCCGGGTCAGTACGCTTCCACCTTCAACCTCATCTTCACTTAACAAAGGTGTGTTTGAGGTCAAGTACGAACCCGTCGTGCATAAAAAAAGAAAATAAGTGAACCTGGAGGCGAATCGCGCTATTTTACCGTTCGAACGGAACGATTTTCGTTTTGGTTTAGCTTTACTTTAGCTGGTGTAAAAAATGGTTTCGAGTTATTTTTTGTGAACAATTATGTCGTTGATGCTACCAAAGTAAAACCGAACCCAAAATGCTTAGGGTTAACCACACGTATAAAAAAAACTAGGTTAATTTCCGTTCAAATGATTAGCGCGATACGAAATGTGGTTAACGTAACGATTTTGGTTATGGTTTAGCTTTCATATTATCGTTCAAACTTAGCGCGTTCGGTCCCCAGGTGGCGCTGGTATCGCCGTTGTACCCGTTTAGTTTTATTTTTTTAAAGAGACTGATGAAAGTAGAATGCATGTGGCAGAGATGAGAATGCTAAGATGGATGTGTGGTGTGACTAGCATGGATAAGATCAGGAATGAGTATATCAGAGGAAGTCTAAAAGTGGCGCCAATAACAGAAAAGTTGAGGAGTAATAGGTTAGCATGGTTTGGGCACATTATGAGGAGGGATGAAAGGCACGTAACAAGACGAGTGTTAAGTATGAATGTGGAGGGATACAGAGGTTAGAGGAAGACCAAAGAAGGTGTGGATAGACTGCGTGAGGAATGATATGTGTGTGAAAGGGGTGAGTACGGAGATGACGGCTGATAGAGGAGAGTGGAAGAGGATGACATGTTGTGCCGACCCCACCTAGAGTGGGATAAGGGCAGGAAAATGATGATTTTGATCAGTATTTTCGCTGAGCCCCCACACCTAGGAGTCTGTGGTGCACAATTTGAGTACCTCTGGCTGCTTTACCTGATTATCAAAATCGTAGAAATAATCTAGAATATGTAAACCGGTAGGTCAACTAACAGTGTAGATAAACTGTATACTTATCTTAAATAACGTAGAGTTCCGGTTTTCATGATTTATTAATAGAGTTTTGAATCCGAACTCGTTACGGACAACCTGTTTGGTGTAGTGTAGTGGTTAGAAAAAAAACTCTGATTGTTATACCAAAAGATCGCGGGCTCGAATCCCGTTAGGGGCATATACAAAATACAATACAGATACAAAAAGTTTTTATTTTCTCTCACAAAAATGTAGGTATAATACTTAACAACGGTGTCGATTCGGATGTACACCAACTAAACTAAAACCAGTTTTGGAGTGGTGCCGTCGCATCGTACTGTTCCAGGGAGAAAGACAGTACTACTCTAAAACTGGTTTTAGTTTAATTTAGTTGGTGTACATCCGTTTCGACACCAATATGTGCTTAAAATTATGACGTACTTATATAAAATAGTTTTTGAGAGAGACTGGTGTCCGTACTAGGAAACCTGTGTGACAGATCACCAGCCTCTCACCCTCTGGAGTGGCTCTCGCATTGTGAGACAGTATGGTCAGTATGTGGCCAAAAACTTTAATTGTGTGTGTGAGAGGGGGTGCGGGGGTGTGTGTGTGGGGGGGCTGTGTGTCCCCCACTGTGTGTGTGTATATGTATGTATATACGGGGGTGTGGGTGTATTCTACCAGAATTTTGTAATAATTACATACCTATGTAGTTTTGTTAGATAATTACTTACCTATGTGACGACGTGGCTCAATGTAAACAACATTGGGTTTACGATTCGTAGGTTGCATGTTCGAACCCCAGCGGGGTACATGTTTAAGTACTCGGTTTGGTTGGTGGCAGGGCATTTTAAACGTCCGCCTGGCTAGCTACCACCATCTTATCTAAATCTGCCGCCAAACAGCAATGTTAATAGCATTGTTGTGTTCCGGTTGTCAGAGATAAAATAGCCAGTCCCCCAAATGTGTTGGGGTTTCCGGGTCAGCACGCTTCCCCCTTCGACCTTATCTTTACTTACCATCAGGTGTGATTGAGGTCATGTACCAACCCGTTGTGCATAAAAAAAAAGATAGTTTTTTAGAGGCGGATTAAATTGAAATAAAGCCAAATAAAAAAAAACAAAAAGCCCAACTGCAAAAAAATTTAATTATGCAAAACAAATTAATGGGTCCCGCCTGCTATCAACCTTAATTGCTCGGGTAAATTATGACTGAACATTCCGATGTTATCAATATTACAAACAAAATTGTATTTTAATATAAAAATCAATTATATTAGTTTATACAAGGTTACACTTTGTTTTTTAACTTTAAGTACGGGCCATAGTCCGCCACGCTGGCCTAACGCCTAACGCTTCACATGCCTTAAAATTTTTATTTCTCAGGCATGCAGGTTTCCTCGCGATGTTATGCAGAATGCACAAAAGTAATTAAATTAAATTTAAAAACTCATTGGTACATGGCCTGCCTGGGAATCGAACCCGGACCTCCTAAATTGGGATACCTGAGCCCCCGACCCTCGTAGGTAAGAGAACGGGAAAACGGGATCGCTGCAGTTAAACGCTCGCTGAGGTAAAATTGTAGAAAATTACCACGTGAAAAATTTAAAATGTGGGATTTTTTGTAGGAGCGGTAAAAACGCAATCGCCGCTGGTAGACAATCACTGAGATAGGATTTTGGAAAATTCATACGAGAAATTTTCACTGTCTGTGACATAATTTTATATTTATCTATCTGTGGTCTCGTTCTTTATATGTCAGTGTCATATAAGTGATTGGCTTTTTGGCGGGATCTCGGCGAGTGAAGTTGCATTTTTCTTTATAATTCTTATAATTTGTGCATTCTAACTTTTGAAGCTTAATAATGGCAGAATATTGTGCAGCAAACGTTAGTGATGGTGTACCAGTGAAGGGAAAAGTAAATTAAAGTGCGTAACGAAGCTTTCGGATTCCCACAAGAAGCCGCCAAAATCTTTTGTAAAGCATTCGCCACTTTACTGAAGAATGACTTGACCGTGACTAGACTTATACGACGAATCACTTGTTTTGACTGAGACTGACTTATAAACTGAAGAAATAAGAGAAATAAGACATGGCTGTATCTAAGCCCTTTGCCTTCTACGAGAGGAGAGAATAAAACAAAAAAAAATCGATCGCTCTTGGTAAATAAAATTTTATCTATTGGAAGCATTGGAAGTGATTTACGTATTTAACTCAGTACAAAATCAAGTCGTAAACATTCACCGAAACGCGTTTTTAGCATGTCCAATTTCTATTTATATTTATTTATTTTATCATTTATTGCACACAAGAAAAAAAACATACAGATACAACATAATAGAGACGACACAACAGGTTCTGCTTATTTCTACAATGAAATTTCTTCCAGCCGACCTACGAAAGAGAGATATGACTGGGTTATACATGTATTGTATGTATATATGTATGTATTGTATCGAGTTACACGCGGACGAAGTCGCGGGTGCAACGCTAATTTGTAAATAATTCTTCGTAGGATACATTTTATTTCCTTGTTTACATGTGGTTTACATTCTCGGACGTGATTGGCTGTCATTATCGCAAATTGCTAGGTAGCGGATAATGTCACGTGGGGACGTTTTGTATAATGAATGATGAATGAATGACATCGAACTCAATTATTTTTATTCATTCCTCTCGGAGAAGGCAAAGGGCTTAGATACAGCCATGTCTTATTTCTTTTATTTCTTCAGTTTAGTGAAGTCAGTCAGAAAACAAGTCAGTCGTTGTAACCTTGGCGTATACAGTCTAGTCATGGTCAAGTCTTTAGAAAATTGGCAGAATTTACGAAAGCTTTTGGTGACTTCTTGTGGGAACCCGAAAGCTTCATTACGCACTTTCATTTACACTTCCCTTCACTTGTACATCAACCTGCTTTGCTGCACAATATTTTGCCATGTTAACTTTCAAAACTCAGACGCACAAGTTACAAGAAATAAATAGCCCAGGGAAAATACAGTAAAAAATTGTTCTTCTTCAATTTATGATCTGCTCTTATTGGTGGAGTAATGACCACGTCTCTCTACTTTCCGCCCTCGTTTTAACCTCTTGGTACGACACGACATTCACCTTTTCTTTCTCTTGGTCAAAGTAATTACGCCTAGATCTGCCTCTTCCTCTCTTTCCTTCAATCTTTCCCTCAATTATTAGCTTAGCTAGACATAATTCAGAACTGAATTATTTAGGTTGCTATCTTATAGAGGTATATTAGAGATATAATTTTGAAGAACCAAGTCTAAAAAAAACGATAGCTTAGTCTAGATTTTTTTAGAAAACACTGTTTTTAATTTCGTATAATTAAAATAACAAATTCGATAATTTAATAATAATCGATAACAATTCGGTAATAACAATAAAATACTAAGTGATATTTGTTTAGGTAGACTTTTGTTAAACACAGTTACCTTATTGATGGATAAAAAGCTAAGCATGTTATAGTTAGGCATGCGATTTTAGCTGAAAATGTCGTCGAGCAGCATTACTTAAGAAATAAAAATGAGAACGAATATTTTGTAACGATAATTTCCCTAAATGTTTTGAATTGAAAGAAATACCCATAAATTCAGCATTTTTTCTTAAAAGAAACACATTTTTCAACTTTAGCTTATAAGTATTACTTACTTAGTACTTTCGTTTTTTACAAACGCTTAATTTTTAGCAATTGTTACTACATTTACAACACTTTATTAAATGTTTAAAGAAAATTGCGGTTATGTGTTTTCCGAGGCCTAAACGTATTGTCCCTGAACTATAAAAACAAAAATGGAGCATCACTCGCCGAATTCCCGCCAAAAATCTCCACCGAACACAAGTTTTCTGTGTCAAGTCCATGTCAAGGGTAAGGAAGGCCATCGACTTTTGAGATTGGAATGCCTGACCACCGGTTGGAAGCGGCCTGTACTTCCCGCGCCCGTCATTTAAACTCAAAAGCAAAAAGTTTTATTTCGTAAGTTATAAAATTTTAATACGTCATGCATGACATTCTAGCTCATTCACAAGGCTGTCTCCCCAGAGAAGAACGAGCAGGAAACTCGGGGGTTGCTCTTTTTATATAAGTATTTTTACAATTTCGAAAACGTCATGACATACAATTCATGGCTCATTTACAAGGCAGACTGCCCAGGGAAGAACGAGCAAGAAACTCAGGGTTTGCTCTTTTTATATAAGTATTTTTACAATTTCGAAAACGTCATGACATACAATTATAGCTCATTCACAAGGCACACTGCCCAGGGAAGAACGAGCAAGAAACTCAGGGTTTGCTCTTTTTATATAAGTATTTTTACAATTTCGAAAACGTCATGACATACAATTTATCGCTCATTCACAAGGCAGACTGCCCAGGGAAGAACGAACAAGAAACTCAGGGGTTGCTCTTTTTATATAAGTATTTTTAGAATTTCGAAAACGTCATGACATACAATTCATCGCTCATTTACAAGGCAGACTGCCCAGGGAAGAACGAACAAGAAACTCAGGGGTTGCTCTTTTTATATAAGTATTTTTACAATTTTGAAAACGACATACATGACATTCAAAATGCTTCATGTCCATGCATTCTTATCAGCTAGAAGATAGATAGTCAGAAATTTTATAATACCCTTTGGCACATAGTTTCCGAGTAATGGTGGTTTTAAATTTATTTAAAGGCAATATCTACCGCAACCTTATTATAAAAGCGTTATCCATTGTCCCATGAATAACTTAGTGACTTTTGGTAAGCGCCTGATATGCACAGGAAGTTTATTTTTATATCTAGCATTGCGCTTTGTAAAATGTATATTCTCCTTTTGTGCAAGAAAGTGTATTTGTATTGTATTATAGTGTTCAATTGTCATGGATCTTGAGGAGAATTCCGGCGTGACGCCGACATGTATTTCACAATTTTTCCTAAACAATTGCAGATTCTAACGTACAAGTTTTCGTAAATATACTACTCTGGTCTCCCGGCCAGGGTACTAGATAGGGGGAAGGTGAGGACGCAGGCTATTACATTAGGGACGCAGTCTGATCGCAATAACTGTAATTCGTGCACAATTATAAACACAATAATTATTACAGTGATACACCGACAGGACAAGAGCGGGGAGCACAGGCTATTCGCGCTCTGTGTTGCCAGTAACATGAAGTGCGGTGACGCCACACTACGATGCCAAGTTAAGAAAAACATGAAATAAATCTGTACTTTCCGTAAAAATACCAATTATATCGTGGATATAGGTATACCTACATATTACAACTCGTAACATTTTTCTGATTTTTTGTATTATAGCTGTAGTAGTGTTCATTCTTTATATCCATAGATAATATATTCCCGTAGCTATAGCTTTTCACAGATTACAAATACACCCAGTAGAAGAGTATCTATAAACGTTTTTAACACCGCAGGTATTTTCGAAAATTTGACAGGCGCGCCGAGATACTTGACCCGCGGAATTATAAAAAGGAAAGAGAGGACACAGAGGTTAATAAAACAGAACGGTTTTTCCTTCGAAGGGTAAAAAACGGATATTTAAGTTTCAGCCGAAGCTTGAACCACCCTTGAAATTCGCTATCCACCGCTTAATTATAAAATATGACTAGCCCTTTCGTTTTGCTTTATAAATCCTTGAAGGTAGTATTGTTCCATTTCCGTGTTTCAGTGCGAAGGATAAAGAGGGCCAATGAAACTACTGAGACAGAGAGCTATTTCCTTATTTCTTGCTATAAAAAGCAAAACAATTTTTTATTTTATTTTTAACCTGCCCAAGGAAGGAGGGTAATGTTTTTTAAGCATATGTATGTAAGTTTGTATAACTTCAAACTCAAAACTTCAAACTTCAAGCATTTATTTTAACGTAAGGTACATGATATCATTTGTTGAATGTCAATTTAAATCTATTGGAAATAAAAATAGGGCTTAAGCATTTATCGGTCAGTCAGTATGTCCAAGCTACCACCGCTTTGGAAAGGGAAATCATCTGTGGGAAAAGAAGCGGCGCAAGAAACCCACAGGATAATTTTTCTTTTCTTTTCTTTTTGTTATATATATAAAAGTATACAACTAATACAATTTTATAATTTTTGGGAGCTGGGCGAAGTATACGAAGCGTTTTTGTCATTCAGGTAGTCACTAATTTTTAAATAACCTTTTTTTGTCAATGTTGTTTTGACATGGTTTTTAAATTGTTTTTCAGTTAGGTTAATGATATTCTCAGGTATAAGGTTATAAAAGCGTACAGTGTCCCATAAATGATGTATTAAATTTGCTCAGTCTGAACATAGGGGTGGCTAATTTGTCCTTATATCTCAAATTTAAGTTATGCTTATCACTATTTTTTGGGAATGCATATACTTATATTTTTTCGTACGTACATAATATTCTCGTAAATAAATTGTGAAGGAACAGTTAAAATATTAATTTCTTTGAACCTGTCTCGAAGAGAGTCATATCGACGCAGATTATATATTGAGCGGACTGCCCTCTTTTGCAAAATAAAAATATACAGTTAGGTTACAAAATAGGTTACCTATGCGTTTTTTTGGGTGTGCGCGTAAATTTTTCAAAGAGGTATTCTGTAATTCATTACTTACAAGGTTAGGAATTGCCGACGCATGGGGCCTTGCCAGCAAACAGGTTGGTTTAAAACGCGTATCGCGTCTTTGCCGCTGGATTGTTATCAATTTGAATAATTTTTAGCGTATAATTGGAATGACAGGTCGCATACGCTTGCTGGTTTTGCTATAAGAAATCTTTATTGAAAGCACCTTTTTGTACATAATTAGCAACTCTACATTAATAGAGGTAGATTTGAGACAAATATTTTATTTATATTTTATTTAGTACTAGCTTTCGAAGGACGGAGTACCCATCAGTAATAGAATAAATTGTGTAGCTTGTTTTTTTTTTATGCATAACGGGTGTTAAGCACACCTGATGTTAAGTGAAGATGAGGTCGAAGGTGAAAGCGTACTGACCCGGAAACTCCAACACATTTGGGGGACTGGCTATCTTATCTCTGTCAACCGGAACACAACAATACTATTAACATTGCTGTTTGGCGGCAGATTTAGATAAGATGGTGGTAGCTAGCCAGGCGGACATTTTAAATGCCCTACCACCAACCAAACCGAGTACTCAAACATGTACCCCGCTGGGGATCGAACCCGCGACCTCCGAATCGTAAACCCAATGTCGTTTACATTGAGCCACGGAGGCGGTTTTAGATATAGTATAGGTATTTAGTTATAAAGCATACAATATTAAAACTTTATTACGCTGTAGAAGATGCTAAGATCTCCTAAAACAATTTTCTAATAAATTAATCAATGACTAGATACTTTATATTTTCTAAAAATAGTTCATTGAGTCGTGATATTTGCCCTCGGTGAAATTTTTCATAAATCTAAAGAAGTTATTGATCGATTTTTTTTTAAATAGTTACAGGGTTTCATATTCTCCAACGCAATGAAATTCACAGTGGTAATTTTAATAGTCTATGTTTTATTACTAAATTTGCTTAGATTAATGATTGGTCTCCGCGCCGCTACGACTAGATACCGTCGGCGTACTCGAAAAATGCGGCAACAAATACTACCCGCGCCAGTCACGCCACAAGTTCAAATTCTCAAATTTTGGTTTAAGACTGAAGCAAAATGCCGGTTTGCGTAGTCAAACTATGTAATAACAATACTACAAAAAACAAGAAAGATACTGGCATCACATACCATCAGTAAGTACTGTATAAATCTACACACTACAATATTGAGTTGCCGCATTCAGGAACCTGTTTTTTCTTCATAGTGCGGTATCTAGTCGTAGCGGCGCGGAGACCAATCATTAATCTAAGTAAATTTGTTTATTTTCAAAAAAATATTACAAGTAACAGTCTAATTACTAAAGTACTTAAAAATTCTAATGCTTGGACTCTGATCCTCAAACTAGGTCAAACCTGTAACTTGAGGATCAGTTACTTCCTTATGCACATAGGTAGTAGAAGTACTACTACTTTAATACTCGTATAATATACATAGACCGTTTTACCATTTATCGAGTCATAATCTATGGCTTTGATGAAAGGAAATGAAATGAAATATTTATTTGGGCTTTTTGGCGGAAACTCGGCGAGTGAAGTAGCATTTTTCTTTATAGGTCTTAAAATTTGTGCATTCTAACTTTTGAAGCTTAATAATGGCAGAATATTGTGCAGCAAACGTTAGTGTTGGTGTACAGGTGAAGGGAAGTGTAAATTAAAGTGCGTAACGGAGCTTTCGGGTTCCCACAAGAAGCCGCCAAAATCTTTTGTAAAGCATTCTGCCACTTTACTGAAGATTGACTTGACCGTGACTAGACTCTGTATACGACGAATTACTTGTTTTGATTGAGACTGACCTATAAACTGAAGAAATAAGATAAATAAAAATTTTCACTCGAAACTGGCAGTAATGTCCCTCGACAATGAGGTTGACTGGTTGCCATCCTCAAAAATAAGAAGAAGAAGAATATTTATTTGCTCTAAATGTGGTCGGGTACAGGTTGTGTAGGTGAATAATTTGTATCACACATTTAGTCATTACTGGCATGCAAAAACTAAACTATTAAAAATTGAACGATTAAAAAATTAAATTATTAATAATGTTAGGTATAAGTTTGAATTTGCTGGGTATTACCTTCTATGCACACACATTTGTTTCCTATATCCTAATCCTTTCCGTGGGTAACCACAAATAAATTCGACAACTGTCATCTCTCTTGATCGCGGACGGTGCGCATGCGAGCTCCCGGCGTAAAATCGGAATTCAACAAATTTCTTCTCGGTCGCGATCGTAACTCATCATCACTGTCTACTCAAGCATAAGAAGCTAGTGTTCGTGCAAGTGGGAGTGGAGTACCATCCCGAGATATAGCGGCAGGCGTGGAACCAGCGCGTGAATCAGGTTTGCCCACATCCTCTCCCTTTCCGAACAAATAATTATTATTACTATCAAATTAATCAAACTAAGCCATATAGTCATGCTATATTAATAACAACTGTCAATTTGAAATGCCTAACTAATGTCAATTTAATATTATAAAATGTCAACTTTAGTAGCAATTAATATCTAAATATCAGCTTGGATTTACTTTTACAATATTATTTATTCCATTCTTTATTGCAAATAAACACAAAAGATACATTTGTCAGATACAAAGATACAAAGGTGAGCTTATCTCTAAGAGAGATCTCTTCCAGACAACCCTATAAGCGGTTAGAAAGTGTATAACGGGGAATAAAAAAAAGGGCGTGCAACGTAATGGTGATTAAATAAAAAAGTCTATAATACATAAATACTTGTAAATAACTAAATATAACTACATGAATATAGTACTAAATAAACCTAAATAAAACATTTAATTAGATATATAATTAATATATTTATATAAATATCAATATAAAACATTACTTCTTATTATACCTAGTTTATGTAATAATATAATATTCAAAAAATCAAAATCAAAAATGTTTTTATTTCGTAAGTTATAAGAATAACATTTGAAATCGTCATGACATACAGTTATCGCTCATTCACTAGGCAGTCTCCCCAGAGAAGAACGAGCAAGAAACTCCAGGGTTGCTCTTTTTAAATAAGTCAATACAAATACAATTTGAGATACCTAATTGCAAAATTTATGATTCGACAAAGAAAATAAGAATAAAATATACTGGATAATGGCGAGCGGTTCATGTCCACGCATTCTTATCATCCAGATAGTCAGAAATTTTATAATAGCCTTTGGCACATAGTTTCCGTTTAATGGTTGTTTTAAATTTATTTAAAGGCAAATTTTGAATGTCTACCGGAACCTTATTGTAAAAGCGTATACATTGTCCCTTGAATGACTTAGTGACTTTGTGTAAGCGACTGCTATGGACAGCAAGTTTATTTTTATATCTTGTATTAACATTGTGTATTTCACAATTTTTCCTAAACAAATACAGATTCTTTCTTACGTACATTAAGTTTTCGTAAATATATTGCGATGCCAAAGTTAATATATTGATTTCTTGAAATTTATTCCTCAGAGATACTCGGGAGCCTAACTTGTAGATCGCACGAACCGCTCGCTTCGGTTGTATAGGTGAATAATTTGTATCACACATTTAGTCATTACTGACATGCAAAAACGGAATTATTAAAAATTGAACGATTAAAAAATTAAATTATTAATAATTATTATTACTATCAAATTAATCAAACTAAGCCATGCTATATTAATAACAACTGTCAATTTGAAATGCCTAACTAATGTCAATTTAATATTATAAAATGTCAACTTTAGTAGCAATTAATATGTTTTTTTTTTTTTTTCTATTAATTCATTATATATGAAAAAGGTTTAACACAATACAAAAGTGCGCCACAGAAACCTATTCAAGGTTTATACGCAACACAATGAGCCTCATCGCTTACCACTTACTGTCTATTACAAGTTACAGTATCACCAGCACCACCCATGTAGTACTTTTTAAGTGATTGTTTACATTTTTTTATATTTATAAATATATCTGTATGTATTTCCTTGGGAATATCATTTAAAATGTTTGGTAACATGTACTCCCACGTCCTCGCTCCGTAAATGTTAGTGTATTTAGGTAACTCATAAAAAGGTATATACTCCATCTATATATCTAAATATCAGCTTGGATTTACTTTTACAATATTATTTATACCTAGTTTATGTAATAATATAATATTAATAAACTTATGTCAATTCATTAATACATTATACAAAAATTAATAGTCACATTGTATAGAATTATACAATTTTGATTTAATTATTACAGTTTCCATTGTCTACGTATGGTGATGGATAACGACGGATAACAATATAACTAATACTACCAATACTACTCCTAAAGCAAGCTACTGATTTGTTGGAAAACATTTTTATTCTAATCACTGACAGGTACTCTATCCATGTGCAGAAAATTATTATTAGAGGGGGCCGATTGCGTTAAAGTTTGACCGGTATTACCAAAGCTAAACCATAACCAAAAATGTTACGTGAAGCACATTTCGCGTCGCGCTAATCATTTGAACGGAATTTAATCTAGTTTTTTTTTTAATACTCGTGGCTAGCTCTAAACAGGTTTGATTTTACTTTGGTAGCGTCAACGATAATAACATAATCGTTCACAAAAAATAGCGCGATACCATTTTTTACGTCAGCTAAGCAACAGGTAAACCAAAACCAAAAACGTTCCGTTCGAACGGTACAACCGTTGTAAAATAGCGCGATTAGCCCCCTGGACTATTTGTCCATATTGACTTTTTTTTATGTACGACGGGTTCGCATTTTCGGGCCTCAATCATACCCGATGTTAAGTGAAGATGAGGTCGAAGGTGGAAGCGTACTGACCCGGAAACCCCAACACATTTGGGGGACTGACTATCTAATCTCTGACAACCGGAACACAACAATGCTATTAATATTGCTTCTTGGCGGCAGATTTAGATAAGATGGTGGTAGCTAGTCAGGCGGACATTTAAAATGCCCTACCACCAACCAAACCGAGTACTAAAACATGTACCCCGCTGGGGATCGAAGCTGCGACCTCCGAATCGTAAACCCAATGTTGTTTACATTGAGCCACGGAGGCGGTTATTGACAATACGAAACTCCCTGGACCATTTTCAAAATGCCTCAAACCCACAATATCTTACAACACATCAATCAGAGAACATTGTATAATTGTATGCTAGCTAACGCTATTATGGTCATTTGACATTGTAGCGTAGAGTCGGCCTTCCTTAAGGTCTCTGCCAAGAATACGCTTTTTATGACTAGTCTCGTATTAGTAAACTCAATACTAATCTTGAGGCTGTTATATATACTTATTATTATAGAAATACTTATTATATAGAGGATTATGAAAACATTCATAACTAAGGTACACGTGTCAGTAGTCATCATGCAAACATAATGACCCTAGCGGGATTCGAACCCGCGAGCTTTTGGTATAGCAGTCATGGTTTAACCTCTACACCGAACGGGTCATGAGCATACTTATTACAATTCCGTTTTCATCTTTTGGGCTAGGGTACCCTAAAAAAGCGGTTAACAGTTTTGTATAAATCCTCTGTATCTGACACACGGTGAACTATATTGTTAGTCGTATGTTTTAAATTACAATATCAAGTCGTTTTCAATTTAAATACAAAGGTGATTTTATTTATGAAAATAAGTATAATTACCTTGCCCGTATTTAAAAATATGCTGTCTAACAATGTATGAGGTTACCCGTGTTATAGTGCTGGGTATTGATCGCGTATGTGATAGAATACAATTTCAAGCTTCGTTGATATAAAAGAATGATACAGGGTGAATGTGAATTCGTGTAATTCCCATTAACTGGTGACGACACTCTTGATTACGAACAACTTTCCCCAAGGAACAATACAATACAATACAACCATAGTAGAACTCGATCATTATCCGCCGCTTTTATTGACCTTATTATATTTTATTTAGTATGATTAACCGCCTCCGTGGCTCAATGTAAACAACATTGGGTTTATGATTCGGAGGTCGCGGGTTCGATCCCCAGCGGGGTACATGTTTAAGTACTCGGTTTAGTTCGTGGTATTGTTGTGTTCCGGTTGTCAGAGATAAGATAGCCAGGCCCTCAAATGTGTTGGGGTTTCCGGGCCAGTAGGTATGCTTCCACCTTCGACTTCATCTTCACTTAAAATCAGGTGTGATTGAGATCAACTAACAACCCGTTGTGCATAAAAAAAAACATGCTCAACATAGGGTTCCGAGAAACGGTGATGTGTTGATTTTGCCTCCATGCAGAGGAAACACAATACAATACAATACAAATACACTTTATTGCACAACAGAAAAGAAAATACAGAAAAGAAAACACCTGTACATTTGCTGTGTGCACGTTTTTTTTTATGCACGACGGGTTCGTACTTGGCCTCAATCACACATGATGTTAAGTGTAGATGAGGTCGAAGGTGAAAGCGTACTGACCCGGGAACCCCAACACATTTGGGGGACTGGCTATCTTATCTCTGACAATCGGAACACAACAATGCTGTTAATATTGCTGCTTGGCGGCAGATTTAGATAAAATGGTGGTAGCTAGCCAGGCGGACATTTAAAATGCCCTACCACCAAACAAACCGAGTACTTAAACGCGTACCCCGAATCGTAAACTCAATAAAAAAAACGCAATATCCACCTGGGTGGCCACTTTATTGAAGATTTCAAATTAGAGGACAAGATGAATTTTTGGTCTAAAATAGAGGGGGTCCTTCAAAATAAAGAACGTCTGGCAACTCTACGTTTACGAATCGATAAGTGATAGTTACTGAATTTAACAATCTGCTTTACCCCCTCTTAATAACCATCGTGTGTGTCCGTCCGTCTGTCAGACAATAGAGAGATCGACCTTAGTTTTATAGAGAGGAAGTCTGCGTGGCCGCCCGTTCGTTTACTGTCACAGATAGACCATTAATTTGTGTGGATCACAATGCGTCTAACCGTATCATGAAGAGGCGGCATTTTATGAGTAATAAAATTCCAAATTAAATAAATCCTTGAGAGCGATTTCCGAGTCGTGTCCGATTTTACTGATAATTCAAAATGAACGCCAAAGAAATACGGTAGGTGTTATGTGTTTGCGCTGTATGATATTATATTCCTTCGGGGATTTTAGAAACTTTAATATATTTAAGACTAGTTTTCCACCCGCGGCTTCGCGGACATGTTAAATTTCTTTATGCCGCGGGAATTACTCGCTCTATCGGGATAAAAAGTATCCTATGTCTTAATCCAGGGTCTGTTCTACCTATATACCAAATTTCATACAAATCCGTTCATCAGTATCGCCATGATTGAGCGACATACAAACAAAGAAATTACACAAATAAACAAACATCCAAACTTTCGCATTATTTTTTTTCACAACCATCATCGAACAAAGCGTTAATTGTGTCATTTGACGGTCGCGTTTGTAGCGTATTCCACATAATTACATCATTAAAATTAAATAAATTTAAAAAAATTGGAGTAAATATGTGTTCCAAATAAATTTCGCATGATAGTAACCCTTACGAATCCCGAAGAAGAGTAAGTTTTTGCACATGGACCTATAGAGTACCTACTGTCAGTGACAGAATAAAAATGTTTCCTAACAAATCCCTGGCTTACTTTAGATATAGTATAGCTATTTCTTCTTCTTATTTTTGAGGATGGCAACCAGTCAACCTCATTGTCGAGGGACATTACTGCCAGTTTCGAGTGAAAATTTTTATTTATCTTATTTCTTCAGTTTATAGGTCAGTCTCAATCAAAACAAGTAATTCGTCGTATACAGAGTCTAGTCACGGTCAAGTCATTCTTCAGTAAAGTGGCAGAATGCTTTACAAAAGATTTTGGCGGCTTCTTGTGGGAACCCGAAAGCTCCGTTACGCACTTTAATTTACACTTCCCTTCACCTGTACACCAACACTAACGTTTGCTGCACAATATTCTGCCATTATTAAGCTTCAAAAGTTAGAATGCACAAATTTTAAGACCTATAAAGAAAAATGCTACTTCACTCGCCGAGTTCCCGCCAAAAAGCCGTATAGCTATTTAGTGATAAAACATAGATGTCTTTTTTTTTTGTTGGCCTTATCCTGCGATCAGTCGGTGACTATGAGCTGATTTGTTCTTAGGTCGTTGTCGGGAGAGTGCATACCCCAATGGATATAGCTACTCGTATTTCCATTCATAGGTTGTCCAGGATTATTCGTCTTTTCAGGCGTCTTAGGCTATCTGGTATAGTCAACTGGACTGCTAGCTTGTTGGGATGGTCTGTCAGCCGCGTTTTGTATGATTTGGAGTAAGCTTTGATCTCCTCGCTCACTGTGTTAATTTCCAGGTAGTGGTGGATCTCCGTGTTCTTAATAAACCATGGTGCATTGGATATTTGTTTCAGGATATTATTTTGTACCCTCTGCACCATCATTATATTTGAATTGCAGGCGGAGCCCCACAGTTGGATACCATAGGTCCAAATGGGCTTCAGAACCGTTTTATAAATTAGCAACTTATTATCAAGTGATAGTTTAGAGTTCCTCCCAAGCAACCAATACATGCCCTTGTATTTCAGATTTATTTCTTCTCGTTTTGTCTGGATATGCTTCCTCCAGATCAGTTTACGATCCAAATGCATCCCAAGGTACTTAACCGATTCGTTGTGAGGCAGTTGATTGCCACCCAAGAAGACTGGTGAGCAATTCTCTCTTCTTAGGGTAAAAGTGACATGGACGGACTTTGACGCACTAGCTGCTATTCTCCACTTTGCGAGCCACCCGTCAATCTCATCTAGGCTGCTTTGCCGTCAATCTCATCTAGGCTGCTTTGTCATATGCAATGTCATATTCATAGGTTGTCCAGGATTATTCGTCTTTTCAGGCGTCTTAGGCTATCAGGTATAGTCAACTGGACTGCTAGCTTGTTGGGATGGTCTGTCAGCCGGGTTTTGTATGCTTTGGAGTAAGCTTTGATCTCCTCGCTCACTGTGTTAATTTCCAGGTAGTGGTGGATCTCCGTGTTCTTAATAAACCATGGTGCATTGGATATTTGTTTCAGGATATTATACATAGATGTAATTTTTTTTTTGATGAAGATGAAGATGAGGTCGTAGGTGGAAGCGTACTGACCCGAAAACCCCAACACTTTTGGGTGACTGCCTATCTTAGCTCTGACAACCGGAATACAACAATGCTATCAACATTGCTGCTTGGCGGCAGATTTAGATAAGATGGTGGTAGCTAGCCAGGCGGACATATAAAATGCCCTACCACCAACCAAACCGAGTACTTAAATACCCCGCTGGGGATCGAACCCGCGACCTCCGAATCGTAAACCCAATGTTTATATTGAGCCACGGAGGCGGTTAAATGTACTTAGAACTCCTGTTACTATTTTCAAAAAAAATCGATCCATAACTTCTTTATGTTTATGAAAAATTTCAACGAGGGCCAATATCACTATACCTACTATTTAAAAAATATATAAAGTAGCAAGTTTTTATAATTGACGACCTGTTTGGTGTAGTGGATAGCAACTCTGACCACTATACGAAAAGGTTGCGGGTTCGAATCCCGGAAATAGGGGCATATGTTTGTGTGATGAATACGGACATTTGTACCCGAGTTATGGATGTTTTCATTTATAATAAGTATTTATTTCCAAAAAAAAATTATTTATGTAGTATTATCAACCATCTGGTATCCTTAACACAAGCCTAAGTTGCTTACTGTGGAACTAGATGGCGCTGTGTGTATGTCTAACGATATTTATTTTTATTTTTTTAGGAGATGAAAGCGTCTTCTACAACACAATGTAAGTTAACAGTGGTAACTTTAATTTAATATTGTAAGTTTTATATCTAAATTGTTGTGCATAAAATAAAATACCTATACCTACCTTTTTTTAATTAAAGCAAGGTAGACAATGGTTGGAAAATATTTTTATTCTATTATTGATAATAAAAAAAAAAATATCCTTAGACACAGCGCCATCTAGTTCCACAGTAAGCAACTATATGCTTGTGTTGTGGATACCAGATGGTTGATATACTACATAAATACATTTTTTTTGTAAATAAATACTTATTATAAATGAAAACATCCATAACTCGGGTACAAATGTCCGTATTCATCACACAAACATATGCCCCTAGCGGGATTCGAACCAGCAACCTTTTGGTATAGTGGCCTGAGTTGCTAACCACTACACCAAACAGGTCGTCAACATTGATGGGTACTCTATCCTTTTACAAATAATAAACTTTGAAATTATAGGAAACTACACCACGAAAATTACGTATTTTACTGGACCATAACCGCTTGCTATAAAATCGCCTAGGTTGTTCTATTTTTAACCAAATTAGATATAAATACGTCGTATATGTACGGTACGCACATACGTAGCATGAATATGTCATTATTGCATACCTACTTGTACATAACAATTATTATGCTGACGCTGGAATATTTACGCATACCGGCGAAAATTGACGTGATGGTAAAATACACAAAGTGGAATTCTGCTATTTTGACAATGGCAAGAATTGTGCTGAAATAATGCTAAACCTTATTGAAAAAGCATGAAGCTTTACACAACGACATCTAAATAACTTCATTGTTTTTGAAGCACTATGTGAGAAAGCATTATTTTTATGCACATCGGGTTGGTACTTGACCTCAATCACACCTGATTATCTATGACAACCGGAACACAACAACGCTATTAACATTGCTGCTTGGCGGCAGATTTAGATAAGATGGTGGTAGCTAGCCAGGACAATTAAAATGCCCTACCACCAACCAAACCAAGTACTTAAATATGTACCCCGCTGGGGATCGACCCGCGACATCCGAATCGTAAACCCAATGTTGTTTACATTGAGCCACGGCGGCGGAGGCGGAGTATACTTCGGTGGCACTATTTATTTATTTATTTGGGCACTCTCTCTTCAATTTAAGAGCTATGCTCCTGTCGGTGGAGTAATGACCACGTCTCTCTTCTTTCCGCCCTCGTTTTAACCTCTTGGTACGACACGACATTCACCTTTTCTTTCACTTGGTCAAAGTAATTGCGCCTAGAATCAAAATCAAAAAATGCTTTATTTTGTAGGTACGCAGGGTACACTTAAAATAGTCAGATTTTACATTTTTAAAGCTACTGCTTGTTCAAAAGGCAATTTTCCCCTGAGAAGAGCAAGCAAGAAACTCGAGAGGTCGCTCTTTTTGAAAAAAGGTTTTTATATTACAAAATTATTATTTTATATTATATATTTAATATATATTGCAATAAGTATTAGAACTCATTTTTTTTTCCAAATGAACTACTGTGTTCGCTTACACTGTGTAAATATTCCTACTTTAAACATATGTAATAAGTGTTATAAAACATTAAAATAACAGGTTCAAATAGTTTACAATAGAAATAACATAATATTTACATAATTACAAAAAATGTATCGCGTCCAGCTCTCCCACCTGGGGCATTGTCCCCAACACACTGGCTGCATTGCCCTGCTGAATAGCTAGGCTTAATCTTTGAGCGAAAAAAGAGCCCGCCCTTATATCACCTGATGCCACAATTAGCTTATCAGACACCGCCTTTACGAATTTTTTGGTGTCTGAAGACCAGGGGCCCAGAGTCTCGAAGGCAAGTGCCGCAAACTCATAATTAGCAGATAGAAATGCGTATTTGCGGCACTATCTGGGCGAGATCGGCTGCAGCACCAGGCTTGCGGGCAGAGCTCTGCACGTAAGACGGGGCCAAGGTGTCAACACATGTGGCATCCCATACCAGAGAGCGACCGAGTCGCCAAGGCACCAGAGTGCAACCGTCAGGTCTCTTGCCATCCACAGATGACATTCCCAATTATTTTATATTATAATATTTCATTATTAATTGTGCCTAGGCCTTCCCCTTTCTCTCTTTCCTTCAATCTTTCCCTCAATTATGTTCTTCAAAAAAATATCGTGTCGTTTTCATTTCTTATGGTACTCCCTTAAGAAAGGAAGAAGTCTGTAACTAAGTAAGTACCTAATATAACTTATGTACTCGATACCTGTTTCTGTTGTGTTTTTTGCATATTGAAAAAATACTTAGTACGTTATTTTCCTTATACTAAGAATAGCCCAGGGAGAATACGATAAAAAATGGGTAGCAATAAAACGAGTGACTGTAAATTACATTTTGAAGTTTCAAAATTAATTAATTTAGGTTATAGTATTACTAAGTGAGCGACTGACTGCTAGTGACGAGAAATCAACAGAACAGCAACTTACAAACATTAATTTGAGTTACTTAAAAACAAAATGAGAAGCTTCATAATATTGGAGCGACCTAATATTTGTTTGAGTGTCAATGTGACGTCCTGTATTTTTTTCAATATTTGGCAAATGTAATTCTTACATGTCAACCTAACACGAAGGGTATGGTGGGCGATCCGGGCTCGCTCTGCTCGAACCTAACCTATCCATGTCGGGGTGCCAAGAACTCCCGTGCTCGCTTCGCTCGCACTCGTCCGGCTCGCTTGCGCCATACCCTTCGAACCTAAGTTAACCATGTCGGGGTGCAGTTATGCTTTAGTTGCCCTCTTTTTATATCCAGTCGCTCACTTAGTAATGTAAGTCACTCACTTAGTAATGTAGTCACTGAAATAAAATTTTAATATCTGAAATGGATTAATCACAACCCACTTTTTGTATGCTCGTTCTCGATTTTATTATTAATCAATATTCGTCGTTAGTTAAGTTAATTATTCGCTTACTCAAATACATACCGCTCAAGTTATTAAAACAGTATGTCATCATCAGTCGCAAAGTTTTTTTTTATTCGCTTGTTTTATAATTCCTCATAAAAAATTAGCTTAGCTAGACATAATTCAGAACCGACTTATATAGTTGCTATCTTATAGAGGTATATTAGAGATGTTTATTTTGAATAACTAAGCCTAAAAAAATAGCTTAGTCTAGATTTCTCTAGATAAGCCTATTATTAAATTGTATCTTCTTCTTCTTCTTATTTTTGAGGATGGCAACCAGTCAACCTCATTGTCGAGGGACATTACTGCCAGTTTCGAGTGAAAATTTTTATTTATCTTATTTCTTCAGTTTATAGGTCAGTCTCAATCAAAACAAGTAATTCGTCGTATACAGAGTCTAGTCACGGTCAAGTCATTCTTCAGTAAAGTGGCAGAATGCTTTACAAAAGATTTTGGCGGCTTCTTGTGGGAACCCGAAAGCTCCGTTACGCACTTTAATTTACACTTCCCTTCACCTGTACACCAACACTAACGTTTGCTGCACAACATTCTGCCATTATTAAGCTTCAAAAGTTAGAATGCACAAATTTTAAGACTTATAAAGAAAAATGCTACTTCACTCGCCGAGTTCCCGCCAAAAAGCCAAATTGTATCTTAATAACAATAAATACAAACAGACATTTAATTAGGCACTCTTTTGTTAAACGCAGTTAACTTATTGATGGATAAAAAACTAAGCATGTTATAGTTAGGCATGCATGTGTTTTAAGCTGAAAATGTCGTCGAGCTGCAGATTGCTTAAGAAATAAGAATGAGAACTAATATTTTGTAACGACAATTTCCCTAAATGTTTTGAATTAAAAGAAATACCCGTCAATTGAGCATTTTTCAACTTTATTATTTGGAAAAGTACGTGCAAGTCTATACAGGTTGAATTCCCATTAACTGGGTAAAACCCAAGAAACCATAGTCGAATTCGAACAAAAAATTACGCCGTTAGTCCAACAATTTTCGGCTGACTTCGGCTATGATTTCTAGTGAAAAGTTGTACGTAATCACAAGTGGAGTCACCAGCCGAAAATTGTTGGATCCCCATACTAAAGGTGGTTACAGAATGGTTTACTTTGTATGGATAATCGAAATTTTATTGATCGAATTCGACTATGGTTTTTGGGCAAAGTTGTTCGTAATCAAGAGTGACGTCAAGAGTTAATGAGAATCACAGGAATTCAAATTCAGCATGTTGATGTTTTTTGGTGGAGAGTTCCTTAGTCGCCTTTTACGACACCCACGGGAAGGGACGGAAATTCCTTTTACATGCTGATACCAGACAGCACAGAATGTAAGTAGAATATTCCTGTGTGTTTCCAAAAAATACAGTATACAGTATGTCAAATTTTAACATGACCGAAAATTATCTCTAAATTAAAAATAAATAATTAAATAACTCACCAAATTTTACACTCCAAAAAGCACCCCACAAAAAAATATACAACAAATAATACGCACTTATGGTCAATATAGCTGATCGTGAGGTCAGCCGAGTGCCACGGATGCCGAATGTGGACTGGTTGTATATTAAAATGAGTACAATATTGTGCGCACACGCATTAAAATTGTGGTCAGATTGGTCAGTCCGTCCATTGTCATTGGTGTCCTATTTCAGCGAAAACAGCGCTGAAGATAAGCGATCTTTTTTATTATTTAAAACGCTTTTATTGGCTTCGCTTGTAACTAACAATGTAAGTCTTGAAAGTTAATTTAAACTTACTTCTAATTGTCGTATCGAAATGAAACTTTGTATGTATTGAAAATGGTCTCAATGGCCCAAGATTGCGTCTCAGATACCCAGTTGCGTTTACTGATGCCAACATACAACAGTGAAATACAACTTTGTGGAAAAAACTGTTACATTCGTGTCGATTCGGATGTACACCAACTAAACTAAAACCAGTTTTAAAGTAGTACTGTCTCTTTCTTCCTGGAACAGTACGATGCGACGGCACCACTCCAAAACTACCTAGTTTTAGTTTAGTTGGTGTACATCCGAATCGACACCATTGACTATAAAAATTTATAATAGAATCCCGGTGAAAATTAAAGAACTACCGAACAAGTGATTTTCGCGCAAAATGGAACTGGCTATTTCACAAGTGTTTTTATTATTTATCATATTTTTTAATTTCTGGGCTAAATCACACAATAATAAAAATTTGAACTGAGCTCTTTTCATGTGCTTCCCATAATCATTTCTTAGATTCGCTGAAACTTTTATAAAGCGGTTACTTTTAAAACTTAACGCTGCCTATACTTAACTTAATGTTATCCGATAATACACACGTTTAGCTAAATTTGGATTTGCCGTTCCTAAAAAAAATCAAAAATGTTTGTATGGAGAAAACAGCCTTAATGAAATTCTTCATACAAAACGCCAATTTCATAGGTAAGGACCTAATTATATACTCGTATGTAAAGAGAAAGAGGTATACTAACCAGACTGCCTTCATAGTCGGGTTATTAACGCCATACTTTCTGCCATACTCGATGAATTGCTCCCATGGGGGGTTCTTCATACAAAACGCCAATTTCATAGGTAAGGTATTCAATTCAATAACCTAATTATAATTAAAATCGTTTAAATGACAGAAACTATGTCAATAAAAACCTTTCTTGTATGTGTGCCAGTCTTAGAGCATTTAACCTATTATGCACAAAGTGAATGTTAATTTCTTTTTTAATACAGTTGCTCAAAAAGTGGCATATTGCAGGGACGTATAGCGTGCGGGAAGTGGGATTTCCCGAACTAGTGCTTTTTCTTTGCAAACTGTCAAAATAATGTCTATTAAAAAGAAAAAACCAACCATGAAGTTTTTACTAAAAAAATTCATAGAAGTTTTTATGATTTATGCAAATATTTCTAAAAAAAGCTACTAATTTGTTTCAATATCAGATTTAAAAGTAATTTTAATTGAAATTTAAACATTAAATTAATATTAGTATCGGCCAAATTAAATTTATAAATATAAAAAAGTTGGCTGTATGACGTATACTGCCATAGTCTCTGCTTGTATTCTTTTACGGTTGGCGCCATTTTCCAATTTTAATAGTTTGTCTCAAACAATAAATATGCAACCTAAATCTTCCCCAGTTACTATAAACAACTGTACCAATTTCAATGTATATGTGAATTATAACTTTTGTAAGAAATAAATGATTAGTTAGTTGAGTTTATTGTGTTTTTATTATTTTATTAAATTGCTTAATTTTTTCGCAACTGTATTAAAAATAGTCGTTCAGTACACGTACGGAACCGTCATTGCAACTCGTTCCGACTGTCAACCCTCACCTTCGGCTGCGCCTCGGCTCGGGTGACAATTGTCGAAACTCTTTGCAATGACAGGCTTTCCGCACTTGTATTGAAATATACTATTGCAGAATTGAAGATCTTGAACCATGAATACGCTTTCATCAAATTACGCTGCCTACAGCGCGAGAAACGCTAACAGTCATTGACGCGACCGCGCTTCACGTATTTTTTATACTAAAGCCTTTGCTCATAATTTTTCCTGGGTTTTTCGTAAATATTTCTATTTAGGTCATTAATCTCAGTCACATTTACTAAATTGCTGTTTAAACGGTAAATATCACTGACGATTTGTATAATTAGTTAATTGAATTAAGCTTAGGTATTTCCTAAAGCCTTATTTATTATTAATAGAGTAAATATTAGTTAGGCCCGTATTAATCCGTTCTCAAGATTGATATGACCTTAAGTTGACGCTTGAGAATCTGTTGCATATTTTTGAAAATGTAATATACGTCAAAAAAAATATAGCATCATTTAGGAAAAATAGTGATAAACATGATGTCAATACAAGAAATAAAGATAAACTTGCAGGTCACATAAGTCGCCTCCGCAAAGTCAGTAATTCATTCAAATGGTTATGTATACGCTTTTTCAATAAGGTTCCTGTTGATATACAAAATCTTCCTCTCAATAAATTTAGAGATACTATAAAACAGAAACTTATTAAGAAAACATATTATAAAATATCAGATTATTTACATGATAAACATTCATGAACATGAACAGCCCGTTCGCGTAACCAGGCTATTTCACAATTAATAATGAAATATTATAATATAAAATAATAATTTGTAATTTTGTAACATAAAAACCTTTTTTTTAAAAAAGCAACCTCTCTAGTTTCTTGCTTGTTCTTCTAAGGGGAAAATTGGCTTTTGAACAAGCAGTAGCTTAAAAAATGTAAAATCGGACTATTTTAAGTGTACCCTGTGTACTTACAAAATAAAGCATTTTTTGATTTTGATTTTGAAAACAGTATCAAAATACAAAATAGTATTGAGACTGAGGCGCGAGCTCAATCTCAAGATCGACATATTAATCCTCCCCAATCGATTTATTAACCGCCGTCGTGGCTCAATGTGAACAACGGGTTCGATCCCAGCGGGGTACACGTTTAGTAGCAACTCGGTTTGGAAGGTGGTAGGACATTGTAAATGTCCGCCTGGCTAGCTACCACCATCTTATCTAAGTCGACCGCCAAACAGCAGTGTTAATAGCATTGTTGTGTTCCGGTTGTCAGAGATAAGATAGCCAGTCCCCCAAATAAGATGAGGTTTCCGGATCATTAAGAATAAGAATCGTTTATTTGACCCATTTAGCGACACACATTAATATTACATGAAATGTGAAAATATACACAGTGAAATTGGGGCCGAGTGAGATATAAGTAGTACACAAAACAGTTTCATGTAATAGCTGTACTCCTATCTCATAATGCAGTTTACAAAATACAATAAAAATACCTAAGCTATGTTTCAATTATAGACTAAAGTCCTTAAAAATTAATTTTCGGTGTCGCAAACTACAACGCTGGTTTTCAGTGGAGCCTAAGGCGAAAACACGGACGCCGATCGGACACTGACGGTAAGTTTAAACAGTTTTTTTTTAAATTATATACTAGATTATTTATTTCATACACAGGTGCTGGGTGACTATAATCGATACGTAATCGATAATCGTACGTACATTACGCTTCCACCTTCGACCTTATCTTCACTTAACATCAGGTGTGATTGAGATCAAGTGCTAACACGTTGTGCATAAAAAAAAACATCCTGACTGACAGATAAATGCATTAAACCCTATTATTGTTTTCAGTGAATTATTGATCTTCAATAAATGATATCTAGTAATATCTGAGGTTGAAATAAATGAACTTAATTCACAGAAGTTTGATTGCCAAAACGCTTGTTTGAGATATCTGTGACCACCCCATTTGGGATAAAGATCATGACAATTTATGTAGGTACAGTCGGCAACACAATTAAGGTAGCAGGCCTTTATTCATAAATAAGTATATGTAGGAGAAAGTATAAATGGAAATTAAGTTAGAATAGAACCAACCTGTCTCTTCCCGTGGGAGTACGACCACCCTGTGGAACGGACTTCCGGCAGCGGTATTCCCGAACGAGTACGACATTGGAACCTTCAAAAAACGAGCCTACACCTTCCTTAAAGGCCGGCAACGCATCTGTGACCCTTTTGGTGTTGCGGGTGTGATTGCTTTCCATCAGGTGACCCGCATGTTCGTTTGCCGCCCTCTCATTCAAAAAAAAAAAGAGTAGTTAAAGGCGACTAAGGGACTTTCCACCAAAAAAAACATCTATAGTTTTGCACGTTATAACGTGAATATTGCTTCTTTAATTACTTTTAATTTTTGTAATACCCAAACAGTATTGTTTGGAATATCTCTCGTCACGCCATTTGGGATAGATGTCGAGCCGTTATATATGTATGTTTAGTAATTTCTTTAAATAAATTTGATTCGACAATCCCGAATGACGTTATGTAGGTATCTATGTTATTTAAAAACTGAAGTTTATCTATCAAATGAAATACACCCGGATAATATTACAAAATCCAATCAACACCCTCAAAACTGTTAAGTTGGATTGTCTATGGCACACATTAACCAGATAGTGAATAGTCTATGCATGTTAGTGTTATATTATCTGTGCCTTATTTTTTTTTCTTCCCTCTTGTTGAACCGTTCGATGTGTGTTATCGCTTGTATTTTTGTCTGCCGGCCTTGTTAAATTTTTAATCTAATAACATCAATCAAATCAACTTAATTATGTAAGCTGTTGTTAGCTCCTATATTGTGATAATATATTTTGCTGCAACGATTACAGCATTGTTATTGTTAAACAATAATAAGCCAGCAAATAATGCGAACAGCCAAGGCATGGAACGCCCTTCCGGCGTCAGTCTTTCCTGAATCCTACAATCTTCGAGAGCAGGGTGAATAGGCACCTACTGAGATCGCGTGCTTCATCTTCGGCCACATCGTCACTTGCCATCAGGTGAGATTGTGGTCAAACGCGTATCCAGTTAACCATAAAAAAAAGCCTGCTACCTTAATTGTGTTGCCGACTGTACATATTATGTCAAACAAATATTCCTGTAGAATTTCCTTTGCATAGATTCACGGTAATTGAATACTCAAATTGAACCTTGGTCAGGTTCAGGTCCTTCTGGTAGCTCATTTACATTGAATGGATTGTTATGTACCTTAATGCATAAAATTACTTTGGTGTATGTGATGTAGGCAACAATTAACTATAGGTAGGTATTTCATCGCCCTGTGGTTAGGTCGGGGGTCTGCAATAGATGTTCCATTAAAAAAAGTATAAGGAAAAAATAAATAATTCCTTTCTTTAGGGCTTTATCACACTAGCGAGTTGCGAGCGAGTGGAAAGCGGGGCGAGTGCGCAGCGAGTACGCCGCGAGTTCGCGACGTATGCGCAGCGAGCTCGCCGCGGGTGGGCAGCGAGTTCGCGGCGTGCGATTCTCGTTTTGTACATTCAGTGCCAGAATGGATTACGACGATGAAACATTGCTGTTAGCTTTGTTACTCCGAAGACGGAAACGAAGACAAAAGCAGATAAAACGACGAATATGGGAGGACCCATTATCAAGTTATCGACTGGCGTCAACAGTCAAAGTGACAACCGGAGCACAACAAGAAAGAAAAGAAATTATTTATTTGCCAGAATACAGTTTACAAGGTCTGATAAGAAATTTAGGAATCATGTATTCAATTTGCATGCAGATGCGCAAAATATGATTTGCGACACTTTACATAGCATTCTGGTAATTTAAATATTCCTTAATATCATTATAATATAATAACAATGCTATTAACATTGCTCCTTGGCGGCAGATTTAGATAAGATGGATGGATTTACCTAACTGAACTGTTTGTCCCTGCTATACGTACTCGTCAACAACTCCAGGGTATGTTAGGTAGGTCTCCTACCTTTGGAAGGGTTTGGGTGGTTCTTAGGATTTACCTAAATAAAAATGAGATATTTGTATACATACATAATTTTATTTCTTAACTTATCTTCTCTTTACAGTAATTCACAGCTTTGGTCTAGTAGAGCGTACAAATTAAAAAAATATGTAATAATTTTTTTTTTCACTAAATTTAATATAATAATAATCATAAATATCCCTCTGATTTCTTTTATTCTCTGATATAATTACAAGTTTCATTAAAAAAAAAAAGGAAATTCTGTTGACTTAATTTACACAAATAAAGAATCGAAAAAAGACATGCACGCTCTCATTTCGAAAAATATTATCTACCTTCCCGCGTTTCTTACAGTGTACACTTAAAAACTATGGTAAAATGATTTTCATTAATAAAAAATCTTAAAAAAAAAACTCTAGCGTTCTGCCTATGTGCGTACAGATATTTAAATATTGTACTCTTCTCTTTAATTTTGTTTTCTAAACACTATTTGTTGTCTGCGCGCATGGAAGCGGACCGTCCGCTGAGAGAACCGCTCCAGCGGCCTCACCAGCTGCGATAACTTTTATCAGACTTGAAAAATTCACCCCATTGTTTTTTTGTAAATTTAATTATGTAAAATGTTCCTGCAATAAAGAATTTTTTTATTTTATTTTACTCTAGGAAGCGGTGGTTGATTCCTTGATTGTTTTTATAAATGAAAGAAGATACCGTCCAGGTGCTCCCATTGAAATTTCAATACAAAAGGTTCAGTAGTTTTTTGGAATCAAGGTAAATAGAAATAGCAGAATCGCAATACGTATTTAGACGATTTTGTAGTATTTGCGCGGAAACTAGATATCGTTTGACTTTGAATTGAAAAAGTGTGGTGAAAGTCAGCGTGGAGAAGGTTGGTTTGATTCTCAATAAATGTGACAAATCGATATACTTTATCTGATTGAGGAGAAAATGAACGATTTAATTTATTTAAAGTATGTGGAACACATCGCTTTTGGGCCTACGAAAACTTTTTGTGATTGGCCATAACAGCGGCCGGTCCGCTTCAAATTGACCGCTACACGCGCAGACAGACAGACAGAAATGCAGACAATTCGGAAATAGTAACTTACAAAGCACCAAAAAGAAAATAACAAAAAAAAAGTAATAAACGGAAACATTCTTCGAAGCTTCGTTTCAATTGCAAGCCACCCCGCTCCCGACTATTTTAAATTTATGTATCTATTAAAAAAGAAGCAAAATAAAAAAATATATCAAAATATTTCACCTCAATATTGCTAACTTTGAACGATATCCCATTTTGTTTAAAACATCAAAAACTTTGGCAAGATTTTTTATACAAAATAACCAAAAAACAAAAAAAAAAAACAAAACATTTTTCTTCATTGTGACGATGTGAAAGAAAAAAAAAATATATATATATATATATATAAACCTTAAAACTATTATTTCTTCTTCGTTTTAATAATAATTGCCACGTAAATTCGATAAAATATCACTTTCCTAATATTTCCTCATTGTATTTTCTGGCAATAAAAAATAATCGATTTTCTCGTATTGATCAATTACAAAATTTTAATTGAAATCAAGTATTTTTTATTACAATATGTACAGTCAACAACAAAAGAAATTGAACGCTTCTCGTTTTATTTGTCGTGACGTGAACTATGACACTGAATGTTTTTGTTGTGTATAGAAACGCGAGCCACCATGGCCCGCTGAGAATTTTTAAAATTTTGTTCTTGACTGTACCGCAAGCTACACTCCATCCATACAGAATTGGCAATACATCGAAATTACTAAATGGTAACTATCCGTTAACACTATCTCAATATCCATAAATATATTTCTATCTAAAAAAAAACAAACGTAATAGAAAAAATAAATCGAACAACAGAATATCAGATATTTCACTTGACCTAAACCTAAGGGATAAAATCTAAAAGAGACTGAGAGACGAAAAATAAATCTTTAAGTAAAGAAAAAAAATATAAGGGCCGGACCACACGAGCAAATATGCAGCGTTTATTTTACCTGCCAAAATTTTGATTTTGATGATAATCCCTCGAGTCTTCATATCCAACATTTTGACAGCTCTTTGTCTATAGCCTGTACACGTCATTTATAAGCCATAAAACGATTCTTAACCTTCAAATAATTATCGATTCAGTAAAACCCGGTTTTTAGTATCTACCCCTAAAAATCTCGTGTGATGCGACCCCAACATTTACAAGTGCTGGCCAGCACCGTTTAAAAATAGTCTACGCATATACGAAAAACATTTTGACAAATCTTTTATTATTATCATAATAATATAGCAAATTAATTATATAAGCACCAAGAAACTTAAGTGACAATTATTATATTTGGCAAAGTTTAGTATAAACCAATGTCAAAGATTCATATTGCGGGGCAAGACAAGCTCACCCCGAACCTAGAAATACCAGTTACCAGTACATCTGTGGCCCAATATACTGATTATGAAAAAAAGGTTTACTATATATCTCTTTGGGTCAATCGCAACATTTTTTTATTGCCCCTTAAATAACGATAAAACACCCTGTACCTTGAAAAGTATAGTAACAGTCACTTCTCCAAAGTAAACTGACATTATTGATATTGGTACAGTCACCTGCGGCAAAAATTATACACCCTATCTATCTATTGCATTAATACGTAGTGCAAGCAAACCAACCCAAATGGGTGTTAAAATTTCATATCCTGAAACTACCCATGGCTAGTTTTGGATACTTCGACCATCTACAGATCGAAGCTTGTATAAGATAATATGTAATGGCATTAACTAGAACAAGTGTTAAAATTTGGGTCCTGCTGGAGGCAGATACTTAAGAGGGTGCCGACCGTCCATTGACATTCTCAAGAAATATTTAATTATTACATTAATTTAAAGAATTCAAAGGGAAAAGAATATGGAATATGTATAACGATCTGTTTGGTGTAGTGGTTAGAAACTCTGCTGCTATACCAAAAGGTCGCGGGTTCGAATCCCGCTAGGGACATATGTTTGTATGATGAATACAGACATGTGTTACCGAGTTATGGATGTTTTTCATTTATCTAAGTATTTATTTACAAAAAAAAATTATTTGTGTAGTTTATCAACCATCTGGTATCCATAATGCAAGCCTAGTTGGTTAGTGTGGAACTAGGTGGCGCTGTGTGTATGTGGAAATATATTTATTTATTATTTGTAACTATATAAGACACCAGGCGTTTATAACTAATTGAAATTGTTCTACGTTAAATGGTTTTGTCACAATCTAAATAAATGGAGGTCGGTAGCTCCCGTGAGCCGATTAGCAAATTGGGACATAAGTATTCAATGTATAATTATTAATATTAGAAATAGAAAATAATAATAATAAATAAATATACTCTGGACATACACACAGCGCCATCTAGTTCCACAGTAAGCAACTATAGGCTTGTGTTGTGAATACCAGATGGTTCATATACTACATAAATACATTTTCTTTTGTAAATTAATACTTATTATTATATATGAAAACATCCATAACTCGGGTACACATGTCCGTATTCATCACACAATCATATGGCCCTATCGGGATTCGTATCCGCGACCTATTGGTATAGTGGTCAGAGTTTCTAACCACTACACCAAACAGGTCGTCAAAGAAATAAAAACATATTGTCTTATATATTACACTTATCACATCTTGCTTTTCGCATTTCTTTATTAAATTTAATGTGATAATAAAAAAGTTGACGAGGGTGTCACTAGACACGGAAGGAAGGATGTTAAGCCATGAGCGATTAATTTTTTTATATAACAAAAAAATGTAATTGCATTGACTAATACAATATTTCTAGCGCACTGCGCACAAGTGTGTACTTTTAGCTGTAAGTGACTGTACCTATCGTGTACCATTGAAGCGATATAGAGACAGCTCTACTTTAAAACTGGTTTTAGTTTAGTGAAGTTACATCAGGGAGACAAAATATTTCGTTAAAACTCGGACATATCTGGAAAGTCATTTTTTGTATTTTTATAACCGCAGTATTCTCTGTCCACGTTACAAAAATACAATGGCGGTCAAAAGTAGTTTTCCTAACTTGACTTGAGCTAAATCAAAGACGCAAGAATTTAGCAAAAAAAAAAATTACCGGATTTAGAAACGGTAAACACCGGTATTTCTCGGTAAATATGATGTCGACACATTTGGTATATCACAATAAATCGTTCATACTTTGAAAAACTATAACAGAATATCAGTTTTATTAAGACATCAAAAATAAAATACAGAATCCTAATATAACACACGCGAGCTAATTCCGTCACATTGATCTATACAACATTTTTGACCCGACTTCAAATTTGTCAATTCGATGGAATTTTATTATATTTTAATTTTGTATGTGGGGAACATGGAGCAAAAACAAAGAAGGCGGTGTACACGGTCCTAATAGTGCAGCGATTATGGGCCATCCGTCCTTTTTTTTTTATATGCACAACGGATTGGTACTTGACCTCAATCACACCTGATGCTAAGTGAAGATGAGGTCGAAGGTGGAAGCATACTGATCCGGAAACCTAAACACATTTGGGGGACTGGCTATCTTATCTCTGACAACCGGACACAAAAATGCTATTAAGATTGCTGTTTGGCGGCAGATTTAGATAAGATGGTGGCTAGCCAGGCTGACATTTAAAATGCCCTACCACCAACCAAACCGAGTACTTAAACAAGTACCCCGCTGGGATCGAACCCGTGACCTCCGAATCGTAAACCCAATGTTGTTTACATTCAGCCACGGAGGCGGTTAGAAATGTCATATAGTAGCACAATGACAAAGACGTTTACCTGAGACCGGTCACAAGACTGTTCTGAATCTTAAGAATGGTTATACGGGCCATATTTTCTCCAAGTTTTCTCTGTTTAAAACTCATCCGGTATTATTCACTTGAGTGGCAACACCGTTTGCTATTTATATAATTATATTCCCTTAAAAAACAATGCACGAACTCGTTTAACTATCCAACAATAGATGCCACATAGCGCAACGAAGGTATGAGTACCGCCGACACCTCGCTCCATATTAACACGTGTTTTGAGACCCCATCCTTTTTATTTTTACTCCCTAGTTGGGAATAGACTTTGATAATTCAGCGTGGTCCCATATAATTTAATGATGCACTCCGAAGACAAGAGGCAATGTAAAAAAGTTGATTATTTTGCCAATTTTACTAACTAAATAAGTCGTGACGACGTCTCAGTGTTGCTTGCTGTGTTGTCTATAACACAGGGTGTATATTTAAATGCGTTGTATAATGAAGGGGAGTTATTCAGAATGTATAAAAACTTACTTATGTGGTTATACTTTCTTTGGTGGCAGCAACTACTCTGCAGGGGGGACCGAAAATCAGCAACACTGCTGAGTCCCTACCCATTCATCACAATACTGTGGTTCTCGATTCTATGTATGCTTGTGTTTTTCTCTTTTGTGATGAATAAATTTTTTATTTTATTAATTATTATTATTAAACATATAAAAAAATTCTGTGATAAGGCCCCCGAATTGTACTGTTTCTTACTAGACGACCCTGTGTAGTGATTACAGCTATGATTGAGCAGAGCTATTCGTGTAGTGTACCAACAACCTGGTACCTATATTACACGCGTAGTTGCTTAGTGTGCAACTAGATGGCGCTATGCGTATGTCAAAAAAACAATATTAATGTGCAGTAAAGAATAATGTGTCAGTTTTCTATGAAACAATTTTTTTTTTGAAACCTATTTCTATTATCTATGTTGAATAATTCCCTTCGTTACATAACGCTTTTAATTATACACTCTGTATATTTAAGAAGATAAAGTCATAATTTTTAAGTATACATTGGTGTATATTAGGTTGACATACGCTTTAAACTAAATTTAGACTGTTTTCTGATGACTTAACATGCTTCCCAACTTAGGGCTTGGCTCCGAATTTATCTAGGGCTAATGTTATTTTATTAAACATTATTATCTTGAAAACTAGTCCTGACGCTACCCAAAGGTTGCCTGGAAGAGACCGCTTTTAGTGACAGAGCTACCAAATTGTAATTTCTCTTGTTGGCTTTTCCTTGTGTTATATTATTGTGCAATAAAGATGTGTTTGTTTGAAAGCGTGTGCCAACCAAATCGTCACCAATATGAATCATTTGTACGAAAGTGCTCCAAAATTGACTCAGGACGGTGTAACATTGCATGTTTGGTAACAAATTATAATAAGTTTGCTGCAAGCAAAAACTGATTTATAACGAAGGTTTTTCACGGCGACCGTTTAAAAAAAAAGAAACGAAGTTTTCCCCCGATAATAACAAATGGCGCTGTACTGAAGAGAAGCGTCAATTGAAAAGAAAACAGGATTAAAACGGACTTGTTTCTTTATATTTGACACTTGACTTTGAATCAACGAAATTTTTTAAATGTCACCGAGAAAAGCCCTTATTGCATCGAATCTTATTTAAATAGAACAGTGTAGATCGATTTTCCTGACACGCTAAATTCATCCGTATTTAATATGTGTAAAGATGAGAGTTAGTCTAAATCTTTATGCGACTTGCGTTCCTTTTAAATTGAGAAAATAATAGAAAATGCAGCATTGGCAAATGGGGAGTCAATGATAACGATAACTATTCTCAGTAACATCCTAAGAATCACTAATTGGCATAAGTTTGGAATTAGTTTACTATAATATAATTTCTGCAATAATGCTGTTGTTTTTTTTTTTTGATCTTATTTTAAGAAGCTTAGTCGGAAGCGACTATGCCGCTCCATTGGTACAGCTTACTAATGTACTAGACGGCTAATTCCTCCGTCGCACAGCAATTTTTATTGCTGTTGATTCTATGTAAATAAGTAAACATTCTGATAATCATAATTTGAATACTAGAAACAAAAATAAAATTGAAATTCCACAATTTAGACTTAGCAAGGTTAGCACATCCTTTGTGGGACACAGCATACGGTTTTACAATAAAATACCAGAACATGTATTGAGTTTAACAGAGCAGAAATTTAAACGCCACATTAAAGAAACTCTGTGTAAGAAGGGTTATTACAGGATAGATGATTATTGAGGCGATAAGGAGGTCTGGTGTTAGCTGGTCGTTATGTTAATTGCTATTGTTCTGTAATATGTAATATAAAATGTAATATTATTGTAAAGATGGAAACTAATTGAAAAGATGTGTTGTTGCGGAGTTTCTTGTCGCTTCTTCTCCCTAACCATAACACCTTGTGAAGCGATGTAGTTTAAAAAAAAATAACATGTTGACTTTCAATAAGTGATATTTTTGTATCCCACACTGAATAAAATATTTTTAATTTTGATTTTAAATAAAAAAAAATAAAAAATAACTTCTTTCCTTAATTTCAAAAGGATAAGTGCTGTGTGGTTTCGGCACTCAAATAAAACAGAGCGATCCTGTCTCGAGCGTGGATGTCGTCAAAGGCGAATATGTAACATTCCACAAAAAAAAATGTATAGATTTGCACGAGGTGAACCGTGGATGTTGTTTCACTGTTTGGAACACTCAAACACTATTCTTTGGGATATCTCTGACCACCCCAATTGGGATAAAGGTTGTGACGTTATGTACGTTGAAAAGAATGAGTCGCATAAATATTTTGATTAATTTTGATAATTATTATATGAGAGATACGATTTAGCTGGCATAGAAAATCGATTCACACAGTCGGACCTAAATAGTTTTTCTTCCAACTACGACGAAGAAGGACTTATTGCAAATATTCACTTCTTCCGACTTGAATTAAAAAAAAAAACAATTTTGCAGTAATGTATTTCCATACAAAGTGCTTTATAATCGCCATATTGGAAGGTGAAGAAAAAAATACAACGTAGTTGGAAGATAAAACGGATTAAATGACTTTCGCAGTGTAAAAATAATCTACTTTAATCTTTTGTACAATAAAGTGGCTATTGATACATAATGCGGTCTTTAAAATAAACAGAACGACCATCAATGCTGTATGAGCTCACGATCTTTGCACATCCCTTATAAAATTCTGTATAAATATTGCAAGTACTAAAAAAAATAACACCTATAAATCTGTAACTAAAAAAACTAAACTGTACAAATTAATAAAAAAAAAAGCACAATATAAATCTTTCACGATAATTTGTACAACTTGAAACGCGGCATAGTGAAAATAAGTACCTCTAAAGCATGTCATGTTGGCATAGCCCGATCCGCCACTTTTTTTTTTCATGACTACGTCAGTCAATGAAATTTGTACAGGGTGAATATGAATTCGTGTAATTCCCATGAACTGGTGACGACACTCTAGATTACGAACAACTTTCCCCGAGGAATCATAGTCGAATTCGACCGCTCATACAAAGTAAATCATGCTGTAATCACCTTTAGTGTGGAATTTTCGGCTGGTGACTCTACTCCTGATTAAGAACAACTTTCATAGCCATAGCCGAATTCAGTCGAAAAATGTTGGACTTCCATACTGAAGGTGGGTTTCAGAATGGTTTACTTTGTTTTAATTTTAACCGAAATTTTTTTGATCGAATTCGACAATGGTTCCTTGAGGAAATTTGTTTGTGATCAGGAGATGTGTCACCAGTAAACAGGAATTACACGAATTGAATTTCACCCTGTATAATTGGATTCGAGACATATAGACGAGTAAAAATTGTTATAATACATAATATCCTATATCGTCACATTATCTAAATAATTGGACATAATGACTGAAAATATTACTATTGCCATATTTTTTGCGATATCTTCATAACGTGACGAATTAGAACATTTTTTTTATTTTTTTTTTATTTGAGAGAGCGGCAAACGAGCATGCGGGTCACCTGATGGAAAGTAATCACCGCCGCCCATGGACACCCGCAACACCAAAAGTGTCACAGATGCGTTGCCGGCCTTTTATTTTATTTTTTTACATATTTATTATTTTACATAACATTTTTTATCCAATTATGAGTTTAATTGTGCGATAAACACTCTTAGCAGTCATGGCTGTAGGTGCAGTTTCTTTTAACATGACTTCGTTTTGCGTTAAGAGATACTTCTTTTCCTATGCGCAAACTATATTACACGAAGATCGTATACAAAGTGTGTAATTTAAGTTTCATGCTTTTGAAACGCATGCGTATTTCGTGCTTGTTATTGGTACGCATGCGGAAGTTATTTGTACTTGCAAAAGTGCAATTTGTGGCGAAATGTAAGAGGGAATTTGTTGTCGGTTTTATGATATATATCAATATTGAAATTTACACTTGAAAATGGTCAGTTCTTGAATGCCATGTTTCACAATCCTCGTTTGAGAACAAGCCCAAGAAACTCAAAGGTTCTTCTTTTTTATATGTTCGATAGGAATATTGTATTACTGCAAATCAATGAAACAACTTAACAATCGAGCGGCTAGTTCCATGTCATTTTTTTTATTTATTAAAAACTGGTTTCGCTTTTGACTACAATCTCACCTGATGGAAAGTGACGATGTAGCCGAAGATGTATCACACGCACCCAGTAAATGCCTATTCACTCTAGACTTGAAGATCCCAAGATTGTAAGTGTCGGGAAAAACCGACGCGGGCAGTGAGTTCTAAACCTTAGCAAAGCGCTTTTATCACTGAAGTAATCGGATATGTTATAACAGGACCTTCGCGCACAATTTGCCTTGAATAATAGTCTTTGTTTATCAAAGGGCAAAGTTTGCCTATCAACAGGAACCTTATTGTAAAAGCGTATACATTGCCCTTTATATAATCCGCCCCAATATGCACTTACGCATGCACTTTCCTCCCGCATGCGAAACAAGAAACTTAAAGACTACAAAAACGTCATAAAGCCATAAATATCACTTTCACACTTTGTAAATGACTCGAGTAATATAGTAGATACATCATTTTGACAACGCAAAATAATATATTAATATAAAAAATAATGTTCACGACATCTTGTTACACCGTAACCGTTCTTTTCTCCCGAAGCATGTCACTTTAATCACGGTCATTCGGAAAAAGAAATATTACGAGAACGCAGACATTATTTTTTATTTGACACAATAGAAAACATTTTATTATAGAATTATAATAATATATATATAAAAAAAATGAGAGATTATCGTCATTTGGAGAAGTGATTTTTTTTTAACTTTATATATTTTTTTTCAACTTTGGAATGTCTCTCATCACTGGAGGATTCTCGTTAGGTCCTGGAACAGAATGAAGATTAATAAATAACTGTATGTAACTTTAGCAGATAAATAAATAATATATCTATAACATAGTTGACATATTCTTTGAAATAGTTGCTTTCTTTACAAGAAATATTATAAAGCGTTGCCTTACTCCGCAGACACTGAAAATACAATTGGGAATAAGAATCTATAAAAAAAATTGATTTTTTGATTAATTGTTATAATTAGATAATACATAATTCTACCATGTAAGGCCATTACTATTTGTAACTTTTGGATAAATAATTTTGTATAGTAAGCAAAGCAACCTGTTGTGTGTAAGTGTCATGACATTATATCATCAGTAATTAGTGGAAACTGTTTTGGATTGTGTGTCGTATTTTTATTACAAACATATTGTACCAATACCAGCTGTTTGTTTCCCAGAAATAAATAAAACTAATAAATAAACTTAAGTATGCGTAATGACATGACAGCATGCGTACGCATGCGACACGTTGTGAATATGTCGTCGGTGGAAGATTAACTGAGTCATTGGTCAATCGATTTTGTTTCATAAGATGAAGGTATGTGTTCATACAAGCTGTAATTGACCACTGTAGAAAAAAGCTTACCTTTTATCAAATAATCTATGCCGGATGAGTTTTTTACTGTAAGGAAAAAATAGGGCATATTAGGTAAGTGAAATATAAGTTATTTGGCGTAGGTAGTTTATTTATAATTTTTTTTTCAAAGCTTCATCGACCCACGCGCCAGCCGGAGCTTGATATGCGACTGGAGTGTTTCGTAGGGTTCCTGACATGTGAATTATTTGGAACTGATATCTATTTTTACATAATTATGTGGATGAGGCTATAAATGCGACAGTCAAATGACACAAATACAAATGCTTTTTATTGCTCTAATAACAAAGTCACAAAAATCATTATGTATATAGGTGTAGGTACACTAAATCGGTTTCCTTAGTTATAAATTATTTATATATAAAAACGTTTTATTCTATGATAGTTATATACAGTTATATTTCACTTACCTAATAAGCCCTATTTTTTATATATGTAGCATAGGTAATTTGTTTTCAAGTTTTAGCATTGTTTATTTTTAAACACAACGGGTTAGCACTTGACCTCATCACACCTGAAGGGCAATTCTCGTAATATCTCGTATTACAATAACAGTCAAAATTCAGTTCAGATCCAGTCTCGATCTCCTAAATGTCAAATACGACATTAAATATAAAGATTCGTAATGTAATTATATCGAAATGTGATCGAAACTTGAACAAAGCTCTCACTATTAATTGTTCAGTATTGCCCAGCTGAAGTGATATAAGTATGGACCCCGCTGGGGATCGAACCCGCGACCCTATTATTCGAACTCACATATACAACTCGCACTTACCTCCGTACATCTGAACAGCTGGGGTGACATATGGTGAGGATTCTCGCTGTAGAAAAATGGCCGCTTCATTGTGTTCTGCCCTAAAACATGGACACATATACAATAACTCGTTATTATTAAAACATGGACACATATACAATAACTCGTTATTATTAAAACATGGACACATATACAATAACTCGTTATTACTAATTATATTGGACGACCAAAGTGGCATCCGTGACAGAAAGGTCGAAAGGAAACCGTTTAGCTTGGTACGGATATGTTGTATTGTATTGTTTTTTTTTTTTTTTTTTTTTTTTTTTTATATGAGAGGGCGGCAAACGAGCATGCGGGTCACCTGATGGAAAGCAATCACCGCCGCCCATGGACACCCGCAACACCAAAAGGGTCACAGATGCGTTGCCGGCCTTTAAGGAAGGTGTCCACCCCAGAATAAGTAGGGCAGCCTGAGCGATGAGGGATTCTCCAGCAGTGCTGGTACCCTCCTGGGGTACTAACTCTTTAAATACCGCTACCATCTGGAGAGAGACTGGAAGGTGGGCCTCCGGCGCCCTCGCTCACCGGACGAAGCGCAGTGGCAAAATGCCACTACTCAGACGTCGGTCTTCTGCGAGAGGGTGGTACTTCCACGGTCGATTGTACATTCAGTGTACTAAGTATCGGGAAATTGTCAATAAAACAAAAAATACAAATTATTCATCTAAATTTATTTTATCGCCTTCAAAGTAGGCCCCATCGCTTGCAATACAACATCTCCACCGCTTCACCCAGTCTTCCATACATTTTTCATAGGCTATTTGCGGTATGGCCTTTAGCTCATTCAGCGAATTTTCTTTTATGGCTTCTATCGACTCAAAACGTTTTCCTCGAAGTGGTAATTTTAACTTGGGAAATAAAAAAAAGTCAGACGGAGCCTTATCAGGTGAATACGGTGCTTGGTCGAGAACTTTTGTTGATTTTTTCGCTAAAAACTCTTTCACTATAATGGCTGTGTGTGATGGTGCATTTATCATGGTGCAGCATCCATGAGTTGTGTTGCCACAAATCTGGACGTTTTCGGCGGATACTCTCACGCAAACGCTTCATGACGCCTAAATAATATTCTTTATTCACTGTTTCTCCCTCTGGAAGGAATTCGGTGTGAACCACACCACGGTAGTCAAAAAAAACTGTCAGCATCACCTTGATTTTGGAGCGACTTTGCCGCGGTTTTTTGGGTTTCGGCTCGTTTTCGAGACGCCATTCTGAAGACTGTTGGCTTGTTTGCATGTCGTACTCATAAACCCATGTCTCGTCGCCAGTTATTATACGTTTCATAAAGGTCGGATCCGTAGAAGCTCGGGAAACCATGTCTTCAGCGACATGCTTTCGCTGCGCTTTTTGAACAAAATTGAGCTCTTTTGGAACTAGTCGAGCGGCGACGCGCTTCATGCCTAAAATGTCAATGAGAATGTTGTGGACGGACTTAAAAGATATGTTCACCTCACTAGCCAACTCTCTCAGACTCATACGTCGATTTTCGAGCACTAGCTTCTTGATTCTGTCGATGTTTTCTTTGGTCGTAGCGGTTGAAGGTCTACCAGAACGAGGCAAGTCTACTACTACTTCTCGGCCTTCTTTAAAAGCCTTATACCATTCATAAGCCCTTGTTTTCGAAATACACGATTCGCCGTAGGTATTTCGCAACATTTTTAGTGATTCACCACATGAAATATCATTTGAAACACAAAATTTAAGGCACACTCTTTGTTCAACAATATTTTCCATTGTAAAAATCGCCGAGGACTCAAAACTATGACCAACAAAAAGTGTAGTTTAAAACAAATTAAATGACAGATCCCGCTCAAATTTTGCGCGCTAAATCAGTACAGTGCTACCAACATGCAGTAAAAAAATTAGAACGACCTCTTTTACGCGGGTCTTTTTATTGACATATTCCCGATACTTTTTACACAGAGTAGTATGTGTGTGTGGCTGTTGCAGGTCATCGGAGACCTGTATCACTGCGACCGTTGCCGATCTATTGTAATCGCCACTAACCTACAGTTCGTTGCTCAGGTGTGCCTCTTTGAGGAATTGGATGATTTTCCTGGCACCGATGGTTTTTATCTCATCCGGGTGTAATAAGTGGCTGCCCAGGTGGATATTGCGTTTACGCATTAGCGGGCCACATTCACACAGCCGATGTGCAGGTGTTTCCTCTGCGAGGAGGCAAAGTCTGCACATTCCTGTTTCTCGGAGCCCTATGTTGAGCATGTGTTTGCTCAGACAGCAGTGTCCCGTTAGTGCCCTTGTGAGAATGCGTAAATTGTTCCTGCTGAGTGCCAGCGCTTCGCCGGCCGCCTTCTTGTTGAAGGCTTTGATTAGTGATTTGGAGTGTGTTAAACCTGGCGTGTTCGTCCAGAGTTTAAGAGCTGCTTGGGTACACCGGTTCCTTAGGGTAAAGCGGATATGTTACTAAGGTCCGTATTAACAAACCAATCTCAATACAAGTCTTGAGGCTGTATCAACCGAGATACGTCTTAAGCAGTTGACGCTATCTCAAGCTCCGTGCTAATTTATAAACCAATCTATTTAGCTGAGATCACTTCTCAAGTATTCGCCTCAGCGGCGAATGAATGACAGTCTTGAGTTTCGTTTATTAATACGCGCACCTCTCAAGTGAGTACTGCTTGAGTATGTGTTTATTTACAAAAAAAAATGTATTTGTGTAGATCAACCATCTGGTATCCATAAAGCCTAGTCGCTTAGTGTGGAACTAGATGGCGCTGTGTGTATGTGCAAAGGTATTTATTGTTATTTCTATTTTCAATTTCCTTTTCGCAGCATGAGCTGGTATTATCATACCATTTACAGGCATTAACCAAGTAAATGGTATATTCCTATTTATTTTAAAATCGTAAGTCAGTTTGTCCGTTTTCATCAATTTGGAGGAATTTTCTGACAATACGGCAAGATAAACTTGCAGGTCACATAAGTCGCCTCCGCAAAGTCAGTAATTCATTCAAAGGGTTATGTATACGCTTTTTCAATAAGGTCCCAGTTGATATACAAAATCTTCCTCTCGATAAATTTAAAGATACTATAAAACAGAAACTAATTAACAAAGCATATTATAAAATATCAGACTATTTAGATGATAATCATCCCTGGACATAATCAGATTGTTCGCATGCCAGGCTATTTCACGATTAATACAATACAATACAATACAATACAATACAAATACTCTTTATTGCGCAAAATAATTTACAATAATTTTGATGATAACAATAGAACACAATTAGGCGGTCTTATCACTAAAAGCGATCTCTTCCAGACAACCCACAGCTACGGGACATTTGTAGGTAGAAAAACAGGTAGGGTGCATGCATAAATATAATAATAATATCATATTAATTGACTTAATTATATAAATATATACATAATACATATAAATATATACATAAATAAACAAATAAATAAATATATATATATATATATATATATATATATATATATATATATATATATATATCTATATATATATATATATATATATATATATATATATATATATATAAATAAATATGTAGAAATACTTAATATATAGTATAAAACACAATCACTAGAAGCACTTATAGATAGTCAACTAATGTTCACGAGGCGGGAGTCAACGAAAAGAAAAAATTCTGAGACCTAAGTAGTGGTTTTTGACTTGACATTTAAAAAATATTTAATGATTGAGCTTTCCTAATAGATTCCGGCAAAGAGTTCCACAGACGAGTGGCTTGCAGTCTGAAGGACTGGCTGTAGAATTTTGTTAAGTTAGGAGGGACGTAGAGACGAAGATTTTCGGAAGAACGGAGAGGGCGATTATGAGAAGCGGAAAGTAATTTGAACCAATTTTTGAGATAGAAAGGTGTCCTTGGATCGAACAACACTGAATAGAGAAGAGAAACTATATGCAAATCCTTGCGACGCCGGATTGTGAGCCATTTGAGTTGAGCCCTGTATTCAGAAACATGGTCATACTTGCGTAAGCCAAATACGAATCTGATAGCAAGATTTTGGAGTCGCTCAAGTTTGTTTAGAAGGTCAACTGTAAGATCGGCATAACAAGTGTCAGCATAGTCTAATATAGGTAAAAAAAGAGATTGGGCAAGAGCAATTTTGGTGGCAGTGGGTAAAAAATTTCGTAAACGTCGCAAAGACTTTGCAGTAGTGAACATCTTTCTGCTAACCTCGGCAACTTGTGGATTCCAAGACAAGGTATTATCAAAGTAGATTCCTAGGTTCTTTACTTTGTCACTATATGGAACACAGATTCCATCAAAAACAATAGAAGGTAGTAATGTTAGATTAAGCCTAGATATATACGATGGGCTACCAATGATAATAGCCTGCGACTTAGTAGGGTTGACAATGAGGCCGTAATTTTTGCTCCAGTCTAAGACACGGGCAAGATCGTCATTTAGAGTCTCAATAGCATCAGAAAGATCCTCAAACCTTGCCTGAGAATAAATTTGAAGATCGTCTGCATAAAGGTGGTAGGATGAAGAAAGATGAAGGCTGATGGAATTTATAAAAATAGCGAAGAGAAGTGGAGATAGCACGCCACCCTGCGGTACACCGGCTGATGTAGTACACCAAGACGAGAAGGAGTCATCAATGCGGATCCTCTGCCGGCGACCATGCAGGTAACTATGAAACCAGTCAATTACTGTTGGAGATACGTTAAGAGAACTCAACAATCCTAGCAATATGTCAAAATCGACAGTATTAAAAGCATTACTGAAGTCCAGTAAAGTTAAAACTGTAAGGTGTTGTTTTTCCATACCAAAGCGAATGTCATCAGATATTTTGACCAAAGCTGTAGCCGTACTATGACCAGGACGGAAACCAGATTGGAAAGGATTGAGGAGATCGGATTTATTCAAGTAAAGGCTGAGCTGGTGGTGAACTAGCCGCTCAAGGACTTTTGAAAGGAAGGGAAGGATGGAAATGGGGCGAAAATCGGACAGGATGGACGGATTAGGTTTTTTTGGTAAGGGAATGATTTGTGCACATTTCCATATTTCTGGGAATGTGTTAGACGCGATTGAGTTATTAAAGATTTTGGTAAGGATAGGGGCAATTATGTCAAGTAAAGGAACGATCATATTACGGCTAACACTGTCATCACCTACTGCATTAGAGGCTATGGAAAGAATATTCTTCTTAACGTCACAATCAGCAAATTGAGTAAAGACGAATGGAGTGGTATCTGGGGTCGGCAAATTTGACAGATGTCTTAAGGTATTCGCTTTGATATCACGATCGAGCGCAGAAGTAGTGGAAAAATGTTTATTTAAGACATCTGTATTTACATCTTTTGGAAAAACGTGATTTTGAGACTTCCCAACTCCCAGAGATCTTAGGAATCTCCAGACTTTTGCTGGATCACCATGTTGGACAGATTTGTGAATATGGCGGCGCTGTGCATCTCTACACACCTTATTGCATCGATTCCTAATTGTATGATACAGGTCGCGGTTTCTATCTGTGGGTTTAACCTTGTATTTGGCTTTAGCACGATTTTTCTTATCCATAAGGGATCTAATATCATCAGTTAACCAAGGCGCAGGAAGGTGCTTAACTTTAACCGGGCGTATAGGAGCATGTACATCATAAAGCTGAAGTAAGAAGGAGTTAAATAGTTGAACCTGCTCATCTACCGATGTGGTATCTTCAATTTCTGCCCAGTTAACATTTCGTGCATCTACCAGAAGATGGTCAATATTCATTCCACCAAAGTTACGCTGCAGAAGTATTTTCGGTTTTGGTTTCGGAGGACGAATTTTGTACGATAGATAAATCAGATCATGATATGAGAAAGCATCTGCAGTGAACTGGCCGTGTTTAGCTACATGATTGATGGATGAGACAAAGATGAGATCTAAAAGAGATGGTAAGCAGTTTGGAAAAAAGTGCGTCGCATTAAGGGGTAAAATGTGAAGATTACTAGCATTAACCAAATTCCTCAGTTGCCTTGAACGAAAGTCGTTTTTAATTAAACATGTATTAAAATCACCCATAATAATGGTGTGATCATACGCAGGGGTTAAATCCTCCAGAAGTTTTTCCAACGAGGGAAAATATTGTATTTTCAGGGAAGGACTGTAATAAACGCCGAGAAGAATTTTGCTATGGGCCAGTGAAATGTCCAGGAAAAGATGTTCCGGCGTATTGGGAGGTGGAGGTTGTGCAGATCTGCTAACAATCGTAAAGGGTATTTGATTTCGCAGGTAAATTGCAACACCACCGTGTGCGGTGTTGGTGCGGTCATTGCGGATGAGTTGAAACCCTGGGAGAGAATAACACGTAGATGGAAGACACGGATGAAGGAAAGACTCAGAGACGAGTATTGCATGAATACGTTTGTTGTCTAGTGATGTTAGCAGATCGGCATAATGAGCCGGAATGCTCTGAGCGTTTATATGGACAACGTTAAAATTCTTAGGTTCATCGGCGAATACAGTATCAAGATTCTCTTTCAAAGAAGGAGGAATACTGTGAAAACTATCAGTGTTGCTCGATTTTTCGGAATCGGAAGAAAAGGAAAGAAAGTGGTCAGTTTGGGCATCATCACTCTCGTTATCACTCATATTAGAACATCAAAAGTACCTATGATAAATGTAACAAAATATAGAATATTATAATTTATAAAATATATATGTAATATAAAAAAAAATAAAAAAAAAAAATAAATAAATAAAAAAATATGTATATATAAATATAGGGTGTAAAATAAATATACAAAATAAATCACGTTTCTACTTGCTAACAGCAATAATTTTACAGAAATAATTTAACTAACTAGGCTGCATAGGCAAGATTCCTTCGCCTTACAAGAGAACGACAAAACATAGCGTTCCGTTCTCTCGTGTGTTGTCAATGTCAAACAAACAAAATAACTTAACTAAAATTTATAAAAAAAAAAATGTAAACAAGCAAATCAAAACAGTGAAATCATGATGATAAGAGATGGTACTAGCTACCTCGGTCCTAAAAGTATTACAACAAGGTGTTTGCATACCTATTTATGCCTATGCAGAACACTACATAACAGCAGGTACTGTGGCTACTTTTTGGCAACTACACGCTTCCTCGGTTTCTCCTGCAGCTTAGAGGGAACAACGGTAGCACTAGCGGTGACCGGCGCAGATTCCAGCAATCCACTCAACTCAGCTACGGTGTTCACTTGATGCCGCTTGTCATCTGGGCCAAGCACAAACACACTCCCGTCCCGAGTCCAACACTTGGATACGCCAAAGCGCCGTCTTGCCGCCATAAAGATGTCATGACGTGCCTTGATTAAGAACTCTGAAAGAGTCACACCGCTGCCCTTCAGCTTGGTTTTGTTGAACCAAAATTTGTCGCGTATCAAGGAATCTTGAAACTTAACCATAATCGGTCTTGGCTTCTCACCACCGGAGCGCCCCATTCGATGGCTACGGCTGATGTTGGTTTCAGCCAATTGAGTCAACCCGAGATGGTTAGTAGCAAGCTTTAATACCTGTTCTAAGGCGTTTTCATCTTTGGCTTCAGGGACACCATGTATTAAAATAATCTTCCGCCGACTCCTTAACTCTCTCTTCACACCCTCCTGTGTAAGCAATTCTACTTGCTTCTGAAGACTGCCGAGTGCCTCTACTATGAACGCTTTAAATCCAGCGAAGTCAGCGGCCAATGAAGAAGTGGTGACAGTGGTAGTCGGGGTGGCCTTGTGGAGTTCTTCTTGAAACTTATCCATCCTGGAGTGGAACTGAGCAGCAATATCCTCCATGCACTGTTTTAGTGATTCCATCTTGTAGCAGTGTGGATAAGTTGAATCAAATACTTTTTTGTGTGTAGAATTTGTTGAAAGGAATTTATATTACTGTCAGCAGGTAATAGTGTCAGAGAAACATAATTTGTGGATGAAATTATCAAGAATTGTAAATATTTACATTAAATATATCACACGCGAAAAATTTCGATGCTTACTCATTCACACCTACCCTCCCATTCACACCTACCCACAAAAAAAAAAAAAAAAAAAAATTATCGCCGGACACTGTACAGTGGGAGTAGAGTGGCGGGATTAATAATGAAATATAAAAACCTTTTTGTAATATAAAAACCTTTATGTAAAATCAAAGCCTGATTTTAAAAGAGCAACCCTTCGAGTTTCTTGCTTGTTCTTCTCAGGGGAAAATTGCATTTTGAACAAGCAGTAGCTTAAAAAATGTAAAATTGACTATTTTAAGTATACTCTGTGTACCTACAAAATTAAGCATTTTTGACTTTGATTTTGTATTTAAAATGGCGGCTTTTTGCATAGGTATGTACGTAATGTACGTACGTTATTATTATTATTATTTATATTAATAGTACCAATTTTATTGTAATTTAATTAAAACATTACCCATTCAATTTTAACGGTAACCATTGTCAGTGACATAATAAGAATCTTTAATTGGCATAAGTTTGTTATTAGTTTTCTGTATAAGAATTTGTAATAATGCTGTTGATTCTATGTAAATAAATAAAATAAAATAAAGGTCGATGTGCAATTTTTATCGCCTTATCTAAATCTACCGCCAAACAGCAATGTTAAATAGCATTGTTGTGTTCCGGTTGTCAGAGATAAGATCCCCTAATGTGTTGGGGTTTCCGGATCAGTAGGCTTCCACCTTCGACCTGTCCTGTGTGATTGAGGTCAAGTACGAACCCGTCGTGCATAAATTAAAAAAAAAAAAAAAAAAAAAAAAAAAAATTATCGCCGGACACTGTACAGTGGGAGTAGAGTGGCGGGATTGTATACTCACAGAGCTGTGTGTGAGCCGCGAGGGCATTCTGTTTCGCGATCAGCAACTCTGGACCCGGTCGCGACACTGGCTCGTAGTAACCGCCTAAGGAAATTACACAATAGTCAGATACATTCATAAATTAGAACCTAGAGTGTCTCTTAGAGATAAGTTTAAGGAAATTAATATATTAACAATGGCACACAGCATACGCTTTTACAATAAAATACCAGAACATGTATTGAGTTTAACAGAGCTGAAATTTAAACGCCACGTTAGAGAAACTCTATGTAAGGAGGGTTATTACAGGATAGATGATTATTTAGGCGGTGTTAGCTGGTCGTTATGTTAATTGCTTTTGTTTTGTAATATGTGATATAAAATGTAATATTATTGTAAAGATGGAAACCAATTCAAAAGATGTGTTGTTGCGGAGTTTCTTGTCGCTGGTCGAAGCGATTAGTTTAAAAAAAAATAACATGTTGACTTTCAATAAGTGATATTTTTGTATCCTACATTGAATAAAATATTTTTGATTTTGATTTTTTTTTGCATCTCAATACATTTATGAGAATTTGTTATATGCAAAAAAAAAATATAACCTTATTCGCTAAAAATAGTGATAGGCACAATGTTAATACAAGGAATAAGAACCAGTTATCTGTTTATGTTAGCCGACTTCACAAAGTTAGTAAATAATGCAAAGGCCAATGTATACGCTTATACATATAATAAGGTTCCAGTAGACATTCAAAATTTGCCTTTAAATAAATTTAAAGCAATCATATAACAGAAATTATTAGCAAAATGCTATTATAAAATCACTGACTATTTGAATGATAAGCAAGCATGGATTTAGCTGTCTTATTATTCATATAATTATCAAATCACAAATTGTAACCCATAATCTCTTAAAAGAGCAACCCTTGAGTTTCTTTGTGAATGAACAGAAAAATCAAAATCAAAAATATTTTATTCAATGTAGGGATACAAAAATATCACTTATTGAAAAGTCAACATGTTTTTTTTTTTAAACTACATCCCTTCGCAAGGTGTTATGGTTAGGGAGAAGAAGCGACAAGAAACTCCGCAACAACACATCTTTTCAATTAGTTTCCATCTTTACAATAATATTACATTTTATATAACATATTACAAAACAATAGCAATTAACATAACGACCAGCTAACACCAGACCTCCTTATCGCCTAAATAATCATCTATCCTGTAATAACCCTTCTTACACAGAGTTTCTTTAATGTGACGTTTAAATTTCTGCTCTGTTAAATTTAAATGTAATTTTAATCTTAACAGTGACGTTTACAAGTGATTATTTTATCCTATGAAATAGAATTGATTTAATTCGGATATAAATCAGATTACATACAATACAGGGTCAATTTGAATTCGTGTAATTCGCGTGACGCCACTTTTGATTACGAACTGTCCCCAAGGAAACATAGTCGAATTCAATAAAAAAAAAAGGTTTACCCATACAAAGTAAACCATTCTGAAACCATCTTTAGTGTGGAAGTTGGAACAATTTGCCCTCAATACATGCAGTGCTTACAAAGTGTAAGCTTTGCTCGAAATACATTGTGGTGACAGATAACTTTTTTTAAATATTTCGAACACTTACACTGATCATCTATTCCCAAACTAAGCAAAGCATGTACTATGGGTACTAGATAACGGATAAACATACATAAATATTTATATAAACATCCATGACTCAGGAATAAATGTTCATATTCGTCACATAAACATTTACCCGTCGCGGGATTGGAACCCGCAACCGTTGGTTTCACTGACAGGGTCACTATCCACTACACCAATCGGTCGTCGAATAATTAATATTTCATACTGATGTGAACAAAAATATTCGAACCGTTTTGTGACAAAACGCTGTGCACGCTACTGGTTGGTCCTATTCTTTTTTAGTGCCTAAACCACGTGATCAGCCATTACGACACTAATGCAGTCTATTGTGACACTCGCGTGTGACAGTTCATTACCTGTAATATTGTTATGGCCGTTCGGCGGATAATACGGGCTGCCTTGAGGCTGCATGACGTTCTCACAACCTGAAACAATGCAAATAAACGGTAAACAGGTGTTGATAGTGCAAAAGGCAGATTTTCATTATTAATAATGAAATAGCCTGGCATGCGAACGAGCTGGTTATGTCCAAAATCAAAATCAAAATCAAAAAATGGTTTATTGAAATTTTTTTTGTTCTTGAAAATTTTTTGCAAATAAGATGGAGTTTCCCGGTCAGTACGCTACCACTTTCGGCCTCATCTTCACTTAACATCAGGTGTTATTGAGGTCAAGTGCTAACCCGTTGTGGATTAAAAAAAAATATCTCACAAAAACCACCGTACAACATGATCTTTATAGAATACACACTTATGGTTGTTATTGAAAATTTTGTGCACTAGTATACCCTACCCTCGCTTTCTCTCGCAGGGCACTAGCTGAAAATCAGTGTCTTACCGCTATAGGTGAGGATCCACACTGAGCGATGGCCCATTTGTGGTACAGATACACATACAACTCTATTATAAGTTGTAACAGTTGTACAAAATTTTAGTTTTTATTTTTATTACTGTGAAATAAGGCTACATTTTGTAAGAATAACACCAAGCAGAATGATTGTTGCGTCGAATATTTTTGTATGTGTTTATGTAATATACAAATAAACGCTTTATCTATCTATCTATCTTTATTTTGTAGGTACACAGGGTACACTTAAAATAGTCACATGTTACATTTCTTAAGCTACTTGCTCGTTCAAAAGGCAATTTTCCCCTGAGAAGAACAAGCAAGAAACTCAAGAGGTTGCTCTTTAGAAAAAAAGGTTTTTATATTACAAAATTATTAATTATTATTTTATATTATAATATTTCATTATTAATTGTGAATAGCCTGGTTATGCGAACGGGCTGTTTATGTCAATGAATGTTTATCATCTAAGTAGTCAGATATTTTATAATATGCTTTGTTAATAAGTTTCTGTTTTATAGTATCTTAAAATTTATTGACAGGAACATTTTGTATATCAAAAGGAACCATATTGAAGAAGCGTATACATAACCTTCTTTCAGCACTATTGTGCTGAAAAAAATAAAGGGCCATAACGTACACACCTTCGATCTCATCTTCACTTAACACCAGGTGTGATCGAGGTCAAGTGCTAACCTATTGGTTTTTTTTTATTGGTTATTTATTTATTATAGGTTAGCACTTGACCTCGATCACACCTGGTGTTAAGTGAAGATTAGATCGAAGGTGGAAGCGTACGTTATGGCCCACACCCTCTCCGTGTAAGAGATTGTGCCCTCAACAGATGAATTCTTCCAGATAATATTCTACCTGTGTGCCAAATTTCAACCAAATCGGTTTAGTCGTTTCGCCGTCATTGAGCAACAAACATCCAAAAATTTCGCTTAATTATAATATTTGTTAGGACGCAATAAAAACAGTGTTTCATTGAAGAATTCTTTAACCACTTGTAAGGTTGACTGGTGAAGGAGGAGACAAAACTGACCGTGTATGCTAAATTTTGTATCTGTGCTATTAACCGTTGAGGAGTTCCCTCTTGAGGAGACAACCCTGGCTGCAGCATCAGGTCATCGCGCTGTTTAGCTATCAAAACTGAACGTATTTACAAAATTTCGCAGCCGTGCTATTAACCGTTAAGGAGTTCCCCTCGTGAGGAGATGACCTTGGCTGCAGCATCAGGCCATCGCGAAAATTATGTTTAACTGTCAAAATTGGCCGTGTTTGCAAAATTTCGTACCCGTGCTATTAACCGTTAAGGAGTTCCCCTCGTGAGGAGACAACCCTGGCTGCAGCATCAGGTCATTGCGAAAATCATGTTTAGCTATCAAAACTGAAAGTGTTTGCAAAATTTCGTATCCGTGCTATTAACCGTTAAGGAGTTCCCCTCGTGAGGAGACAACCCTGGCTGCAGCATCAGGTCATTGCGAAAATCATGTTTAGCTATCAAAACTGAAAGTGTTTGCAAAATTTCGTATCCGTGCTATTAACCGTTAAGGAGTTCCCCTCGGGAGACAGACCTGGCTGCAGCATCAGTTCATATCTATCATAACAATGTATTGTCATCAGAACTGAACGAGTATGCAAAATCTCAGTTTCAGTAAACGGTTAAAATTTTAAAACAGATCACTTTACATTGCATTTGCAAATTGAATATTTTTTTTTAAATAAAAGCGACTTGAATTTCATTAAGAAATCAAGTCGCAAACAAAAATACCATATAAAATAGTTTGGTTGGTGGTTGAAGTATGGGAATGTCAACGGACCTCTAGTACAAACGCGGAGAACGAAACGATACCGCGTTTTAATTTCGGTCAGCGACATCTAGCGGCGGCGGAAAGAATTAAAAACTATTGAGCTCGATATTTGAAGAACTTTGCGCGACGAACCCAAGAGTTTAATACGGAGAAATTAGTTGTCATTACTTAAAAAAAATTAGTAAGTATAGACGATTTTTTCAATTTATAATAATAATGATTGGCAGCCAATAAAGCCATAGTTTTTAATATCATATAAATTGTACCGGATGAGTTTTTTTAACGCAAGGAAAAAATAAGGCATAGTAAGTGAAATAGAAGGTATTGGCATTGTTAGTTTAATTTTTTCTTCGAAACCATTACCGAATAAAGCGTTAACTGTGTCATTTGACGGTCGTGTTTGTAGCCTATATTCCACATAATTACATCATTAAATTAAATACGCTTGGTGTACTTCGACCAGCCTCCCCAAAATTATAAAATTGTATTAGTTATACACTTTATTTTAAAAAAAAGGACAACAATGATCCTGTGGGTTTCTTGCGCCGCTTCTTTTCCCACAGATGATTTCCCTTTCCGAAGCGGTAGTAGCTTGGACATACCGACTGACAGATAAATGCAATAAACCTTTTTTTATTTCCAGTAAATTTAAATTGACATTCAACAAATTATATCGTATAACTTACGTTGAAATAAATGCTTGAAGTTTGAAATAAATAAAGAAAATTTGGAGAAAATTTGATTTTCAGATAAATTTCACATGATAAAAACCCTACGAGTCCCGCCAGTCGCATATAGAATAGAATACATTTATTCGTTGACCATGACACACATCATACACATACAATATGAGTTGGTATACAGTTAAAAGTAATATCGGAGACGTGACCCATATCAGGGGCAACGAAATGGTCCAGACTCAGCATGTGCTTTCATTCTGCCAGAACCATTGAGATACTCGTATGTGCGCATCTCAGGGCACACAAAATTCGATTGACATGCTGCCAGCGCGTGCGTTTTTGAATAAAAAACTTCTATTTCACTTACCTAATATGCCCTATTTTTTTTTTACGGTAAAAAAAACTCTACGGTATAATATATTATATAATGTATAGGTAGTTTAGTTTCTAAATTTAGTATTTTTAGTCAACACGCTTTCATTAGCTTCACTTGTAACTAACAATGTAATCAAATCTTGAAAGTTCATTTTAACTTACTTCTAATTGTCGTATTGAAATGAAACTTTCTATGTATATGTAATTCTGTTAATAATACTATAATTTGGTATCTTGGAGCTGATCTGATGATGGAGCCTGGAGGTGGATGGTTGAAACTCTTCAGTGGCCACTAGTAAACCCCTCGAGTTTGGGCTCATATGATTTGTTTTGACGAGTCCAATATATTACGCTTGGTGTCGACGATCTGATGATGGAGTTACAGAAGTACACACAAAAATATTTGACGGTACATTATTACGGCTTCTTCTTCTTATTTTTGAGAATGGCAACCAGCCAACCTCACTGTCGATGGACATTACTGCCAGTTTCGAGTGAAAAATTTTATTTCTCTTATTCCTTCAGTTTATAAGTCAGTCTCAGTCAAAACAAGTAATTCGTCGTATACTTGGCGTATACAGAGTCTAGTCACGGTCAAGTCATTCTTCAGTAAAGTGGCAGAATGCTTTACAAAAGATTTTGGCGGCTTCTTGTGGGAACCCGAAAGCTCCGTTATGCACTTTAATTTAACACTAACGTTTGCTGCACAATATTCTGCCATTATTAAGCTTCAAAAGTTAGAATGCACAAATTATAAGAATTATAAAGAAAAATGCAACTTCAGTCGCCGAGATCCCGACAAAAAGCCTTATTACGGCTTATTACATTTATCTGTCAGTCAGTATGTCCAAGCTACTACCGCTTCGGAAATGGGAAATCGTCTGTGGGGAAAGAAGCGGTGAAAGAAACCCACAGGATCATTGTTGTCCTTTTTTTAAAAATAAAAATTATACAGGTAAAACAATTTTATAATGTGGGAGCTGGTCGAGTGTACACCAAGCGTGTTTGCCATTCAGATAGTCACAAATTTTGTGATAACCTTTTTTTGTTAATGTTGTTTTGACATGATCTTTAAATAATTTAACAGTTAGATTAATGATATTCTCATGTATAAGGTTATAAAAGCTTATACAATGCCCCATAAATTATGTGTTAACTTTGCTTAGTCTGAACATAGGGGGAAGCCAATTTGGCCTTATATCTCAATTTTTTGGGAATACAGAAATATTTTTTTCCAACGTACATAATATCGTAAATAAACAGTGAAGGAACAGTTAAAATATTAATTTCTTCAAACCTGTCCCAGAGAGAGTCATGTCGAAGCAGATTAGATTAAGATTAAGTTTGGAATCTGCCGTGCCCTTACAGGGTCTCATGTATGGACTATTGTTTTTTATATATTAGATTAGATTAGATTTATTTAGTTCACTTTTACAATAGCATGTCATACATACAGTTTCGTAAATTTATGAAATCTAAAATAAAAGTGATTGTCAAACATAAAACAAAAAATAATAACATAAAAAACAAATTCCTGTATACAATAGTAAAACATATTGTTATATGTATGTCAAAATTAATTAAGAAAGTATAAGTATGTAACCATTGTTACGTCAACGTCATACCATTTTAGAATAATCAAAATGAAATAAAACAAAACAAAATAAAATATAAACCATGTCATGAGATTATTGATTTGCCATAATAAAAATTATAGTTGAATACAAGTTAAAATAGATATATTAAAATAGAAAACATGTCAGGAGGTTATGAAAATGTCATATCCATATACTCTTTAATAGAATAAAATTCATTTTCCAACAAAAAGTTTCTCAGTTGGCGAATGAATGCGTCGTCATTTTTTTCGTCACGTAAATCTGCGGGTAGATGCTCATAGTACGTAGGCCCGATCACACGGGGGTTTTTTGTCGCGAGTGCTGTGCGTCGTGAGACAGATTGTAAGCGACCTGTACTCCTTAATAGATGTCCACCTCCGACACGACGGCTAAAACTAGACATATTCCGCCGCACAAATAATATCACTTGGTATAAGTACAGTGAGTACAATGTCATTATTTTTGTTTAATGAAAATGGGTTCTACATGTGTCTCTGGGTTTAACTCCACTTAGGATTCTTATTGCCCTTTTTTGTAGAATGAAGACGCGGTTTGCATCAGCTGAGTTACCCCAAAGAATGACGCCATACGACATAAGTGAGTGGAAATACGCAAAATACGTCTGCCTCAGCACGTCTGTTGATATAAGTGGGCGGAGTTTCCGTAACGCATATGCAGCACCACTCAGTCGATCGCAAAGTGATTGTATATGGGACTTCCAGTTTAGATTGCTATCTAACTTGAATCCCAGGAATTTTACCTGTTCACACAATGGTACCGGGATGGACATATTCATTGGTCTCTGATTTGTTTTAGCCGTGAAGATTATCCCATTCGATTTAGTGACATTCAGAATTATAAGATCTAATGTACACATGAAAGCATGAATAAATGAATATGAATATGATTATAAATTGCTCGTAATGCTCTCTTTTGCAAAATAAAAATATGTCCTATGTCAGCTGCTGTTCCCCTAATCGACGACCGATTGGTGTAGTGAATAGTGACCCCGTCAGCGAAACCAACGGTTGCGGGTTCGAATCCCGCGACGAGTAAATGATTGTGTGATGAATACAAACATTTATTCCCGAGTAATGGATGTTTATGTAAATATTTATGTATGTTTATCCATTATCTAGTTTCCATGGCACAAGCTTTGCTTAGTTCGGTGACTAGATGATTGATGATGATGATGATTGGTGTAAGTGTCGAGATATTTATTTATTTATTAATTAAGCCTGCATCTATGTTTCACAGTTTGATGAATCAAATTTGGGATATCTCACTAATGTTTAACGTATGTATGTTTATATCTATTATTTTATATATTTTTTTAAGTCATTGGTGCACAACCTGCGCTTCGTCCGGTGAGCGAGGGCGCCGGAGGCCCACCTTCCAGTCTCTCTCCAGATGGTAGCGGTATTTAAAGAGTTAGTACCCCAGGAGGGTACCAGCACTGCTGGAGAATCCCTCATCGCTCAGGCTGCCCTACTTATTCTGGGGTGGACACCTTCCTCAAAGGCCGGCAACGCATCTGTGACCCTTTTGGTGTTGCGGGTGTCCATGGGCGGCGGTGATTGCTTTCCATCAGGTGACCCGCATGCTCGTTTGCCGCCCTCTCATATAAAAAAAAAAAAAAAAAAACAACCTACTGGCTTTTATCCCGTCCTACTTTTTTATCTACCCAAAGGTTGTCTGGTAGAGAAAGAAAAAAAATCAACAAACTAACAAACGAACATCCAAACTTTCGCATTTAAAATAAACAAATAAATAACCTTGGACATACACACAGCGCCATCTAGTTCCACTTTAAGCAACTATAGGCTTGTGTTGTGGATACCAGTCGGTTGATATACTACATAAATACATAATTTTTTTGTAAATAAATACTTATTATGAATAAAAACATCCATAACACGGGTACACATGTCCGTATACATCATATAAACCAATAAAAACATGCAGTGCCGCGTTTATATGTAATTGTATGAACTGTGAAATTTCACTATTTAATCGACGCTCTGGCAATAATTCAAAGTCAATATCTATTGCTAAAATCGTTGTGTGTGCTTTTAAATATATAAATAAATTATCATCATCAGCCCGTAAACATCCCACTACATGGATATAGGCCTTCCCTCGTATATGAGGGAGTATGGGCCATAGTCAACCATATGCATTTGAATTTCTGTTTCTCAGGCATGCTGGTTTCCTGACGATTTTTTTCTTCACCGTTTTTTTCAGTCGGTTATATGAAGTAATTAAATTAAAATTAAAAACTCATTGGTACATGGCCTGCCTGGGAATCGAACCCAGACCTCCTAAATTGGGAGACCGCGCCTGAACCGCTGAGCCACCGCTCCGGCTCCCGCTTATTCAGGTACTGTATTAAAGGAAACCATACACTAACCGCTGGCATCTGGCTCCTGTTTGACCTGATGCTGAAGGTGCTCCAGGAGGCGTTGGTGAGACGCGGCCCGGTGTCCCATGTACATTGAGCTGGCATCTGTAATGTACACGAAGAAAATCAATCAGTATCACGTTAATAGCCCATAAAAGTGCTTTCATCGCTTTGCGTGGGAGGATTTGCCCTAGCTACGCTGGGCAGGCGGATTGGGTATCGCAGATTTTTTGAGAGCACTTCACCTCTTCGTCGAAATTGGACTTGTATAGATAATAAATAAATAAATAAATATCCTTAGACATACACACAACGCCATCTAGTTCCACAGTAAGCAACTATAGGCTTGTGTTGTGGATACCAGATGGTTGATATAACTACATAAATACATTTTTTTTTTGGAAATAAATACTTATACTTATTATAAATGAAAACATCCATAACTCGGGTACACATGTCCGTATTCATCACACAAACATATGTCCCTAGCGGGATTCGAACCCGCAACCTTTTGGTGTAGTAGCCAGAGTTGCTAACCACTACACCAAACAGGTCGTCCTCCGCAAACCAAATAGATAGATAGATAAGCATCTATTTGCATCCATGTACACACACATAACAAATTTTACATATGAATGAAGTCGTTTAAAAATACAACTAAACAATAAAACACAAGTACAGAAACAACAAATATTATGTGTGTGCCGCAGTATACAAAAAGGCTACAGTTCAGTGTACGGATTTGCCCGAGGCGGGCAAAACAATGCGGGCGGGTATAATCGAATCCCTTGTCCTATGTAGACATTGAGATTGTTGGAGATCATTAAATTCAATAAGGAAAATGTATCATTGGTTCAAACAGTTTTAAGGATCATTCAATATTAGAAAGATATTTGTATCATTGGTTAACAACTTTGAGGATCATGCAATATTAAAAAGATATTTGTATCATTGGTTAACAACTTTGAGGATCATGCAATATTAAAAAGATATTTGTATCATTGGTTAACAACTTTGAGGATCATGCAATATTAAAAAGATATTTGTATCATTGGTTAACAACTTTGAGGATCATGCAATATTAAAAAGATATTTGTATCATTGGTTAACAACTTTGAGGATCATGCAATATTAAAAAGATATTTGTATCATTGGTTAACAACTTTGAGGATCATGCAATATTAAAAAGATATTTGTATCATTGGTTAACAACTTTGAGGATCATGCAATATTAAAAAGATATTTGTATCATTGGTTAACAACTTTGAGGGTCATGCAATATTAAAAAGATATTTGTATCATTGGTTAACAACTTTGAGGATCATGCTATATTAAAAAGATATTTGTATCATTGGTTAACAACTTTGAGGATCATGCTATATTAAAAAGATATTTGTATCATTGGTTAACAACTTTGAGGATCATGCAATATTAAAAAGATATTTGTATCATTGGTTAACAACTTTGAGGATCATGCAATATTAAAAAGATATTTATATCATTGGTTAACAACTTTGAGGATCATGCTATATTAAAAAGATATTTGTATCATTGGTTAACAACTTTGAGGATCATGCTATATTAAAAAGATATTTGTATCATTGGTTAACAACTTTGAGGATCATGCTATATTAAAAAGATATTTGTATCATTGGTTAACAACTTTGAGGATCATGCAATATTAAAAAGACATTTGTATCATTGGTTAACAACTTTGAGGATCATGCTATACTAAAAAGATATTTCTATCATTGGTTAACAACTTTGAGGATCATGCTATATTAAAAATGGATCTGTATCATTGGTTCAAACAATTTTGAGGATCATGCAATGTTAGAGATCTGTATATTCAACATCTTTGCGGATCCAATATCAAAAAAATAAATAAAAAATCCCAGAATATGGTTAAACGACTGAAAAGCATGAAACACTATGGATCATAGTGAATACAATGGTAACTCATGTGTTTCGTGCCAGGTAACAAATTATCTTCAGTAGGACAGTGGTATTTTGCTTTATATGTATATATCGGTGAGTTTTTTTTTTACCGTAAGGAAAAAAATAGGGCGTATTAGGTAAGTGAAATAAAAGATATTGTATATTATTCACTGGAGTGGCAGCACCATTAATTTTCATTTCCCAAGAAGCATTAATCTCAGGCCGGCGCCTGGATTAATTATGGTTACGAGAAAAAAAAATAACTTCTATTTCACTTATCTAATATGCATTATTTTTTCCTTACGGTAAAAAAACTGATCCGGTATAAAGATTTCCTGTGACCTCCATGGATCAAGATGAATCAAAGATGTCCACCTACACATAGTCAGTGAGATACATAACCCTTTCTTCATGCCGTAGGCGGGTAAAAGAGAAATGGTTCAAACAGCTTTAGGGACCATTAAATATTGTAAAGGCAAGTGCATTATTGGTTCAACTAACTTTGAGGATCAGTTTATATCAAAAAGAGAAATGTATAATTTAATCAATCAACATTTATGACCCTTAAAATCTGTCAAACTCAAAATGAGCCACAAACTGATTACCGCTGCTACCAGGCCCGCATAACCTAACGAGAGTTTAGAGGATATTATATAATAGATACTTACCTAATTGATCTTTAGTTCGTTCATACAAAAATTTATCTTCATCCTTCACATCGACCTCCTGCTTTATAGGACTCTCATTAAAAAAATTCTGATTTTCCGGAACCCTATGCTGTTCTTGAAGCATCTGTAAATTGTGCTGTTGATTCCTCAGCACCTCCACACTGTCCTGATAACTCTGGTACGCGTACTCCCTCTGGTAATCCTTCTCATTGAAACCGGTGTATATTTCTGGTATCTTGTGATACCCGTTCTCTATAGGCTTCGGGTAATCGATTTTGTCGTAGCCATTGTGAGATTTGCGTTCCAATGCGTATTTCTCCGCTTCTTTATTGTACTCCTCGTTTGTCTGCGGTATATAGTCGTCCTGCTTTGTATAATCTTTGGGAGCTTCGTAGTTCTTGTCGTCATATTTCGCCTCTTTCTGATACATTGGTACCGGAAACTCCTTCTCTTTATATGCGACTGGGTAATCCAGCTGTTCTGAGTTGAATGACGCTTCGGATGCTTCGCTGTAGCTGTTGTTGGGTTGAGTGTCGTCCTCCTCTGACTGTACGGGATCGGTTTGCATGAACGCGTCCTGTTTTTTCGGTTTCAACGGTACCAAGGGTTGGGGTGGATTGCTGGGTTGTGGGGGTAGGTTGCTGGCGATCGTGCTTAGTGTTTGCAGGCGGTAGGCGGTCTGTAAAACGATGAATTCGCTGATTAGTTACGGCGATGCGACTGAAGATACTGAGGACTAAGACTGCTCTGACGCAGCAAAATGGATTGTTTCAGCAAAGGGTGAGCGCAACTTCAACCACATACATATATGGTATCAACCACATACATATCTCATCCGGTATACCGGATGAGATTTTAAGTTATCCATAGTAACAGAAAAAATGCAGTATATTGTTGTAAATTCGATATTTTGAAAATGTCTTCTACAAATATTTTAGATCTATTTATCCTGCGTAAAAAGGTCGGTCTATTTATTTCGAAAAATTTGGACTTGAAAGTTTGTATGAACTACCGTGCGAGATAGACGCTCTTAAATAAATTTCGGTTCAGTAGAATACCTGTGATCTTGGGCTTCAGACTAATTGCCGTCAGTACAAAGCAATCTTTGCAATACTTACATTAGAGTCGTGACTTTCACTGCTCGCCACAGCCTCAATCTGGGGGTGGGTGGTATGGCTGGGCAGTACCCACTTGTCGGATTTGTCCCTGAAAAACAAAGACGATATTTAAGCCTGGTATATAATCATCATCAGTCCGTAAACATCCCGTTGCAGGGATACAGACCTTCCTCATATTAAGGGAGTATGGGGAGATAGTCCACCACGCTGGTGCAATGCGGGTTGGGGACTTCACATGCCTCAGAATTTTTATTTCTCAGGCATGCAGGTTTCCTCACGATGTTTCCCTTCACCGTTCAAGAGCAGTCGGATAAATGCACATAAGTAATTAAATTAAATTTTTTGGTACCTGGACCTCACAAATTGGGAGACTGTCTCCTCCACTGAGCCATCGACGCTTCCTGGTATAATAAATAATAATAACTAATGTTTGTTTTATTTAAAGCCTACTTAAAAGTACATTCTGTTAAAAATATTTTACATTGTAAGTAATTAATAACATTAGAGACAGTAATCGCTCGTCGGTTAGTGGTTGACAACAATTGTGAGACATAAAAATAACAGTACACTCAGATAAGTGTCGCAGGGATACGACTCAGCTATATGCTGAGCTTATAAGACCTCAGCGCTGGTTTACTGTTGTCACTTAGAGATAAGTTTAAAGAGTAACCTTTAAAGTTCTAACCTTTTCGTCACAGTACATTTTTGAAAAACTTAATATATGTAAAAAAAAACATAGCATCATTTAGGAAAAATAGTGATAAACATGATGTCGATACAAGAAATAAAGATAAACATGCAGGTCATGATAGCAGACAGCAGACCCAAAATCAGTAATTCATTTCGAACGCTATGCATACGTATTTTAAATAAGGTACCATTGATGTAAATCTTCCTTCCAATAAAATTAAAGATTCTATAAAACAGAGACTAATTAAAGAAAGGATATTATGAAATATTAGACTATTTAGATGATAAACTTCCTTGGACATAACCAGCTCGTTCACATGTCAGGCTATTTCACAATTAATAATGAATTATAAAAGCCCATATGTAATATAAGAACCTGTTTTTAAAAGAGCAACCCCTCGAGTTCCTATGTTTTTCTCAAGGGAAAATTTTGAACAAGCAGAAGATAAAAAAATGTAAAATTGACTATTTTAAGTGTACCCTGTGTACCTACAAAATAAAGCATTTCTGATTTTGCCTATAGACTTTTATATCTAAAGCAAGCTACCGACTTGTTGGAAAACATTTTTATAGGTACTTTATCACTGCCTTTAAGATTATGGGAAGTTGAAAGCGTATCCTTACTGGACTAAAAACTGCGCCTGCGACGCCTATTTACCGTTTACTTAGTGACTCAGCTATAATCTTTCTATGTAGTAACGTTATTCTGAGCATCAATTTTACTCGTTTTTAGGATTCCGTTGTGAAAAAGGGACTCTTATAGTTACGCCATATCTGTCTGTCTGTCCGATAATAAATCATTAATAAATTATTTGTCTGGAGAATACTCCACACAATAAGGTCCATGTTTGTTAGTACAGTCACCTATAACTACGAGTATATTAGTAATTTTGGTAGACATTGAAAATTTTAAAATATCAATCTATCATCTCATCGCCATTACATCTTCGGACTACTAGGCGCGGGAAGGGATTCCACCCGTATGTAGTTAACATACCGAACATTCGCACTAAGCGGTTCCACTCTTCATTCATAATGCGAATAGCCAAGGCATGGAACTCCCTTCCGGCGTCAATCTTTCCTGAATCCTACAACCTTGGGATCTTCAAGGGCAGGGTGAATAGGCATCTACTGAGATCGCGTGCTTCATCTTCGACCACATCGTCACTTCCCATCAGGTGAGATTGTGGTCAAACGCGTATCCAGTTAATCATAAAAAATAATACAATTTAAAGAAATTAATATATATTAACAATGGTGTCGATTCGGATGTATACCAACTAAACTAAAACCAGTTTTAAAGTAGTACTGTCTCTTTCTCCTTTGAACAGTACGATGCGACGGCACCACTCCAAAACTGGTTTTAGTTTAGTTGGTGTACATCCGAATAGACACCATTAGCATCGCAATATGTTTACGAAAACTTAATGTGTCTAAGAAAAAATCTAGAATCTTTTAAGAAAAATAGTGATATAACATAATGTTATAAGATATAAAAATAAACTTGCTGTTCATGTCAGTCGTTTACACAAAGTCACTAAGTCATTTAAGGGACAATGTATACGCTTTTATAATAAGGTTCCAGTGGACATTCAAAATGTAGGTACCTTTAAATAAATTCAAAACCATCATAAAACAGACATTATTTACCAAAGGCTATTATAAAATTTCTGATTATCTGGATGATAAGCAAGCATGAACACAAACCGCTCGGTGATATTCAGTTTAATTATACAATATAATATAATTGTAACCCAAACTTATTTAAAAGAGCAACCCTTGAGTTTCTTGCCCGTTCTTCTCTGGGGAATCAGCTTTGTGAATGAGCAATAATGCCAATAATTTTAATATTAAGATAATAAATGTGACGTTTCAAGTGATAAGTTTTTATCCAACGTAATAAATATTTCTTGATTTGATTTCAAATGTCAATTGAAATATAGAATTTGTAAAATGTATATATCAACATTATTTACATAATAATGTTGATATATACATTTTACATAGGTATTTGGGGTAAAATTCAATATTGCGTGTGGTATGGGCCACTGGTACACGCAACGATGATTGTCGTTAACCAGTGTTTTTTTTTTAATGCACAACGGTTTGGTACTTGACCTCAATCACACCTGATGTTAAATGAAGATGAGGTCGAAGGTGGAATCGTACTGACCCGGAAATCCCAACACATTTGGGGGACTGGCTATCTTATCTCCGACAACCGGAACACAACAATGCTATTAACATTGTTGCTTGGCGGCAGATTTAGATAAGATGGTGGTAGCTAGCCAGGCGGACATTTAAAATGCCCTACCACCAACCAAACCGAGTACTTAAACATGTACCCCGCTGGGGATCGAACCCGCGACCTCCGAATAGTAAACCCGACGTTGTTTACATTGAGCCACGGAGGCGGTTAAATTCAGCATTAGGCCGGTGTTTCATGAATGGCCCATCCATGCGGCCTAGCCACTATAATCAGCAGGCTGTTGCCGCTGGCATGTGTAATCTAATCATCGATTAAATAGTGCCGAAATCTTGAAAAAAAAAAAATATTTTTAGTGTTCCACCCCTACACGTAAGTGGGGACGAATTTTCTTTTATTTCTGTACCCCATCGTGTGGGGTGTCGTTGAATAAATAGTTAAAAAAAAAATTCCACGTTATCTTGAACAGTTTTTTCGCTTCAGGGATCCGTCTACGAAATATCATTTTTTTTTTTATATGAGAGGGCGGCAAACGAGCATGCGGGTCACCTGATGGAAAGCAATCACCGCCGCCCATGGACACCCGCAACACCAAAAGGGTCACAGATGCGTTGCCGGCCTTTGAGGAAGGTGTAGTCTCTTCTCTTGAAGGTTCCAATGTCGTACTCGTTCGGGAATACCGCTGCAGGAAGTCCGTTCCACAGGGTGGTCGTACGTGGTAGGAAGTTTCTTGAGAAATCAAGAGATATTCCTACGAAGTGAATGTGGATGGTAGTGTTGGTAGGGAAAGACACGGCGAACGTACCATGATCAAATCGGGGATGTCTTAAAGGCCAAGGAGTACCCTAAACCGACGAGCATGTATGAACAACCTTATGAGAGTGAATGAAGCAAAAAGTTGTGTCAGGATCGTAGCAAGTGGAAGTCTGTGGTCTCTGCCTACGGCTACGGGAAACAGGCGTGACTTTATATACAGGGCGTCCCAAAGTTATGGGACATGAAGGGGAAGTACCTTAAATATCGTAGATAGTGAATTTTGCTCAAAGAAGACTTTATGTTATTTTTAAAAGTTAGTAATTCTGCATTCATAGATTTTCTAAAAATTACTTGCTTCGGCTGGGAATCGAACCGACTTAAATGTGAAAAAAAAAACACCCTACTTTTATGATGCCAATCGAAAGAATAGCTAAAAAATAATAACTCTGCCTAAGTAACATAGTATTTTAAAAGAAAGGAACAACATAAAATGATTGAGTCAAATTTCAAGAAAGTTACCTCTCTAGTTACATCTGTAGTTATAGTTATAGCTATCTCTGTTAGTTGTTAATACCTACTTAATTGACTACGGCAGTTTCATGTATGTTTTTTATTTGATTAAAATGATTAATTTCACGTTGTTCCTTTCTTTTAAAATACTATGTTACTTAGGCAGAGTTATTATTTTTTAGCTATTCTTTCGATTGGCATCATAAAAGTAGGGTGTTTTTTTTTTCACATTTGAGTCGGTTCGATTCCCAGCCGAAGCAAATAATTTTTAGAAAATCTATGAATGCAGAATTACTAACTTTTAAAAATAACATAAAGTCTTCTTTGAGCAAAATTCACTATCTACGATATTTAAGGTACTTCCCCTTCATGTCCCATAACTTTGGGACGCCCTGTATATGTACCTACGGAACCCTACACTGAGCGTGCCCGGTTTTTACTTTTAATCTTCTATTTAATAGAACGCAGTAGGGGAAGAACCGCAGCTGACACAACGGGATTCCCCGTGACACGCATTACGCAGCATGTCGCAATGAGGCGTATAATCTCAATGTACATATAAAAGGTTTGTCTGTTTGTATTTCGTTTAATAATGTATCGCAGCCCGCTTTGCAGATTCAGGAAAATCATTTACAACGGACTATTAACTCTGCTGAAGACTTCGTGTATATGTCTTGTGATATGTAGTAAATCACCTTGACTATTTGACTCCTAGTCAAAGAAATGTATCAATATAATGTCTTCTAAACATAAATTCAAAAATATAAATTTTAGGTTATAAAGAATATCTGTATTGTATTTTTTTATTTTTTTATGCCTAACGGGTTGGTACTTGACCTCAATCACACCTGATGTTAAGTGAAGATGAGGTCGAAGATGGAAGCGTCCTGACCCGGAAACCCCAACACATTTGGGGGACTGGCTATCTTATCTCTGACAACCGGAACACGACAATGCTATTAATATTGCTGCTTGGCGGCAGATTTAGATAAGATGGTGGTAGCTAGCCAGGCGGACATTTAAAATGCCCTACCACCAACCAAACCCAATACTTAAACATGTACCCCGCTAGGGATCGAACCCGCGACCTCCGAATCGTAAACCCAATGTTGTTTACATTGAGCCACGGAGGCGGTTGAAATTGTATAAATGTATGAATCTGTGTAGAATATCAAATTTGACAACTGAATAATGTTTAATTAGAAAATAAGTTAACTAATATAATTTTTGCATGCCGCATCACTGGTAGAACATAAGATCCTCAAACTAATTTGTGGCCTTATAATCTATGTTCTTGCAAATAAACCTCTCCAACTGTTGGAGCACAGCCTTATCACTCAAGGAGAGGGTATGAGCAAATAATCCACCACGCGGGCCAGTTCGGATTGTTAGTTTTTTGTCAGACTAGTTGGTAACTCATTGTATGTGTTTCAAAGCAGTGTGTGCCCACTAGTGAGTGGGCACCCATCTAGGGACTAAGATAACAGAACCAATTGAAAGTCACCCTCAAATCAGCAGTAGTACTCTGTATGGCGCCTATTTAAGGTATTACCAGCCTCCACACTCCTCCCACTGCAACTCCTGTAAGCCAGGATCAACAGTGGTACTCTGCACGGCGCCTACTGAAGGTAGACGGTGTCCTACGTGTCTCTATTGCTACCTTGGGCCCCAGACTAATTAAAGAAGAGTTAAAGGTGTAAAGTAGGAAAGAAGTTTCCCCCGCCCCGGGAGTGTAGCTAATTGAATTCAAAATCAGCACTAAAGCTTAACCTATGGGGAAGGGGACCAAGTTATGCTTGACACCCTGTTTTGTACACCACGGACAGAGCCACAAAGCAGTGAGTGTTAATGTTTAGGAAGCAAAAGGCTACCGCGAATAATAATGCCAATAGTAATCGTGGCAAAATTTCCTAAAGGCTTGGAAATTATGTCGGGTCGCCACTAAATCGGTGTAGAAGACCGGATGGTTCTACGATGGATGGTTATACGAGGACACTTTATCTAGCATGACCCTCCTTTCATTAGACGCCTATTTAAGGTAGACGGTGTTCTAAGTGTATTGTTGCCTTGGAATCGAGAACTACCGCCGATACCAGGCTAGCATAACCGAGCGTCGTACACTTCACGGCGCTTGCTGAAGGTAGACGGTGCCTTACGTGACTTTATTGCTACGTGCTCCATATTAAAGAAAGAAATAAGTTGTGCTAGTAGGAAAAGGGATTCCCACTTCCCCCTCGGCAAAAAGATTTTTCTCACTTACACACCCTATTTCTTTCAGTGTCAGATTGCTGAAGAGCCAAAACACTGATCTTCAGCTTTTACTCCTCAGCTTATCTATGCAAGAGAAGCTTCTAAACCATATAAAATTACACAGCCGGGTTTTTGATTTTTTTTAATTAGGTGGTTGTTTTAGGATAGCAATGCTAAAACCTAATTAAAAAAAAAGGATAGCTATGCTTTAGACCACTGTCCAGTAAGGACGTCCGTGATTTTTTGCACATGGACAGAGTACCTGTCAGTATTAGAATAAATTTTTTTTCAAACAAACAGGCAGGTTGCTTGAGATATAGAGCAGGTTGCTTGAGGTTAAGACGCGGTCTCCCAATTTGGGAGATTGGCCATGTACCAATGAGTTTTTAAATTTAATTTAATTAATTATGTGCATTTATCCGACTGCTCTTAAACGGTGAAGGAATACATCGCAAGCCTGAGAAATAAAAAAAAACAAAGGCATGTGAAGCCCCCGACCCGCATTGGGCTAGCGTAGCGGACTATGGCCCATACTCAAGGGAATTATTATTATACAAGGGAAGGCCTATATTCCTGCAGTGGAATTTACGGGCTGATGATTATAAACTTATCATTGTGATTGCGTCGGAGAATATACGTAGAAATACTATTTTTTTATGATTGACTGGATTCGCGTTTGACCACGATCCACCTGATGCAAAGTGACCATGTGGTCGAAGATGAAGCACGCGATCTTGAAGCTCTTGAAGATCCCGAGGATTCAGGAAAGACTGACGCCGGAAGGGAGTTCCATGCCTTGGCTGTTCGGATGATGAATGAAGAACCGAACTTCTTAGTGCGAATGTTCGGTATATTAAGTATATACGGGTGTATATGTATATATATATACTGTAACTATTTTCAAAAAAAGTCGTTATATAACTTCTTTATATTTATGAAAAATTTCACCGAGGGCAATTATCACGACTCAATATAATTTAGAAAATACAAAGTATAGTCGTCACTGATTACTTGTATGTCATACTTTATATTTATATAAGTATGTCATACTTTATATTCGTATGTATTGAAATATGTACTTATTTATGTATTTATGTACTTATTAGTATGTAGTTACATTTATATTCAGTTAGGTTTTTTTATCTATCATATTTATCCATTTTTTAGATTGTGCACGTCTTATCTGCCTCTTCCAGTCATATCTCTCTTTCGTAGGTCTGCTGGAAGAAATTTCATTGTAGAAATAAGCAGAACCTGTTGTGTCGTCTCTATTATGTTGTATCTGTATGTCTTTTTTTCTTGTGTGCAATAAATGATAAATAAATAAATTAATTAATTAATTTTTTACAAAATTTGTTAAATGCAGTTCACAACGCAATGAAGTTTACAGTGCTAACTTTAATTTAATATAGTATTTGTATTGTATTGTATGTGTGTGTGGCTGTTGCAGGTCATCGGAGACCTGTATCACTGCGACCGTTGCAGATCTATTGTGATCGCCACTGACCTACAGTTCGTTGCTCAGGTTTGCCTCTTTGAGGAATTGGATAATTTTCCTGGCACCGATGGTTTTTATCTCATCCGGGTGTAATAAGTGGCTGCCCAGGTGGATATTGAGTTTACGCATTAGCGGGCCACATTCACACAGCAGATGTGCAGGTGTTTCCTCTGCGAGGAGGCAAAGTCTGCACATTCCTGTTTCTCGGAGCCCTATGTTGAGCAGGTGTTTGCTCAGACAGCAGTGTCCCGTTAGTGCCCTTGTGAGAATGCGTAAATTGTTCCTACTGAGTGCCAGCGCTTCGCCGGCCGCCTTCTTGTTGAAGGCTTTGATTAGTGATTTGGAGTGTGTTAAACCTGGCGTGTTCGTCCAGAGTTTAAGAGCTGCTTGGGTACACCGGTTCCTTAGGGTAAAGCGAATTAGGCTTTTTGAGATACCGCAGAAAGGCTCAGGGCCGTACTGGGATCCGCTAGCCCCCAATTTCGCTAGTTCGTCGGCTTTTTAAGTAATATAGTAAGTTTAATAACTAAATACCTATAACTAAAGCAAGTTACAGAATTGTTATGAAAACATAATTACTGATAATCTATCCATGTATAAAAAAATCAGGAACTTTAAGATTATGTGTAACTTACACGTAAAATTACGTGTTTTTACTGGACTACATGTAACCATGTCCTTTAATTTGATGGCACATTTGAACAGAGCCACGAACGCAAGCTACTACGATAAACCATACGAAATCTGCTTGATGCTCGCCTGATATATCCAATTCCTAGTAATCTAGCGGTAACAGATAACCCAATAATTAAATTTTGAGCCGTTGTTTACTCTTTAAATTCCTTCAAACGTTTTCGACACTCTTATTATTTTCTATATATTGGGTATTTACCTATGAAATTGGAGTTTTTTTTTCTTCGTTAATCATATGTATCAATTCCTGCGATTTTAAAAGCTCCATCCAAATTTGTGTCTTTTTAATTTCTGGGCTAAGTCACATAATAAAAAAAAATGTGAACAGAGCTCTTTTCATGTGCTACCCCATAATCATTTCTTAGATTCGTTGAAATCTTTTATAAAGCGGTTACCTTTTAAAAATTAACGCTGCCTATACTTAATGTGTTCCGATAATACACACAAAGTTTAGCTAAATTTGGATTTGCCGTTGCCAACAAAAAAAAAAACAAAAATGTTTGTATGGAGAAAACAGTCTTAATGAAATTCTTCAATCAATTTCATAGGCAAGGACCTATTGTATCTCAATACTTGTCTCTCAATACTCAATACTCGTTTTAACCTCTTGGTACGACACGACATTCACCTTTAGCTTTCACTTGGTCAAAGCGAATGCGCCTAAGGTCTTCCCCCTCTCTTTCCTTCAATCTTTCCCTCAATTGTTGTTCAAAAAATATCGTGTCGTATCAAGTGACCTATCATCATTCCTCTTCGGTTCTCAACTGTGGCTAACAGGCATCTCTTCTCCTTTACCATCACTAACACCTCTTCATTTGTTCTCTTCTCGGTCCAGCTTATCCCCTCCATTCGTCTCCAGCACCACATCTCGAATGCCTCTAACCTTTCCCTTTATGGAGTAACCCTTTCGTTCATATCACCAAAAATTCGGAATATAGAAAACCTTGAAAAGTTGACGAAAACCAACAAACCATAGACCCCAAAACACGTATTCCGACCCGAATAAGGCCCCGCAAGGTAGAAAATGTGTTCAAGATCGCTATTCATGTGGCAGGATACTCAGGATGCCAGCAGCATTATTGAAAATTGAATGGCAATACTGATGCGTTGGTCATGGTAAGCGCCAGCTCTACGAACGCCGGGTACCTCAATAAGGCGAGCTGATAAATCCTTAAATAGCATTCGAGCTTCAGGTCCCCACGAACCCAAAGTCTCCACACCAAACGGCGCAAATATGACACATTATTATTATATTGACAGTGTCAAAGAACTGCTGAAATAGTGACTAATAATCCCAAAGGAAAAAATAGTGCCACTGTAGTTCAATATTTTCAGTGAGCATTCTGGCGTCCTCATTCTTATACATTGGCCTATGTTCAGAAGCGGACATAAGGATGATGACGATATAAGACGCATTTTTTTTTATGCACAACGGATTGGTACTTGACCTTAATCACACCTGATGTTAAGTGACGATGAGGTCGAAGGTGGACGCGTACTGACCCGGAAACCCGAAGACATTTGGGGGACTGGCTATCTTATCGCTGACAACCGGAACACAACAATACTATTAACATTGCTGCTTGGCGGCAAATTTAGATAAGATGGTGGTAGCTAGCCAGGCGGACATTTAAAATGTCCCTACCACTAACCAAACCGAGTACTTAAACACGTACCTCGCTAGGGATCGAGCCCGCAACCTCTTTATTGTAAACCCAATGTTGTTTACATTGAGCCACGGAATCGGTTAGATAACAATAATTTAATAGGATATCCTAATCTACAATCAATGAAAAAAAAATATGTTGTGGGGACCGAAGAAGACAGGACAAAAAGAGTCGATGACGAAACGGTGACCTAACGGGCGTAAAAACTATACTTTTGTATTTAAATATGAATAAATATTGCATTTTATTTATTTTATTAGTTTAGATACCGACGGCGTCCTTGTTTTCCTTTAATAGGATATTTTATATTTTGCGGGCGCCATGTTGGATTTTCTGCCATATAATGTATGAGAGTGAATGAAGCAATAAAGGAGTGTCAGGATCGTAGCAAGTGGAGGTATGTGGTCTCTGCCTACCGCTACGGGAAACTGGCGTGACGTTATGTATGTATGACACCCCAGGGATCAAGACGAATCTAACGAGACATTGCACTTCGAAATCGGTCAAATAAAGGCAACAAGAGGTAACGAAGAAAACTACAATACAAATACACTTTATTACACAACAGAAAAGTTTTTTTACCGTAAGAAAAAAAATAGTGCATCTTAGGTAAGTGAAATAGAAGTTATTGGCAAAGGTAGTTTATTTATTTTTTTCAAAACCATCGAATATACCCTTGTGTCATGCGACGGTCGTTTTCGGTATATACACTCGAAAAACATTACCCTCTTTTCTGGGGCGGTAGAGCAAAAATAGACTTAAATGTCATAAACTTCATTAGAACTTTAATATGTGTGAAGTGCAGTTCTAGAAGCACTCATAACTCACTAGAAGCACTCGTGTCGCTGTAGAAGCACTCGTGTCGCTGTAGAAGCACTCGTGTCGCTGTAGAAGCACTCGTATCGCTGTAGAAGCACTCAGGCCTCAGTAGAAATACTAGTGGCGCTATTACATTCGCTACTAGTTTTCGATTAGCGAAGTTAAGCAACGTCCAGCACGATCAATCCTTGTACCATTTTGCCGGCATTTTGTTTTCAATTGAAGGCATACAAAGCAAAGTCAGTGACTTACAGGGGAGACTTGAAAACACCGTAGGTAGTCATTAGCCTGACAGATATCCAGCAATCCTCAGTGAGATGGCGTAGAGGTAATCAATCATGAGAATAGACAGTTGAAATTGTTTGATTTACTAATAAGTAAATAGAAACGCACTAGAAGCTGTAGAAGCACTCGTGTCTCTGTAGAAGCACTTGTGTCGCTGTAGAAGCACTCGTGTCTCTGTAGAAGCACTCGTGTCTCTGTAGAAGCACTCGTGTCTCTGTAGAAGCACTCGTGTCGCTATAGAAGCACTCGTGTCGCTGTAGAAGCACTCGTGTCTCTGTAGAAGCACTCGTGCCTCAATAGAAATTCCAGTGGCACTATGACCTTGACAATTGAAGTCATACCAAAACAAAGTCAGTGACCTACAGAAGCGACTTGAAAACACAGTAGGTGGCCATTAGTATGACCGATATCAAGCAATCCGCAATGGGCTCGCGTAGTAGATTATGCCCTATACCCTCCCCTAGTTCTAGGAGTCGGTGACTCAGCAGAAGGAATGTAAGATTGATATCAATAAGGACTTCGTTATTATTATTATTTCTTTCATATAAAACACGTATCGTAATAAACATAATCCAATGCGATAGTACTTTAATAAGCTTATAAAAATATTTCAAACATTTGATTCGCCGATAGCCAGCACAATGCGGACCTTGTGAATTTTAAGAACATTAACAAAGAAAAAGGTTTCTATATAGTTCGCCAAGCTCCCAAAAATTATAAATTTGTATTAATTGTACACTTTTATTAAAAAAAAAAAGGAAAAGAACAATGATCCTGTGGGCTTCCTTTCCCACAGATGATTTCCCTTTCCGAAGCGGTAGTAGCTTGGACATACTGACTGACAGAGAAATGATTGATCCCCATTTTTATTTCCAATAGATTTAAGCCACATTAAAGAAACTCTGTGTAAGAAGGGTTATTACAGGATAGATGATTATTTAGGCGATAAGGAGGTCTGGTGTTAGCTGGTCGTTATGTTAATTGCTTTTGTTTTGTAATACGTAATATAAAATGTAATATTATTGTAAAGATGGAAACTAATTGAAAAGATGTGTCGTTGCGGAGTTTCTTGTCGCTTCTTCTCCCTAACCATAACACCTTGCGAAGCGATGTAGTTTAATAAATAACATGTTGACTTTCAGTAAGTGATATTGCGATAAATACATAATGTCACGCCTGTTTCCCGTAGGGGTAGGCAGACACCACATAGATTTCCACTTGCTACGATCCTGACCACCTCTTCCGCTTCATCACACTCATAAGGTTGTTCATACATGCACGTCGGGTTATGGTACTCTTGACTTGGCATTTCTTTAAGATGTCCCCGATTTGATCATGGTACGTTCACCGTGGTCTTCCCCTCTTGGTTATTCGCTTCGTATTAGGTCCTTACCTATGAAATTGGCGTTTTGTATGAAGAATTTCATTAAGACTGTTTTCTCCATACAAACATTTTTGATTTTTTTTTGGGAACGGCAAATCCAAATTTAGCTAAACTTTGTCTGTATTATCCGATAACATTAAGTTAAGTATAGGCAGCGTTAATTTTTAAAAGTAACCGCTTTATAAAAGTTTCAGCGAATCTAAGAAATGATTATGGGAAGCACGTGAAAAGAGCTCTGTTCAATTATTTTTTTTATTATGTGATTTAGCCCAGAAATTAAACAATATTTCATGTGAAACCTTGAAATAATATTCCATTTTCCAAATAAAAAACATATTTTGGATATACCTAGCTTTGAAAAAAAACTCCAATTTCATAGGTACCCAATATATCTCTTTCGTAAGTCCTCTTTAACTCATCCACTCCACACGTCCCAATCAGTATACCTTTTTTCAATATTTGTCACAACATCTTCATACACTGCTTAACTCCCTAATTAAATAAAGGAATAGTGTATTTCTGATTCTGACAATTGTAGCGTTACCTCATTAATTAAAATACGGATAGATACGCCGAAAATCATAACACTCTAGTCGGGTAATAAAAAACATACGTTTCATGACATATTTAACACTGGAAAGTAATGACGAAATGTGAAATTATTATCGAAATTCGATTATATTTTGCTATCATTATTATTAAAGTAAGTTTCGAACGAGCTTGTCTCAACAAGTCTTGGTCTGTATCTCCTAATCAATATTACTCATGATATTGCGTGGTCTTGTGCGCATTACATGACGTTACATCGAAGGCTGATAGATATATCACACCAAAACACAAGTCTTTATTCTAAGGCTACGAGGACGACAATTAGTGCGTGTCATTTCACAAACTAAGGGGCCGCCTATGCCGATAATTGTACGCTACCTACAGGACCTCTATGGTACCAGAGAGAATGCCGTATCCGTGGCCGCATTCAGGTCCACAAGAATCTTGCCATCGACTCGCTAAATGAATAAAGTGAACCTTCCAAGTCCTGTAGGTCAGGATATACTCTAGGCCTACTGAAAGTAGACGATGCCCTACGTGACTCTATCGCGAACATGCATTCCAGACTAATTACTGCCGATACCAGGCTTACATAAGCGAGCGAAGTTACTTCCAGGTCAACATTGGTACTCTGCATGGCGCTTACTGAAGGTAGATTTTTTTATGCACAACGGGTTGGTACTTGATCAATCACACCTGATGTTAATGTTAAAAACTCCCAAACGCTTGTATGGTATGCTTCTGGATACCGTATTTAGGATAATTGTCGATACGTTTTGTATGTATGTAATTAGTAAGTACCAGGGTACAAGAAAGAAGAAGGTGTAGGATCGCTTCTGATATGAAATATTGTAAAAGTAATGTTTTATTGATGTATGCATCATTATGACTCTCGCTTGATTCTGGTGGCCTAGTACCAGCGGTAATTCCTCGTAAAACTCAAGGCAAATAGATGCACGTTGGTCACCGTCTAGCTTCAGTAGATGCTTTATAGAATGCCAATGTTGAGCTGGAGATTACTCTCGCTCTGTTATGATTTCCTGGTACAGGCTGTAGTGAGTCTGAAGCCCAATGCCGAATTTAGGGGCGTAGAGCACCTTCAGTAGACGCGGTGCAGAGTGCCACTGTTGATTAGGAGGTGATTCACGCTCGTTTATGTTAGCCTAGTACCTGCAGTATTTGGTGTGGATTCTAATTCGTCATGCTAGTTTCGTAGGACACCATTTCTACCTTCAGTAGCCGCCGTGCAGCATGCCATTGTAGGTAACTCTGTCGGTTATACTATTCTGCTATGACAATTTGTCAGTGATAATCTTTATTAAAGAAATAACAACATGAGTTTAACAACGCGTTTGATCACAATCTCACCTGATGGAAAGTGACGATGTGGTCGAAGATGAAGCACGTAATCCCAGTAAATGCATTCACTCTGCTCTTGAAGATCCCAAGGTTGTAGGATTCAGGAAAGACTGACGCCGGAAGGGAGTTCCATGCCTTGGCTGTTCGGATGATGAATGAAGAATCGAACTTCTTAGTGCGAATGGTTCGGTATATTAACTATATACTGGTGGAATCCCTCTATGACTGAGGTGACTCTAGCTCGGTTGTTAGCCTGGTAACGGCAGTAATAAGTGTGGATCCAGAAGGATATAGAAGGTCGCAATAGTATTACGTAGGGCACCATCGACCTCATCTTCACTTAAAAAATTTACCTAATGCTTGAAAAAACAATCACGGTTTGCCTTTTGAAAATGGATGTGTGACGGGGTGTGCCCATCGCCGTTGAAACGTGAAAGTCTTTAAATGTTGTTGGTGTATTCATTACTTGCTTTATTTTGTAGGTACACAGAGTACACATAAAATAGTCAATTTTACATTTTTTAAGCTACTGCTTGTTCAAAATGCAATTTTCCCTTTGAGAAGAACAAGTAAGAAACTCGAAGGGTTGCTCTTTTAAAATCAGGCTTTGATTTTAGATAAAGATTTTTATATTTCATTATTAATTGAGAAATAGCCTGGCATGCGAACGATTTGATTATGTCCAGGGATGATTATCATCTAAATAGTCTGATATTTTATAATATGCTTTGTTAATAAGTTTATTAAGGAAGATTTTGTATATCAACTGCAACCTTATTGAAAAAGCGTATACATAACCCTTTGAACGAATTACTGACTTTGCGGAGACCTGCAAGTTTATCTTTATTTCTTGTTTATCACTATTTTTCCTAAATGATGATATATTTCTTGACATACATTAGGTTTTCAAAAATGTACTGTGACGAAAAGGTTAGAATGTTATACACTTTAAACCTATCTCTAAGTGACATAGCAGGTCTCAATTGATAAATTGCGCGAACGGCTCGTTTTTGTAAAACAAAGAATGTATTTATATCCGCGGCATTTCCCCACAGCAAGATACCGTAAGACATCAAGCTGTGGGAAATAACTAAAATATACTAATCTAGCAGTATTTACGTCTGATGTCTGATACCGAAGGAAAGATACGGGTTGATTCAATTCTTTTTGCTGCTGCTTTTGGTGCTGAACTATGGAGAGACTAGTCTCTCCTTAGTACGCTGAAATCAGGGCTGAGGCAGGATTTTCGCATTATTTCGCACAAATCCGCATTATTAATCACACAGATTAAATATTCAAAGCAAACTCACTCCTCCTTCCTCCCCTCCCTACACTTAATGGTGCGGCTCTTCCTGATGACCATGACGGATCCGTCAGGGTTCAGCCTGGGAAGGTTCTGCGATGGCACTGCGTCTTTGCTCAGCGTCTTCCATTGACCTGCAAATGTCAGTAATATGGGTTAACTACAACGCACGGTTTTCAACCGCCTCCGTGGCTCAATGTAAACAACATTGGGTTTACGATTCGGAGGTCGCGGGTTCGATCCCCAGCGGGGTAGGTACATGTTTAAGTACTCGGTTTGGTTGGTGGTAGGGCATTTTAAATGTCCGCCTGGCTAGCTACCACCATCCTATCTAAATCTGCCGCCAAGCAGCAATGTTAATAGCATTGTTGTGTTCCGGTTGTCAGAAATAAGATAGCCAGTCCCCCAAATGTGTTGGGGTTTCCGGGTCACTACGCTTCCACCTTCGACTTCATCTTCACTTAACATCAGGTGTGATTGAGGTAAAGTACCAACCCGCCGTGCATAAAAAACAAACGCAAAGGGAAAGAAGAGGTAACACATTTTACTATGGAGCGAAGAGTCAGGGGGAAGAGGATGCGGCGCGGGGGCAGAGGCACGGACCAAATACTATAAATAATAATAAATAAATATCCTTGGACATACACATAGCGCCATCTAGTTCCACTTTAAGCAACTATAGACTTGTGTTGTGGATACCAGATGGTTGATATACTACATAAATACATTTTTTTTGGAAATAAATACTTACTATAGATTAGATTACATTAGATTTATTTAGTTCACTTTTACAATATTAAGTCACACATACAATTCCGTAAATTTATGATTTTTAAAGTAAAAGTGATTGTCAAACATAAAACAATAACTATACACGTACATCTTAAAGATTTGTAGAATTACTAGATTATTCGTTAAGTCACAAAATGAACAAAATAAGATAGAAATTTAGCATCTACATATTATTATATGTAACTTATGTCAAAATTAATTAATAAAGTATAAGTATGTAACCATTGTTACGTCAACGTCATACTATTTTTGAATAATGAAATAAAACAAAACTAAAATATCCATAACTCGGGTACACATGGGTACAAAATGAAAACATCCATAACTCGGGTACACATGTCCGTATTCATCATTCAAACATATGCCCCTTGCGGGACTCGAACCCGCGACCTTTTGGTATAACGGTCAGAGTTTCTAACCACTACACTACACCAAACAGGTCGTCATAATGTATAACTTGAATGTATCTGTGTAATACAAAAGTATGATCCTGTGGGTTTCTTGCGCCGCTTCTTTTCCCACAGATGATTTCCCTTTCCGAAGCGGTGGTAGCTTGGACATACCGACTGACAGAGAAATGATTAAGCCCTATTTTTATTTCCAATAGATTTAAATTGACATTCAACAAATGATATCATATTGCTTGAAGTTCTGAACGTTGAATTGCAAGTTAAAGATACATAAATAATAATAAATCATTTTGACCACCTGTTTGGTGTAGTGGTTAACAACTCTGACCACTATACCAAAAAGTTGCGGGTTCGAATCCCGCTAGGGTCATATGTTTGTGTGATGAATACGGACATGTGTACCCGAGTTATGGATGTTTTCATTTATAATAAGTATTTATTTACAAAAAAAAAATGTATTTATGTAGTATATCAACCATCTGGTATCCACAACACAAGCCTATAGTTGCTTACTGTGGAACTAGATGGCGCAGTGTATATGTCTAAGGATATTTATTTATTTTGGTATTACGTTTCGCATAACCCACTTTGGGCGAACCCAGGGCTACCGCTCTAGTGTTACATCGTATGTTAAACAAAAAAAAAATATCTCTGCGCAACAAAGGCAGTCTGACCGCAGATAGGGCTTATTTTGATTTCGTCTTTCCTCATTACAGAATAAGTCATTCAAGTATTGTGTTGGTCATATATCTACGAGGTAAAACCACACAATTTAGATTTGCTATACTATATTTAAAAAAAAAAAAGCTACTTTGACGTCATATTTAAAGTTGGAAGGATATAATTGGCAACAAATATAGAATTTGGCCACATCTATTGACATGTAACTAACGCCCTTATTAATAAATCGATATTGAGATAGCGTCTCAGTCTCAAATACTATATTTTATATGCAACAGATTATCACGCCCTCGTGTCAAATTGTAGATGTACTAGTATCTACAATACGTGTAGTTTGTGTTTTCCAAAATATGTTAAGAGGGTTTATTCCGTCTAGTGGCGCCCTCGTTGTAAGATTTCTTTTTAAATACAAAATAAATCAAAAAAGTCGCTCTAAAAGCTAATTATAAATAGTACATAAATAGCCTTTAATTACGATTATGTTCAAGAAATTCAAAATTATAAAACAGCCCTTTTTTATCATCGTGAATTCTGGGAAAATAACCGCCATCAAAGCTATTTAGCTATTATTTATAATATTAGCCTTTAGGCTTCTCGAATGCAGGTCGAATTCTGATGGTTTTAAATAAATAAAAGGTAATTTATTCACCACAAAGTTAATTTAACAAGTAATTAATTGATAATAAATTAGGTCAAACTGTGATGAAAAGGTAGGGACTCAGCAGATTTGCTGTTTTTCAGTCTCCCCCCCAAGTAGAGTAGTTGCTGCCACCAAGGAATTAATTATTATTACTCTATGAATAAATTTAAACATTCACTAAAAGCAAACAAAAAGAAATAACTATATCTAAAATAACTCAAAAACAAATGCAAGTGATAAACTATAAAAAGCTAGACACGAGAAGGTATCATATAGGTAGGTATTTGGGTAAATTTTCAATACTTATGATGTGATTGTGCGAGTGAATTTAATTGTTCTGAAATTATTATTACTAATTTAAATCATATCCGAATCATACTGTCAGAGAAACAACCGTCCAAGAAACTATTTATGTAAAAATGGACACGTTACATGGCCAGGTGTGAAGTTTTCAGTATGCAGAGTAGCTGCTGCCACCAAAGAAAGAATGGGAGACGTTTAGAGAATTTAAAATAAAATGTAAGATCAAAGAGGCCCCGTCAGCGCCATCTATCGAGCCGCTTCTTCTTAGCGAGTTGATGGCAAAAACATCAAATTCTTGAGGACAAGAATGTGGCGACGCGTACAGCATTGTCTGTGGCATCATAGAGGTCCTGTAGCGTACAACTTATATGTATACGTTACTACATAAATGAAAATATAACATAAGTGCAACAAAGAATTTTGTAGATATATATTATATCCTATATATATTCAAATATATTTTATATATATTACATATAAACTCTCTACACCTTTAGATGGCAAACATAATTGGCAAATACGAGTACCTACCAAATTTGCTTATTGTACAAAATATATGGGGAAGACATTGTTGTCTGTAACACAGTTTTTAACTAGTGGTAGTTAAAAACAAAGCTTCAACAAGTTGTGTAATTTATTTCGGTTTTTTTTTTTTTTTTTTTTTTTTTTAATTAGAATGGGATCGCTCTTGACCTTAATCTGGACTAATGTCGAGATAAGGTCTACGATGGAACGAGCTTTCCCAGAAGATGCCTATTTAACCTGACTTTAAAGAGCTGCGGGTTATATGCGATTGGAAACAGACGGAGGTAATGCGTTCCACTCCTTAGCCGTGCGCATGAGAAACGAAGACCTAAAACGCTTGGTCCTTATAAATGGCACGTCAAATATTGTTTGTTTGTTCAATAAAATATTGTTTGTTTGTTTGTTTGTAGCGTACAAGTGTCGGGACACGAAGGGCAGTGTAGAAGATGCCCCATAGTGTGTGATGTATCACCGCACAAGCACCGGTTGTCGTCCGTGTAGCAGCCCCTTCCTATTTCTTATTTTAATGCACTACGGGTTCGTACTTGACCTAAATCACACCTGCTGTTAAGTGAAGATGAGGTGGTAGCTAGCCAGGCGGACATTTAAAATGCCCTACCACCAACCAAACAGAGTACTTAAACATGTACCCCGCTGGGGATCGAACCCGCGACCTCTGAATCGTAAACCCAATGTTTGTTTACATTGGGCCACGGAGGCGGTTAAACTCTGTTTTGCTTCATTGTTGATTCAGCGGGTGAGAGAAAAATCAGATCAATAACACTCCTCTGCATTCTGCGGGCAACTCACCACCTTATCTTTCGAACTTCCTGCGCTGTGCGCCAACAGAATCTGAAGAAGTGAGTCAACACATACGGCGCAGTGGAGTTGGAACAGCGTTACACATCTCTAGAAAGAAGCTCTGAATCTCTCTCACTCGCTTAAAGCATGAGCGTGATATCCACGCTTCTATCGCGTGTCGTTGTAGAGATTACCTAGCCCTGCTGGTCTCGAATCGTCACAATTTCCATTTAAACCATTTATTTCCACACACCGAAAAAAAAAAAACAAAAACCACAACAACATACAACAAATCAAAAACAGAGGTGACTAAAGCCCGTATCCCACAAACCGCTCTCGAGACTGAGATGGCCACAAGCTGACGCTTGAGAATCTGTTGCATGTTAAAAAAGTATCAAATATATCAAACTATAATATCGAGACCGAGACGCGATCCCAATCTCAAGATCGATCCATCAACACGGCTCTATGACTAACTAGGTACTACAATGAGTGCGTGTGTAGGGGCTGTGGTAGGGGCAGTCTCAGTAAACACTGACTAACACAAATTGCTCAGCACTGGTTTTCAGCCTGCCCTCAACATATGTTACAATTATATCTTTGTATTGCGGGCTTGTTACGCAAGTTAGCAAAACCAACGTGTTTGTAGATTCCGAGCTTTAAGCGTAAAAAATATTACTGGCACTTTCGCTCGCCGTACCCCTTTGCTACCGTCCCTATATCTAGGTGCAGTCCGTGGTGTATACGAAAGCGGGGGCCGATCATCACTCGACCTTCTTCCCCACAGGATCGGCCTCAGTGAAAGCATTACATTCACTACACTCCCATTTGCCGAAGGAGAAAGTGGGAAACTTTCCTTTAATTAGTCTGCGGGCCAAGTAAGCAATAGTCATGTAAGGTCACCTTCAGTAAACGCCGCCGTGTCGAGACCACTGTTGATCCTAGCATTCCTAGCTTTTAGGAGTTACAAGTGGGAGTAGTGATTCGTTCGCGTTGTGGGTATTTAATTAATTATGTTAAGCCCACTTTTGATAATTATTATTTTAAAGGAGTATCATTATGATCCATACAATTACTATACACCACCGTACAACATGATCTTTATAGAATACACACTTGTGATTGTTATTGAAAATTTTTGCACTGGTACCCTACCCTCGCTTTCTCTCGCAGGGCACTAGCTGAAACTTACCGCTATAGGTGAGGATCAACACTGAGCGATGGCCCATTTGTGGTACAGATACACATACAACTCTATTATAAGTTGTAACAGTTGTACTTAATTTTTGTTGTTATTTTTATTACTGTGAAATAAGGCTACATTTTGTAAGAATAACACTAAGCAGAATGATTGTTGCGTCGAATAGTTTTGTATGTGTTTCTGTAACATGCAAATAAACGCTTTATCTATCTATCTATCTTTGAGTATGGAGGCGGGAACTTGAGCCAAGATGTCCCCCTACCTCCCCAAATCTTTGCCTACGTTCGCGCCTAATGGATGATAAACTCAATTTATGAATGACAATAATAGGTACCTATTTATATACTATACACTATCTTTCGTACCTACATATTACTATGTTCAGTTAATAAATAAACATTGAGGTATGCCTAATGTAGGTATACCTAAAAGCTACCGTTGCTCGACTCTCCCTAGACAGGCCGTGATGACGTCCCTGTCGGTGATTTTATTTTGGTCTTTACCTATGAAATTGGAGATATATAAGGATAATACCCAAAACAGCACAGTGTTTTTGGAAATAGATTAAAATAAATAGTAAATATGGGTTTGGATGATGATGGAAACTATGATGGATGATGAGATTGCTGATCAATAAGATGAGTGGTTACTTTTCCATTGTATGGCCTAACTTGATAACCTTTTCTTTAGATAGATTTAGATTGGGTGACAATACATGATATAAAATACACATGATGTTCGTTCATGTAATTTTACATGAATTTTAATTAAATCTAAACTAAAGATAGGTAGGTAGAGAGGGTTTTGTACGGGTCTTCATCTCTATCCTACGTTACATACCACTCTATGCACCTGAGTTGGGTGGTCTATTGGATTCTTATATGAGTCTTTACCAATGAAATTGAAGTTTTTTTTCTTCATTAATCATATGTATAAACTCCTACGATTCTATAGCTATGTCCAAATTTGTTTTTAATGTGGAAAATAGAATATATTTTCAAGGTTTCACATGAAATATTTTTTATGTCCGAGCTAAATCACATAATAAAAAAAAACTTGAACACAGCTCTCAGCTTTCCATATTATTTCATAGATTTGCTTAAACTTTTATAAAGCGGTTACTTTTAAAAATTAACACTGCCTATATTTAACGTAATGTTATCCGATGATACACACAAAGTTTAGCTAAATTTGGATTTGCCGTTCCCAAAAAAAATTCAAAAATGTTTGTATGGAGAAAACAATGTTAATGAAATTCTTCATACAAAACGTCAATTTCATAGGTAAGGACCTAATATTAAAAATGTTTTCTAACAAGTCGGTAGCCTGCTTTAGATATAGTTTAGGTATTTAGTAATAAACATAGAACACAACATTCCACTTGCTACGATCCTGACACACCTCACATTCACTCTCATAAAGTTGTATGATCGTCTGTTTGGCGTACTCCTTACTTTCTTTAAGACGATGCTAATTAAAATTATCACTGTATGATGAACTTCATTACCTCGGACAATATACTTAGAACTCCTGTAACTATTTTAAAAAAATGGATCAGTAACTTCTTCATATTTATAGATTACTGTGAATTGATATCTTTTGGCAGATCAGCTTCTTAGACAAAATGCTGCAAAAATTTCAAAGCTTCTCAAAACGTGTTGCCAAAAATGACTGCCACACTATACTTCCTACAACTTCCCAAAAGTAGTAAATCGTTCTCAAGATTGAGATGACCTTAAGTTGACGCTTGAGAAGCTGTCCGCAGGTTAGTCCAAAGTTTATAATAACAAATAAATAAATGAATAAACATTTATTTCAATCTACAAGTGCATAATTTAAAAATTTATTGATAAATAATAATAATAAATATCCTTAGACATACACACAGCGCCATCTAGTTCCACAGTAAGCAACTATAGGCTTGTGTTGTAGATACCAGATGGTTGATATACTACATAAATACTTTTTTTTTTATTATAAATGAAAACATCTATAACTCAGGTACACATGTCCGTATTCATCACACAAACATATGCCCCTAGCGGGATTCGAACCCGCAACCTTTTGGTACAGTGGTCAGAGTTGTTAACCACTACACCAAACAGGTCGTCAATTTGAATTGAATACTTAAAAATTACAAAGCAAGAAGGAAGCAGAAGAGGTGTGTCAGGATCGTAGCAAGTGGAAGTCTGTGGTCTCTGTCTACCGCTACAGGAAACATGCGTGACATTATGTATGTATGTATTATTAAAAATTGCTATGTGTGTATGTAATCATAATATAATAGTCTATGTATAGAAATTATGGCTCCAAAAAGTGAGGGTCGATTGTATAACATATAAACAGGCCCTGGCCTCAATTTTGGTGAAATGCTATAACAGAAACAACAATGGAATCATGAAGTCTTCCTAGAATCAGTAGATTATAAAGGTTATCAACTCAAGAATAACAAAATTATCAGACAACAGCAAGAATTTGCACGTAGTATTATACCATATATTGACATATTCTATTTTAGTATTTCATTTTGTGGTTCATGACAGGAGCTCAAAGGACGGACACCAGACCAATTAATCACGGCCGATACCAGGCTAGTCATATATGTAATTCCTGCAAGCCGTGGTCAAAAGTGGTAATCGACACGGTGCTCTTTGACTCCAGACTAATTACCATCGGTACCAGGCTAGCATAACCAAGCAAGAAATGCCTCCAGATCAAAAGTGGTACTCTGCATGGTGTCTACTGAAGGTATACAGTGCCCGTCGTCATTCTCCTGCTACATTGACCCCTAAGATGATTATTTTCAGTACCAGGCTAGCATAGCAGAGCGACAGTCGTGGTACTCTACATGGCACCTACTGAAGGTTCCATTGACGCCTTGGACCTAGACTAATTATCCACAGTACCAGGCTCATATAATTGAGAAAGAGGCACCTCCCTCCACTATAACCTACTTCTTAGTGAGACGATGGCAAAAATATCAAATAACCTACTAGCAATTATTGTATATTCATTTTATTTGATTTTTCTAAAATAAAAATGCATCTTTTTTAGGGTAAATTTTTACTGTGTTTGCCCACTCCTCCCATACATCCAAGGTTGGGAGGAGCCTCAATACGCTCTCACAGAAAATTGTAAAATCAAAGGGTTATTTTCTGAGCTCGCATCCATTTTTGAACCAGCATCGTCTCTACCTCAAATAGCCGAAATAAATGCCATGCCTGTCATAAAAATGATAACAAACTGATCTTTGAAGGGATTCAAAGCATTCAATTTTGGCTTTCACAACAGAGATGCGAGCATACGGAACCAGCTTACCAATATTGTCAGGTTATCAGTGGCTTGGGAGGCCTCAAACCCAAATCCCAAACCCAGAAAACGAAAAATAGTTTGTAATATACAGACTGAAATATGAAAGTCCAGTTAGTACTTAAAGAAATGAAAAATGTTTATGTCTCAGAGCAAAATCATTTACCTTGATGTTAGCATATGGAAGCAGCTTACCAATATCTTGGCTTGGGAGACGACAAACCCAAATCTCAAGCTCCACAAAAGCAAATATAGTTTGTAATATAATCCAATGTAGACTGAAATATGAAAGAACATCTCTGAGAGAGAAATAATTTATCTTGATGTGACATAGGAGCTGACTAATTTAGGAATTACCAAGTGATAAGACAATTGACCTGTCTATTTGGCATGTTGAAAAGCAAAGTTATGCTTAAGTATTGCAGATATTAGAGAACGACTTATGACATAATCATTTGAGCTATGCAATGGACAGCTCAGCCGTGTATTGACTGAAGTGTAGGAGTGCTGTCAATTTGTATAAATTTGTTGGCTTGTCCATTGTAAAAAGAGAGTGAAGTTTGCAAAGGTGAAGGTACCACCCAGGGTGCACAAAAGCCTTAAATGAAAACAGGATCAAAATAAAAAGACTATTGCCTTGAATTGACACCAATCAGTGCTCAAGGGACTGGAATATTGATGGCATAGGGAATCCATTGGTATCCCTGAGATAAAATATGGTGAGGTGTTGGGAGGACAACCTACCCAAGAGAAGGAGAGGATAGACAAGTGGGAAAGTCGGGAGGAGGCCTAGTTAAGGGTTAACCTAAAGACTTATTTACATTCAACCTACTTTTTTATTCTTTCATTAGTTTTGAAATCGCCGATAGATTTCAATGAAATTAGAAAAGGTTTTTTTTATTAAGAAAAATTCTCTTACATTTTGGGTTTGTTCATTTGTAACCATTTTACTGTACAAAAGAAAATAAGTACTAAACTTACATAAGCATTACACACACAACTTACACAAGCAACTAAACTTACATAGTGGTGTCGATTCGGATGTACACCAACTAAACTAAAACCAGTTTTGGAATGGTGCCGTCACATCGTACTGTGCCAAGGAGAAAGAGACAGTACTACTTTAAAACTGGTTTTAGTTTAATTTAGTTTAGTTGGTGTACATCCGAATCGACACCAGTGACTGGTTGTTAATAGAATAGATATGTTTGTCAGAGAATTCCTATTAATGCTGTCTTCCCATCCTATTAATCCATTCGATTATAGTCTTCCTTCACAAATTAAAAACTAAATACCACCCTTATCTTGTTTTTTGTTGTGGTATGATTGCTAGTGATCTGGTGGGAGATGTCGGCTAATTGTTACTTGTTGATCGAAATGCGAAAGGGAAGACCAAGAAAAATATAAGAAGATGACATGCACAAGGGATGGCACAGAACATTCAAGGACTGTTGCTAATGGCAACATCTGGAGGAGGCCTATGTCCTAGGGCAGCCTGAACAAGAGGTTATTGATGTTGAAAAATAAGTGAGCGAATAAAGGCTATTTTATTTATTTAAATACCACCCTTATTACAATTCTGTACTGAGACAATAGCATTTCTATATTGATGACCTGTTTGGTGTAGTGGTTAGCAACTGTGTCCACTATACCAAAATGTTGCGGGTTCCAATCCCGCTAGGGGCATATGTTTGTGTGATGAATTCGGACATGTGTACCCGAGTTATGGATGTTTTCATTTGTAATAAGTATTTATTTACAAAAAAAAAATATTTACGTAGTATATCAATCATCTGGTATACACAACACAAACCTATAGTTGCTTACTGTGGAACTAGATGGTGCTGTGTATATGTCTAAGGATATTTATTTTTATTGTTGTGTGCACCTACATAATAACTTGATGAGTGAAGAGTTGCCATCTCATGAACAGAGACATGGGTGATACATTAATGGTCATGGGCAACCGATTCCATGACTGGTGATAAGAAAGTGAAAATTACGCAAATATAAACCACCTTCATACTTAAATGCAATACACATTCCTCTTCAATTTAAGAGCTATGCTCTTGTCGGGGGAGTATTTATTTATTTACCAAGTTTATAACTATCATTACAGATTACTCCAATGCTATAGTTAACTAATGACAATTATGTATACCAACTATATCTGCCTATACTAAATAACATAATACAAATAACGCAACTTTTTGAAATTCGCTCATACTGCATATGACAATATCTGTTCAGTCTGCTATCTCATTGAGTGTGAGTAGTGCTCGTGTCATTGGCCCTTTATTTAAAAGATTTGTATTGCCTCTTAGTACTTTAAATAGTCGAGGCATCCTTCTCCTATCTATATACCCATCAGGTACGCACAATTTTAATTGTTGTAGAATTGTCGTATTACAAATTTTACTACGAGTAATAACCATGACTCTCTGCTTACCTCGCCCTCGACTTAACATTATTTGGTGTTTAAACATCGCAAACAAATGCATAAGAACTCATTTCACAAACTCATCCGAAGATTGTGACCGGTGACCTTAACAATCACTAGTTTAGGGCATTCACCAGAATCGCACAATTATTCTCCTGTATGTCAACAAGATTAAGATTTCTTGGAACAAATTTGTTATGGAACATAAAATAAACATTCATTTTTTTGGAATCTATATATTAGGTCCTTACCTATGAAATTGGCATTTTGTATGAAGAATTTCATTAAGACTGTTTTCTCCATACAAACATTTTTGATTTTTTTTTGGGAATGGCAAATCCAAATTTAGCTAAACTTTGTGTGTATTATCGGAATATAGGCAGCATTAATTTTTAAAAGTAACCACTTTATAAAAGTTTCAGCGAATCTAAGAAATGATTATGGGAAGCACATGAAAAGAGCTCTGTTAATTTTTTTTTTATTATGTGATTTAGCCCAAAAATTTAAAAAATATTTCATGTGAAACCTTGAAATAATATTCCATTTTCCAAATAAAAAACAAATTTGGATATAGCTTTGCAAATCACAGTAATTGGTACATATGATTAACGAAGAAAAAAAAACTCCAATTTCTTAGGTAAAGACCTTAATTGTCATCTCTTAACCATCTTTTAAAGTTCATCCTGTTTAAAATCTAGTTTTAACCAACACAGTAAAGAAAGGTTGTTGTACAATCAGATTTGGGTTAGAACAAGAATCTTGATAAACCAATCAGATTAGATTGTAAATAAATATGATAAAAAAAAAACATGACGAAACGCAAACATGTCTTGATGTGTCATACACAGGTTCGTAAGTTCAGGGTCTGGAGAAATTTTGAAGTGGACATGGAATTACGAGTCACCAGAAAACCTCGTGACAGAAGGGATGCAATGAATTACAATAAGTACCAATATACCTTTGTTCTTACCCATAGTGGTGACATTGTAATCCGCTTGAGTGAAGTGAAGGCTGCAAACTTTGGAGTACTTTGTATACGGTTTTCCCCTTTTTAAAATGAGGTTCCACTTATCCGCCATAGTCACATCGCGAGGGAATCTATGAAACTTCACATTTTTAGTCTTGCCGGCGAGGGATGTACATTGCGGCACCGTGCAATAATAACCCATCTTCACTGTACTGAAAAACCTTTGTTGTAAACACTATTTGGTGACAGCGGTTATGTGCCGCCTGTGTGAGGAAAATTTCGCATTAAAATAACAGGATATTATGTCCGGTGCGCTGCTACAACTGATTTTTAGATGCACTGGTTATCACGTTTGCGAAAAAAATTGGAATCATCGCTGCTCAGCCTTGAAATATTTGACATGTATCACCTTTTCCCTTCCCCGCTTCACACCAAACTTCGCACTTTTTTCATAAAAATGGCCTCTTTCGATCATAGACATCGACATTTAACTTTTACGAAAATTTGATCATAGGCTATGACATTCACCATTCTGCCTGAGAATAATTAAAAAACGATTCGTTCGACGATAAACGACTGTTCTAAGATGGTGAGATGTAATCAATCGTGTATAGAGATTGCTTATGTGTTTTCTTATAATATTTCAGAATTAGTAAAATATTTTTCGACGAGTTTTATCTGCCTCGTGTGAACAGTCCATAATAGGCATAGATAATGAGACGAAAGGATGTTTTTAACACTGACAACATTTTTTTTTATACTTCATTCCTTCCATGGCGGCGCTTGGTGTTTATGCGCGAAGTTTTGTTTGTTTTTATAAATTTTACGCCTCGTAACAACTAAACAAATAACACTACTGTTTTTCAATAATGTTAATTTGTAGTTTTGCACGTGTTAAGTGTTAACACAATGCCATATTACTGCACTGTGCCGCATTGCACGTCGATGGCCGGCAAAGCGAAGAACGTATCGTTTCACCAATTTCCAAGAGACGAGGAGCTTGCTAAGCTATGGAATAGGATCTTGAAGAGAGGGAAGCCGTACACGAAGTACTCGAAAGTCTGCAGCCTCCACTTCAGGCCTGAGGATTACACTATTACCAGTGTTGGAAAAAACAAAGGTTGTTTGTCATACATAATTACTGTGTACCTACTTCCATCGTTCCCACGTTTTATTTATTATGCAGTGCACTTTCATGCTGCCTAGCAAACTGAGTTTATTAGTTATCTATCAAATCGCATTTCTGCCTGTGGGTGTCTTAATTTAATTAATTACCACATTCGTGAAAGACTTGAATGTGTCTACTAGAGGTGTACAAAAAAATTTATGTATTTCTCAAATTATATAAAAGTTTCTTATGGAGGAGCGAAGCTTCCTGCCACAGCTATTATTACTAGGACCTTATGTGTTTAATTTGTATGTAGAAAAGGAAATAAACATATTTTAATTATTTAATACCTTAACATAGGTATTCACTTAATAAGTCAAAACAATAATAATAATATATGTCTTTGCACAAACACACAGTGCCATCTAGGTGCACAGTAAGCATCTAGGCTTGTGTTATGGATACCAGATGGTTGAAAAACTTCACAAATACATTTTTTTTTTGCATAAATGAAAAACATTCATAACTCAGGATCATACAAACATATGCCCCTAGCGGGATTCGAACCCGCGACCATTTGGTATAGTAGCAGAGTTTCTAACCACTACATCGAACAGGTCGTCAAATATGCATAAACTCAACAATTCAAACAACATTTTTGTTGTGCTCTAAAAATACTTTAATGTATATTCAAGAAGCCACTTTTGTAGATGGTTGTTACATTTATTTAGAGATAGATCTGTTATAAACTGTGTAATTTTATTGTATACTAAATCGGTTTAGCGAAAAAAGTAGCCTGTATGTTCTGTCAATCAAACAAAATCATCCAAATCCGTCCAACCGTTTAGGTGCGAAGACGTAACAAACATACATAAAAAAATAAAAATAGCCTTTATTTCTCTGACCAGGTTGTAAATAATATGTATATAAATTATATGTACAGATTTTAAATTAAATTTCTTGACTGACGTCAGTAACGTTTTTAGTTTGGTCAGGTTGTCCCTTGACATAGGCCTCCTTAATAGCACGCCATTTTTGACGGTCCTTGGCAAATCTTCTCCATCCTTGTGGCAGATCATCTTCCCATCGCTTCACCTGTCTTCCTCTCCGTCTTTTCCAATCAACAAACATACATACACCCACACAAACTTTCGTATTTATAATATTAATTGGGATAATTTGATATTGTGTTTTTGGAATATCATTAAATTAAGCACAGTTTTCTTGATATAACAACTATCAATGGTGATGTTGGAACAGAACCCTCAGCGCTGGAGTCCTACTCTCACCTGGCCAATATTTTTTAAATTTAATTCCATTAAATCATCCCACTATACCTATGTAAAATAAGCTGGTTACAACGTACAAAATCGTACAATTTTTTTAAATGAATTATTAAATATTCTATGCAAAATTCAATGGACATTGTGTAGAATTCTACGACCATGGGTTTATAATGGAAGGAAGGGAGAGTGTGGAGATGTGATCTAGATTCAGCATGGTATTTCCATGTGTTTAGTGTTATTATACATAATTTATAAAACGGTACTGAAGCCCATTTGGACCTACGGTATCCAACTGTGGGGCTCTGCCTGCAATTCAAATATAATGATGGTACAGAGGGTACAAAATTATATCCTGAAACAAATATCCAATGCACCATGGTTTATTAAGAACACGGAGATCCACCACTACCTGGAAATTAACACAGTGAGCGAGGAGATCAAAGCTTACTCCAAAGCATACAAAACCCGGCTGACAGACCATCCCAACAAGCTAGCAGTCCAGTTGACTATACCTGATAGCCTAAGACGCCTGAAAAGACGAATAATCCTGGACAACCTATGAATGGAAACACGAGTAGCTATATACATTGGGGTATGCACTCTCCCGACAAAGCCCTAAGAACAAATCTGCTCATAGTCACCGACTGATCGCAGGATAAGGCCAACAAAAAAAAAATGTGTTTGGAGTTATGTAACAAAATTAAGAGTGCAGCGTCAATTCCCAGAGTAATAATTATTATTATGGTGGCCCCATATAGAAATTATTATTATAATATACATTTCGGACACTTACACCAATCATCTACCTAGTCCCAAAATTAACAAAGCTGTACACTATAGATACTAGATAATGGATACACATACTTAACCTTTGGTTTTGCTGACAGGGTCACTGATGGATATTTGTGAACGCAACCATACACAGAAACTGACATCAACGCACATCTGTCAACACAAGTATTTTTCCTACCCACTTCCCCTACCTTAGCCCGTGACAGTAATCAGTTACGTGGACAACCTTCGCACCCGGCGGTCAAGCTCGCGCTACAGCTTCCATCCCGAGGCGATATACAGCATCTCAGCGTCTCCTAGAGACCACTTTTTATCTTTACATCATCCGCGACCGCGACATCCACGCGCGCGTTCCGAGTCCATTATTTCTACGCCAGTCTGAAGACTTCGACCCTAACGGCCGCCGAGAACCAGCGCCCACGAATCATACTAGGCAGGTCAGTCACAGGCTTTTTCATTTTCCCATCATCTTTCCCCCACATTTCCTGGTCCTTCACCCCGGATTCCTCATCTTTATTTATGTACTTATCGCATCACACATAACTTTACAATTCAGCGTAATTTTCTACCTACACCACATTTGCATTTTTCTACCTTCATCTTTTTTTTTGTTCTTGTAACGATCTTCGTAAACTAACGGTTGTGTATGGTTGGTTTCACACTTTACCAATTTCGTTGGAAATACTTTGTCCAACTAGAATCCAAGCCAAGAAAATCTTAAAAACACAGACGTCATTTCATCTATAACCTACAAACGCGAACCTTGTCTGTTTACATCGTATTTGTATGCAAAAGTGTTTGATTTATTTAGGAATTTTTGCCTTTAGGCATAATAATAATGACTTCTGAAGTAAAGCGAAAGGGACTATTGTTCGATCTGGCGGTCGGACGTATCACAGATCTTTACAATCTCGCAATAAAATGCACACAAGAAAAACATGATATCGAAAGTATCAATCGGTATCAAGTTAAATATACTGATATAGGGAGAACTCGAGAACAAATGGAGGATGCTTATTTGGTTCTATTATCTAGTGATACTTTTGATGAAAAAAAGCGAGCTGAGATAGATGCCACCTATGCTAAGTTTCAGGAGGTGTATTATTCCATACAGGTGTTACATTCTTCTATAGTAGCAAAATGTCCCGTGAAACATGAATCAACGGCAAGGCAAAATCCTAGTTTCCATTTACCTAAAATAACATTGGCCCGATTTACTGGTGTGCATGTCGAGTGGCCTAATTTTATTGCAATATTTAATAGTCTCATCCACGACAACACCGGCATTACCCCAGTGGAGAAAATGCATTATTTGCTTAGTGTGTTAGACAAAGAACCCCTATCTTTAATTAAACATTTAATCATCTCTAATGAAAATTACCACGTTGCTTACTCCTTGCTGACTGAGCGGTATGAGAACAAACGGATCATTGCTGATAAACATGTTGAGGCAGTTCTCAATTTGCCTAATCTTACACTGGTGAATTTTAAAACATTAAATAAATTTCTAAACACTGTAAAAGAAAATACCCAGGCTCTCACTGCGCTAAAATTTGATGTAGATTCATGGAGCTTCTTACTACTCCATATAATTCTTAAAAAACTTTCAGTCGACCTGCGCAGTAAGTTCGAATCAACAATTGAGTCAACATGTATTCCGTCATTTCAACAATTATTAAATTTTTTAGAAAATCAGCAGCGTATACTCGAAAATATATCTGGTTCCTCATCGAAATCACAACCTAGCAATTCTTTGAATGTTGTCGATTCCGACAATAAGTTGCAAAATCAATTAAGTTGCCCATGCTGCAACGATAATCATCTAATTTACAGGTGTACAAAATTCAATTTAATGACACCAAGAGAACGGAAGGATTTTGTAAAGCAGAACAGGCTTTGTTTTAACTGTTTACGTACACATCATGTGTCAAAGTGTTCATCTCAGTCTATATGCCAAGTATGTCGTGGCCGTCATCACACAAAGTTGCACATTCAACCAGCACATTTTAGCGAGCCACCCCGCACAAGTTCTCCTGTCATCAACGAGTACGAAAAGGTGCTCGATCCAGTTCCTCAATCTCTTCATAGCGTTGATACCTTATCAACCATGTTGCTCGGGACAGCTGTGGTCCATGTCCAGGATGTTGATGGACATTACCATACTGCTCGTGCTCTGATCGATAGCGGTTCTCAGGTTTCGGTGATGACAGAGCACTTAGCTCAAAAGTTGAGGCTCAGACGTTCAGATTCTGGCACACTATTTGGTCTCGGTGCTTCGGCTACTCAATCAACAAGAGGCATGGTACATTGCAGCATTGAACCATTGTCTACTTCAAAACAAACTTTAAATTCTGATTTTATTATTTTAAAACGCATTACCAACAACCTTCCTTCTGTGCGTGTTGATCAATCAGTATTGAACAAATGTGACTATTTGGTTTTAGCGGATAAAAATTTCATTACTCCTGGACCAATAGACTTGCTGTTAGGTATAGACCTATATGACCAAATCTTTGATGGTAGAAAGTACAGTCTAGGTGAAAACATGCCTACTGCCTACTCTTCTATTTTTGGATGGGTTATTATGGGTAAAGCTCCCGCAGCATCGCGTTACGGTAACAATTGTATCACGTCGATGGCCTGCACCACTAATCTCGATCTTGCTCTCAATAGGTTTTGGGAGGTTGAAGAGCCACCTAAGATGCTCATCCAAGATCCCGAGAATGTTCAATGCGAGAAACATTTTTCTGACACGCATGCTAGAGACAACTTTGGCAGATTTATACTTCGTCTTCCATTCAAGGTTGATCACAAACCTTTGGGCGACACACACGTCAATGCTACCAAACGTTTCTACAATCTGGAGCGTCGGCTGCTCCGCGAGCCAAGGCTGCGTGAGCTCTATATCGCGTTCATGAGGGATTACCTTGAAGCTGGTCACATGCGCGAGGTTAAATCTCCTGCCTCACGTGATCGCTATTATATACCTCATCATGGCGTGCTCAAAGAGCATAGCAGTACGACTAAACTGCGTGCTGTCTTTGACGCCACGTTTCCCAGTTCATCTGGTGTGTCACTCAACCAAGTTCTGTTGTCTGGTCCCAAATTACAGAAAAATATTGAGGACATCATCCTACGTTTTAGGCTTCATCTGGTGGTGTTCACATGCGATATAAAACAGATGTATCGTCAGGTTCGTATTGCAGATCAAGACTGCAAGTATCAGACCATCCTTTGGCGCGAATCTCCTGATGAGCCGCTCAAGCAGTTTGAGCTAACCACGGTCACCTATGGGGTTACTAGTTCGGCGTATCAGGCGATTCGGGTGATACATGAGTTGGCTTACCTCAACTCGGAGCAATATCCTGATGCTTCCAGAGCTCTCCTGGAAGATACCTTTGTCGATGATGTTGTCTGTGGGGCTGCTAGTCTTTCTTCAGCGTTGGACCTGCAGAAACAACTTGTTGACATCCTCTCCCAGGGTGGGTTTCTTTTGCGCAAATGGTCCAGCAACTGTCATGAGTTCTTGGAGTCTGTGCCAGCAGACCATTGCGAGTCTCCCTTCCGGTTCGAGGCCGAGGGAGCAAATGTTTTTAAAGTTTTGGGCATCCAGTGGAACGCCAACACTGATAATTTCGTCTATCACGTCTCCGAGATGAGTAGCGTCATGTCCAAGCGTGGCATTCTATCGAACATCGCAAGGCTCTACGACCCATGTGGTTTTCTAGCTCCCGTTACATTCCATGCCAAGCATATTATGCAGAAGCTTTGGTCCATCGAATGTGGATGGGACGATCCTCTTCCCTCCGATATTCTGCAATGTTGGTTGACTTTTGTTTCCGAATTTTCTCAACTCAACAATGTTAATATTCCACGACGAGTGCTCACTGATCAACCTGTGGATTGTCAGCTGCATGGTTTCAGTGATGCATCCGAACGAGGGTACGCAGCTTGCGTCTACCTTCGCACTTTGGATTCCAGCGGTCACGTTTTGGTGCAACTACTGTTGGCCAAGTCACGTGTGGCGCCGCTGAAACAAAAACTTACCGTTCCCAAGCTGGAACTTAGCGGCGCACTTATGCTAGCCCGTCTATTAGAGCATGTCGTCAATGTTCTAAGTCTCAAAACACAACTTAGCTCTGTATCAGCCTGGTGTGATTCCAGCATTGTTTTATCGTGGCTTGGTACCTCTCCGCACAAGCTGCAAACCTTCGAAGGAAATAGAGTGTCTCAAATCCAGTCGTTGATTCCGAATGCTACTTGGAGGCACGTACCCTCATTATCCAATCCAGCTGATTCAGCGAGTCGAGGACGCACTCCGTCTGAATTGGTAGACAACCATTTGTGGTGGTCTCCACCATGGCTTGCAGATGACCCTTCAACATGGCCTGGAGATTTCCAAGTGGTGAGTGAAGCGGAGTTGCCAGGCATCAAACCCGCTCCACTAACGTCGAACATGGTCCAAATTCAAGCTTCGGATGAATGTCAAATCCTTGAGAAATTCAGCACGTTCTCCAAGCTTCAAGCCACAGTAGCATGGTGCAAACGATTTGCTCACAATTGCAAACAGCGTGATCCAGCATGTAGGCGCTCAGGTCCCTTGTCTATTGCTGAACTAAATGGCAGCCTGCATATCATTATCAGCATGGTTCAGTCGGTAACGTTCGCCGGTGCCATCAAGTCACTGCAAGCAGGAATGCCTCTAAAGGGAGCTTTGATGCGTCTGAATCCTTTTCTTGATCCTCACGGTCTCTTGAGGGTAGGCGGCAGACTTACCCAATCTAGCTTGGATTACGCCGTCAAACATCCGTTGTTGCTTCCAAAGTCTCATCACGTCACGAAACTCATAATTGAGCATCATCATCGCATTCACCTGCATCCAGGTTTAAACACTTTGCTAAATCTATTGCAGCACAAATTCTGGATCATGTCCGCGCGTAGAGTGATCCGACACGTTATTTTTCGGTGTCATCGTTGCTACCGCCTGCGACCAAAGGCTGTTGAACCTTTTATGGGTGATTTACCCGTCGATAGAGTCACGTCATGCCGACCCTTTCAAAAGGTAGGTATCGATTTTGCTGGTCCCTTTATGCTGAAGGCTTCTCGAGTGCGCAATGCCAAGTCCATCAAGGCTTACCTCTGCGTCTTCGTCTGCTTCGCGACCAAAGGCGTTCATTTGGAGATAGTATCAGAGTTATCTACTGACGCGTTTCTGGCCTGCTTTGATCGTTTTGTGTCTCGTAGGGGTCTCCCCAGCGATATTTTCAGCGATTGCGGCACCAATTTCGTAGGTGCTCACGCTCATTTGAAAGAGGTTTCTGGTTTTATAAGGAACTCTACAGACGAGATCCACCGACACGTGACTACTCAACAAATAGCTTGGCATTTCAACCCGCCAGCAAGTCCACATATGGGCGGATTGTGGGAGAGTGCAGTTCGCTCTGCGAAGATCATCTTGGCCCGCGTCATTGGTGACCGGCCACTTTTGTTTGAAGAAATGGCTACCATATTCGCTAAGGTTGAAGCCGCGTTAAACTCTCGCCCTTTATGTCCAATCAGCAATGATCCCAACGATCTCGAGGTTTTAACGCCCGGCCATTTCATCATCGGTCAGCCGCTTCTAGCCACACCTGAACACAGTCTTGTCGACTCTAACATTCCTATACTCAAACGATGGTTATTGCTTCGTCAAATCACCCAGCATTTCTGGAAGCGATGGCAATCTGAGTATTTACACACGCTTCAACAACGCCCTAAGTGGTTAGCTAAGACCACGCCAATCCAACTCGGTGACTTGGTCCTTGTTAAAGATTCTCGATTACCTCCGCTTCAATGGCGTAAGGCTAGGGTGATACGCACTTGTCCAGGCGCTGACGGCGTTATCAGAGTCGTCGAGCTCAAAACATCTACTGGAACTTTGCTTAGGCCAGTCGTTAAGCTGTGCCCTTTGCTGCCGAGTTCTGAAACCCTATTTTAAACTCAACGAGCTCTAGGCTCTATCCTTAGTTTTAGTTTTTTTTTATTCTTATTTTTGTTATGTTCAACAGACATTTAGGTAATCATCTTTTGTCTTTATCTTAATATATCAAAGAGCTAGGTAGCTCCTTGGGGGGCGGTATGATGGATATTTGTGAACGCAACCATACACAGAAACTGACATCAACGCACATCTGTCAACACAAGTATTTTTCCTACCCACTTCCCCTACCTTAGCCCGTGACAGTAATCAGTTACGTGGACAACCTTCGCACCCGGCGGTCAAGCTCGCGCTACAGCTTCCATCCCGAGGCGATATACAGCATCTCAGCGTCTCCTAGAGACCACTTTTTATCTTTACATCATCCGCGACCGCGACATCCACGCGCGCGTTCCGAGTCCATTATTTCTACGCCAGTCTGAAGACTTCGACCCTAACGGCCGCCGAGAACCAGCGCCCACGAATCATACTAGGCAGGTCAGTCACAGGCTTTTTCATTTTCCCATCATCTTTCCCCCACAGTCACTGTTCGTGAAAGGTTCACTTTGGAGAACCTATTTGAAGTTCACTTTTGAAGCTATATTAAGAAGTGTATTGTAGAATTTTGTGCAATAAAGTGTACTTGATTGATTGATTGATTGAGAACCCTTTTGAAGTATTATTATTATAGACGAGCAGCATTACTGCTGGTATGTCTATGTCACAGTGTTGGAAGAGTTCACATTGTTCATTATGTTGTTATTCAGTCCCTATTTAAGTCATCACTAGTTTTTTAAAAATTTGTCCAATCTATTCTTGAATGAGTTCACTGATTGGGCGGAAACAACGTCTTCCGGCAGCTTATTCCAGGCCTGAACAACACGGTTGCTCAGAAAGTGATGGGCGACATTGATGTCAGCGTGAGTGCGGCTTATTCGCAGAGCGTGTCCTCGTAATGGTCGTATGTCTTTCATCCAGAATATGTCTTGCAAGTGAGGCAGGTTGTTTTCCAAATTTTATGCTGGTTCAATCATTACAGTATTCATTACAATGTTTCAGGGCAATGGAGGACTCTTCGGAAGGATGCGATACCATCACAAAACCTACCACCGGAGTCTCCAGGGCCCGGCCCGATACACAGAAGCCGCAGCACTGGGGCCTGGACCCCAAATAGTCTGCCACCAGCTGTTATAGATCCAAGGGTATGTGCATTTGAAATCAAATAGGCTGATTATCTGAAGCTGCTTGGAGATGAGAACTTCTTCCTTTGAAAAATTAGAAATTGAAGAGCTGCCCTTTTGAATGTCAGATGTGAGCAATGAATCCACAAGTAATCCAACTGATTCTTGTATTATATTGTGCCTGTCACTATGTGTATTAAAAAGAGTTCAATCAATCAATCAAATTATTTATTTTGCTAGAATATAGGTACACAATGGTGTTTCAATATTAAAAATGGGGCCCGTTACATTCTGCCTTTTGAGCATGCAAACTTGGCAAATTGGTTTGTGGTAGGGCATGTGTAAATCTTACCTAAATCTGCCGCCAAGCAGCAATGTTAATAGCATTGTTGTGTTCCGGTTGTCAAAGATAAGATAGCAAGTCCCCCAAAAGTGTTGGGGTTTCCGGGTCAATACGCCTCGACCTTCGACCTCATCTTCACTTAACATCAGGTGTGATTGAGGTCAAGTACAAACCCATTGTGCATAAAAAAAAAATCTATATTTAATTATCTACTATTAATCAATTATACAATTTTAAATTTGCCATAAACGAACTTGCAAGGAATGTTCCAAAACTGTCAACATTTCAAAATTAATGTCAAATCCTCAAAGTCAAAATCGATATAATGAAAGAAAGAAAACTTCTTGACATACTTTGCGGTTTAGATATAGGTGGTTTGAAAATTAAGTCAACTTCAATCAAGGTTAAGTTTTAATCACGAGAAAAAATACTAAAATCAATTAAAAATTGCCTTTTATATTCACTGGCAAATAAATTTTATCATATGATGGGAATTAAATCGTCACCACTGTGTGCAGTTTGTGATAAACCAGATGACGTGTTACACTTTTTGTTGGAGTGTGACCGGAGTGTAGATATGATATGATAGAGGACGACTTTTGATTAAATCATCAGAGCTATGCAATGGGCAGCTCAGCTGTGTTTTGGCTGATATGCTCTGTAGGAGTGCTGTCAGTCTGTATAAATTTGTTGGATTGTCCATTGCAAAAAGAGAGTGAGGTTTAAAAAGGCGAATGTATCAATGAGGCTGGCATAGTCACCCAGGGTGTACAAAAGCCTCAAATAAAAAAAAAAAACTAATATTTTACTGACATGGGAATAAGATTGTCAATCTGTCCTTTGACATGGGCCTTTTCTATACTATTGGATTTGTCATGGTCCGGCGCGCTACTCTGCGTCAGGGGATCAGTTCCCTATAATTTTTATATTGGGCATGGTGGATGTGACTGCGGTTGAATATATCCGGACTGTTAGCGCAATTCTATCTGTAAGACAAGACCTTTTGTCTGGGGGACGACGAGACGGTTAAGTAGGGACGACCTGGCTTCCGAGTCCCTCCACCCACTCGCCATGCCCCCCCCCCCCCCCTCGGAGGGCGGCTAGAGCACCCTCCCCGGGGGCACTGTCGCGCCTCACACCGTGGTCGCTCCAGGGGGGTCTCATCGTCTTGTAAGACCAGAACTTGTAAATCAGGTGTCCTCTTGTACACTGAATTAGTCAAGCTTTGGAGTTTAATTCAGAATTGTTAATATTGACAGATGCAGCAACAAATGGCGCAAGCTATATATCTTCAAACGATGCTGGCTATGCAAGCTGTTAACAATGGTGAGATATCTTTTATATGTATTATTACTAATATAGTCAGCATCACAATTCTAGCTTCCAAGAACCATCTTAAACAAAATACTATGATGTTATTTTCAGGTTCCCATCAATTGCCAACTCAATCTGACGCAAAGTTTCCAATAAATCTGTCCACAGCACACAGCTCTAATCTAAAACTATCTGAAATAGAACAAATTCTACTAAAACACAAGGAGACAACGGATGAACTCAACATAGACACAGAAAAACGTAACCAAGAACAAAATTTACGAGACAATATTGTACAAGACAGTCAGAATGACAGGAAAGAATCGACGTCATATAAATGTCAAGAATGTACCAAGTGTTTTAAAGATCCTGATGTCTTTGTGTTACATAAACGCACGCATATGAATAGAAATAATATACAAGAAAGACTCCCTGTATCAGGGGGTAGTGAAAAGGAAAATTTTAATTCTAACAGTGATTTCTCTGGTCAGAACACTTTGAAAGCGAATCCTATATTAGCTAATCTATTAAAATCTGGTATTTCAACCTCGACTCCAGTTCCAAATGGTATTTTAGATACTAATAATATTTTAAGTTTAGAAAACCAGGTTATGAGCGCTTTGAACGCGAACATGGAGAGTTATATACGTAACTTGTCAACAATGTTGTCAAATAATAAAGATACAACAAATGGTCAACATTCTGAAGATAGTTACCAGAATTTGGTGCAAAATGGTCATGGTTCCGAGAATGAGCAAGATTATTCTGACACTGATGGTTCAAGGACTGAACAAGATGACGACAATTCCATACAAGATAGTCCTGATTTCAAAACTGACCACAGTGATTTACAAGATGTTGAGAATTCAGAAATCAATAATGCTCATAACTCTACACAAGATCAAGACAATTCTCTTGAAAGTGATCATAATTCTGTAGACAGTCAGAATTCCACAAATTCAACAAATGACCAGAATATTGATATGACTTCAATACAAGAAGGTCACAATTCTTCACAAAGTGATGAGAAAATAATGCAAATGCAATATGCAATACAAGAAAGTACCAATTTCTTGCAATGTGACAGAAATTTTGAACAAGAAACTCAGAATTCTTTACAAGACCAGAGCACAGAACAAGAAGCTCAGAATTACTTGCAATGTGATATCAATAATGAAGAAGTTCAAAATTCCTTGCAGACTGATCAAAACCCAGTACAAGGTGATAATTCCTCAGAATCTCAGGGTTCACATATTGAAGAGGACCCAAGCTGTGATAAAGAAGACTTGAATGATTCGAAAGACTCAAATAATTTAGTTATAGATGAAAATTTGTAATTTACCTGTACGGTAAGATTTTTCTAGTATTTTTTTTATGATTATGTCGAAGCGCACTATAGCTTATAAGGGAATTAGAAACATATTCCGAGCGGTGTTTTCGAAGGCTTGCTAATGGGAACAAATTAGCACTGAACGGTCACAAGTTTGACTCTCGGTTAGGGTTAGAAACATTACAAGGTTGCTGGACCTCAGAAGTTTCTGATTCCGGTATTTGAATTTGAGGTCATATCTATCCGTACACTATGTATCTAAGAATATACATTATTAGCTCCTGATCTTCCATAGATTCGTTTAATCTGCCTGACGAAAATGTACAAAACACATGATTTTTTTCAGTTCGTGAGGTTATCTCATAATTTGACAGTCTGTTCTACCTTGCAAATTCAATGAATATTCTCAGACTCATGGTTATAAGACCAATGGTTTAAATCAGATGTGGCTTGCTACATAACAATTGAATACAGGGCTTGAAACTGGTTCATTTTTATTTTCAAAAATACTAGTCACAATTGAGATATTCCTTATTAGTTCATGATTTGTTCATATATCTAAGTTTACAACAGTTCTTACGCCAAAAGGGTATTTACGAAATCCTTGTTAAGATTAGTAATTTCACTGGTTTTCAAGTCCCGCGTACATATAATGAACTTCACCACTGACTATCAAATTCGACCAATGGCGATGGAGTTTATTATCATTGATGATGATAAGGAGGCTGGCCTCCTTTGGATTGTCATGTTTTCAAAAATCCGAGACAACTGGTGCTCCATACTTATGGCAATCCTTCGGTTACTTATGAATGACATCATATTTCACGCTCAAACACGTTTCTGTGCCTGATTAGGTGACGGAAGTTAATTTTAATAGATATTTTCTTTTTAATTTGATTTTTTAATAAGTCCGAGATATGGGTATTTCGTTCATTATGCATACATTTGACAATATCCCAAACAAAGGTTGAAAACGTCTAGACTTCCTACTGGCATTCAACCTAACGATGGACAGGCAGACTTAAAAACAGATCGCCCAAGCCCAGGACCAATCTGGTAGAGAGGTCATGGATGAACTTCCGGTTATTCTTTGGCCCAGAACCTCGACCAACTGGCACGAACTCATGGTTACCCAGTAAAAATGAGTATTTGCAGCGCCATAATCATTAGTAGACGCTTCCTATAGTATGTACAAGCTATCACAAGTTCAAGATCAGGTTATTGAACTAGTCCATTCAGATCATTGGATGGTCTCTTGCAATTCATATTCCACATTCGTTCAATGCCCCGAGTCAAAAATTTTACATTTATAAAACTATTACTAGTCCAGTAAAAAATCGTGGTGTAACTTCCTATAATTTTAAAAGTTCCTGATTTATTGTAGAAGAATAAGAGAACCCATGAATAATAGAATAATAATGTTGTCTATCCATTCTATAGCTTACTTTAGGTATGATATTATTATAAAACCTATAATATTATTTTAAAGTTACCCTGTGAACTTAATTGCGTTGTAGAAGATCCTAAATCAATTTTCTATTAAAAAATCTAACAAATGCCTACTTTATATTTCCTAAAAATAGTTTGAGTCGTATTATTTGTTCTGGGTGAAATTTTTCATAAATTTAAGGTCTAACAAAAATAACCCGACAAACGTTGCAGAGTGTATGTATAGGATGCCTATTACGAAAAAATAAAACATTAAAGTTAACAGGTTTTATTCAAAAAATAAAATTTAGAAATGTAAATTTTGTGAGTTGGACCTTAATGTCCGCGCGCTCTAAGTACTTTGCCACAACACACAAACACGTGCCGCGGTATCTTTGAAGACGCCGAAAGGCGACCACTCGCCGCGACTTGCTGTGATTGGTTGCACCCTGTGCCCCGCACCCCCTTTGAAGTCTTCCTTGTCTTGAAAATTGCCTGTTTTTTGAAATGAAGTAAGTCTGTTAATGTGTATTTTTCGGAAACAAAATTTTTAAGGCTAGTTTTTTTAATGAATATATTATTTTATTGTCATGTACGTGCAATGGCCAAAGTTTGTCGGGTTAATTTTGTTAGACCCTAATAAAGATATATTGGTCGATTTTTTTGAAAATAGTTACTAAAGTTCTAAGTATATTCTCCGAGGCAATGAAATTCACAGTGGTAATTTTAATCCATTCAAAGTCAAAAAATATTTATTTCGTAGGATAAAGATTATCACTTGAAAACGTCACATTTTTTATCTTAATATTAAAATTATTGACATTATTGCTCATTCGCAAAGCAGACTCCCCAGAGAAGAACGAGCAAGAAACTCAAGGGTTGCTCTTTTAAATAAGTTTGGATTACAATTATATTATATTGTATAATTAGGCTGAATATCGCCGAGCGGTCTATGTCCATGCTTGCTTATCATGCAGATAGTCAGAAATTTTATAATAGCCTTTGGTTAATAATGTCTGTTTTATGATGGATTTGAATTTATTTAAAGGTAAATTTTGAATGTCCACTGGAACCTTATTATAAAGTCTATGTTTTGTTACTAAATAACTATACTATATCTAAAGCAAGCTACCGATTTGTTAAAAAACAGGTGCTCTATCCATGTGCAAAAAATCACGGCCTTTAAGATTATACGAAGTCAAAAGTGTATCCATACTGGACTGTATAGATTATATATAACCGCCTCCGTGACTCCGTACCCGTAAACAACATTGGGTTTACGATTTGGAGGTCGCGGGTTCGATCCCCAGCGGTGTACATGTTTACTGTACAGTTACAGTACTCGGTTAGGTTGGTGGTAGGGCATTTTAAATGTCCGCCTGGCTAGCTACCACCATCTTATCTAAATCTGCCGCCAAGCAGCAATGTTATATAGCATTATTGTGTTCCGGTTGTCAGAGATAAGATAGCCAGACCCCCAAATGTGTTGGGGTTTCCGGGTCAGTACGCTTCCACCTTCGACCTCATCTTCACTTAACATCAGGTGTGATTGAGGTCAAGTACAAACCCGTTGTGCATAAAAAAAAAGATACACTAGAGTATGTGTGTGCTACAGCCGTACAAATGTAGTGAAAAATGTATTTACACACTATAAGTAAATATCCTGGGCCCATAACCAGTTGGAAATAAATGAAATCGTGGAATAAGGTATAATAAATATATTCTAAAAGTCACACGGCAGACAGACAGAACAACCGACGAATATGAAAGTCAACGACAATGTAAAAAGATTCGTTTACATAGAATCTCTAACATCTTTCACTCAACCTGTATTTCAGACTTATTAAAAAAACTAAAGCATATCATGTCCCACCATTTAGAATATAAGATAAGATATACGCGGTGTATATTTTTTGTATTTTTTTTTATTATATCATAGGTATAGTGTAGATATATAATCTGTAGGTACAAACAGTATTCAGTAATTAATATTAGGTATCGATTTTTGGATTGTGTATTTCGCCGCGCATGCGTATTCGTGGTGACTGTCAAGATGGCGTAATTCCGCCTGTCAACGCTTACCAGTATCTAATACTTAATTAATACTATTTAAAACATATTATTTGTTTATTCATAAGTAATCATACACTTTTCGTGGTGTAATTCGAATTAGTCCCAATTGATGGCGCTATTATACTAGCTTTCCGCCCGCGGCTTCGCCAGCGTAGGATAACTTTATCCGCGGAAATTGCTTTATCCCGCGGCTTCGCCTGCGTAGAATAACTTTATCCGCGGAAATTGCTTTATCCCGCGGGAACTACTCACTTTATCGGGATAAAAAATATTTAGTGTATATTCTAACTATATACCAAATTTCATCCAAATCCGTCCAACCGTTTCGCCGCGATTGATCAACAAACAAACAAACAAACATCCAAACTTTCGCATTTATAATATTACTTAGATTTACATTACGTAATTTTGGATGTACCATCCAAAATGGTGGACAGAGGTTTCCCAAACATTAACGTTTGGGCGTTTTAATGCTTGAAACGACACCCACGTTTCACCGTTCAAAATATACATAAATGACAATACAATTTCTGAATGTACAAGCAGTTGAAACGAAAAACAGTAAAGCTGTTTCATATAATTCTTGTTGTCTCCAAAGATTCCAAAACATTGTCCTACGGACGGTGAAAATAATTATTCATCAATAAAAAGTACGCCATCTATTGGCATAAATTTTAATTACATCTGTTTTCTCAAGAAATTTAATAACTTACCTGGTAAGAACATTTTTCATTTAACGCATAGCGCCGCCATCTTGACTTCATTCGCGTGCTTCATTCATTCGTTCATTCGCTGGGTTACAAAGTGTAATCCTAGGCCTTACAATTGCCTTTCTATCTTTTGTATTGTACTTACGTATGCCCCATAGCTGAGCGGAGATGTGCGAAAATCCCAAGCAAACTAGTCCAAGGCCAGTATTAATAAGCCAATCTCAATACAAGTCTTGAGGCTGTATCACACGAGATGCGTCTTAAGCAGTTGATGCTATCTCAGGCTCCGTGCTAATTTATAAACCAATCTTGAGGTCTACTCAGCTGAGATCACTTCTCAAGTATTCGCCTCAGCGGCGAATGAATGATTGTCTTGAGTTTCGTTTATTAATACGCGCATCTCTCAAGTGAGTACTGCTTGAGTATGCACGTGCTTTTCAGGTCTCAAATTAGATTTATTAATCAACACCTGTACTTGAGACCGGTCACAAGACTGTTCTCAATCTTGAGAATGGTTTATTAATACCGGCCTAAGAACCTAAACGTTCCCACCCTTGAGCCTTTAATATTAAAAAAAACTACACTCATATTGATCGACGCAATACTGGGATACATACTGACAGAGGCTAGAGATAATATAAAAGGGAATACAGAAAATCTTATTCATGAGTACTAAATAACATACGATATTGGTTAAAAAAAATCTGCAACTTTTCTGTAAGTCTGCTCTTAGTGAACAATATTGTCTAGATTTATCTAGACTAATTTTCCATTGTAATTATAACAAGATGTCTGTATTTAGTTTGCGCTTTGGTTACTGTTGTAGCCACGGACAGTAGACTGCCCCTTTTTTGGTTACAAGTTTAACCACAGAACGTTGAGTGGCTAAAATAAGCACAAACATTTTCAAAATTAATTCATTGAAATGCCGCAGGCTGCTACGATTGTCGCTTTTACTCCGTAAAATACTGCGCGGTCTACTAATTCCATCTCATTCCTACTTATAAATGTTAATAAGGGACTGAGATACGTATCGCACATCTCCGCATAACACGTTTTCGAAGCCGGGCTTTAGTTCCGTATGCATAGAGTCTGACTGTTCTGGGTAGTGCGCTCCAATCGCTCAATTACACGCAGGTTCGTGTAGGCGATGGGTGGTAAAGTGCTCTGTACCCGAGGACAGTTCGCAGGTCAGTTCAGCGAGTCAAGTCAGTCGCTGACTTTTCACTGGCCTCGTATACCAATAGATTTAAAGACGGTTTGTAGACAAGTGGAAATCGTTTTCATAACGATGAACCCCAAATCTTAACGAACGTTTGTCTTCGTTTCTGGCAACTGATTGGTTATTTACATGGCTTGTTGAGTTTAAAGGATAGCGAATGTCTTTATTCCTGCTATTTACTAGTCTATTCCTAATGTACTGCTAAATAAGTAAACCTAAACAAATCTTAATTAAATATACTAGAAGTAGGTTTTAGGCCTATATTGTTTATGGTGGAAGATGTCCTGATACCGGTGTACTGAAAGTACACTGAAGTGAACTTAAAAGGGCTTAACCCGTCCAGAATTAGCTTTACGGCTTCTCGAGTGGAGATCAGAGCGATTTTTTTAATCTGAATTTAAAAAGCAAATTTAATAACAAGAATCGTACCATTTTATTAAAGTTCAGCCAATCAGCTGTAAGAAATGAGGTTTGTCGTTTTAGCAACGTTTGGTACTTGTCTAGGTGAACAGTTCAATAAGCAAGTCAGTTTATGTGATCCCTGTCCTCGTGTACGGCGGGCATAAGCGCAAGCGCATTGACAATTGAAACTCGGCTTTAATTGCATTTACATTTGACTAAAATTGGCTTATTATATTGGTATCTAGTCCATGCGACCGTATTGTTATTAAAAAGAGTGCTTTGTCGCCGCTTCGATGGTTCGCATCAGAATTCCCATCAAAGTAATTTACTAAACCCTATTGTCATGTCAGTTACACTCCGTGAGCTCTTAGGCGCGTTTTAGAGAACGGCATGTCAACAACAACAAACATGTATATAGATAGATAGTTCTGACTGCGATTCCGACTCCTATCATTTCCTGGAAAAGTTTTAGATCCGAATACTCCAACGCTACTTTTGTCTTGCGACGACCAAAGCTCTTATGAGGTAAAACTCTCTCCGTACGTCAAACTCTTTGTTGACCTTCAGAAGGCGTTTGATAGCGTGTCTCATGAAAGCTTGGTTGATCCTGGGTAAGCTAGGTTGCGCGCAGAGGTTTGTGAAACTTCTGAGACCCTTGCACGACGACATATAGTGCTGCGTCACAGTAGACGGAGAATGGTCTGATTTTGCCCTCGTTACCTGTGGTGTCACACAAGGACCAATTGGTGTGTTTTGTGATTTTTTCAAAGCGTTTGATTCTCTGTTTATTGCATGTGTTTGTGATCACAAAACATTATTAATGAAATTGTAACATTACGGATTCAAAAATGAAAGTTTAGCATGTTTCAATTTACATTTAAAAACAGGATACAAAATAGAACTTCAATGGAAGTGTATGATCCCCAGTGAAGATAGGCGTGCGACAGGGCTCAATATTGGTCCTTTTCTATTTCTAGTTTATCTCCCATGCTTCAGAGATTTACTACTGAAATACTACTGTTTGCTGATGATGCATCATTAGTTTTTACAGTTGCCAGAAAAGACAATGTTCTTGGCAAGGTGAATAGTGCTCTTCAGTTAATTTTACGCTGGTTCGCAACCAATAATGGGGTTATAACATTTGATAGTCTATGTTTAATTTATTGATTGAATGTGAGGACCTCGCGAAATGAATGTCTGTCAACATTGTGAAATCTCTAGTACGCGATCCGAGATTTCAAATAGTGACAAACATTGTCACTTTTGCACTCTCACATAAGTGTGTAAGTGATTGACATAATAAACTAATACAAAATCTAGGTGATCAGAAATCAAATGATGCTTGAGACTCGTTCTTTAATCCGATGCGTTTCAAGAAGAAACACTTCGCGGCAAATAATGTAATATCTATTAGCTTTTAATTGATGCATTTTGGCACACGGATCCCATAGAGCTCACGGACTGTATGTTATGTAGCTTCTCATGTTAAGACTGGCGTACGTGTGTATTTATGAATAAGGCTTTTACAGCGTTAGCTCGATACTTAGACGTAAGATTTTCATTTCAGTTTTATAAAATTCACGATCGCTGGCATGGTTCCTATGTAGTGATACCCTTAACAGTTTTACGTGTCCACTGCTGGGGCGCTGCCTCTCTAGTGTCTAGACCATGATCCACCACGTGAGCCCAGTGCATCGCGTTTATATGCTGTATCAGTTTACTGTCTATCTGACATTGCTTTCCACCGACAAAACGACTGTCTTTAACGGGGAGGAAAACTACGTTTTTCTGCCGCCAGATGTGGGTACCTTACGATTTATAACAATCGATTTCAATCTTACCGTTTTTGTGTATGTTACCGTCCGCTTATTGCATCTAGGTGCAGTCCGTGGTGTATACGAAAACAGGCGACCGAGCTTCACTAGACCCCCTTCCCCATAGCGTTGGCCTCAGTACCGTAGTAATGCCTTTCATCGGCTACACTCCCATTTGCCGAATTTCTTTTCCTACTCACACATTTTCTTTCTGTAGCCATTAATATAAACCTTAAATTTCCGAGATCTAAAATTATGAGGGTATATTGCAAATGGAAGGTGTTTATTCTGCAAAATACCCGCGTGGCGCTTTCGCTATTCGTTTTCAATTAGCGAAGTTAAGCAATGTCTGGCGCGGTGACTCCTTGGATGATTGACCACTATAGGCACGTTTCTGTTTACTAGCAGTCGTAGTTTTCGATTGAAGACAGTCGTTAAACCAAATCGGGCTTGAAGATTGTCAGGTGGCCCAGTCTTGGATAAATCCACCAATCCTCACTAGACCCATATATTGGATTATGGCCCATACCCTGTCCCAGTGAAAGGAGGCTGTGCCCCAACAATGAGGACTTGTAACCGCTGATGATGATAATTCTTAAATTGACCCATCATATATTAGGTCTTTACCTATGAAATTGGAGATTTTTTTCTTCGTTCATCATAATGTACCAACTCCTACGATTCTATAGCTATTTCCAAATTTGTTTTTTATTTGGAAAATAGAATATATTTTTAAAGGTTTCACATGAAATATTTTTTAAAGTCTGAGCTAAATCACATAATAAAAAAAACTTGAACACAGCTCTTTTCATGAGCTTCCCATATTATTTCTTACGTTCGCAGAAACTTTTATAAAGCGGTTACTTTTAAAAATTAACACTGCCTATATTTAACTTAATGTTATCCGATAATACACACAAAGTTTAGCTAAATTTGGATTCGCCGTTCCCAAAAAAAATTCAAAAATGTTTGTATGGAGAAAACAGTCTTAATGAAATTCTTAATACAAAACGCCAATTTCATAGGTATTTACCTTAATATATCCCCAAAGTTTTACACAATAACTTGCCACTACATGCAAACGCTGCCTGATTGAATTTGAGATTAAAATGTCATGTAAATCGGTGAAACGGCGGGTGTGATTCTTTACTTAAATTAGACTGACGCAAAGAGATTATTCCCAAAAAGACTGCTTCAAAATCGTAAAGACTGTTTCAGAGATTTTTTCTTAATTGCTTCATTTTTTTAATTTTATTTTAGCTACAATGAATTTTGACTTTTTTCCTTTAGAAAACAAGACTGCTACCCACCGATTTTGATTGCGGTTCTGTCTTGACCATTTTTGGTGCGGGACCTTAAAAGTTAGATATTAGATTTAATACTGTGTTTTTGTGCAAGTTACTTGCATGCCTTAATAAACTTAAACTGATGCAAGCTATGACAGAATGTAGGTATTGTTTGTAAAAATGAATTGTAATACAATTGGATGAATTGAAAACAGAATTTTGTCACAGCTATGAAACAAGAAAACTGAAAAGGCTTTTTGACGGGAACTCTGCGAGTGATGTTGCATTTTTGTTTTTATTTCTTGAGATTTGTGCATTGCATGCAGTTTTGAAGTTTAATAACGGCAGAATATTGTACAGTAAAGCTCAGTGGTGGTGCAAGTGAAGGGAAGTGTAAATTAAAGTGCGTAACGAAGCTTTCGGGTTCCCACAAGAAGCCGCCAAAATCTTCCGTAAAGTATTCTGACTTTACTGAAGAATACTACAGACTGTTTTCGTATTTAGGCTGATGGCTTTACTGCCAAGTCAGTATATAAAAAAAAACATGAAGTCACAGTTTTTTTTAACCTAGAATTCGTATTCCAGTGTATTTGCAATGGACAGCACTGAATGCATCATAACGTTCATTGTAATTACTCGCTTGCAAATAACTTGTGTAACTCCAAAATGCCTAGTTGTAGTTATAAATTAGTGCCTTAGTAATACGTAGTGTTTTATATATTTTTGTATAAATTTGGTGTAAAAAAAATTGTTTAGATGTAAAATCCAGAGGTAGACATTATCTGTCAAAATGGTGAAAAAGACCGTCATATTTCGTTCGCCATTTTGTTTCTGTCAAAAAAAAACAACGCGAATTTAACTTTTTAAAAAGGGTCCATACAGGGTGTCTGATTTCTTATATTACGGGAAAGTACAGTTTGGGCAAAAAGTGTAGAAAAAGAAGAACAATATATTTTAAATTGACATGCGGAATGTAATTATTACTTGTGACTGCGAAGTTCCTGTGTTGCCAGTACAGTCAGCTGCATAGAAACCAGAGCCCCCGTACTTACAGTCATTATGTAAATAGGGGGTCTGGGGTCTCTGCAGCTGTCTGTACAAACAGCGCATATGTTCATTATCTCTTTGACCAAGCTATACTTTAAATATAAAAGAAGGAAATTTGTTATAATTAATTTTATTTTTAAACCAAATATGAAAAATAAGACGCTCTGTATTTAATAACGGAACCTATACTCTTGGAAATAAATGGGCTTACGAATTTTATTTTCGAAAACAAAATTTTGACAGGTGGTGTTCCGGCTGTTGGCTACTCGAATAGATTTTTAGTTGGTAATATAATTGATGTACCTATTTTTTTTATATATTATGTGCCTCCCAAGGATCCCATAGGTGTAATGTTTTGTGTTCAACTCGATGCCCGCGTTCAGGCCTTCATAACGGTGTTTCCAAAACCTGTAACCTCTGGAAGTATCGAACCGGTATTTTACCGGTAAGTTCTTTTGTCAAAAACATGAATAAATTACTGGCGAAACGCTGAATGTCTTCAGTATAAAATAATTTTATTTTACTCTGCTGTTTTTAGACCCTAAATAGTTCATTGTCCTATAATACATTTGTGTCGTGTTGTTTAATTCTAACTGTATTCGTTTATAGTTAGTCACACATTGAAAAACGCGAATGTGTTATAATAATCTCCTTTATTTTTCTCACAAGGTACTTTTTCTAGCACATAATTTAAGATAAATAGAGGAGCTTAATATTGTAGTACTTCCTAGTAAGATTCTGGTGTCTGTACTAAGAAAGACCTATTTCACAGATCACCAATTAACTTTTGTTTGCGTGACAATTCCACATTGAAAATATTTTTTTTCTTAAAGCAGTATTTCTTTTTCGAAATCAATTGTTACTGCTCAGATGTTTTCATAAACTTAATGACAGATTAATAAGAAGATAATACATATATTATAATACATGTAACTGGTTACCAATATAATATTGGTAGCCAGTAAAATATCCGAATTACAAAATGTGTAACAGTCGCAAAGCAAAACATCTGAATGTTATTTGATTCAGAAAAATGTGTTCGAATATATTCGAATCTTGAATATTATCGCGACAGTCCCAATTTGATAGCACACGTACATAATTCATAACGCGCAGTCGCCGTTTTGAAAGGACTGTGTAGCGATGGTGCCCATACAAAAGGAGTAAATGATAATGATTTTAACATTATTTAATTTATGATGTCGCACCAGATGTTTAATCATAATTCTTCTTCTATCTCTTTCGTCAATTTCATTAGAATAGTCATTGAAGCACCTAAATGAAAAGAAGTAGAGAAAGTCTAAGAATTACCTATAACAGTCAAATCAATTAAAACAATCACTGTTATCACGTAATAAGAGATGAAAGAAGTTGCGTTAAGGAGGTGTAAACTGATAGCTTTCTCACCGGTTATTAGCATCAGCATTAACTAACGATTTTTGGACATATTACAGGCATGCTGAAAAACTAAATTTGCACATTCCTTTTAAAACACACAATATAGTTCTTGAACATGCCGGTAATACAGGTAGTATTTACTCGTATATTTCAAGTCATAGCGAATCGCCTTGCTACACAGTCCTCATCACTGATAGACAAACCGCAACATCTGTAGCTTAGCAATAATTTTACCGGTATTTTACTATCGGTATTATCTCCCAATAGGCGCGATGCTGTTCAGCCACCATATTTGCATTGACCGTATATCAATATCGCTCTGAATAGTACTTTTGTACAGTTTAAACCGTAAAAAACAACCAGAATTAAAACCTGTGAGTATATCTCACCAGTACTTTTTAGCAAAACGAAAACAATCTAAAAACTAATCGTAAAAGTGCCTCACAATAAGTAAATTAGCATTAAGTAACATAACCGGTATTTTATATCAAATCGATTCGTTGTTTTTCTTACTACCTGTATTAATTAGGTGACCTTCTTCTTCATCAATAACATTTTAGTAATCCAGGTACTGTTGCAGGCATCGAGAATGACAAACTAAAGCCCGTATTAATAAACCGTACTCAAAATTGAGATGATCTTAAGTTGACGCTTGAGAATCTGTTGCATATTAAAACAGTATCAAAAAAATATGTGTTGAAACTGAGACGCGATCTCAATTTCAAGATCGGTTTATTAATACGGCCCTTACTCAGGGCTACTTACTAAACTTAAGGTCATGTAGATCTTATTACGGGCCCTAGTGAACATGAAGCTATATTTGTACATCGTGTTTACTGTACGAGTACGAGCGAAGGTGTAATGTCTTACAGAGGAAGGGCTTATTCCGTCCAGTAGTGTCCTCATTGGATAAATGTAGATTTCTTTTTAAATACAGAAAAAATTTTTAAAAATCACACTGACCTGCATTCGAGACCTAAAAACTTATTATAAACAATACCTAAATAGCTTTAATTACGGTTATTGTCGAGAATTTCAAATTATTGATACAAACTACCATTTTTGTAATCGTAACTTCTGGATAATTACTACTATCAAAGCTATTTAGCTTTTAGGCTTCTCGATTGCGGATCAGAACGATTTTTTTTATTTTTTCTGTATCTAACAAGAAATCTAAATAACTTTAGATTTCTTTTTAAATACTGGATGGAAAAAACCGTCTTAACCCCCTACCTCTCTAAGACCCTATATAAATGACGTCGTTCGTACGACCACGTGTTTTTGCAATATTTCCAATTAATTACAAAAACTCAAATCAACCTGTATAACGTGACATGTCCTATGAAATTTTTTGATCTCTTTTTGAATGATTCAATATTAAAATAACTTGTATAAATGATTGTATTAGATAACTACTATATAATAAAAGGAATTGAATCGGTTATTCTCAATAATGCGCAAGTTCAAATGTGGGTATATCATCTCTATTTCAAACTTCACACTAAGATGAATACAAATAGGGCTTTTTGGCGGGATCTCGGCGAGTGAAGTTGCATTTTTCTTTATAATTCTTATAATTTGTGCATTCTAACTTTTGAAGCTTAATAATCGCTGAATATTGTGCAGCAAACGTTAGTGTTGGTGTACAGGTGAAAGGAAGTGTAAATTAAAGTGCGTAACGGAGTTTTCTGGTTCCCACAAGAAGCCGCCAAAATATTTTGAAAAGCATTCTGCCACTTTACTGAAGAATGACTTGACCATGACTAGACTCTGTATACGCCAAGTATACGACGAATTACTTGTTTTGACTGAGACTGACTTATAAACTGAAGAAATAAGAGAAATAAAATTTTTCACTCGAAACTGGCAGTAATGTCCCTCGACAGTGAGGTTGACTGGTTGCCATCCTCAAAAATAAGAAGAATACAAATACATTTATTTTGCTCTAAATGTGGTACACAGATCTCATTCACAAATATAAAGTTTCACACATTTTACCAGACACTGGCATGCGAAATTTAATTATGAAAGGTACCTTGACAGTTTGATTTGACAGATTGAGCGCATGTGACCATTGACAGATGTTTGGCTGGCATTTTAGAGGGACTCTGTATATGTGTAAGTATGCATAATATATAGACTACTTATATTATTCTATTTACCGTAAATTCAGCTCCAAGAAGAAAGTTTATAACTTTATTTTGTGTCGGTTGTAAATTTTTTGGACATGGGCATTATTGAAAATAACCTATTAAATTACAAATATACCCTGCATTTCTTTTTTATTGTATTTTCTTACCTACCGACGTTTCTGTTATTACATAAAAAGTACTCTGTGGTTATTACCGGGCCCCTATTTCACAAGTTGACAGGTGCGACAATTGTCAAACAAATATAACCGCACCGATTTCATTTATTAAGTATTCGACACTGGTTTTACTAATTCGAAATTTTTCCTTAAACGCTAATTCAATAATGTCAAAGGAGAAATTTATTCGTTCTCTATATATTCTCCTATATGCGAACTCATCTAAATCACTATCACTGTCACTACTGCTGCTTTCACGGAGAGCCATTTTGTAATTAACAACGAAAACACTACAATTGTTACGCTAGCCTGACACAGCCTCGATCTCATATCAACAATTACCGACAAATCTACAAATATGTCGAGTTCAAAAAATGATTCTTGTTTTACAACATGGATCGCCTTAGTCGCAAGCCCTCCACGCGCGGACGGCGCTCCGTCGCATGCTTACCTTGCTTTGACTGCGCATTGCCAACGCGCGGGTCCCGAGCGGACCGCGCGCTGCCCGCGAATGATTTACGTGAGGACGATACCTATACCTAGTGCCAATTGTTAACAGACTACTCGAAAATTCGTAGACCAAGCGACGTTCACTCGTTGACCACGCGGGGTCCACTGGTTGACGACACTAGGTCCACTGATTGACCGCGCGATGTTTATTGGTGATAACGCGGCGTCCACCCGTGGATCACCTGTATACAACGAGTGGACGGCGTGCGACGAGGCGGAGCGGAGTGGGTGCCGGGTGGGTCTAATAAAGTCTCACTAAACATTGAGTACGGTACCACTCTTTAAATTGGTGGAAAAACTTAAAATCAAAATCAAAAATATTTTATTCAATGTAGGATACAAAAATATCACTTATTGAAAGTCAACATGTTATTATCTTTTTTTAAACTACATCGCTTCGCAAGGTGTTATGGTTAGGGAGAAGAAGCGACAAGAAACTCCGCAACAACACAACTTTTCAATTTGTTTCCATCTTTACAGTAATATTACATTTTAATATTACATATTACAAAACAATAGCAATTAACATAACGACCAGCTAACACCAGACCTCCTTATCGCCTAAATAATCATCTATCCTGTAATAACCCTTCTTACACAGAGTTTCTTTATGTGGCGTTTAAATTTCTGCTCTGTTAAACTCAATACATGTTCTGGTATTTTATTGTAAAAGCGTATGCTGTGTCCCACAAAGGATGTGCTAACCTTGCTAAGTCTAAATTGTGGAATTTCAATTTTATTTTTGTTTCTAGTATTCAAATTATGATTATCAGAATGTTTACGAAATAGGCGTATATTTTTGCGTACATACATTATACTGTCATATATATATTGAGATGCAACAGTTAAAATACTTTTTCTTTAAACAGATCTCTTAGAGAATCACGGCAGCGTAAATTATATATTGCTCTGATTGCTCTTTTTTGTAGAACAAATATTGTTTGAATATCTGCAGCCCTACCCCACAGTAGTATACCATAAGACATAATGCTATGAAAGTAGCTAAAATAAACGAACCTCGCTGTTTTAATGTCAGTAAGTTGTCTAATCTTACGAACAGCATAAGCAGCTGAACTGAGCCTGCTCGCAAGTGTCTCAATATGCGACCCCCACTGTAGTGTGGAGTCCAAAGTGATGCCAAGAAAAACAGTGTTCTCAACAAATTCCAATGCTTCACTATTTAACTTTAGGTTGTTCTCCCCCTGCCTTACATTAGGTTATCTTTTGGAACAGTAATATGCATCCAAGGTGTAAAAAGCATTATATTCTAGATAACTCTTTATTGTTCGTCTAAATTCTAGAAGCGGATGTGCCGTGATATGCAACGGTAAAGCATTATACATTTTTAGCTTATTTGGGATTCCTTGTTTTAGTGTTTTCCTTAACATGAAATGTCCGCCTAGCTAGCTACCACCATCTTATCTAAATCTGCCGCCAAACAGCAATGTTAATAGCATTGTCGTGTTCCGGTTGTCAGAGATAAGATAGCCAGTCCTCCAAAAATGTTGGGGTTTCCGGGTTTAATAAAGAATTAAATATGTATAAAGGATATTACTCTCATAATAATATTTCATGGGGAGTGTTCTGAAGAACTGTTCGAGCTAATACCCGCTGCTCAATTTAACCGATACACTTCTCGCCGAAAATTAAAACTCCATCCACATCACCTGGATGAGTGGAAGTCTACCACTGTACGTTTGTCAATAAACTTCTTACCACGAACGGACTTCCGGCAGCGGTATTCCCGAACGAGTACGACATTGGAACCTTCAAGAAACGAGCCTACACCTTCCTCAAAGGCCGGGACGCATCTGTGACCCTTTTGGTGTTGCGAGTGTCCATGGGCGGCGGTGATTGCTTTCCATCAGGTGACCCGCATGCTCGTTTGCCGCCCTCTCATATATAAAAAAAATCTTGTTCTACGAAATATTAATATAATTTCTTGCTGACATTCACCTATTTATACGGCTTATTATAAGCATTGCACTTTTCTGTAAAATCAAAACTTTTTGTATGTCGCTTCCATTACCCCGTACTGTAATTGCGTGTACATTAGTGTTCTTCTTTGCGTGAGCGCTTTTCTTATTCGCGGCCACAGGATGAACCCTGCCGTTCTAACGTCAGGACTCTGCTGTGTATCCCTTCTCACCGCTCAGACTTCTACTCATCTTCTTTCACTGTGCATGCTGCCAGGATGTGGAATTCTCTTCCTCACACTATCCGTGCCAGTCCATCGATCGCTGTCTTTAGGAAAAGAGTTAAGGAACATTATTACCTTTCCATTTCATAGTGTTATTCCGTGTATTATGTGTATGTTATATTTTATATTCGTATGTATTAAAATATGTACTTATTTATGTACGTATTAGTATGTAGTTATATTTATATTCAGTTAGGTTTTCTTATCTATCATATTTATTCATTTCTTTAGATTTCCATTGTGCACGTCTTATCTGCCTCTTCCAGTCATACCTATCTCACTTTCGTACCTCTTGTGTCGTCTCTATTATGTTGTATCTGTATGTTTTTTTCTTGTGTGCAATAAATGATAAAATAAATAAATAAAAATAGTAGTGTTACTAAAGCCTTCCTTGACGGTTCCTCGGGAAAAGTTCTTCGTAGCCAAGAGTGGTGTCACCAATATAATTACACGATATCATATTCACCCTGTATATTATTAATGTAGGTATGTATATCAAGCATCAACATTGATAAACTGAACCAACAAATCTAAAAATAAACTGATTTTCTGTTACGCGACGCAATCATAAGATCTCTCATTCACTCGCATTACCTACATCAATCCATCTCACCAAAGAGATTGTGTAGGGGATTTCCCGACCACAGCGACAAAACGCTGACCCCCTCCCACCATACAAGCGGGGCCACAATTTTTAAACTCGTAGTCCATGCGCAGTACGTCAATGCCTTCGAACGTGTTTACGTAACAATGTGAACGTTAACCCTCTTATTCATAAAAAAATACAAACGCTAGCCTGTTTTGTCACTTTCTTTCATTACAACATTTCCTTATGAATGACAGAGACAAAACACACTAACTAAAACAGGCTTATAAAGCGTTTGTAAATTTTTATGAATAAGACGGTTAGTAAATTGCTTTGTAAACCTCAAAAGATGGCGACCTATAAATAAGTGGATCATTCAAGTCTCAAAAAAGAGCCTCGAAAGTATGAGCATTGTTAAGCAAAGAGATTTAATTAATTTACTAATCCGATAAGCTTTTAGGCCCGGTATAATAAACCAATCTCAATACAAGTCTTGAGGCTGTATCAACCGAGATGCGTCTTAAGCAGTTGACGCTATCTCAAGCTCAACTCAACGACAAGTCTTTACCACAAGACTTCAGCAAGGTCAGTAAAAATATGCAATTTCCTATAATTTTAAAGTCCCTGATTAGATTAGAGGGTAGAGTACCCATCAGTAATCAAATAAAATCATTTTCTAACAATTCTGTAGTTTATTTTAGGTAATATTATAGGTATTTAGTTTTTAAACCTACAATATAAAATTAAAGTTACCACTGTGAAGTTCATTGCGTTGTGGAAGATGCTAAGATCTCCTAAAACAATTTTCTAATAAATTAATCAATGGCTACTTGTTTTTAAAAGGTTAACATCAAAGGGCAACAAAGGCATGTTCAGTATCAGCTTAGATATCACACTTCAAAGACGCCGTAATCTACGTTGAGATGAACATTCGCTCAGTCACCATTTTCATATTAAATATTATTAACACATCTGTAAGATCAACTTGAAAATCATAAAATAATCAAATACAATACATAAGAGATAATAATAAAATTTATAGTTTTTTTTTTTTTTTTTTTTTTTTATATGAGAGGGCGGCAAACGAGCATGCGGGTCACCTGATGCAAAGCAATCACCGCCGCCCATGGGCACCCGCAACACCAAAAGGGTCACAGATGCGTGGTGTCCACCCCAGAATAAGTAGGGCAGCCTGAGCGATGAGGGATTCTCCAGCAGTGCTGGTACCCTCCTGGGGTACTAACTCTTTAAATACCGCTACCATTCTGGAGAGAGACTGGAAGGTGGGCCTCCGGCGCCCTCGCTCACCGGACGAAGCGCAGTGGCAAAATGCCACTACTCAGACGTCGGTCTTCTGCGAGAGGGTGGTACTTCCCCGGTCGAGCCGGCCCATTCATGCTGCGAGCTAATAGCTTACAGTGTGGTTCTACCACTACAAAAATTTAGTAAGTATTTAAGCTGTATTAATTAATCCAATTAGGGATCTACTGGATCGATTAAACGACCTTAATATTTTTTCAGAGTAGTAGTCAAATGTTCGTTGTCAAAGGTTCTGGGCCTCATTTTGGAAAAACGGAAGCCATCTAGGATCACCTTGTTGTCCGTCTGTCTGTATGTCAAGGCCCTTTTTCTCAGAAATCGTTGGAGGTATCATGTTGAAAATTAATATCGAATAGGTAGCAGAGCATATATTTTCCTCAGCCCGCGTCGCACGCTGAAGTCGCCGACTTTCTCCGCCATTTCGATTGATAATGGTGTCGATTCGGTTGTACGCAAACTAAACTAAAACCAATTTTAAAGTAGGCCTGTCTTTATCTCTCTGGAACAATATAACGTGATAGCACCAGTCTAAATCTGGTTTTAGTTTAGTTCGTGTGCAACCGAATCGACATCAGTATATAGCCCTTTTTTAGATGGAACGGGGGGTGTCATCCTCTCCCGGGTCGCGTTCGACGACTACATCGCCCCGAGATGCGAGTAATAGCTTCAGGAGTGCTGGGAAGCAGCAATGAAGTCAAGAGATAACAATTAAATTATCACACTTCGTATAATTTTACACCGCGCGCCCTTTCGGACGGTTGAACTGAGGCCCGTATTAAAAAACCATTCTCAAGACTGAGAACAGTCTTGTGACTAGTCTCAAGTAAACGTATTGATTAATAAACCTCACTTGAGACCTGAAACGCACGTGCTTACTCAAGCAGTACGCACTTGAGAGGTGCGCGTATTAATAAACGAAACTCAAGACTGTCATTCAATCGCCGCTGAGGCGAATATTTTAGAAGTGATCTCAGCTGAGTAGACCTCAAGATTGGTTTATAAATTAACATGAAGCTTGAGATAGCGTCAACGGCTTAAGGCGTATCTCGGTTGATACAGCCTCAAGACTTGTATTGAGATTGATTTATTAATACGGGCCTCAGCGGCGAATTATAATGATAGTTTTGAGTTTCTTTATTAACGCGCACCTCTCAAGTGAGTACTGTTTGAGTATGCACGTGCTTTTCAGGTCTCAAGTTAGGTTTATTAATCAACACGTTTACTTGAGACCGGTCACAAGACTGCTCTCAATCTTGAGAATGGTTTATTAATACGGGCCTAAGAGTACCTACCGGCCCAGCCGCCCCGGCCGCTGTCCATATTCAAATACGAGTAACTACACGGACCTATCTAATTTTAGATAACTCTTTCACAATTATATTTATTACGATTATAAAATATTAATTAAATAAACACAAGTATTTACATAAATGTGTTACGTTTTACCATAGTGACAAAACACGAATAAAGTAATAGTAAGTATAATCAGCTGAGCATATAGGTACGAATAATAACTATTATTTATGTACGTTACTAATCAACAGCGTACCTATATATTAATAAGGGATACAGGCGTGTCCGGGCTGTGATAATAGTGAAAAAAACAATACAACATATTCATGTGCTAACCGTTGTCATTGAGCAAAGCAATCGCGACCAAACTACAAATAGTGTTGCCAAATCTTCCGCTTTTGGCGGGATGTCTCGTTTTTTCAGTAACTCTTAGGGCGCATTCCGCCCCTTCGCCATTCGCCAGCATTCTTAGCGAAACAGTGTACTGTTTACATAGTAACCAATAAGTAATATGTGGTACCGTGTGCTTAGTAATAATACAGACAATTTTGCAGACTCACGTCCATAGAAAAAAAGTGCATTGTTATCTCAGTACCAGCTTTTTCCTTTTGACCGCGTTCAACGTCGCGCAGTCCGAATTGGCGGTCAAGAGAGTCTCACTGACCGACTGGATCCCCTGGCGTTGCGAAGAGACGTCGCGTGCCTCTGCATTCTCGCATATTTCATGGGGAGTGTTCTGAAGAACTGTTCGAGCTAATACCCGCTGCTCAATTTAACCGTTACACTTCTCGCCGAAAATTAAAACTCCATCCACATCACCTGGATGTGTGGAAGTCTACCACTGTTCGTTTGTCAAGAAACTTCTTACCACGCACGACCACCCTGTGGAACGGACTTCCTGCAGCGGTATTCCCGAACGATTACTACATTGGAACCTTCAAGAAACGAGCCTACACCTTCCTCAAAGGCCGGCATCGCATCTGTGACCCTTTTGGTGTTGCGGGTGTCCATGGGCGGCGGTGATTGCTTTCCATCAGGTGACCCGCAAAAAATATACTTCACTGAGACACTGGATACATGTGTATTGATATAGTGTCTCAGTATTGGACAGTCAACTTTATCGGCTATTGTATTTAGATAATTGTTGGGCCTGTCTCGCACGCGGCTTTTCAGGGAGGTTATAAAGGCAAGAAACCCATCAGCAAGTGCCTCAGAAATCATAACTGAGGGGATACAATAACCCGCCAATGACCTGCTTTTTTATCTACGTATCAATTGGCGCCTAAGCCCGTACTTTAAAACGGAATCGATTGGCGAAGGAAAAAGCGCACGACATATTTATATTTAATTTAATATTTAATAATTGTATATCTTGATGATATGAGTAGTAAGTTAAATTAAAAATTGTTTATTTTCTCATCACAAATGATGCTTTACACAAAGTGACTTTAGGGCTAGATAATTTGGAGAAATAGATTGGACGCCCGATTGGTGTAGTGGATAGTGACCCTATCAGCGAAACCAACGGTTGCGGGTTCGAATCCCGCGACGGGTAAATGTTTGTATGATGAATACGAACATTTATTCCCGAGTCTTGGATGTTTTCATAAACATTTATGTATGTTTATCCGTTATCTAGTATCCATAGCACAAGCTTTGCTTAGTTTGGGACTAGATGATAGGTGTAAGTGTCCGAAATATTAATTTATTTATTATTGTGTCTCTTTGTAATACTTATAAAAACCTGTTTTTAAAAGAGCAATCCCCTCGAGTTTTTTGCATCGTTCTTCTCAAGGAAAAATTGCTTGCCAAGCAGTAGCTTAAAAAATGTATAAATTAACTATTTTAAGTGTACTCTGCGTACCTACCAAAATAAAACATTTTTTGACATTGACTTTAATTTATTTTGATCTTATTTAATTCTTGTTTTTATTCCCCACAAGATTAAAATTTAATAAAATTAAACATAAAGTCGCGGAAGAACCCGCGGGCGAGAAGCTATTACAGAATAAATTAAAAAAATCGGTCGAGAAGACTAAAATTTCATTCTTGATATTTAGAATAATGTATCTGGCAAAACTAGCCACAAATATTCGCTGATAACGGACCCCACCCTACCTAACTATAACTAACAAGTAGTACCGTGTTGTAGTCAGACAATTAATTTAGTTATTCAGTTGCATGCCTAGGCGAATCGTTGGTATAGTGTACATTTCCAACATTTAGACCCGCATTAATAAACCAATCTCAATACAAGTCTTGAGGCTGTATCACTCGAGATGCGTCTTATGCAGTTGACGCTATCTCAAGCTACGCGCTAATTGATAAACCAAAATTTTTTTAGTCAATATTTTTTGTAGGACACGAGCGTTGAAACATTGCAATCAGTACGTTCCATTTGTCTCCTACAAAAAATCGGTCACCGACTATCGGTCGTGGGTGGGCAACCTAAGTACTTTTATCATCGATATTGTGAACGATTTTTTGTAGGACGTGAGTGTTGAAACATTGCAATCAGTACCTACGTTCCATTTGTCTCCTATAAAAAATCGGTCACCGATTATCGGTCTGTGGCGAACTTTAGTTCTTATTATGGCAACACTGTCGATTGTCATTGATAATTAGATTCCCTCTCTACTCTGTGGCTCTGCCCGCGACTGTTGATATTTTCTTGTTCGGAAGTATTTAATAGCAAATACACAGTTTTAGTACATTCTAGCAAGTGCTTGTTATTTACGTCCCTCCGGTACACATCTATGTTATCCGTGCGATTAGGACGCACGACAATTAATCCTAAATTGGTGACCCCGACGTGATCTACATTGGTACCGGTGAGAAGATTTTGGACCAATTTTCAAGTATTTAGCTGCAAAACTAGTGTACGCCGCCATCGTGCCGTTGCTGTGGATTGTTTCCGAGACCAAGTTCGATGACTACACCTATCGCAAAGTATAACTCGCAAGTACAACAAAATTTTTGTACAATTTGAATTGAACGAGAACGATAAGAAAATACCCAGAACAGAGATAGCGACATCTGCCTTCATCCTCGAGCAATTTCTCGCAAGCACTGTTTTACCGACCGATTGACATTTAGCTGCGCATTTACGAAGCATGCTTGATTGTTCCGCATGTCGCAATATTTGACTTTACGGTGGTGTTTACGAAGGCAATCTGACTTGTGCGTGTGTGTGTGACGTCTTTTCAGGGTTTTTATTGGTTTTTGTATTGGATTATCGTGCAATTATTTTTTTTTTTTCTCTCCCTTGTTCGTTTGCATTTTTGTTTGTAAATCTTTATGTATTTTGTGTGTTTCTAAAACAGTGTTCATGTAATATTAATTTACGGGTGTTATGTTTTTGGTTTAACTTGAATTTCAAACTTTAACAGCTTTGCATCTTATCCACTTATATTGGTTGTCATATATGTTTCTAAACAGAAATTTTTTGGTATGGGAAAATTAATTTTAAATTATAACTATAGTTTCATGTTTAGGTGTTGCATTATCTAACTGTATATGGTTTTTTTTGTGTGTAATGCTATGTTCATATAGTTACTAACAAGTTCGTTGCACCACCTCACAGTTAAAGATAATATCTAAATTTTAACTCCATCCAACTATAAGTGATCGTTCAGTTACTAACAATTTTTTTTTTTGGGATTTGAATAACATAATACAACTTAACACACTAACAATTCATACTAATTAGAATAATTTATATTAATTTTATCTTGTGGTTGTTTGTGTTTGGGCTTGCTCGATTTACACAATGGTTAGCGAGCAATATAAAGCAGAGCTCGACCGGTTGCAAGCTGAAAATGCTGCTTTGCTACACAAGCTCGAATCCACTGTGACTAAGCCTGATGATTATTTTTCAGATGAGGCAACAGTGTGCAAAATATCTGTTAGATTGCCACCATTTTGGCCAGACAGACCATTAGTATGGTTTGCACAGGCAGAGGCAAATTTTCATCTTGCCGGCATTAAATCCGACACCACGATGTACTTCCATGTTCTTAGCCAAATTGAACATAAATATGCAGGTGAAGTGGAAGATATCGTACTAAATCCACCTTCAACAGGGAAATATATAAAATTAAAAGAAATGCTAATTAAGCGTTATTCCTCCTCTGAAGAGCAGCGAGTCAAGCGCCTCTTAGACATTGAGGAACTCGGAGACAAAACACCGTCCCAATTTCTCCGTCATTTGAGGTCTGTTGCAGGAACAACTTTAACTGACGACAGCATTTTGCGCCAACTTTGGCTTCGTCAGCTACCATCGCATGTTCAGGCAATTCTTGCTGCCCATACAGATCTTAGCTTGGAAAAATTATCGGAACTGGCTGATAAGATTTTGGAGGTATCTGCAGTTAAGCCTAATGTTTATGCAACGGCCAACCCCTTATCTCCTCCTAGCACTGGTCCAACTCTAGCTGCTATTCTAGACCGTGTTGAAGAACTGGGTAGACAGGTAGCTGCTCTCTCTGCAAAACCTCAGCATAAGTCACGCTCACGCGTTCGTTCTTCTTCTAATAAGAAACCTTCGCGTCCATCGACTCCAGCTAGAGATTCCAAGCTTTGTTGGTATCACCAGAGATTTGGGACTAAAGCGACCAAGTGCACCAGCCCTTGCAACTGGCTTTCGAAAAACTCGGAGAGCAATCAGTAGCGGCGGCAACTGATTGCGGTACTAACCAAGTTGGCAGCCGCCGTCTTTTCGTAACGGACCAATCATCTAAACGCCAATTTCTCATTGATACTGGGTCCGATCTATGCTGTTACCCCTACCGCTGGCTCGCACGCCAGAGGAAACCCTCTGATTACGAGCTTAGCGCAGCAAATGGTAGCAGCATCAAGACGTTCGGCACCATTAATTTGACGCTTGATTTTGGATTGCGCCGCAGTTTTGTTTGGAGATTCGTCATTGCTGACGTAAATGCAGGTATCCTCGGTTCGGACTTCTTAGCCCACTACAATCTGCTTCCAGATTGTAGGACTAAGCGCCTCGTCGACGGTACTACCAAATTATCAGCATTTACTGTTTCTGCAGTTTCCGAACAGTTCAGTATCAAGGCTGTAGCTGTAGAAAAGTCTGTCTTTGCACACGTGCTTTCGGAATTCCCGGAAATCACCAGACCTCCTGGTCTTCCGAGAAACATCAAGCACAGCACTGTCCATTACATTAAAACTACAGACGGACCTCCCGTATCTTGTCGTCCCAGACGTTTGGCCCCTAGCAAACTTTCCTCTGCCAAAAAGGAATTCGAGGATATGGTACACTCTGGTGTTGCACGTCCATCGAAGAGCTCATGGTCGTCTCCTCTCCACATGACTGTGAAGAAAGACAACACCTGGCGTCCCTGTGGCGATTATCGCACCCTGAACGCTAGGACCATACCAGACAGATATCCCGTGAGGCACATCTATGACTTTGCCCACAACCTCAGTGGAGCTACCATCTTCAGTACCCTCGATTTGGTCAGAGCATACCATCAAATTCCCGTGGCAGAAGAGGACATTCCCAAAACAGCTATCGTTACTCCGTTTGGCCTCTTCGAATTTCCTTTCATGACCTTTGGGCTGAGGAATGCTGGTCAAACCTTCCAGCGGTTCATCGATGAGGTCACGCGAGGTCTCGATTTCTGTTTCCCATATGTGGATGACATCCTCGTTTTTTCCAAGAATGAGGCTCTCCACCTGGAACATCTGCGAATATTATTTAAGCGCATCCATGATTACGGGGTAGTTGTCAACCCAACGAAATGTATTCTTGGCGCTCGAGAGGTAATTTTTTTGGGCTATCATATCAGTGCTGATGGCACTCAGCCTCCTCCTGATCGCATACAGGCCCTTCTGGATTTTCCCCCTCCGAAGACCGTACAGGGTGTGCGTCGTTTCCTCGGGATGCTAAATTACTATCGGCGATTTATTCCCCAGGCCGCTAAATTTCAAGCTCCTCTCATTGACGCTGTCGTCGCTATCAACGGCAAAGGTGCCAAACCATTCACCTGGTCACATGAGCTTTTGGAACAATTCGAAGCCTGTAAAAAGAGCCTATCAAATGCCACCTTGTTGCAGCATCCAGTCCATGACGCGCGCCTGGCCTTGTTCACGGATGCATCCAGCGTCCATATTGGTTCTTGCCTCCAACATCAGGTAGATGGTGATTGGCGTCCCCTTGCATTTTTCAGCAAAAAGCTGACCGCACGACAAACCCAGTGGCCTGCTTACTATCGCGAGTTACTGGCGGTGTACGAGAGCGTACAAAACTTCCGCCACATTCTCGAGGTACAACGAGTGACGATTTTCACCGACCACAAGCCGCTTTTGTACGCTTTCGTGCAACGCCGCGACAAGCTACCTCCCTCACAATTGAACCAATTGTCTTTCATTAGCCAATTCACGACAGACATACAGTACGTCAAAGGAGTCGACAATATCGTCGCTGACGCGATGTCGCGCGTCGACGCTATTTCAATAGATCAGGACTACGAAGCCCTTGCCAAATCTCAAGAAACCGATCAAGAGTTAGCAGATCTAAACCGTAACGGTTCTAGCCTACAACTGACTCCTGTTATCATCCCAGGTACCGATATTTTCATTACCTGCGATGTTTCTTCAGGCAAGCCTCGTCCTTATCTGACCCCTCCTTTTCGCCGCCTAGTGTTTGACAAGTTTCACAACTTGAGCCACCCGGGCGCCCGTGCTACTACTCGACTAGTTACCGACCGGTATGTCTGGCCTTCAATAAATAAAGACTGCAAGGAGTGGTCTCGCACGTGTTTAGCTTGCCAACGCGCTAAAATCACGCGACACAATTCAGCTCCTCTTGGGCACTTCGATGTCCCATCTGGTAGATTTACTCACATCCATATTGACATCGTTGGTCCCTTGCCCGTCTGCAATGATTTCCGTTACTGCCTTACCGCTATCGACAGGATAAGCAGATGGCCCGAAGCCTGGCCGATGAAATCCATTACTGCAGAGGAAGTCGCAGAAACCCTTGTTCGCGAATGGTTCGCACGCTTTGGTGTACCCCTTATCATTACAACTGATCAAGGTACCCAGTTCGAATCTGATTTGTTTCGGCGCCTCACGCAGAACTTTGGTATCCAACGCATCAGGACCACTTCCTACCATCCCTGCGCTAACGGAATGATTGAGCGAGTACATCGACAACTTAAAGCTTCGCTTATGTGTCACGATGACTCGTGGACCCGAGCACTTCCATTAGTTCTCCTTGGTATGCGCTCCGCATACAAAGAGGATCTCAAGGCTACATCCGCTGAGATGATTTATGGTGAACCGTTGCGCCTGCCGGGAGAGTTGTTAGTTCCAGCTACGGACTTGGACCATCGCAATGACGACTCTGCAGACTTTGTTGTACAACTTCGACGTAAAATGTCCACTATACGACCCGTCCCTGCATCCCGTCATTCGGAACCAACCGTGTTCGTATTTAAGTCTCTTACTAGTGCAACGTATGTTTTACTAAGAGATGACACTGTTAGGCGTCCCTTGCAGCGTCCATATACAGGTCCTTACCAAATACTGGAACGATCCAGCGATGGTAAAACACTCACAATTGACATCAAAGGAAGAAAGGCAGTAGTTAGTGTCGATCGCGTTAAGCCAGCTTTCATCGAGTCCGAGTCGCATCCGCCTAATCAAGTGAAAAATCCACCTGCTCAGCGAACGCCAACACAACTCCCTGTACAGCCGACACAACCAGTTACTGATACCGATCCTTCCACCACTACTCATAAACAACCTTACATCACGCGCTCCGGAAGATTTGTTAAATTCAAAAAGTTTTTCGACTATTTGAGTTAGATTCCACTTATCTCTCTCCGTGGGGGGCTGGTGTGGCGAACTTTAGTTCTTATTATGGCAACACTGTCGATTGTCATTGATAATTAGATTCCCTCTCTACTCTGTGGCTCTGCCCGCGACTGTTGATATTTTCTTGTTCGGAAGTATTTAATAGCAAATACACAGTTTTAGTACATTCTAGCAAGTGCTTGTTATTTACGTCCCTCCGGTACACATCTATGTTATCCGTGCGATTAGGACGCACGACAATTAATCCTAAAGGTCGTAGCCGGGCAGCCTAATGGCTAATTCAACCATCTGCCTACGACACCTATATACCTATATATATCAAAGCTAATAAGCGAATTGTAAACAAGAGGCGCGTCGTATGACGTAATAGAAAATATAAACTCTTTCTATGGCGTTTACAGATAACGATATTGGAGACGATTTTGTAAATGGTTTATATAAACTTTATTTTAATTTATTAGGAATAATAAACAGTTCTACAATGGTGTCGATTCGGATGTACAACGAACTAAACTAAATTTAAATTATATGTATCCTTTTCTAACCACTAATACATGAAAAGGACGACATATAATTAAGTCCTGTCAAATTAAGTAAAAGGATCAAAACAAGCACTTCTTTATCAATATTAGGTGTGTGTACACCTAATATTGATTGATTTGATATTGACCTAGCGACGTCACGATTAGAATACTATGGAGCGACTTGTTTTGACAGCTCTTAACTTAATTTGACAGGACTTAATTTATAGTCGTCCCTTTCATGTTAATAGTGTTAGAAAAGGATGTATCTGCTTTAAATTTGGTTAGTTCGTTGTACATCCGAATCGACACCATTGTGTTTAACAAGCAATGTTGCATATTGTCTATGCTTGGATTTTGTCTATGTTTTAAAAAAGAAAAATAAAAAAAGACTCCTAAGACAAGACGGTGTTTGATTTCCTCCTGCCGCCGCTCCAGCTATCCCAAAACGAACCCCAACTAGGGTTGCCAGATGAGAACTTGAAAAAGGCGGGCATGTTGGTCAAAAAAGGATAATTTTCTGTAAAAAAGGAGGACATTTAACAATTATACGATTTTTTAATACTATATTACTTTATTTTATTCATATTTAGCTGACCTGCCAATTTTTGCGAGAAGTTCTTGATTTTTTAACAAATAATCATGAAAATCTTCGCATGTCATGGTTTTGAAGTTGTATTGAGTAAGAATTATGGATTTCACTGACGGCACACTTAATCTGTTCCTCTCTTTGTTCCACTGAGTATTGATCAGTGAAAAAACTCTTTCCACATTTGCGTTATGTGCGCTTATACAAAAATAAAATTCGCAGATTTTGAGCAGTTCTGAGAAGCATTCAATGTTTTTAGTACTTTTGAAGTAGATTTTCCACTGCTCGTGCAACTTCAAATTATATTATGCTTCATCACTTTGTGATTTTGATTTAAGAAATGAAATCAGCTCGACACGAAATGTTGAACGATGTTTAGCGTTTAGCACAAAGGAGGACAAACAGTAGGTAAGGGAGGACGGGAGGACAAATCATGGAAAAGGAGGACATGTCCTCCTTTTGGATATCATCTGGCAACCCTAACCCCAACAAACAAGCAAGATAGTAACGAACTAGTATAGATGATTGCAAAATCAGCAGCATTATCCACTAATTACTAACATGTCAGTACTACAGTGACTTGTGTTTTATTGTTTTAGTTGTATTTTCATATGTAAAATTTGTTATGTGTGTGTACATGGATGCAAATAAATGCTTATCTATCTATCTACTAAGTACCAAAGTAATGCAACTAACCCGAATAAACAATGCAATCTGCATGTTATACCTATACTTAAATGAACATGAAGTATATAGGAATTACATTTACAAGCCTGGTGCTGCTGCCGATCTCGGCCAGATAGTAAAGTGCCGCAAATACGCATTTCTATCTGCTAATTATGAGTTTGCGGCACTTGCCTTCGAGACTCTGGGCCCCTGGTCTTCAGACACCAAAATATTCGCAAAGGCGGTGTCTGATAAGCTAATTGTGGCATCAGGTGATATAAGGAGGGGCTCTTTTTTCGCTCAAAGATTAAGCCTAGCTATTCAGCGGGGCAATGCAGCCAGTGTGTTGGGGACAATGCCCCAGGTGGGAGAGCTGGACGCTATACATTTTTTGTAATTATGTAAATAATTATGTTATTTCTATTGTAAACTATTTGTTTCTCATGATAAAAATAAAAATAGGTACTTTTTATTTCTATCCAAATAAAGCTTAACAAAATCGTAATTGTTTACATAAAATCAACAGCATTATTGCAGAAATTATATTATAGTAAACTAATACCAAACTTATGCCAATTAGTGATTCTTATTATGTTACCGACAATGGTTATCGTTATAATTGAGTAGGTAACGTTTTAATTATATTACCGACAATGGTTATCGTTATAATTGAGTGGGTAACGTTTTAATTATATTACAAGAAAATTGGTATTTTACCATTATTGTTATTATATAGATATCAATAAAACAATTGACGACCGATTGGTGTAGTGGATAGTGACCCTATCAGCGAAACCAACGGTTGCGGGTTCGAATCCCGCGACGGGTAAATGTTTGTATGATGAATACGAACATTTATTCCCGAGTCTTGGATGTTTATATAAATATTTATGTATGTTTATCCGTTATCTAGTATCCATAGCACAAGCTTTGCTTAGTTTGGGACTAGATGATTGGTGTAAGTGTCCGAAATATTTATTTATTTATTTATTTATTTATAATCTTCAGTAATATACGAGTCGTTATGTTAGTGAGTCCAAATTGCATAGTGTTAAAAGTCAAACTAAAGGAATTAAGTAATTTTAAGCCAAATAAAAATGTCAAAACTATAGATCTATGTAACAATTAACTAATAAAAATAATGATGAAATAAAATAAGTTGTCGCATGTGTACAAATTTACGACTTCGATTGTAGTGTCTGTGAGTATATGTGTGTGTGTTGATGAGATGTACTAACCTGCTAAATCTTAAAGTGCAGTTAGACGTTCCGATTTGGCTGGCGCCAGCCAAATTGGGGCCAACATGGCAACCATCCCGACATTGCTACAGACGTTCCGACGGTCGACAATCCAACCATCAGTTGCCCAATGCCAGTATTTTCAACTTAGTGGATTCATCCAACCAGTATTAAAGTCAAAAATATATGATCGATGGGAAAAAATTCTCTTTCTTTGTCGTTTCATATAAAGCGCCCTCGCGATCAGGCATGTAGTCACGAATAGCGTACTTTACGTTATACGTACTAAAAATGTAGAACTAAGCTGAGTGTTACTTGTTAGAGGAAATGTTTGGTATTTACGCACAATGTGTTTCATAATTATGACGATTTTTTGTTCACACAAACAAAGCAATAATCAAATAGATTTCATACGTGATGTCTGTCCAACAGTATTGCCGGGTTACGGAGTTTTCTACTAAATAGTAATATAGCAGTTCCCTCGCTTTACTTAGATATTAATTTCATTAAAAATAAATTATTGATTTTATTTTGGTAATTTTGAAACCTTTATGATCTCTAATACGATTAGTATTTCAGGATTTACTATTGCTGAAGGTTACTGTTACTTAGGCCCGTATTTCAGAATGTTGATCAAGCGTAGATCTGCGCTTGAGCTTGGTTAGAGATGCCGTTATACAAATTACATAAAGCTGTCCCTTCTTAACTGTCCTCAAGCGGAGATCTCTGCTTGAGTAACATTATGTAATACGGGCCTTAACGCTCTTTCTCAAACCGTAATGATGTCTTTGCTTGATTTCGTTACATAATCAAACGATAAGTTTTTAGATTGCTAATTTCATATACTACATACCTATATCTTATTTTATTGAGTTTTGTATAATATTTAGCCATTGTAGAAAACTCAATAATTAATATTAAACTCCAAGCATTTATTTCAACACAAGATACATGTACCATTTGTTGAATGTCAATTTAAATCTACTGGAAATAAAAGGGTTTTTTTGCATTTGCCGTTTCGGAAAGAGAAATCGCCTGTGGTAAAAGAGCGGCGCAAGAAACCCACTGATGTTTTAACTTTGCTTAATCTGAACATAGGCGTAGCCAATTTGCCCTTATATTTCAAATTTAAATTATGCTAGTCAGTATTTTTCCGGAATGCAGAAATATTTTTTCGAACGTACATAATATTCTTGTAAATTGTGAAAAGTTAAAATATTAATCTCCTTAAATTGCTCGTATAGCTCTCTTTTGCAAAATAAAAGTATGTTCTATGTCAGCTGTTCGTCCCCGAAGCAAAATATCGTAGGACGTAATATTGTAGAAAAAATAGTAAGCCTATCTTGCAGAAGCCACATCAGTTAGCTGTCTGTTCTCCCAGACGGCATAATATATATGCTGCGGAACTCAATTTATTCGCTAAATATTCTAGATGTGGTCCCCACTGAAGCTTGGAGTTGAGAGTAATTCCTAAAAAGACCGTTTTATCTACAAATTCTAATTTACCTTCATAAATCACAATATTACAATCAATTTTTCTTACATTGGGTAGGCAGAAATTTATGCATTTTGTATTTTTGACATTTAAAATCAAGTTTTTACTGAAACCAGCGTAAAATTAACCGAAGAGTACTATTCACCTTGTCAAGAACATTGTATTTTCTGTCAATTTTAAAAACTATGTTGCATCAGCAAATAATACTATCGCGGTTAAGCTTTGCACGATAAATGGGAGATCATTTATATAAACTAGGAACAGAACTAGGCCCAATATTGAGCCCTGTGGCACACCTATCCTCACTCGAGAACCTGGTGATCTTACTGCATTGACGTCTACCTTTTGTATTCGATTTTCTAAATAATCATGCATGATAATGCTGCCATATTTGAATCCGCAATGTTTCATTTCCATATTTTAATTAATGTTACCACGGTGAACTTCATTGCATTGTGGAAGATGTTAAGATCTCCTAAAAAAAACTCTAAAAAGTAATCAATAGCTACTAAAATATGTTTTATTACTAAAATATGGCTATACTATAATATCTAAACCACTACCGATTATTACCTATTTGTTAGAAAACGTTTTATTCTATCAATGACAGCTACTCTATACATGTGCAAAAAATCACGGGCTTTAAGATTATAGGAAGTTAAAAGTACTGAACTAATAATGCAGTTATAGGTTCTGATTTGGCTATCGCCAAATCGGACATTGCTACAGACGTTCCAGCATGTGGGCTATCCACTATAAGTTGCCCGTTTTATCGGATGCGCCAGCCAGCCGATCACATCCAACCAGTATTAATAATAATTATGTTGGACCAACCACTTTACACATGTTTCGTTTTGGTCTTGGTTTGGTGGTCGGTGCCAGCCAAATCGGAACGTCTGTTAATACTATAAGTTGCAATATCGAATATAGGGGATGCCCCGAACCGATTGATAAAATGTGAAGGTGTTAAAAGTTAAAATAGGAATCGGCTCCATTATGATTACAGAAAATGTGACTATTTTTGAATACAATGCCAATACACTTCATTGCACAAAAGAAAATTATATATTTTACAAACATTACAACAATAAACAGTGTAGGTACAATTGGACGGCTTTATAAGGCATCATATAGGTAACTAGTTTTGTAGTAGGTACCTACATGCTGTGGAGTTTATAGTAGTTTAAAAAAAGTTAATCTTTTATTTTTGTTAATGGTCTTCCTATTGTTTTTTACTGTTGGAACTGTCGTTTACAAATAGTTTTCGTAGTTTATTTGGTGTTTGACTGATATTACCGATCGTCTGCAGATGATGGACGATCCGCAATTGATGATTTGTTTGTATTGTTTGACTTGACACATTATTTCATAAATGAAAGGGTCATAAGTAAAATAATGTATATAACCTATGATAAAATTGTTCTATGCATATAAAAATATCCAAGTAATGTGCAACTTAAAATAATAATTTCAGTGTAGGATCTTTTATAAATTTTAAGTTTATCTTTTATAAATGTTTGTTTTCTTATTGAGGCAAGAAATAAAAACGTGTAACAATAAATTTAAAAAGCGATAGTGCTGACATCGTTTTCTTATCAAAACATTATCGTGCACAAACTGTTTCCGGATTATCTATTTCCTCCTTTGTTTTATTTTGTTATCGCTATAAAAGTGACAGTGAATGGTTGACGGATAATTGACAGATTACACGAAGACCATGAAATAGGGGATTTCCTTTAATTTATATGGGTGCGACAGTAAACCAGCGCTGAGCTCTTATAAGCTCAGCATATAGCTGAGTCGTTTCCCTTTCGCTACTGCGACACTTATCTCAGTGTTCTGTTATTTTATTTGCCTAACAATTGTTGTATATGTGTCGAAGTGGCGAATAAACAGTTTCTTTCTTTGCTATATTTTGATTCCTACGTTAACAGTAAACTAGTAAAATATCAATACCTACCTAGTAAACTTTAACTGGAGGGGTTAAATCCTCAGTAAAAAGGCACTTTCCACAACGTTCTATACTATAACATAACACAGTCCCTTGTCTAAATAAACATATCATCTTCTCCATCAGGTTAAATTGAGATTAAATGCTGATACAATTTTTAAACAATCATCACATTCATCTTGAGATTATTCCACTTAAATAATATCGTCGTTGGCTAATCGACGTAATTAAGGATATTATCAAGTTAGGAATCTATACCATGTTATTCATGAAATACATTACAAATATTCTCTATTGTACAAAATAATTTATAATAAAATATTAATAATGCTTATTATTACAATTATTAAAGGACGAGTTATGCTATATACCTACTTTACATTTGATAATACGATACCTACCATAGGCTTACCGTCTCTCACTGAAATCATAAACTACGAGTAAGTACCTACCTACCTAACAATGTAAGCTGATAGGAGTTTAACCAATTCTTGGATTTCTCTGATAGGGTGGCGGATAAAAATTTCATTGATTAAATTCGTTGACAAGCCGGAAATAGAAAAAAAAGAACTGCTGTTATCAATTTCAATGTCAGGGTTTGCAATAATAATATTCTTACCTGTTTCACAGGGTTTAAATTAAATGAAATGTGTAAATCTAACCTTCGACGACATATAGAACCCAATTAACAAAAGAAGGCACTGTGGCGTGGTTAGTGAGTGCGGTCCAGTATAGAGGTTCAGTCAGTCCCACCAGTTCATAATCGGCTTGCCCAAGAAGATAGATAGATAGACACCCTAACACAGATCAATAACGTATAACTCTTACCAAATATATACTAATTTTAAACAGTTACCACCTAGTAGAAGCACTTGTCGCATTCGCTATTCGTTTCCTCTTAACAAAATTAAGCAATCAGAACCTTGTATGGGCCCAAAATACATAATAGTACTGATGGGCTAGAGGCATTTTAATATGATTGTTTCGTTGCTTCGGAGAGCACGTTAAATATGCTAATGCTATGCTTTCAATGGAATGTGTCAATAAGTAAGCCAATTCGGTGGCTTACAGGAGTGGTTTTGAAATACCGACTGTCAGGTGGCCACTAGTCGGATATAAAATCAACCAAACCTCACTGGGTACGCAACATGGGTTATGGCGCACCACGATCTCAGAAATGGGGCTGTGCTCAACAGCGTGGACGTGTAGACTGATAATTATGGTGGAGACCACAAAGGGCGCTCCGGCTCTTGAAGAATGACAGTGATATAAACATACATAAAGTCACCCTACTTTCTCGTACCCCTACACACCACTTCCACTTGCTACGGTCCTGCCTGACTTGAGTCACTTGCTTCATTCACTCTGACAGTGATATTTAAAAAAATACTCACTAAGTCTAACGAGCCACGACGCTTACGATAACGGAATGTTGGTCATTAATAATGGGATTCCTACTTCGTAGGCATCTACTCAATTGTCGAATACCCTTTGATATTGTTCTATATTGCATTGTAGTATTACAAGACATGACAACATGAGGGCAATATTTAAATTGATTGATTATAATCAAAATAAATATGGAAAAATCTAACAACAACAGTTATTATAATTATTATTGAAAATTAAAGTAATGTTAATAAGTATAACATGAACGTGTGACTATGATTTAAGAAATATTAATAAATAAGAACTAATCATGTTTGCGATTTTTCCTTATACGTGTAAAGTGTTTCACGTGAAAACAGTAGTTTTCGCGGAATTCTAACCTAAACTCGACAAGGATGGATTATTTACTGGTTAGTGTGTCATTTACTACTTTATACTAACTGACACATAAAGTGCAACATGCATAGCATATTTTAATATTGTGCTATGCACAAATATTTTTATAAGTTTTTATTTTGATGATATGTTTTGTTCCTAATGGCACCTTTTTATAGGTACACATTCATTTCCTCATGAATAATGTTATTCAAATGAAATAAAGATTCACAGATTAGAAGTCATTTATTTAGCAATATAAATCAAATAAATAACTGCTGTAATTTAGTAGCAAACGGAAAGATTCGTACACTATTACGAAATACTTCCCAGCAGCACAAGATTACTTGTTTTAATGATATTGTGATTACGCAGAGGATTCGTTTGTGCGTGTGTGTGTGTGTATATATATTATAGCAACTTCCTACGGATGGAATTGAAATAAGTCATAGTTTACTTCGGACAACGAATCCATCAGGATTTACACAACTGAGGAATACGGTTAATAAATTTTGACTCTCATCTGTTCACGAAGTCTTATCTCCTTCAAGTTCCTAGTACATCCTACTCTCATAAATAGCAGGATGAAGGTGGTATTATTGAATTCATGCCGCTTTCTACACCAAGCCATGTCTAAAAAACTTTGGCCTATAAAATGAAAAGGAAGGAAGAGGAGGAGCTTTGAGTTAAATATTAATATAAGAGTTGGATGGGCTGCATAATATGAGGCATTGTATCAGGACCGTGGTAATGTGATGGTAAGTACTTATATATTATGATCCCCAAAGAACTGTACCTGAGCAACACCACATTATTGTTATTATAATCTAAGAATTTCTTATAAACATGATTATATTTTCAATTATGTAGGTAGTAATTACATTAGGTACCAACACGTGCACTGTAGTACCTAAGTATTATTATATACTGAATAAAGGTGTATCTATATTTTTCTCCAACTTTCCACATTCAAGTGACTAGCATTGTGGTGCAATATGCAAATAAATGTTTTATCTATTTATCTATCAATTGGACGGAGAGGGAGGGAGAGGATAATCGGTTATGGAAAATGATATGAATGAATATGTTCAGAATTAGATTAAAATGTCTTAGTGGTCGACAGTGCACGGTACGCCTAACAAATAGATTATCATCATCAGCTCACATTATTCCACTGCTGGATATAGGCCCCTCTCACGGCGCACCGGGAGCTAGGAGCCGTTTTAATAAATCAATCTTGACATTGAGATCGCGTTTCAGTCTCAATATAATTATTTTATACTGTTTCATCATGCAACAGATTGTCAAGCATCAACTTAGACCATCTCAACTTAAGAACGGTTTATTATTACGGGCCTAGATCTGGCTTTATGCCTTTAGAAATCCAGTGGCTTCCAGTCACCCATCTGACGCAGATCATCGCTGTATCGAGTGGGAGCGTTCTACATTACCTAGTCGAGGTCACAACTCCAGAACCTACTTAGTCCAGTGATAGGTAGTCGGTTCTGCAACAGCATGCAAACTTTCAAAGCTAAGTCCACAACTTTGGATCTCCGGCGGATCGCCTAGTTCCGGCTTTTATCTGTCAGAGTAGCTGCAAGCAAATAGATATATATTTAAAAACAACCAAATAATCATTATTCATGGTTTTCTTTACTGTTTATTACCTTGAAAACCATAAATATATCCAGGACAATACATTTAACGCGAGAATTGAAATGACAAAAATGCCTCATGTTTAGCTTAGGTTGAGAACCAGCTATTCAATTTTAAACCTCCGTTTTTACATAACAGATTGAAGACGATTAATCGTAATAGTTCTTTACAGAAAGGTACGTGTATTTAGGATCCATCTAACGCAATAAATAATACGCTAAAAATAAATAAGTGAGCGACCACTACTTTTCCCGACAAGATAAATTTTGGGGGACGGTAAACAATTAATTCCACGCTGTAGCAAGACTAGGTAGATACTATTCCATATTCCTTTCACTAGTGACATTATGCACAGTCTGGTCAATACGAAGAACACTTCTCGTAACTGATTGGAAATAGAATGAAACGATAAACGAAGCTTGTGACGTTGGCTTGTTATCAACGCATGCAGGGATTTACCTACCTAACAGTAAAATAAACTTGGGACTTCCCCAATATGCGGTTTATCTATTGAGCATTTATCAACGTGTACCGCGCTAAATAATCGCGATTACTTTTTTTACCTTTTGGGATAAAATAGCCAAGGAAGAAATGAGCCTGAAAACGAAACATAATAATATTATGGTGTGATACAAATATTTTTCATAACATTATTTTAACAACTCTTTACTCAGAATGAGTCATTTCATATATTATTTATTTCATTACCTCTTTTAGTCTTACCTACTTAATCTAGATTGTATTCTTACGCAAAAATTTGCATTGTATTACAATGAAAAAAAGGATCACAACCTACTAGCTAGACTAATCGGCAACCATTTATATATTTGTGCAATAAATTATAGCTATAATTAAAGTCTTGCAGCGAATTTTATGTTTTTTTTGAGAAAATGCATGTAGTTGAGAGACCTCTTTGATTTCATATCCAAAAGCAGCATATTGATACATTAATGCAATGTCTATTTTAGAAAAAAAAAACTAATTTATAATTTTAAAATGCATGGTATCCGTCTGATTAATAGGAAAAAGTTTTGCCGACACCCACCTAACCAGTCAAAGAATTTATTTATTTATTTATTTATTTATTTATTTATTTATTTATTTACTTTAGGTACATTAACAGTAGTACATATATTATAATTAGATGTGACATGGTTTGTGGTACAGTTCTTATATGTCTACCAATTACAAATGTACTCAGCATTATATTATTATATTAGCAAAGAATTATATTTGTGTCTTTTGGAAATTTTTTAAAAGATTATCATGGTAACACTGCAGCTGTCAATGATAACCCTGGCTTCTTGCTTTTGTTTTCGGGGGATACCCGTACGAGAATTCCCAACACGTTTTATTGTAAAGTCCCTCCTCATTTTAGTAACGATTTTGTGAAACTTAACACGGATGTGTTTGAATTGTGCGAATCCCAACGAATAATTTCTGTGATTCCTAATAAACAATTGAATATCGAAAAAAAATAATGACCTCGTGTCCACAGGAAAAAATGTCTTCTCGTACAAATATAACAACGGAGAACAACAAATTAGTTATAAAACCATTGCAACCCAAAAAAGTGCCCATACTTATAAACAAGAGCCAGAAATTAACATTTCTAAGGAGTGATAGTGACGTCGTATTTAGAACTCGAAACATAATTTTGCCACCACCAAGGCGCACTTTCAAAGAGGATGTGTTATACGAATCAACACCAGGGGATTTCCTTAGATTGCCGCAGTACAAAGTGGTTATACAGAATGTTTTGAACCTCGACAATAACAGCAGTCGTACTATAGCGCGTTTCACAGACTCCAACAATATAGTTCGAGAGGAAAGGACATCAGATAGAGTCACTAGCTTAATTGGCCAAACAAACTACGATATCGTGCTGTCAGCTCTTTGCTCTGTTATAAGCCAAGAAATAAAAATAAGGGCCATGTTAGCATTACTGGCTATACAGAAAACGTTTGATGACTTATCATGTCAAACGGAGAATGTAGAGTTATTTAAAGAACAATCGAAACAGAGTTACGAAGAGAAGTGCTGTCAAACTGAAGAGAATTGTGTTGAATTGTTATATAAAAGTAAACAAAAGAAGCGTATAAAGCGGACACAGTTGACGACGTACGTTGTAAAGGACACCCCTGAAGTCACAAAGAAGGTTGTAGTTAACCCGAACAGTGTTATTGAGAGGGACTTACTTAAAGAGAGTAAACCGGAAGAAGTTAAAACTACGAGCAGTATTAAAACTGAAAAAGAACAGACCGTATTGCAGGATTTAAAGAACATGTTGGACGAGGACAGTAAAGGCAGTGTTGGAAATATATCACTGTCTGCTCTTGAAACGGATAACAGCTTATTGGATCAGCCACATGTACGTATTTATATAGAAAATTGATTTATACACACCTGGTCTTTTGCAACAATCCTTCTAGATAAGAGCCTTCTCAGAATACCAGTCGCATATGCTTCTCAAATTCTCAGAAGTTAAATTAATATATTCAATAATACGAATGTAGGTTAATTGGTTCTCGATAGTATACACGTCAGTTGAATTATGAAATTGCAACGATAAATTTGTATACCCGAGCGGCGATTTTTGCACCACGCGTGCCTCGCACAATGTGCGGAGCTCGATTACGATTGAGATAATTATTAAGTAATAGAAATACGTGTATGCATAATGTATTTTGTTTGTATGATAGTACAGGTAAATTTTTTATACAGTTTATTTCAGTAAAAGAATGAATTGGCGACAATAATTTAGATTTTGTTGGACTTTTAAGATAAATTAAAAATGATTTCTTTGTTAAAAATTAGCTATTTTCTTAAGTTTGCTGTATGTCATTACTTCCCAGAATATGTTCCTTATTAGCGACACTATCGAATGTTGTAATAATACAAACTTCCAATTATAAAATGGAACGGAGTTAAAGCTTCTTCACCATCCGAATCCACTGAGACATGTGTTAAGGGGCGACTATTTACAATGGCTTCAGCTTCCACCAGCAAAGTTGCAAGTGTCTCCTTTTTCGGCGCCCTTTCGTTTAGACTTTAGAATGTAGGACAAGGCAGTCTTCATGCTTCTAATCAGGCGCTCCCAGCATCCAATATCTTATGGTTATATGTTAAAAGTATACGGACGATGTGATGGTTGCCATACTAGGTAGGATTATTACACCATTCGATAGTGTCGCTAATAAGGAACGAATTCTGGGTAGTAATGACATACAGCAAACTTAAGAAAATAGCTAATTTTTGACAACAAAATCATTTTTTATTTATCTGAAAGGTCCAACAAAATCTAAATTATTAGCACCAATTAATTTTTTCATTACTTCCCAGAATTCGTTGCTTATTAGTGACACTATCGAATGATGTAATGATACAGGGTGTGTTTTCTTTTTCAAATTCAACAGGTTCGATTTGCAGTTTTAGTTTTCATCAAAATCAGGCCTACGGTTCCTTTGAGTACTTTTCGCTATTCCTCATAGTTTAGGATTTGGCCATCCAGGCCCGCTTAAAAAATTCACCTTGTATATGTATAAATATAAATACAAATACAATTGAATAGGCTACATTATAAGATGTTTCAGTACTGGTTCTATCGCCTATTCAGCCACTTTTAGCAGCACGCATATTTGCTGTTAATAATTATTTTTTGGATGCTCAATTCATTTACATAATTCAAGTCGATAACATTAATTACTGTTAAATTCATAATATCAAATACATTACATAATTCATGTCAGTGACATTCATTAGCATTAAATACATTAGATAATTTAAATTTCCACCTTATGATCCAAAAATTCTTTAATTGAATAGAATGTGTATTCGAGAATCCACTTCTTCAATTCTATTTTAAGTTTATTAGTTACATTTTCTTCTTACTAGGAGTAGGTAATTAAAATACTGGCTTCATCTTAGCCAAACATCAGGTGTGATTGACACCAAGTGTGGCATCACATGTTTCTGGTATTCTTATGTGCAGAGATTGCTTTACTTATGTTTATTGGGATATATTTTTAATCATGGGTAAAGCAGTCTCTGCATAATTATGAGGATAAATAATGAATAACTCCTGTAATATATATATTATACTCCTGTAATATTTATAGCTGTTTGCTTTCCTTTAAATAAAAAAAAAATACTTTTAAACTACAGTGGCACTATTTTTTCGTTTGGGCACTATTTTGGCACTATATTAGCACAATTTGTTAATATTACATTAGCATACATTCATTTTTAATGATATACAAAGTAACACCCTGTCATTGATTACAAAAGTAATAAAGATAAACTTGCACGTCACATAAGTCGCCTCCGCAAAGTCAGTATTCATTCAAAGGGTTATTTATGTATAGGTACGTTTTTTCAATAAGGTTCCTGTTGATATAAAAAATCTTCCTTTCAATAAATATAAAGATACTATAAAACAGAAGCTTATTAAGAAAGCATATTGTAAAATATCAGATTATTTAGATGATAAACATTCATGCACATAACCAGCCCGTTCGCATAACCACACACAATTAATAATGAAACATTAAAATATAAAATAATAATTAATAATTTTGTAATATAAAAACCTTTTTTTTTTTAAAGAGGAACCTCTCGAGTTTCTTGCTTGTTCTTCTCAGGGGAAAATTGCCTTTTGAACAAGCAGTAGCTTTAAAAATGTAAAATCTGACTATTTTAAGTGTACCCTGTGTACCTACAAAATAAAGCATTTTTGATTTGATTTGCATCAATGGCACACAAAATAAGGTGTGGTAAATATGAACTTCAGCAAGTTATGCTCAAAAACACCTCACTTTTCTGGAATAAGAAATACTACATTCTTGGAATTTGAAATGTTACTTGCCAAAGCCAGGAATTGCATCAACAAAGATACCCAACCTTTGAGTTCCTTGCTCATACTTCTCTGGGGGCGTCAGCGTTTCAGATTCGTTTCGTTTTGAGTGTCAGCTTTATATTTTATTTATTGTCTATTCTGAAAAATTCAGTAGTATTAATAAAAATAAAGTAATGATTATGGCACCAGTTGATTGGCTTAATAATTAGGATTAAATCTTTCTAATAAATTCTAAATTACTAAAAATTGAAGAAATGACAGGGAATTAACCATTATTTTTTCTTCAAAATCTTGTTCATTGATCCTGTTGATTCTGTATTAGGTATTAAAAAATTAAATTAAATTTTAATTTTCTTTCAAATATTTTTTCTTGTTTTTGAAACACAGGCAAACCTTCGTTCACTTTAATTCTGGATTTGTTTAATCAAATAAATATATAATGATGTCTTCTCTTGGTAAAATTGGCTAATGACGATATTGAAGATACCTTCCAACTGGAACACCTGTAAGTAAGATTGCCAAACTTTAAAATACGAACTTTCGGGAAATTAACATTTTACGTGCGGGGACAAAGTTTCAAGAAGCAGGATTTTGTACAAAATACGAAAACGTAATATTTATCTTTGCAAATTAAATATTTGTTTAAGAATCATAAATGTTTATGAAAAAAAAAATAGTTACGTAAAGTAAGGTTAGAAAAACGTAACACTTATATAAAATACAAGGAAATTATTTTTAAATGTTAAAAAGTATTGTGCCTTTATTAACCTGATTGTCGAAAAACGTGACAAAAACGGGCCCCGCATGCACCCTGAGCGGGACGTGTTTTCTAGGGTCCCAGAAATGGAATATCCCGCACATAGTGGGACGGTTGGCATATAGCTATATTTATATTTGTTATTTTTTTTTTAATTTGTTTGCATTTGTTAAAAATTGTATGTCTCTTGTTGTTTTCTTATTTGTTCATGTTACTCTCTTGTATGTGTGCCAGTTTATGCAATAAACTTTTTATCTATCTATCTATCTATCTCATCTCACTATCAAAAATCCAAATTACTGATAATAATTTGTTTAATTCCATATGTAGATATGTACATAAACTGGTTAAGCTTTGAACAATTAAACATGCATGACCTACTGTTTTATTAATCTCACTTGGATACAATATTAATGGTGCTTGTTTATTTTGTAAAAATCTGTGGTCCTGTAGGACCTCGGGCTAAATGTAATTAAAAAAGAAATAATATTATATTGTTTTACAACAAGCTAAAGCTTGCCACAAAGACCTTACGACCCCCGTAACTTCCCCCGATTAAAGTCAAATTAACAAAAGTGAAGTCAATTATAAATAAAATCAATAAATAGATAATAATGATAATAAATAAATATCTTTGGACTTATATTATGGATGGATGGATTGGATGAATAAGCAACTATAGGTTTGTGTTGTGGATACCAGATGGTTGATATACTACCAGATGGATATGGTTTCCATCAGGTGAGATTGTAGTCAAACGCGAAACCAGTTTTTAATAAAAAAAAAAAACTACATAAATATATATTGTTTTGTAAATAAATATTATAAATGAAAACATCCATAACTCGGGTACACATGTCCGTATTCATCACACAAACATATGCTCCTAGTGGGATTCCGAACCGCGACCTTTTGGTATAGTGTTCAGAGTGTCAGTGGTCAGACTTTCTAACAGAGTTTTCTAAGAAGTACTTTATAGATGGAACTATGTGTAGGAAGTGCCTTTCCAACAAAATTTCGATAAAGAGATAAAGAGTACTTGCTTTCGCACATTATTTTATGTATTTAGATATTTAACGCCGGCAACGCATCTGTGACCCTTTTGGTGTTGCGGGGTGTCCATGGGCGGCGGTGATTGCTTTCCATCAGGTGACCCGCATGCTCGTTTGCCGCCCTCTCATATAAAAAAAAAAATAAGTTACGTTACATACCTTTTGTAATAAATAATAACGTGGCGGGTCAGTGACCTCATTCGCACTACACACAAACCTTTACAGGTTTTCGTAGGCGTCTTATAGTGAAGATTGTTTAAATAATGTTCTATGGATAGATAAAGAAAAAAAAAACCACTACACCAAACAGGTCGACTATCATACGTCATCGACGTCGAGATAACATAAATAACCATCATACATATATATGAAAAGAGAAAAAATTTTTACAGGTTAAAAAAGGAAACAAATAAAACACTTAAGTGAAAATTAAAAACACGCAAATAGACCCGGACACGCGTTCTACTCTCCGTAACTATGAAAGTTAAAAAATGTGTTCAAAATTAATCTCATAATAAAATGATACATTTACAAAACACTTACAATTAATAGCAGATTGTTAACCAAGGGATGTATGACATCAATTGCATACGAGATTAGCCCGAGTATGCAATTGATGCTTACACCCGAGATAAACACTCTGCTTTACATATCGATTGTGAGGTAAGTAAAAAGCAGGTTTCTATGAACATTTATTAAAGAGAAACATGTGTAAAATTAAAATTATGGCACGTAAGCGCGTCAAATCGTGCTGGCCAGTTTGATTTTTAAATCGATTTCAACTAACATACGATGTGACTGCGAAACAAATAGTTCGATATTTAAAATAAAATCTTCATAAATTCTGAGAAAAAAAATATTTACTTTTTAAAAATATTCTTCTTGCAGTATGAGTATGACAGTTCTTTTTTCAAATTCCAAAACCTATGCTGTAATGCTAACATTACATGGTAGGTTTTGAAACCTATGCTGTAATGATATCCATACACCCCGGCATTCAGGGAAGTAAATGACTACTTACAGAGCAAGAGATGTGTAAATTATAATAATACAAATAAAGAACAAATTGAAATGGATGATAAGCCAGCGACCTCGACGATATTCACTCTAATCATACAATATAATAAAGATATAATATGTATTTTTCCTTGTTTTGTTTAATCACAAATTGTAACCCCCCTTTTTTTTTTTGACGGGGGGGAAAACGCATTTACGCGTTCGACATATGTGGGACTCACCGCTCCAGACGGGAGCAGTCCTACCCACTAAAAACCCACCGGTGTTCCTCCGCGCGCACCGTAACGGCGTGGCCTACCTACACCTGCTTAAAAAGAGCAACCCTTGACTTTCTTCCTTATTATTCTCTAGGGAGTCCGTTTTGTGAATGAGAGTAATTTTATTGTTAAATTAAAAAATTTAAGGTTTTCAAGTAATACTTTAATATTATAATAAATAAATAAAATAAAGTTTAATGACTCAAACTTAGGTTAAGTTATAAGTAGTGACTTATTAATGACTCAAACTTAGGTTAATTTATAAGTAGTGACTTAGCGAATTAGGAGGAACATCTAACTAATATTATTATTGCGAAACTTTGGATGTCTGTGTGTTGCTCCATCACGGCAAAACGGATGAACGGATTTGGATGAAATTTGGTATACTAAGTAGAACAAACCCTGGTTTGAAACGTAGGATATTTTTTATCCCGATAAAGTGAGTAGTTCCCGCAGGATAAACAATTTCCGCGATAAAGTGAAGCCGCGGACGGAAAGCGAGTAATAAATATACTTAGCACAATTAACAAGCCCTGCCCCATTAAACTAAGATTGCTCTTGTATTTTAAGAAACAGTGTTATAAGATGGGGTTTCCGTGTCAGTACGTTTCCACCTTCGACCTCATCTTCACTTTACATCAGGTTTGATTGAGGCCAAGTACCAACCCGTTGTGTATAAAAAAAATAAAAAAAAATAAAAAAATAATAAAAAAATAAAATCAAGACTTAGTAATGTTTATCATGGTAGCATTAATTATCTACCTGAATATCAATTAATTAAATCTGATAGTAACGCGGGCGCGGCGCCGGCGCTGCCGAGTACAATCTGGGGTACGCAAAACCTTGTTTCTGACAATGACAGGTTGTACTTAATTAAAATTGTGTTCTAACATTTGCACGCCACAATTTGCCGATTAGGTTATAAACCCACCGCCTCCGTGGCTCAATGTAAACAATCTTGGGTTTACGATTCGGAGGTCGCGGGTTCGATCCCCAGCGGGGTACATGTTTAAGTACTCGGTTTGGTTAGTTGTTGGGAATTTTAAATGTCCGCCTGGCTAGCTACCACCATCTTATCTTAATCTGCCGCCAAGCAGCAATGTTAATAGCATTGTTGTGTTAATATAATAATAATATCATATTAATAGACTTACTTAATAATATAAATATTTAGACGACCGATTAATATAAATATTAGACGACCGATTGGTGTAGTGGATAGTGACCCTATCAGCGAAACCAACGGTTGCGGGTTCGAATCCCGCGACGGGTAAATGTTTGTATGATGAATACGAACATTTATTCCCGAGTCTTGGATGTTTATATAAATATTTATGTATGTTTATCCGTTATCTAGTATCCATAGCACAAGCTTTGCTTAGTTTGGGACTAGATGATTGGTGTAAGTGTCCGAAATATTTATTTATTTATGTATTTATTAAAAAAAAAAAAAATATATATATATAAATAAATCAAAATATATAGTGTAACACAATAGCTAGAAGCACTTACAGATAGTCAACTTATGTTCACGAGGCGGGAGTTAACGAAAAGAAGAAGTCATAGACCTAAGTAGTGATTTTTGACTTGAATTTTGAAAATATTTAAAGATTGAGCTTTCCTAATAGATTATTAATCTGCCTTTCGCTTGCTTGTTATCACTCCTTATAAAAAGATCTAGCGGTTCTTATCAATAATTTGAAATTCTCTAAAATAACCGCAATTAAAGCTATTTATGTATAATTTATAATTAGCTTTTAGCATTCTCGAATGCAGGGCCGAGCAATTTTTTTAAATTTATTCTGTATTTAACTAAAATTTTAATGTACCCAATGAGGGTGCTACTGGACGGAAAAACCCTCTTAAGATGTAAATATGTATTTGAATAGTACATTATTGCAAAGGCCGGGAAATAGGCAATTGCAGGCTTGCAGTTTGAAGGCCGAGCCGTAGGCGAGGACTTCACTAATACGAGACAGGCAATTGCCATTTCCGCCGAGGCATATATAGTGCTTTTCTCAAAAGAATGCAGGGAAATAAGAAATATTTAAATAACAAATCTAGACGAATTTTCAGCTTTGCCGCCGATTTTCTATTTATCATCTGTGCCGAAAGGAAAACGCATTTACGCATACAGCCACATGAACGATATATAATAACCCCCAGCACGCCGTTTCATACAACATTGCTGGAGCGTTGTAATGTTCCAAATTCAAAAAACGCTCCTGCAATGGATTTAGGTATTTTTCGCTGTCCGTAAATTAGATACTTCGCGTGTTCTTTTTTCGAAAGTAATGACAATATTTCCATGCATGTTTGAGAAAAAACCTTTGACGGATTAAATTATTTTTTTACACATGTATATACAGCTTCATGTCTAATACTCGGTTTGATTTCTGGTAGGGCATTTTTAATTGTCCATAGTCCTACTACCATCTTATCTAAGTTTGTTGTTACAATCCCCCTAAAAGTTGAGGGTTTCCGGTGGGCGCTCTTCCAATTTCGCCCTCATTTTCACTTAACTTCAGGTGTGATCGAGGTCAAGCGCTAACCCGATCTGCATAAAAAAGAAAACCCAGTGTCAACCCCATTAAAAATTGAGCAAATGATATGAGACTGATCCTGCTGATTTTAAATGAAAATAGCTTTAAATATTGAAAGATTATTCATGTCTGCAAAAATCAGTTGCAGCCAATAATTAAAACAATAATCTAAAAGTGCATACGGACTAGAGTCGCGTTGTACCACTGATCGTGGGGCTGCCTCGTGGAACAATTGAGCAATATGAGGCAACAGGCTGTGACAAAAAGGCAACAAAATGGCGCCGAACGTCTTTAACAGCTGATTTAGTATGATTTTGGTCATGACAAGTTAAGGCTGAAATACCTGCTGTGAAAATGGTGTAAAAATACATTTTGTGACTCAGATATACGCATTTATGTGCTTGTCTTAATAAACCATGCTCGGTTCACGTCCCTATTTACAAGGAACGCACGTGTCTAGTCGCTTTAGCGAATAGTCAACGAGGCAATAAGACAAAACGTGCGTGCCTCGCCTGAGGCTGCCTCTAGTCTGTACTTCCCTTAAAACGTCTGGTCGAAATTATGAAATGAAATTATATAATCTTAGAAAAAAAACTTAAAAATCGAAAGAGTCTTAACACCAATTTTTAGTTACCGACTCATAGTCACACCAAGTTATCACACCAGTGTTACAAACAGGATTCTTTTTCTTGTTAGTCACACTACTAATTTTTCCACACCATTTATTGTATTTACTTCACTAACTAGTGCTGTCCTAGCCTGTCCTGTCCTGTAAAATGGAATGTCATCTGGGATGTCATCTATATTTAACTGGCGCAAGCAACTGTTAGGTTGACATTATTATATATTAGTTTGTTCCTGTTAAACCAAAATTTTCAACAGGTACAGCACTAGCAATTATAGTATAAATGGTGTGGAAAAATTAGTAGTGTGACTAACAAGAAAAAGAATCCTGTTTGTAACACTGGTGTGATAACTTGGTGTGACTATGAGTCGGTAAGGCAATTTTTAAATAATTTAAATTTTGACAGGAATTAATGAAAAGAATAGACCAACACACAGCCAGCGCACGTCAGTTGACACCAGGTCAACCCAGACACGTCATAACATTAAAGGACGGTACAGAAATCACTTTGAACGTCAAACCGGAAGATGATTTTCACATTGCGACGCCTGAGAATCTAATGAATTTGAGTAATGAAGCGAAAATGAAACTGTTATACTGTCAAGCATCCATTGATTGGAACTATAGTCTAGTTAGAGACGAAGACGACAACTTGTGAGTACCCATATTATTATTATAGATATCAGTCCTATATCGAATAGTACACACTGATGTCGTATGCTTTATACTCACATATAATATTATACACTTAATCATAGTCTAGTTAGAGACGAACACGACAACTTGTGAGTACTCATATTATTATTATAAATCAATAAATAATAAATATCCTTGGACATACACACAATACTATCTAGTTCCACTTTAAGCAACTATAGGCTTGTGTTGTGGATACCAGATGGTTGATATACTACAAAAATACATTTTTTTAAAATAAATACTTATTGCTTTATACTCACCAACCATATAATATTGTACACCTAATAACAGTCTCGTTAGCGATGAATACGACAACTTGTGAGTACTCATTATTATAGATATCAGTCCTATGTCGGATAGTACACACTGATGTCGCATGCGTTATATTCACAAACCATATAATATTGCACACCTAATTATAGTCTAGTTAGAGACGAACACGACAACTTGTGAGTACTCATATTATTATTATAGATATCAGTCCTATGTCGGATAGTACACACTGATATCGCATGCGTTATATTCACAAACCATATAATATTGCACACCTAATTATAGTCTAGTTAGAGACGAACACGACAACTTGTGAGTACTCATATTATTATTATAGATATCAGTCCTATGTCGGATAGTACACACTGATATCGCATGCGTTATATTCACAAACCATATAATATTGCACACCTAATTATAGTCTAGTTAGATACGAACACGACAACTTGTGAGTACTCATTATTATAGATATCAGTCCTATGTCGGATAGTACACACTGATGTCGCATGCGTTATATTCACAAACCATATAATATTGCACACCTAATTATAGTCTAGTTAGAGACGAACACGACAACTTGTGAGTACTTATATTATTATTATAGATATCAGTCCTATGTCGGATAGTACACACTGATATCGCATGCGTTATATTCACAAACCATATAATATTGCACACCTAATTATAGTATAAGATCCGGCCATAGAAATATATACCCTCATCTGTTATTCGACTATAACAAAATTATTATGTTAGTTAATGAATATATTAATACATTGAAAATGGGTTGCCTAGCTAAATCGCGGGCCAAACGGTTAATTAATGTAAATCCAAATTAATTGTTTTTCAATTAACTTCCCCGATTTGTTATTTATAAAAATCGACCATTATCTGAAAGAACATAACATAAGGAACTGGAAAAATATAGGTTGCCTACTTTCCCTTCAGCCTAACTATGGAGTTGTCATGTATAAACATGCGAGCAAGCGTTATTAATATACCCTCATCAGTTATTTAATTGATTTTTTTTTTAAATTAAACGTTATTTTATTCTCTTTCTAACAGTATAAGGTTGCCTCAGTAAAAGTTTGTCACATGCACGGTTGCTGTGATTTTAGATGCGTCGTACAAGCGAGCTACATTGAATAAATATTGGATTTAAGTCAGATTAAATATTAAAAATGGTATCAAATACTTTTCACTCACATATTTATTTAATAACAATACATAATTATAATTACATAAAAATTAGAAAATTTTTTTGTTTACATATTTTGATTCATGAATAGCAAAAATATTTTTTAATATCTGTTAAAAAATTATATAAAAATTTTCCAATAAAATATTTTTTTAAAAACTTATTCTGCTTCTGATTCGTCAGAAGTACTGATATCAAAATCGAATTCTTCATCGTTATCTTCTTTTGATTCGGTGACTATATCCTCCACTTGTAAGGGCGTTGGGTCCCCTTCAAACCACGTTGGCTTCAAGTAGCCATCCAAAAACCAACCACAATCTTCAGGACTTAGATTGACACAACGTGCATTTGTTGCATGAAGCCACATTGAATTGACGTAAATTGTGCACTAAACAATTCATTCTTTTTTTTCCATTTAATTTCTTGTATCGATTTAAAACCTTTCGTGGCCAACTCATGACTATTTAGTTCTGTAGTGTTGTATTACAAGCAACAATGGTGTCGATTCGGATGTACACCAACGAAACTAAAACCAGTTTTGGCGTGGTGCCGTCGCATCGTACTATTCCAGGGAGAAAGAGACAGTACTACTTTAAAACTAGTTTTAGTTTAGTCGGTGTACATCCGAATCGACACCAATGCGTGGTTTATTCTACCTCGAATTAAATAATCTCTCAAACTTTCGTAACGAAATGAATTGAATCAACTCAAACCCACCTTCGTGCAAATAGAGATAAGATGACCCTATCAGTTTGAGCTTCACTATGTTGAAAGGTGAATCGGAGGCATCAAGAGAGTGCATTACATCTTCCTGCTGCCTTTTTAGAGAAAATATTCAGGTCATCTGACATGAGTAAAGGACGAGAGTGACTAAACAAATGCATATAGTGAACCAATATTGTTACTAAATGTTAAAAGAAATAATTTGGTCATAATATTTTATTACACTAAACCTGTAGCTACTTGGAGAAAGAAAAATTTTTATATAATTTTTTAATAGATATTAAAAAATATTTTTGCTATTCATGAATCAAAATATGTAAACAAAAAAATTTTCTAATTTTTATGTAATTATAATTATGTATTGTTATTAAATAAATATGTGAGTGAAAAGTATTTGATACCATTTTTAATATTTAATCTGACTTAAATCCAGTATTTATTCAATGTAGCTCGCTTGTACGACGCATCTAAAATCACAGCAACCGTGCATGTGACAAACTTTTACTGAGGCAACCTTATACTGTTAGAAAGAGAATAAAATAACGTTTAATTAAAAAAAAAATCAATTAAATAACTGATGAGGGTATATTAATAACGCTTGCTCGCATGTTTATACATGACAACTCCATAGTTAGGCTGAAGGGAAAGTAGGCAACCTATATTTTTCCAGTTCCTTATGTTATGTTCTTTCAGATAATGGTCGATTTTTATAAATAACAAATCGGGGAAGTTAATTGAAAAACAATTAATTTGGATTTACATTAATTAACCGTTTGGCCCGCGATTTAGCTAGGCAACCCATTTTCAATGTATTAATATATTCATTAACTAACATAATAATTTTGTTATAGTCGAATAACAGATGAGGGTATATATTTCTATGGCCGGATCTTATACTATTATAGTCTAGTTAGATATGAACACGACAACTTGTGAGTACTCATTATTATAGATATCAGTCCTATGTCGGATAGTACACACTGATGTCGCATGCGTTATATTCGCAAACCATATAATATTGCACACCTAATTATAGTCTAGTTAGAGACGAACACGACAATTAGTGAGTACTCTTATTATACCTAGTTCGGCAGCTATGATTTGTATTAGTGGTACTAAGTATAGCCTAACATATTTAGTTTGAACTATGTAAAATTTTCTGAATAAACATTATTCTTATATTAGTAATATAAGTCCTATATCGGATAGTACACACGGATAGCTGCATATTATTTATACTAACAAACCATATAATATTACACGCTTAATTATAGTCTCGTTAGAGACGGATCACGATAACTTGTGAGTACTCCCATTAGTATTATAGATATCAGTCCTATATCAGATAGTACACACGGATATCATAACATAACTGTGTGTGTATCTGTAATGCCAATAAAGTTTTTATCTATCTATCTATCTATATGCTTTACAAACAATTTGATATGTCGTTCACTGTTAGGCACAGACTCCTGTCCCTGGGAGAGGGTATGGCCGTTAATTCAACACGATGAAGGCTGTTTATGAGGGCGAATATTAGAATTACAAATACAAAATATTTTATCCATAGCATCCTTTTAAGTTTCTTAAAATTTGTGTTAAGATACTCTGCTCTCTTTTCTTGTAGTTGATTATTACAATATCATCATCATCGTCAGTCCGTAAACATCCCACTGCAGGGATATAGACCTTCCCTCATATCGAGGTAGTATGTGCCATAGTCCGCTACACTGGCCCAGTGCGGGTTGGGTACTTCACATGTCTTCGATTTTTTAAAAAATTTCTCAGGCAAGTAGGTTTCTTCACGAAATGTTCCTTCACCGTTTAAGAGCAGTCGGATAAATGCACATAAGTAAATAAATTTAAAAACTCATTGCTACAAGGCCTACCTGGCGATCGATCCTGGACCTCTCAAATTGGGAGACTGTGTCTCAACTGAGCCACCGACGCTCTTATTGCAATATTATGTAAGCATAATTGAATTTGGAAAAAGAGTCTGGTTAGTGAGTTGTACATGAGAACGTTCTATTACTAGGTTGGAGATGTGTTTGTGTGTGTGATACACGGTATTTTCTTTCGATGACAGTGCACCCTTTGTGCATTTAATCTTCTCACCTGTATGTCGAAATCGCTCTGTTTTGACATTGGCTAATCTTAGGTCAGTCAGGACATTAAGATTGTAGGCTAAATCCGTAAGATATGTAATCTGCGATTTTTATTTTGTAGACTCATCATCATTAACAGCTTTACACGTCCCCTCTGTTGGGGCAAAGCCTTCCTCTCACTGCGAGAGGGCATGAGCCATCCACCAAGCGGATCTAGTGCGGATGGGTCTAACTAGTGGCCATCTGACAATCAGTGTTTTTAAGCCGTCTCTTAACGACAGCCTTCAATTGAAAACTTTAACGTGCCCTTGTCGAAGGACTGACCGCGCCAGACATTGTTTAACTTCGCTAATCGCAAACGCATAGCCCATTAACCCCATTTAAGTTTTGTTATAAAAACAGGGCAGTTTTTAACCCAATTAGATTTTTGTTATAAAACTAGGCGCAGAAGGGGATTCCATCCGTATGTAGTTAACATGTACCGAACATTCGCGAACAGCCAAGGCATGGAACTCCCTTCCGGCGTCAATCTTTTGTGAATCCTACAATCTTGGGATCTTCAAGAGCAGGGTGAATAGGCATCTATTGAGATCGCGTGCTTCATCTTCCGCCACATCATCACTTCCCATCAGGTGAGATTGTGGGTAAACGCGTATCCAGTTAAGCATAAAAAAAATATAGGGCAGTTTTAACCTCATTAGTTTTTGTTATAAATATGAAAGGGCAGTTTTAACCCTATTAGTTTTTTGTTATAAACATGAAAGGGAAGTTTAAACCCCATTAGATTTTGTTATAAATATGTAAGGGCAGTTTTTAACCCCATTAGATTCTGTTATAAACAAAAAAGGGCAGTTTTTGAAACCATTATATTTTTGTTTATCATTTATCGTCGAAACCTGCGCTCGACCGAAGTTGGTTTTTTACAAATTACATATCTGATAATAAATATCTTGATATGCCTCGATAATGGCAGATAAGATCAGTATTTACATGTGATGCTATCTCAGAGCCATAACCTTAGATACTAAAGTATCAGTAGAGTTACTAAGCATGTACATACATACAAAACGTCACGCCTGTTTCCCATAGTAGGCAGAGACCACAGACTTCCTCTTGCTACGATCCTGACACACCTCTTTTGCTTCATTCACTCTCATAAGGTTGTTCATACATGCTCGTCGGCTTAGGCTACTCTTGACTTGGCCTTGTCCCCGATTTGATCATGGTACGTTCACCGTGGTCTTCCCCTACCAACGCTACCGTCCACATTCGCTTCGTATATCTTTTTCGTAAGTCTTCTTTCATTCATCCTCTCCACATGTCCGAACCATCTCAGCATACCTTTTCAATCTTTGTCACTACTACTACGTATGTAATTATACATAAATAAATAGCCTTGCACATACACAGCGCCATCTAGTACCGCATTAAGCAACTAAGCTCGTATTATAGACATCAGATGGTTGATATACTACACAAATACATACATAATTTTGAATTTATTGTTACCTATGCTGAAATAACTGACACTGTATATCGATATAACTGGTCATAATAAAGGTGCTACTAGCTGTTCCGTCTGCGACTTAATTCGAGGGGGTCTCGAAATAAAAAAAAGTTATACGCCAAAATGTTGTTGCTTTATTGTTAAATTTTATATTATTTTAATGACATCGGATATATTTAAATTCTGAATTATTGTGACGTTAGACTAAATTAACTGACATTTTATTATTATCACAAATAACCTAGCATTATTATTGATGGATTATTATTGTAATTTTTTATTTGATTGTAATTGTTTAGGTATTTATATCTATTATTTTATTATGAATTCTATTTTCTGCATGCCAGTTCCTGGTAAAATGTGTGATACTTTATTTTATAATTAACAACCTTGTGTACCACATTTTTAGAATAGAATAGAATAGAATATGATTTATTTACTCTTGAATAGTGTACATTACAGGTGTTATTACAATAAGATCCTCCTAGTTCAGTCATAATAATGACATCCAAATATTTCACAATAGCCGACTTTGACATCAATAAATCAAGAAATGCATGCAAGCATGCATTTAATTGTCCTTGCTTAGATTAATGATTGGTCTCCGCGCCGCTACGACTAGATACCGTCGGCGTACTCGAAAAATGCGGCAACAAATACTACCCGCGCCAGTCACGCCACAAGTTCAAATTTCAAATTTTGGTTTAAGACTGAAGCAAAATGCCGGTTTGCGTAGTCAAACTATGTAATAACAATACTACAAAAAACAAGAAAGATACTGGCATCACATACCATCAGTAAGTACTGTATAAATCTACACACTACAATATTGAGTTGCCGCATTCAGGAACCTGTTTTTTCTTCATAGTGCGGTATCTAGTCGTAGCGGCGCGGAGACCAATCATTAATCTAAGTGTCCTTGTGATCCAAGAACTCTTTAATGGAATAAAACGAGTATTGCAGAAGCCACATTTGTAAGTTCCTTTTAAAGCTATTGAATGCTTGATCCTTGAGATGTGTCGGAATGCTATTATATATTAGTTTACCCATGAAATAGCAGTTTTTTTGAAACCGCGTGGATTTGGGAATCTCGTTAATTATTATTTTTTCAGGGTACCGAGTATTTATTTGTCCATCCTTAGCCTGTCTACAATATTTTTTATGATTTTGCTTCATAAATTTTGCCATTTCAAATATATATAAGCAGGGCAGTGGTAGGATATTTAATGTTTTAAAAGAATAAAGATTATTCTATTCTTTTTTTTTTTTAATAACTTGGGTACACATCTCTATATTCATCACACAAACATGCCCCTAGTGGGAATTCAACCCGCGGCCTTTTAGTATAGCAGTTAGGATTACTAACCACTAGAGGTTAGGCTCCTCGAGTGCAGGCCAGTGCGATTTTTTTGATTTTTTCTATATTTAAAAGAAAGAAGAATGGTCATTTGTGACCCAGGCCCGACATGAAAGAGGCCTATCCCATTTTTTTTTGTTATATTAAATGTAATCAAAATATGTATTTTTTACAATCAGTATCAGTGGCTAACATATTAGTTTATTGCTTTGTTGTTTTCTTCAGGCTCAGTATAAAAAGTGCTCATAATTATGTAATTATATTCAATATCAGTAGCTAACATATAAATATATTAGAAGGCAGTAAAAAATAAAAACCAACATAGAACTAAAATGCATAATTATATTGTTTTGTTTTTTTTTCTTATCTAGGTATACAGTATAAAAGTTATTTTTCACTGGCTTCTACTATCAAGTGTAGAATAATTAGAAACGTTCTACCCCTGCAGATTGTGATCGTTTATAAACTTTATACGATCGTTTATATACACCGTGTAACGGTTAAGTGTAGTCATATTTTAAGGGCTTGTTCTACCCATCAATACGAACAACTTTTACTATGGGGGCAACTTCGAAATCGCGAAAAAAAAATCAGCTGTTCCATAGAAAATTTCAATAACCTCCCGATGCAATGTGTGAAACAGCTGATTTTTTTTTCGCGATTTCGAAGTTGCCCCCATAGTAAAAGTTGTTCGTATTGATGGGTAGAACAAGCCCTTAAAATATGACTACACTTAACCGTTACACCCTGTATATACGAGCGAGATAAACATATACATACTCGTATTTCATGCTGCAGGGGGTTGATGGTTCTATTTATCGCACTTGTCGTCATCGAGGATTGAGTGATATGAAAAAAAGTGTATTTATAATAATGCTTTTATTGACTTTCTTAGTTCTCTATGTCTTTTAATACATAATCCATACCCAGGGCGGGATGACTAAAGTCATTTTGATGTCTAGCCCACCCTAAGTAATAAATAACAGTAATCACGTGTGCACAACTCCCTAATGTTCGCTTCCCGTGATAACATGTACAGTAATATTCTGTAATAGAATGTCTTCCTTCAATTATGGGATCGTACATACAAAAAAAACAAAGTAATACATTTATGTTAGCCACTGATATTGAACATAATAATTACATATATTAGCACTTTTTATACGCGCCTGAAGAAAAAAACAAAGCAATAAAATAATATGTTAGCCACTGATATTGAATATAAAAGTTACGTATTTTGGATACCTTTAATATAACAAAAAAATGGGATAAGTCCCTTTCGTGTCGGGCCTGGGTAAATTTTGTATGGACCGTTATATTCTTTTAATTTATCCAAGGCCCACTGGACGGATTAAGGCCTCTGTGTGGTATAGAAACACATATACATTTAAGTATACATGACATCAATTGACGACCTGTTTGGTGAAGTGGTTAGAAACTGTGCTACTATACCAAATGGTCGCGGGTACGAATCCCGCTAGGGGCATATGTTTGTATGATGAATACAGACATGTGATCCCGAGTTATGGAAGTTTTTCATTTATACATGTATTTATTAAAAAAAAAAAAAAATGTATTTGCCCTCCCCCCTGAACCGCAGACTTACCCTTGATGGTGTGACACGTGAAATATGCCTAATTTATTTTCAGACCTATTCACATGGCTGTCCTGAACGATGACGTGGACCTGCTCCGGAGACAGTGCCTCATGCTGAGGAATAGGCAGGTCACCCTGGACATCACTGCTGGAGGGGCTGTAAGTGGTACCGTTTATAATTTGTATCTGCATCCATGAAGGTCACGGGTGGGATTTCCAATCAGGCCCTAAGGCCCTTTTTAATAAACCATTCTCAATACAAGTCTTGAGGCTGTATCACACGAGGTGCGACTTAAGCAGTTGACGCTATCTCAAGGTCCGTGCTAATTTATAAACCAATCTTGACGTCTACTCAGCTGAGATCACTTTTCAAGTATTCGCCTCAGCGACGAATGAATGATAGTCTTGAGTCTTGTTTATTAATACGTGAAACTCGGCGTAACTCTCAAGTGAGTGCTGCTTGAGTATGCACATGCTTTTCAGGTCTGAAGTTAGTTTTATTAATCAATTAATTAATTTGAGACCGGTCACAAGACTGTTCTCAATCTTGAGAATTGTTTATTAATACGGGCCTAAAGTGTAGCGATACATATACACCTGCGGAAGGTACGGCGTGGAGAATTCGGCTGAATACGCTCGCAGTGTTTCTCAAGTAACCTATGACACATCAGCCGAAATGACACTACGTTCAGCATTGTGCCGAACCTTTCGTCTAGCGACTGTTTCTTCAATGTAGCGACACATCACGCGACGCGTTACGCGACTGCACGTTCGGACAGAGCGTAGTTGAACGTTCATTGTTGTGTTCCGGTTGTCAGAGATAAGATCATCTAAGAAAGATCCCCGGAAGAGTCCCCTAAATGTGTTGGGGTTTCCGGGTCAGTACGCTTCCACCTTCGACCTCGTCTTCACTTAACATCAGGTGTGATTGAGGTCAAGTACGAACCCGTTGTGCATAAAAATATATATATAAAGTGGGATAAATATCAGCGGGATAAACAAATTTCCGCGTTAAAGTAGTAAGTAGTAAATTGACGACCGATTGGTGTAGTGGATAGTGACCCTATCAGCGAAACCAACGGTTGCAGGTTCGAATCCCGCGACGGGTAAATGTTTGTGTGATGAATATGAACATTTATTCCTGAGTCTTGGATGTTTATATAAATATTTATGTATGTTTATCCGTTATCTAGTATCCATAGCACAAGCTTTGCTTAGTTTGGGACTAGATGATTGGTGTAAGTGTCCGAAATATTTATTTATTTGAAGTTATCCCACGCAGGCGAAGCCGCGGGCGGAAAGCTAGTATTTTATAAGGACCATTTTCTGGTTATCACCTGATCTATTCCGCCAGGGATTCCCGGTGGTTATGCTGAGATACCCATTTTTATTATCACGGTTACGTACGAGATTGTGTTAAGGTAGGTTTTGTAACCTTGTATCCCATTTGGTTCTTACTGTTTGGGTTTAGAGATCACTATTGAATGCTTAACTATGTTTTCGATAAATCTCCTGTGTGATAACGTGATAGATAAGCCAGTCATATATTTTGTTTTTAGGGCTCGCTGTGATAAGAAATTGTATGTATATTCCATTTTGTCAAGAATACAATAAGTATCCGTATTGGTCGTCATGGCCTTTCGTGCTCCAGAAGTGCCGTACGTGTATTTAGGCACTGTACCCTGAATGACCTCATTCGTCGGTCTCTTGCTTCTGCCTCAGTTCCATCAACCCTGGAACCTTCGGGAATGTCATCTGTGGATGGCAAGAGACCTGACGGTTGCACTCTGGTGCCTCGGCGACTCGGTCGCTCTCTGGTATGGGATGCCACATGTGTTGACACCTTGGCCCCGTCTTACGTGCAGAGCTCTGCCCGCAAGCCTGGTGCTGCAGCCGATCTCGCCCAGATAGTAAAGTGCCGCAAATACGCATTTCTATCTTCTAATTATGAGTTTGCGGCACTTGCCTTCGAGACTCTGGGCCCCTGGTCTTCAGACACCAAATAATTCGTAAAGGCGGTGTCTGATAAGCTAATTGTGGCATCAGGTGATATAAGGGCGGGCTCTTTTTTCGCTCAAAGATTAAGCCTAGCAATTCAGCGGGGCAATGCAGCCAGTGTGTTGGGGACAATGCCCCAGGTGGAGGAGCTAGACGCTATACAATTTTTGTAATTATGTAAATATTATGTTATTTTTATATTTTCTTTTTTTCTAAGTTCGATGTAAATAACTTACATATATATTAAATATATAATTGAGATCTTTCGAGCAAGAAAGTTATATAGAAGCATAAGTATCCGATGATTTTTTTTATCGTAAGGGGAGATTAGATAAGTGAAATAGAAGTTATTGACATAAATAAATATCCTTAGACATACACACAGCGCCATCTAGTTCCACAGTAAGCGACTAGGTTGAACATGTTGTACATACCAGGGAGTTCTTTCGCACTAGCGTTCGTCGAAGAAGTATTCTGTCGCTGATAATCATCCCTGAATGTAACCAACTCGTTCGCATTGCAGACTGTTTCATCAATTAATAATGAAATATTATTGTACCTTTTTGTAATATAAAAACCTGTTTTTAAAAGAGCTAAAACTGCAGTTTCTTGCTTGGATTTCTCAGGGGAAAATTGTCTTTTGTACAAGCAGTAGCTTAAAAAACGTAAATAAATATAACTAATAAATAAATATCCCTAAGACATACACACAGCGCCATCTAGTTCCAAACTAAGCAACTATAGGCTTGTGTTGTGAATATCAGATGGTTGATATACTACATAAATAATTTTTTTTTTGTAAATAAATACTTATTATAAATGAAAACAACCATAACTCGGGTACAAATGTCAGTATTCATCACACAAACAATATGCCCCTAGCGGGATTCGAACCCGCTACCTTTTGGTATAGTGGTCAGAGTTACCACTACACCAAACAGGTCGTCATAGGTAGTATAATTATTTTCCAAAACCATAATCGACGCACGCGCCGGGCGATTATTGATATGCGACTAGCGTGATCCGTAGGCCATCATGCGATTTGGAACTTATATTTTGTCCAATTGTTTTTTAAATTTAATATAATGGTGTAATTATGTGGACAAACGCGACCTTCAAATAACACAACGCTTTATTCGATAAGGGTTTGAAAAAATATATTAAACTACCTATGCCAAAACTCATCCAGCATAATAATAACTAATATAAAGGCGATTCTGTTATGGGGAAATGCCGCGGACATAAATTGTATTTTTGTTCTGCAGAAGAGCGAGCGGTTCGTGCGATCTACAAGTTAGGCTCCCGAGTATCTCTGAGGAATAAATTTCAGAAAATCAATATATTAACTTTGGCATCGCAATATATTTACGAAAACTTAATGTACGTAAGAAAGAATCTGCATTTGTTTAGGAAAAATTGTGAAATACACAATATAAATACAAGATATAAAAATAAACTTGCTGTCCATAGCAGTCGCTTACACGAAGTCACTAAGTCATTCAAGGGACAATGTATACGCTTTTATAATAAGGTTCCGGTAGACATTCAAAATTTGCCTTTAAATAACTTTAAAACAACCATTAAACGGAAACTATGTGCCAAAGGCTATTATAAAATTTCTGACTATCTGGATGATAAGAATGCGTGGACATGAACCGCTCGGCAATATCCAGTAAATTCTATTCTTATTTTTCTTTGTCGAATCATAGATTTAACAATTATTCCAAATTGTATTTGTATTGGCTTATTTAAAAAGAGCAACCCCTGAGTTTCTTGCTCGTTCTTCTCTGGGGAGACTGCCTAGTGAATGAGCGGTAACTGTATGTCATGACGATTTCAAATGTTATTCTTATAACTTACGAAATAAAACATTTTTGAATATAATATACTGGCGTCCTGAACCGTCTGCTTGCAAGTACAACTCTCAATGACCGTTGTAATAAAAATATAGTGCGATAGTCAAATCATTTACACGTAGAATCAATAAGATAATCTGCGAAGGTCAATAGTCCAGTAAGGATACACTTTTAACTTCCTACAATTTTAAAGGTAATGATTTTTTGCACATCGATAGAGTACCTGTCAGTGACAGAATAAAAAAAAAATCTAACAAATCGGTAGCTTGATTTAGTTATAATATACATATTTAGTAATAAAACATAGACTATATGATTAAAATTACACTGTGAATCACATTGCGTCGGAGAATAAAGTTAGAAACCCTGTAACTATTTAAAAAAAAATCGAGCATTAACTTCTTTACATTTATGAAAAATTTCACCGAGGGCATATATCACGATTTAATAAGCTATTTTTAGAAAATATAGAGTGGCTATTGATTAATTTTTTAGAAAATAGTTTTACAAGATCTTAGCATCTTATAATAACGCAATTAGTTTTATAACTAAATACCTACACTATACCTAAAGCAAACTCCTGATCCGTTAGACAATATTTATTACAATATCACTGATAGGTACTCTGTCTGTGTACAAAAAATCAGGGCCTTTAAGATTATAGGAAGTTACACCCCTAAATATGCATATCTAGACTGGACTACAATTATTCCTGTTCACATAACTTAACCTAAATATGCTTGGGACATACACAGCGCCATCTAGTTTGAGATTAAGCATAGTTGCCTATTATGGATAGCAGATGGTCGATATACAATACAAATAGATTTTTGTTTGTAAATTCCGGTGAAATTTAATTCGTGTAATTCCCGTTTACTGGTCACTCCATTCCTGATTACGAACAGCTTTCCACTAGGAACCATAGCTGAATTCAACCGAAAATTGTTGGACATCCATACTAACCGAAATAGTCCCGCTGGTACCGATCGGTACCACCTAATAGCGCATACTGACAAGCCCCGCTGGTACCGATCGGTACCAGCCGACCCGACCCAACTTTGAATTTTCAACTCGTGCCGCTCTCAGGTAGGTACTCTGTAATCAACAGGTTATTATTTGTTTAGTAATATAATACCTGACCTGATTTGTTTATAGTTATGCGGCTCTGTTATTCAAAAGGCCAAAACAGTTTACAGAAAGAGATTAGACGCAATAGAACGTGAACCAGATGTGTTTATCTGAGTCCGTGTAATTTGATCCCTTTGAGTGCGCACGGGAGGGGGGTCTGGGGATGTGGTGACGTAATCGGCCAAGGATTTTACATGCTAAAGGTGATTTCAGAATGGTTTACTTTGTATGGGTATCGGAAATTTTTTGATCGACCACTTTTATTACACGAATTCAAATACAGGATACATATTCTGATCGTTGTGGAGATCTTTGGAGGAGGTCTTTGTCCAGCAGTGGACGTCTTTCGGCTGATGATGACGATACATATTATAAATGAAAACATCCATATATTTATTTACTATAAAATTTAAAGATAATTTATTAGATTTTATTTCATAGTCTATTTAATCTAAAATATGTGTGTTAGACATTTGATTCTTATGATTAATAAGGGTTTAATCCGTCCAGTGGATAAATTAAGATTAAAATATATAAGATAAAATAAGATATAGATTTTTAAATACAGCCTAAATCTAACTAATGTTATAAATGCGAAAGTTTGGATGTTTCTTTTTGAATCTATAAAATTTTTTTTAAGAGGGTTTGTTCTGTACAGAATATGCCACCCTCATAGTATCTGCTTGAAACCCCATCACCGCCGCTTAATACCTAGATTCACTATGTTGTACAAAAGTTTGGATGTTTGTTGTTCAATCACGGCGAAACGGATGAACGGATTTGGATGATACTTGGTATATAGGTAGAATATACCCTGGATTGAAACATGGGATACTTTTTATCCCGATAAAGTGAGTAGTTCCGGCGGGATAAACAAATTTCCTCGATAAAGTTTTTCCACGCAGGCGTGGCCGCGGGCGTAAAGCTAGTTGTAAATGGTACCTAAATTGCTTTAATTACGATTATTTTCGAGAATTTCGAATTATTAATAAAAGCGACCACTTTTTTTTAAATCGTGATTTCTAAGAAATAACCGTTATCAAAGCTATTTAGGTATTATTTATATTTAGCTCTTAGGCTTTTTCGAGTGCAGGTCAGAGCGATTTTTTTTTATTTATTTTGTATTTAATAAAAGTAATGTGTAGTTTAAAAAACTAAAAACGCTATATTTCCACCATCCATCTCCTGGCTCCGGCATCGGATCGTCAACACCAAGTGTAATATATTGCACTCGTCAAAACGAATCATATGAGCCCGAACTCAAGGGTTTACTAGTAGCCAATGAAGAGTTTCACCATCCATCTCCTGGCTGCATCATCAGATCAGCTCCAAGATACCAAATTATGGTATTGTCATCAGAATTACATGTACATACAAAGTTTCATTTCGATACGACAACTAGAAGTAAATTTAAATTAACTTTCAAAATTTGATTACATTGTTAGTTACAAATGAAGCTAATAAAAGTGTGTTACAAAGAACTCTTGATTTATCCAATGTGCGCGCCACTGGACGGAATAAACCCTCTTAACTATTGGTGTCATAAAAATACAGAATGCTTTCTCGGGAGTGACCGCAATCTCACCTGATGGAACGGGACGTTGTGGCCGAAGATGAAGCACGCGATTTCAGTAATTGTCAATTATCTTTTATTTATTTAAGCATTTCTTAGATATACAAACGGATTAGTCGTAACTTAATACATTATAGCATTAAACTGTAATCTAGACATTAATCCAAAGTATGTATACAAACAACATATTTTCTAATAAACAAAACAATTCAAATGTAAATTATTCATACATACGTCCAGGTATTTATATACAGGGTGAAATTTAATTCGTGTAATTCCTGTTTACAAGTGACTTCGCTACTGATTACGTACAACTTGCCACTATGAACCATAGCTAAATTCGACCGAAAAAAATTTCAATTATCCATACAAAGTAAACCATTCTGATACCACCTTTAGTATGGAAGTCAACAATTTGAGGATGGTGACTCCTTCCTGATTAAGAACAGCAATCCACTTGGAGCCATAGCCGAATTCAGCCGAAATTATTGGATTTCCACAATAAATTTCGTGTAATTCCATTGACGCCACTTTTGATTATGTGCACCTATCCCCAATGAACCATTGTTGAATTCGATCAAAACATTTTCAATTACCCATACTAAGTAAACCATTCTGAAATCACCTTTAGTATGGAGTCTAACAAAGTTCCTAGTGGAAAGTTGTTCGCAATCAGGAGTGGAGTCACCAGCCGAAAATTGTTGCACTTTCATACTAAATTTTTATTTTATTTTTATTTTATTTTATTAGGTACACCAACAGTATAACATATCACACTCTTATGAAAGCTTATACAGTAGTTTTGTTCTGATATGAATACCTTTTACAGGCGTACACAACATTAGCTACCCTAGCTACATAAATAGTAGGTACCTACAATATATTATTTTAAAATACTTAATTATTTAATTATAAATAAGGTACCTATTATGGTAATAATATTGTAGTCAAAATTCAAATAAACTAACTATTAAAGATTTTGAAAATTATGGAAAATTATGGATTAGAAAGAGAAGCTTTGAGGTGTTTCAGTATTTTACTGCTAAAATTCAAGATTGGATCATGGAATATATCAACATCCATTGCTTCGCATACCGAATTGTAAGAACTACATATTCTTGTAAGAGGTGAAGAACGGCCGAGATTCGTTCTACTGTGGGCAACATGGAATGTTTTTTTGATAGCATACCTGGGGAGCTGATATGGAATTGAAAAATGTATGCGGTTTAAAATATGAAGACTGTCGATTTTGTTGTTAATAATTTTGTATAAGAATAATAAATCATGCATGAAACGGCGATCACATAAAGAAGTAAGTTCAAAATGGGATAAGCGACGATCATAACTACATCTGTGAGAGATACCTGATGAAATAAAAGCTATGTGTCGGGTAAAAGCTCGTTGTATGCGTTCAATGCGTGCAGAATGAACATTGTATGTAGGATACCAAACAATGCTTGCATATTCTAGATGGGATCGGACAAGAGCGTTGTACAAAATTATTTTAAGTTTTGCACACCTAAATTTCAGAATGGTTTACTTAGTATGGGTAATTGAAAATGTTTTGATCGAATTCAACAATGGTTCATTGGGGATAGGTGCACATAATCAAAAGTGGCGTCAATGGAATTACACGAATTTAGTTTGGAAATCCAATAATTTCGGCTGAATTCGGCTATGGCTCCAAGTGGATTGCTGTTCTTAATCAGGAAGGAGTCACCATCCTCAAATTGTGGGACTTCCATTCTAAAGGTGGTTTCAGAATGGTTTACTTTGTATGGATAATCGAAAGTTTTTTCGGTCGAATTTAGCTATGGTTCATAGTGGAAAGTTGTACGTAATCAGTAGTGAAGTTACAAGTAAACAGGAATTACACGAATTAAATTTCACCCTGTATATAAGTACCTAGACGTATGTATGAATAATTTAAATTTGAATTGTTTTGTTTATTAGAAAACATGTTGTTTGTATACATTTATTATTATTTTTTATTTTTATTAAGAGCCCATAGTGTCCCACTGCTGGGCAAACGCCTCTGTCATCTGTTCCCAGTCGTTTCTGTTCTTGGCGAGCAGAAACCATCCCTTATTAAAACTGTCAAGCTCGTCTCTCCACCGTTTTCGCGGTCTGCCACGTTTGCGTCTGGCGGTTGTTGGAGTCCAAATAGTGGACGCATTTGCCCACAACTCGCACGGCATGCGGCCCACGTGACCCGCCCAGTCCCACTTCAACGTTGCCGCTTTTTTTCCTACGTCAAAGATCCGAGTCCGTGAGCGTAGTGTAGCATTTCTGACGCGGTCGATCAGTTTGACTCCCAATATGCTACGTTCCATGCTCCTCTGGCAAACCCTGAGTTTTGATTTCTGACGTTCCGACGTTTGTATACATACTTTGGATTAATGTTCGACCTTATCTTCACTTAACATCAGGCCCCTATTTCACCAAGTTGACAGGTGCGACAATTGTTAAAAAAATATGACAACACACAAAAACTAACTTACTAAATCGAAACTACTTCGAACTACTTCTTTTACTAATTCGAAATTTTTCCTTAAACGCTAATTCAGTAATGTCACAGGAGAAATTTATTCGTTCTCTATATATTCTCCTATATGCGAACTCATCTAAATCACTATCACTGCTGCTTTCACGGAGAGCCATTTTGTAATTAACAACGAAAACACTACAATTGTCACGCTAGCCTGACACAGCCTCGATCTCATGTCAACAATTACCGACAAATCTACAAATATGTCCAGTTCAAAAAATGATTCTTGTTTCACAACATAATTGTCATTTGATTGAGATAAGGACAATTGTCACAAAATGCCTGTCATGTTTATAAGCTTTTCTATACCATGGACTTTGAATAATAAGTCCATGTTCTATATGAAATAATTTACAAAATTGTCATTTGTCACCTGTCCGTTGACAATTGTCAGCGACATAATGTCGAATTGTCAGCCGACATATGTTGCTGACAATTGTCAACTTGGTGAAATAGGGGCCAGGTGAGATTGAAGTCAAGTACCAACCCGTTGTGCATAAAAATAAAAAAAATACTTGTATATTTTGCTATCACTAATTTTGCGATTTTTGTGATATAAATTAATAATCATTGATGAAGCAGTCTCCGCGTATGATAATTCCAGCAACACGTGACGCCAGAATAGTCACTTAAAATATTGAATTACTCTTAGGCCCGTATTAATAAACCGTTCTCAAGATTGACATGGTCCCAAGTTGACGCTTGAGAATCTGCTGCATATTAAAACAGCATCAGAAAAAATGGTCTTGAGACTGAGACGCGATCTCAATCTCCAGAACGATTTATTAATACGGGCCTTAAACTAATGTGGCATAAGTTTTTCCTTTGGGCAGTATGTCAGCACAGTTTTGTGACATTGTCAAACTAGATGAATTCCATTGTGTGTATCGTAGCATACATACGTAATGTCACACCTCTTTCCCGTAGCGGTAGGCAGAGACCACAGACTTCCACTTGCTACGATCCTGACACACCTCTTCTGCTTCCTTCACTCTCATAAGGTTGTTCATACATGCTCGTCCGTTTAGGGTACTCTTGGCTTGGCCTTTCTTTAAGACGTCCCCGATTTGATCATGGTACGTTCGCCGTGGTCTTCCCCTACCAACACTACCATCCACATTCGCTTTGTATCGTAGCATGATGCACGTTAATAAAGCTATATGACAGGAGCGGTCTTACACGTCATGTTACTGTTATTGAATGATTCATTCATCACGAATTATCCTTGATATTAAATAAGATATTGCATTTAGTTTGAATTGGTGTGTAAACCACTTCGCGGAGATATAGAGTCATGTATTCTTGGAACATTTATTTATGAAAAGAACATAATCAGTTTTAAGTAAATAAATAATGTATGACTAATGCTACTGTATGCTGAAACATGTCAAAGTCAATATAGCAAAGTGATCCACGTAGGCAATAAAACTTTTGTAATCTGAATTAACGTACATATTTACATACATAATGCCACGCCTGTTACCCGTAGCGGTAGGCAGAGACCACAGACTTCCACTTGCTACGATCCGGACACACCTCTTTTGCTTCGTTGACTCTCATACAGTTGTTCATACATGCTCGTTAGTTTAGGGTACGCTTATTTATTTATTTTAGGTACATTAACAGTAGTACATATATTAGGTCTTTACCTATGAAATTGGAGATTTTGTTCTTCGCTAATCATAATGTACCAACTCCTACGAATCAAAATCAAAAAAATGCTGTATTTTGTAGGTACACAGGTCACACTTAAAATAGTCAAATTTTACATTTTTTAAGCTACTGCTTGTTCAAAAGCCAATTTTCCCCTGAGAAGAACAAGCAAGAAACTCGAGAGGTTGCTCTTTTAAAAAAAAGGTTTTTATGTTACAAAATTATTATTTTATATTTCATTATTAATTTTGAAATAGCCTGGTTATGCGAACGGGCTGTTCATGTCCATGAATGTTTATCATCTAAATAATCTGATATTTTATAATATGCTTTCTTAATAAGTTTCTGTTTTATAGTATCTTTAAATTTATTGAAAGGAAGATTTTGTTTAAATTTATTGAAGAAGATGTGACCTGCAAGTTTATCTTTATTTCTTGTACTGACATCATGTTTATCACTATTTTTCCTAAATGATGCTATATTTTTTTTGACATATAATTTTGATTTTCAAAAATGTACTGTGACGAATATATACTATATTACTATACTCTTTAAATCTGTGTCTAAGTGACACTGCAGGTCTCAATTGATAAATTGCGCGAACGGCTCGTTTTTGTAAAACAAAGATTGTATTTATATCCGCGGCATTTCCCCACAGCAACATACCGTAAGACATCAGACTATGGAAATAACTAAAATATACTAATCTAGCAGTATTTACGTCCGATATTTGTCTAAGACCCTCTCGCAGAAGACCGACGTCTGAGTAGTGGCATTTTGCCACTGCGCTTCGTCCGGTGAGCGAGGGCGCCGGAGGCCCACCTTCCAGTCTCTCTCCAGAATGGTAGCGGTATTTAAAGAGTTAGTACCCCAGGAGGGTACCAGCACTATTAGTGCTGGAGAATCCCTCATCGCTCAGGCTGGCCTACTTATTCTGGGGTGGACACCTTCCTCAAAGGCCGGCAACGCATCTGTGACCCTGTTGGTGTTGCGGGTGTCCATGGGCGGCGGTGATTGCTTTCCATCAGGTGACCCGCATGCTCGTTTGCCGCCCTCTCATATAAAAAAAAAAAAAAAAAAATATTTTGACTGCATAGGCTGCAGAGCTGAGGTTCTTCGCCAGTTTATGGATATGAGGACCCCATTGTAATTTGGCGTCCAAAGTAATGCCCAATTCTATAGCTATTTCCAAATCTGTTTTTTATTTGGAAAATAGAATATATTTTCAAGGTTTCACATGAAATATTTTTTAATGTCTGAGCTAAATCACATAATAAAAAAAACTTGAACACAGCTCTTTTACTTCTATTTGTGAGGACCTGTAATTGGCTCTCTGTTTCCTATAATAGTTTCTATTAGTGTTGTTGCAGCTGTTGGTTTTCCGAATAAATAAAAATTAAATAAAAAATTAAAATATTTTATATAGGGTCTAACAAAATTAACCCGACAAACTTTGGCAATTGCACGTACATGACAATAAAATAATATATTCATTAAAAAAAAACTAGCCTTAAAAAGTAGTTTCCGAGTAAAAAAATTAAATGTAAGTGCAAATGAAAATATAAATTAACAGACTTACTTCATTGCGATTGTACCTTATTTTATCAATGAGAAAAAACGGCAACGTTCATATGGAAGACGCCAATGGGGGTGGCGGGGCACAGGGCGCAACCAATCACAGCAAGTCGCGGCGAGTGGTCGCCTTTCGGCGTCTTCAAAGATACCGCGGCACGTGTTTGTGTGTTGTGGCAAAGTACTTAGAGCGCGCGGCCATTAAGGTCCAACTCACAAAATTTACATTTCTAAATTTTATTTTCTGAATAAAATCTGTTAACTTTAATGTTTTTTATTTTTTTCGTAATAGGTACATTCTATATAATACACTCTGCAACGTTTGTCGGGTTAATTTTGTTAGACCTTATATATATTTTTAATATCTTTGCACATACACACAGCGCCATCTAGGTCCACAGTAAGCATCTAGAGGCTTGTGTTATGGATACCAGATGGTTGATAAACTACACAAATACATTTTTTTTTGTAAATAAATACACATATAAATGAAAAACATCCATAACTCGGGAACACATGTCTGTATTCATCATACAAACATATGCCCCTAGAGGGATTCGAACACGCGACGTTTTGGTATACTGGTCAGAGTTTCTAACTACACACCAGACAGTCGTTAATTTTTTTTAATTTAAATGAATAACAAACGGGGGGGATTAAATCAAATCAAATCAAAATATTTTATTTCATAGGATAAAATTATCACTTGCAAACGTCACTATTAATATTACATTTAAATTTACGGCTCATTCACAAAGCTGACTCCCCAGAGAAGAACGAGCAAGAAACTCTATTATTTATTTCAATCCTCATTCTACTGACACATAGGTACCCAAGTGAACCGTGAAACATTGGCATTCGGAAGTATCGTTACTATTCTTACTCGTTCTCGCAATTAGATGACGTATTTACGTCACAATCAAGTTCCTTGTCGCGTTCCGGGAATTCCCTTGAATGGGGTTAAAAAAAAGGGGAAGGCTGCGATTCAAGGGCCCGTTTTAATAAACCATTCTCAATACAAGTTGAGGCTGCATCACACGAGATGCGTCTTAAGCAGTTGACGTTATCTCAAGCTCCGTGCTAATTTATAAACCAATCTTGACGTCTACTCAGCTGAAATCACTTCTCAAGTATTCGCCTCAGCGGCGAATGAATGATAGTCTTGAGTTTCGTTTGTTAATACGCGCATCTCTCAAGTAAGTACTGCTTGAGTATGCACGTGCTTGTCAGGTCTCAAGTAGGGTTTATTAATCAACACGTTTACTTGAGACCTGTCACAAGACTGTTCTCAATCTTGAGAATGGTTTTTAATACTATACTTGTTGTCAGAGATACGATAGTCAGTTCGCCAAATAAGATGGGGTTTCCGGGTCAGTACGCTTCCATCTTCGGTCTCATCTACTCAGCTGAGATCACTTCTCAAGTATTCGCCTCAGCGGCGAATGAATGATAGTCTTGAGTTTCGTTTATTAATACGTGAAACTCGGCGCACCTCTCGAGTGAGTACTTTTTGAGCATTCACGTGCGTTTCAGGTCTCAAGTTAGGTTTATTAATCAACACGGTTACTTGAGACTGGTCACAAGACTGTTCTCAATCTTGAGAATGGTTTATTAATACGGGCCAAGGACATATACGGCGTACTTACGGAGATTGGTGTTGGGAGGCAACAGGTTCGAATGCCGCTAGTGGTACGTTCGAAAAAATATTATTGCATTTACGAAAAATATTGACAAATATAACGTCAAATTGGCATTTCTTTTTATAATGACATAGCTGCATGCATTCAAATATATACTTTAATTATATCCCAATATATGTATAATTAATCCCAAGAAACTGCATAAATATTGCAACCGAAAGATGCAAGCCCTATAAATTGTTCTTTAGAAATAACTAACTTATTTAGATGTCTCCATCCGGACAATAAATTGCCACCAAAATTGCTCTTGCCCAATCTCTTTTTTTACCTATATTAGACTATGCTGACACTTGTTATGCCGATCTTACAGTTGACCTTCTAAACAAACTTGAGCGACTCCAAAATCTTGCTATCAGATTCGTATTTGGCTTACGCAAGTATGACCATGTTTCTGAATACAGGGCTCAACTCAAATGGCTCACAATCCGGCGTCGCAAGGATTTGCATATAGTTTCTCTTCTCTATTCAGTGTTGTTAGATCCAAGGACACCTTTCTATCTCAAAAATTGGTTCAAATTACTTTCCGCTTCTCATAATCGCCCTCTCCGTTCTTCCGAAAATCTTCGTCTCTACGTCCCTCCTAACTTAACAAAATTCTATAGCCAGTCCTTCAGACTGCAAGCCACTCGTCTGTGGAACTCTTTGCCGGAATCTATTAGGAAGGCTCAATCATTAAATATTTTTAAATGTCAAGTCAAAAACCACTACTTAGGTCTCTGAATTTTTTCTTTTCGTTGACTCCCGCCTCGTGAACATTAGTTGACTATCTATAAGTGCTTCTAGTGATTGTGTTTTATACTATATATTAAGTATTTCTACATATTTATTTATATATATATTTATTTATTTATGTATATATTTATATGTATTATGTATATATTTATATAATTAAGTCAATTAATATGATATTATTATTATATTTATGCATGCACCCTACCTGTTTTTCTACCTACAAATGTCCCGTAGCTGTGGGTTGTCTGGAAGAGAAGAGAGCTTTTAGTGATAAGACCGCCTAATTGTGTTCTATTGTTATCATCAAAATTATTGTAAATTATTTTGCGCAATAAAGAGTATTTGTATTGTATTGTAATAAATCTAGCATCTGACCATACCTATGGACCTATGGTATGGAAAAACATTGGAATTCCACGGTGTCTATTCCAACATAATGTAGTCGTCGGACGCGGAGAGGATGACGGAGCGACCGGGGGGGGTGTCGTCGCATCGGGCCCTGCCGCGCTTCATACCGCTCGCTGATCGCGGTGTGAGGCACGACAGCGCCCCCCTACGGAGGGTGCGCTAGACGCCCTCCGGGAATGGGCCTCCCCTTGTGGGGCGCAGGGGGGGAGGCTGGAGCCGCCTATGCGTTGCCAGGTCCTCCCTACTACCGAAGAAGGTCGCCGTGGGGTTTTAGTGGGTATCCCTCCCGTCAGGGAGGTGAGTCCCACATAACCGTCTCCCGTCCCCCAGGCGAGCGGTACGCGTAAAGCATTTTCCCCGCTAAAAAAAAAGAAGCATAATGTGCCTCAACAAAGCTAGATACCTACTAAATTACATCTCCGTGGGTTTATTCCCGATACGACGAAATACAAACAAGACGTGTCATTTACGCTTTGTGTTGCCAACTGTAACAGATAGTAAGGTGAATCCCTAACAACATTTATCAGGTTATTTTAATAATCAATTAGTAAATGTCGATTAAATTTGTAATGGTTATTGGCGGAACAACTGTGCTAAAGGACCAGGAAATGTTGGGGAAAGATGATGGGAAAATGAAAAGCCTGTGACTGACCTGCCTAATATGATTCGTGGGCGCTGGTTCACGGCGGCCGTTAGTCTTCAGACTGGCGTAGAAATTATGGGCTCGGAACGCGCGTGTGGATGTCGCGGTCGCGGATGATGTAAAGATAAAAAGTGGCCTCTAGGAGACGCTGAGTTGCTGTATATCGCCTCGGGACGGAAGCTGTAGCGCGAGCTTGACCGCCGGGTGCGAAGGTTGTCGACGTAACTGATTCAACTGTCACGGGCTAAAGAAAAATGGGCGTGTCCGATAGTTGAGATTCATTTGACAAATTTCGTATAATTTAATCTATTCTAATAATCTAATATGTTACTTACGCATTTGACATTCTAAAATGGATTTATGCATGACATTATTAATATTATTATTGACATCTTATTATATTCGTTGAAATAGGATAGGGTGTACTTTTAATTTGTTATTTTTTGTTTATTGTTGATTGGCTGTGGAATTGGAGCACTTTCTTTAAACTTACAACATACATATGTAGCTTCATAAAAATTATAACTATTGGTAATTGAAACGACATTATAAATAAATAATAAATATCCTTAGACATACACACAGCGCCATCTAGTTCCACAGTAAGCAACTATTATGCTTGTGTTGTGGATACCAGATGGTTGATATAATACATAAATACATTTTTTTTTGTAAATAAATACTTATTATAAATGAAAACATCCATAACTCGGGTACACATGTCCGTATTCATCACACAAACATATGCCCCTAGCGGGATTCGAACCCGCAACCTTTTGGTATAGTGGTCAGAGTTGCTAACCACTACACCAAACAGGTCGTTATTAACATAAATATCCCTTTCCTCCATATTGCCATGGCTGACAAGGTACATGTGTATGTTAGTACTTACCTATGTATTGTAACTATGACATGTGTAATGCAATAAATATATGAATTGTGAATTATATTGATAATAAAAATATCTATTTAATTGTAATAAATATTGAATTGACAATAATAGAATACATTTATTCATCGACCATGTCACAATAAAAATTTGCATGCAACAATGAAGCCTCGGTATCTCTATTGCTACACCCCAAGGGGTACACATGTGATACTAATATTACCTAAACCTAAGACCATAAACACCCATGTGAAAGCATTGATTGAGATATAGATTCAGTAGTTAAGATGGTTTGTTCCACCCAGTGGCGCCATCGTTGGATAAATTAAGATTTCTTTTTGAATACAGAGGAAATCAAAAAAATCGCTCTGACCTACGCTCTGCCCCTTTTACGTGCTAATCCGCTGGGATATGTCAGCGATCTTCGTTCGCCTTAGGATTTCATTTCCATAGCTCGTTGCGTGACTTTGAACTTTCTTATGAAGCCCATATTCAGTGCCATAAGCCATCACAACTTTCGTCTTCAAGCATTGAGGTATTTTAGACGAGAAGTTGCGAAGAAGAGTTGGATTCGTCGATTGGCCTCTCTCGAAGTTGGACCTGTCTAATCGGATCTCTTGTCCTAAATATACTCGCTCCGAACTTCGAAAATGGATTTCTCAACTGATATTGATGTGGGTTAGAGAAGTTACTGCAAAGAAAATTATGTTTTATTTTATGAATGTACAATTTATAATAGGTGTCTGTGGCATCAGAGAGGTCCTGGTCCTCAAGAATTTGATGTCTTTGCCATCGACTCGCAAGAAGAACAATAGGTGATAGATGGTTTTTAGTAGATGCGCGGGCCATCCCGTTTCTGTATCGCTAGAAGACACGACACTGATGCGTGCGAGATGATTATGGTGCTGTTTTTCGACTTCCTTTGCTTTGAGAATTACTTTTTTTACTATTAGCTCTTTTTTCTATAAATATTTATAATTCTTAATAGTACAAATGTTTATTGTAGTTCTTAACTAATTTGTAAAGTAAGAATTATGTCCAAAGTTAGCTGTATCCCGCATTTTGAACCCCTGTCCCGTCAAGTTGGCAGCCATCTTCGATGGAAATCGGTTGTCTTTTAGAACATATTACCACACCTGGTTTATTTTTCAAAATTTTAATGATAAATAAGCATTTTTTTCCTTTCTTTTGTCATAGTTGAGGATTCGTCTGATTTACCGGGAAGGTAAAGAACATTATTTTCCTGCTAAATGTGCTTTTCCATGAGTAATTGTTATCGCGGTCGCCTTATTGTTTACCGCTATCACTTGGTATGCGGTAATTGTTGATGATCTCATACACAGAGTAAACCGGCAACAGGACAGGAGCAGGAGCAGGAACTAGATGTTAAAGTCAACAATACTTTATTGTGTAGGGTACACTTAAAACAGTTTCGACGACCTGTATGGTGTAGTGGTTAGCAACACTGACCTATATACCAAAACGTTTGTATGATGAATACGAACATGTGTACCCGAGTTATGGATGTTTTCATTTATAATAAGTATTTTTTACAAAAAAAAAGTTTTTTTTTTAATGCACAACGGGTTTGTACTTGACCGCAATCACACCTGATGTTAAATGAAGATGAGGTCGAAGGTGGAAGCGTATTGACCCGGACACCCCAACACATTTGGGGGACTGGCTATTTTATCTTTGACAACCGGAACACAACAATGCTATTAACATTGCTGCTTGGCTGCAGATTTAGATAAGATGATGGTAGCTAGCCAGGCGGACATTTAAAACCGATTACTTTAACATCCGCTGGGGATCGAACCCGCGACCTCCGAATCGTAAACCCAATGTTGTTTACATTGAGCCACGGAGGCGGCAATTTATGTAGTATATCAACCATCTGGTATCCACAACACAAGCCTATAGTTGCTTAGTGTGGAACTAGAGGGCGATGTATGTATGTATATTTATTTATTAGTTATATTTATTTACATTTTTTAAGCTACTGCTTGTTCAAAAGACAATTTTCCCCTGAGAAATATTACGAAAAGTCACAATGATATTTCATTATTAATTGTGAAACAGTCTGGCATGCGAACGAGCTGGTTATGTTCAGGGATGATTATCAGCGACAATGTTTTATTTTTAATTTTTTTTATACTAGGTACATTCAATTATACACCCTGCAACGTTTGTCGGGTTAATTTTGTTAGACCTTATATATTAAATACAATACAAATACTCTTTATTGCGTAAAATAATTTACAATAAATTTTGATGATGAAAATAGAACACAATTAGGCGGTCTTATCACTAAAAGCGATCTCTTCCAGACAACCCACAGCTATGGGATATATTAATAAGAACCCCTTTTTTTAAACAAATCTTTGAATAAGTATACAACTCAGTGACTTCGAGTCGGGTACCTCTTTACAATATTTCTTTTGAAAGAACCGAGTTTTATTATTTAAAATGGCTACATACATACAATAATATTACATTTTATATAACATATTACAAAACAAAAGCAATTAACATAACGACCAGCTATCACCAGACCTCCTTATCGCCTAAATAATCATCTATCCTGTAATAACCCTTCTGACACAGAGTTTCTTTAATGCGGCGTTTAAATTTCTGCTCTGTTAAACTCAATACATGTTCTGGTATTTTATTGTAAAAGCGTATGCTGTGTCCCACAAAGGATGTGCTAACCTTTAAAACCTCCTGTAGCCGTACCACGTGTAAATTTTACCATGTGATCGCTAAATTTGTGATCATGTAAGTGCCCTTTTGTGACTATCATAATTCTTTTCCCCCAGACCGCTCTTCGGATGGCCATAGCGAGGAATACCCCCGCCTCTGTGAAGTGCACCACGATGCTCCTGCAGTATGGCGCTGATCCTCTCCACACTGACGATGAGGATAGGACTATCCTCCACCTAGCGGCTGAGGGGTCCCCGGACCACCTCAAAGCAGTCATCGACTACAGCAGGAAATATGCCAGGTATGTGTATCTACATTTTTACAAGCTTGCAGTATTTGTTTTAACCGCCTCCGTGGCTCAATGTAAATAACATTGGGTTTACGATTCGCAAGTCGCGGATTCGATCCCCAGCGGGGTACATGTTTAAGTTCTCGGAGGTTGGAGGTAGGGCATTTTAAATGTCCGCCTGGCTAGCTACCACCATCTTATCTAAATCTGCCGCCAAGCAGCAATATTAATAGCATTGTTGTGTTCCGGTTGTCAGAGATAAGATAGCCAGTCCCCCAAATGTGTTGGGGTTTCCGTGTCTGTACGCTTCCACCTTCGACCTCATCTTCACTTAACATCAGGTGTGATTGAGGTCAACTGGATATGTTAGTAAATAATTGCAAACCACCTTTCAACCACTTGCTGGTATCGGATTGAGCTGAAATTTGGCGTATTTATGTAAGTTCGCTGACAATGCAATAATATGGTACCATCGAGCTGATCTGATGATGGTGTCGGGATGTAGGGACTGGAACTCCCTGATGGCAAATAGCAAGATAGTCGAATTTGGGCTAGTTTGTTTTGTTGACATGAGCACTTTTCATTACACATGATGACGAGTGTCTGAAGATGGATCCAGAAGATTGCCATTGGAACTCCTTAATGGACTTTATGTTACTCGTGTTTCTGTACCTGTGTTTTATTGTTTTAGTTGTATTTTTCATATGTAAAATTCGTTATGTGTGTGTACATGGATGCAAATAAATGCTTATCTATTTATATACTATAGAATAATATGTGACTATCATGAGAGTATTTAAAGCTTGTTTTTAAATGTATTTCAATGAATTACTTGTTCGTTTATTTGTGTACAAATAGTCATTTACAAAACATTTCATGGCGCCCTTGTCATTATGTATTTGTGTAGTTTATCAACCATCCGGTATCTTTATTGATACCAGATGTATTATTACAAGCCTAGTTGCTTAGTGTGGATCTAGATGGCGCTGTGTGTATGTGCAAAGATATTAAAAAATAAAACTGTAATACTGAGGAGAAATCATAAAGACAAATAATGCTCTTTTACTCTTGTCTTGAAAATTTCTAACGATGGACTTGCGCGGATTGCATGCCAGTCACACTGACCGAATCATTTTCGTTTTCAATGAAGTGGTACCATTTCTGTTCCATACGACGACCTGTTGATCCTGTTGACGACCGATTGGTGTAGTGGATATACCCTATCAGCGAAACCAACGGTTGCGGGTTCGAATCCCGCGAGGGGTGAATGTTTATCCGTTATCTAGTATCCATTGCACAAGCTTTGCTTAGTTTGGAACTAGATGAATGGTGTAAGTGTCCGAAATATTTATTATTATTATTATACGCAATATGTATGTCTATGCTAAGAGAAAAATATTGTGAAAAATTGCTAAAGGAACATTGTTTCTAAACCCTCTCGATCTCACATGGCATCCCTTCTGCGCTTTCCTTCTACTCCGACTTCAGACTTCTACAACTATTCTTTCTCCATACATGCAGTTAGACTTTGGAATTCACCTCCCACCGACGTACGTGATAGTCAGTCGTTACCGATCTTCAAATCGAGCGACTGAAGGAGCATTACCTTAAACTGTCTCAATAGATTATTATTATTATTTGTGTACATTTGTTTAAGTATATATCATATTTATTTATAGGTTTTGTATTTATTTTTATCATATTAGATTATATATTTTATTATATTTATTTATATTATAACAACCCCATAATTTAAGTATGTATGTCATCGACATGGTTGTTATTTTCTCTATTTATTAGTTGTATGTTTGTTTATAACTACTGTTTTTGTAAGTGTACTCGCTGTCTACTTTTACGTTACCTCATCAATTTGTCTCCTTACTGAGGTTTGCTGGAAGAGATCTCTTATAGAGATAAGCTCGCCTTTTGTATATTTTAATATTCTCCTGTTTTTTGTTTTGTTTGACGTGTATGCTTATATACAATAAAGTGTTAAATAAATAAATAAATTGTTGTAAACTGTGTAGGCAATAGGCAAGCAAAAAATAATAAAGCTTAAAGAATTCACATGAGACCAACCAACTTTTATTATACTGAAAAGACAAAAAGATACAGTCAACGTCAATAATATGTAGAAAGACATACCAATTTTAAATCGTTCCATAAAGTATAAAACAGCCAGTGACGACTACAATTCAACAAACATGAAGCATTGGGAAAAAATGACACCGATAAAAAAGGAGGAAAAATATACGGCACACTCAACGTCGCGCAGTCCGAATTGTCGGCCAAGAGAGTCTCACCGACCGACTGGATCCCCTGGCGTTGCGAAGAGACGTCGCGTCCCTCTGCATTCTCTATCGCATATTTCATGGGGCGTGTTCTGAAGAATTGTTCGAGCTAATACCCGCTGCTCAATTTAACCGATACACTTCTCGGAGAAAATTAAATTTTCATCCACATCACCTGGATGAGTGGAAGTCTACCACTGTACGTTTCTCAAGAAACTTCTTGCCACGTACGACCACCCTGTGGAACGGACTTCCGGCAGCGGTGTTCCCGAACGAGTACGACATTGGAACCTTCAAGAAACGAGCCTACGCCTTCCTCAAAGGCCGGCAACGCATCTGTGACACTTTTGGTGTTGCGGGTGTCCATGGGCGGGGGTGATTACTTTCCATCAGGTGACCCGCATGCTCGTTTGCCGCTCTCTCATATAAAAAAAAAAAAAAACACTCATGCTAAGATAACATTTTTTTGCAGATCCATTCTGCAAGACCAAGAAGAGTTGTGGACACCAGAATTGGAGAATAAGTCGCCGGAATGGCTTGCCGAGCATCTGTTGGATCATATGTGCAAAACCGTCAACGGGCAAGGTAAGACGATGTGGCCAAAGACAGGGTCAATGGCGCTATTTTACAGAACCAAGGGCAGCACTGGCAGGGTCGCCATGAGGTGTTGGGACTTGGCGAGAGGAATTAAACCAACATTATCTTACGACAAATGTATATTAACTGCCCATCAAGGCTTCGTATTAATACATTAATACTTAGAGCTACGTACATGAGGGAGAGCTAATTACACTATACCCCATTCATACTTCTCAATGATCTCCTTTCCACTGCATTAATTCTACTTTCATTCTTCTTCTGCCATACCCAGCTTTCACTCAGGTAAATTAAATTTATGTTATTCATGTAAAATAAATAGCGTTTATAAACAAATATATTGCTTAAAACTGTACCTCTTTATATTAGTAGGGTAGGTTAGTCCTATCTTGCTTGCCCCTTCACTCGTCAAGTTGCTACGTAGTCATAACAATAGAAATTGCATCTAATGAAACACGTCATGAGTTATCAGACAATTGAGTGATAAAACAATTTTATGATAACACAAGTTTATTTGTTCTCGTACATGAACAAAGGAATAAATATCTTTGGACATATACACACAGCGCCATCTAGTTCCACACTAAGGAACTAGGCTTGTATTATGTATACCAGATGGTTGATATACTACACAAATTTTGGTTGGTGGTACGGCATTTTAAATGTCCGCCTGGCCTACCACCGTCTTATCTAAATCTGCCGCCAAACAGCAATGTTAATAGCATTGTTGTGTTCCGGTTGTCAGAGATAAGATAGCCAGTGCCCCAAATGTGTTGGGATTTCCGGTTGAGTACGCTTCCACCTTCGACCTCGTCTTCACTTAACATCAGGTGTGATTGAGGTCAAATTGAGGTCATCAGGTGTGAAAGAAAACATCGTGAGGAAACCTGCATGCATGAGAAATAAAAATTGATGCCTGAGAAATAAAAAAATCAAAGGCATGTGAAGTCCCCAACCCGCATTGAGCCAGCGTGGTTGGACTATGGACCATGCTCCCTCATATATACGAGGGAAGGCCTGTATCCCTGCAGTGGGATGTTTACTGGCTGATGATGATACTCGCCCGATGATACAGCCCGTTCGCATAACCAGGCTATTTCACAATTAATAATGAATTATTATAATATAAAATAATAATTTTGTAATATAAAAACCTTTTTTTAAAAGAGCGACCTCTCGAGTTTCTTGCTTGTTCTTCTCAGGGGAAAATTGGCTTTTGAACAAGCAGTAGCTTTAAAAATGTAAAATGTGACTATTTTAAGTGTACCCTGTGTACCTACAAAATAAAGCATTTTTCGATTTTGATTTTGACTAGCAATCTATTCGTCCGCAGGCTACACGCCCCTTATGACGGCCAGCCGACTGGGCAAGCCCCAGAGCGTTGCCCAACTAGTGGCCGCCTCGACCAGATCGGTGAACGTGATGATGCCCAACTGTGGGAACACCGCGTTATACCTCGCCGTGGGTGAAGCTTGCATGGAAGCAGCCGGTGAGTTCTCTTTTACAACTTTTTAAGAATATTTTATTAGATTCACTTGTAACTAACAATGTAATCAAATAGATAGATATATAAAGCGTTTATTTGCATTTTCGACGCAACAATCATTCTTCTTGGTGTTATTCTTACAAAATGTAGCCTTATTTCACAGTAATAAAAATAAAAACAAAAATTAAGTACAACTGTTACAACTTATAATAGAGTTGTATGTGTATATGTACCACAAATGGTCCATCGCTCAGTGTGGATCCTCACCTATAGCGGTAAGACACTGATTTTCAGCTAGTGCCCTGCGAGAGAAAGCGATTAGGGTATATTAAGTAGGTCGTCATCAATCACACCTGATGTTAAGTAATGATGAGCCCGAAGGTGGAGGCGTACTGACCCGGAAAGCCCATCTTATTTGGAGGAGTGGCTATCTTATCTCTGACAACCGGAACACAATAATTCTCATGTATGCTTGTGTTTCTTTTTGTGTTGAATAAATACCTTTAATTATTTATTATTATTTTATAATATACTTCCTTATTAAGTGTCTGTTTTATATTGTCTTTAATGTGATCTTTAAATTTGAGTATAATAATAATAAATGTCTTTGCACATACACACAGCGCCATCTAGTTCCACACTAAGCAACTAGGCTTGTACTATAGATACCGGATGGTTGATAAACTACACAAATACTTTTTTTTTGTAAATAAATACACACATAAATGAAAAACATCCATAACTCGGGAACACATGTCTGTATTCATCATACAAACATATGCCCCTAGCGGGATTCGAACCCGCGACCTTTTGGTATAACAACAGAATTTCTAACCACTACACTAAACGGGTCAGTGTCGTAATTATTACTATTTCTGCTATATGATAAAATGTATTTTGAAGTCAGCACTACAATTGAATTAATGAAATTAATTTAGAAAATGAATCTTCATTATAATCACTGTTATATATTAGCTGGCTAGTATGAGTCAGTAATGTCTAGAAATAAATTATCTTATCAGATTAAATAGGTACCTTTTCTGTTAAGTTACCTTATCTCTGATATCCTTCATAATCATATTTCAATAATTTGCATAATCACTGGTATACAGAAACAGATAATAATAATTATTATTAATAATAATAATAATTTATAATAATAATTAGTTCATTCTTAATGGTACACAGTTAATACAATTGTAATACATAAATAAAGCTAAAGTGGGTAGAACCTTACATCATGAGAAATTGATGCGACCACTTAAACTGTGAACTTATTTATTTAGTAGTGTACTTCCTAATTATCGTAAGTAATGCTAGTATCTAAACTAGGCCTAGCCTGTATCTTAGATACACTTAAAATAATCTATTATTAGGTACATATTAAATTAATAATCTAATCAGCTCATTTATATTAATTATTTTCCTTTTATATATACTTTACTGGCTCATTTTGTTATTATAAATAAATTTTCTGTATCCTCATAGCATAGCGTTTTTAGCCAAACTGTCAATTTAATTTTACATTCGTGTTTATTGTGGGAGTGAATGAATTGCTTCCGTGACGCATTGTAAACAAGTTATTGAAAATCTAATATACCGGATGAGTATTTTTTATCATAAGGAAAAGAATTTGCTTATTAGATGAGTGAAATAAAAGGTATTGGCATAGATAGTTTAATTTGACGACCTGTTTGGTGTAGTGGTTAGCAACTCTGACCCCTATACCAAAAGGTTGCGGGTTCGAATCCCGCTAGGGGCATATGTTTTGTATGATGAATACGGACATATGCACCTGAGTTATGGATGTTTTTCATTTATAATAAGTATTTATTTACAAAAAAAAAATGTATTTATGTAGTATATCAACAGTATTCACAACACAAGCCTATAGTTGCTTACCGTGGAACTAGATGGCGCTGTGTGTATGTCTAAGGATATTTATTTATTATTTAATTACATTTATTTTCAAAGCCATCATCGACAAAATCGTTGTGCCAGTTGACGGTCGCGTTTGTAACCTATTCTAAATAATAACATCATTAAATTAAATAATCCGCCTCCGTGGCTCAATGTAAACAACATTGGGTTTACGATTCGGAGGTCGCGGGTTCGATCCCCAGCGGGGTACATGTTTAAGTGCTCGGTTTGGTTGGTGGTAGGGCATTTTAAAATGTCCGCCTGGCTAGCTACCACCATGTTATCTAAGTCTGCCGTCAAACAGCAATGGTTAACCGCTGGAGGCGCTGCACATTTCTTGATACAAATCGTCACGCCGTAGTAAGGTTATGTCGAAACAAAACTCACACTCCGCCCTCTGGTGTGATTGAGGTCAAGTGTTCCCATTGTGCATGAAAAAAATACTCGTGTTCCTATTTTAATTAAAATCGATATTTTCTTTACAGATCGCGGCAACAGATCAAAGATCACCGATAACTATAGCAAAACAATAAGCATACTAGTTAACAGCGGCGCAGACGCATCTATAAAGAACCACTCGGGTTCTGACGTAAACGAGTTACTTTCTGAAGCAAACATACCGGAGTTATCCCTTCTGGTAGCCAACAAGCTCTCGTCAGTGAAACTTGGGAAGACGTTTGACGAATCGAAAAACTGCGACGCGTACATGTTCGAGAAAGAGAAGGACGGCACCGTGAAAATAAAAGAGATAGACGGATCCAAGAATTTAACAAGAAAAGCTAAAGCCGATGCTAAAACTAAGCCTATAATCCTAGAAAATATCCCATTAGAACCAAACACTGTTAATATGTTTATACAACCGCATACGGTTAAAGATATGAAGCAGCTAAGCCCAAAGGATAAGCTTGAGAGACACATGACTGACTTCAAACCCGGCGACAATGCAATTAGTACGCCCGGAACAAGTACAGTCAACGAGATCAACCTCCGAAGCCCCTACACGAAGAAAATGACGAATGTAGTCAAAGCTGTTGCCAGGAGTAAAAAGCAAAATACCTTAAAACGTGTAGTGCCAGGTGTAACGGTGATGGAGATGAACGGTGAAGTGACTACGTCGGTGAGTGATGAAGTGATTGATTCCACAACTGTATCGGATAAGAGGAAAGCCAAGCCAGGCGGGCCGGCTCCTAAACGTAGAAAAACCGTCATAAAAAATTGAAAATAATTTTACAAGCTTTTTACAAGCTTTTATTTGTTTTGCAATGTTCATATGTTAATTGTCCGTTGTTTGCAAACCATTTTTCAATCACTCGCTGTTTGGTGTAGTGGTTAGCAACTGTGACCACTATACCAAAAGGTTGCGGCTTCGAATCCCGCTAGGGGCATATGTTTGTGTGATGAATACGGACATGTGTACCCGAGTTATGGATGTTTTCATTTATAATTAGTATTTATTTACAAAAAAATGTAGTATAATCAACCATCTGGTATCCACAACACAAGCCTATAGTTGCTTACTGTGGAACTAGATGGCGCTGGGTGTATGTCTAAGGATACTTATTTGTTTTATAACCCACTTCGTTCACACGATAAAACATGCTAAATATTATACAACATGTTTTGACATGTACAGATTATTTTATAATAATTAGTAAATTGTAATGTTTTGACGTATATCAAAATCAAAATCAAAAATGCTTTATTTTGTAGGTACACAGGTTACACTTAAAATAGTCAGATTTTACATTTTTAAAGCTACTGCTTGTTCAAAAGGCAATTTTCCCCTGAGAAGAACAAGCAAGAAACTCGAGAGGTCGCTCTTTTTAAAAAAAGGTTTTTATATTACAAAATTATTAATTATTATTTTATGTTATAATATTTCATTATTAATTGTGAAATAGCCTGGTTATGCGAACGGGCTGGTTATGTCCATGAATGTTTATCATCTAAATAATCTGATATTTTATAATATGCTTTCTTAATAAGTTTCTGTTTTATAGTATCTTTAAATTTATTGAAAGGAAGATTTTGTATATCAACAGGAACTTTATTGAAAAAGCGTATACATAACCCTTTGAATGAATTACTGACTTTGTGGAGGCGACTTATGTGACCTGCAAGTTTATCTTTATTTCTTGTATTGACATCATGTTTATCACTATTTTTCCTAAATGATGCTATATTTTTTTTGACATATATTAGATTTTCAAAAATGTACTGTGACGAAAAGGTTAGAATATTATACTCTTTAAATCTATCTCTAAGTGACACTGCAGGTCTCAATTGATAAATTGCGCGAACGGCTCGTTTTTGTAAAACAAAGATTGTATTGATATCCGCGGCATTTCCCCACAGCAAGATACCGTAAGACATCAGGCTATGGAAATAACTAAAATATACTAATCTAGCAGTATTTACGTCCGATATTTGTCTAATTTTTTTGACTGCATACGCTGCAGAGCTGAGGTTCTTCGCCAATTTATGGATATGAGGACCCCATTGTAATTTGGCGTCCAAAGTAATGCCCAAAAATACAGTGGACTCAACAAGGTCTAGTGAGTGACATTTTTTATCATTATATTTGTGGGCACCTCCCTGACATTAGGCAGTACAAATTTTACACATTTAGTTTTTTTCTCATTCAGTAACAAATTATTTGCCGTAAACCATTCTACTATTTGAGAAATAGCATTGTTCACGTCGTCATAATGTCACCTTCGCAGTCAGCTGCTAAGGGAGCAAGTAAAAATAAAAAATAAGAAGTTAAGTGAGACCGGTATATTGTAAAAAAAACAACGAGTGAGGTCGTGGGTTTGAGGCCTAGGCGAGCAGGTTGGCAATACTGGTTTGATGGTACACGTGTACGTGACTCCCCTGGCTGGTAGGCTGCGGCTGCCGTCCACCTGGTCCACCGCTCCTCAGGTCACACGGTACAGTGTGGTGGCGAGAACTGGAGTACGCTCCTTTTCTTTTCCGATTTTGCGTTTTCTGACCCCTAAGGGTGTTCCTGCAACACGGTGAATAAACCGTGTGAGCATAACATGTAACATTCGAACACCTGGACCGCCACAAGTGCTAACGTGCCAAATAAGGAGTGCACGTATTACAATGATTAGCAACTGAAGCGATGTGGCAGTCTAGGCGCAAGGTACATCAAGAGGCATCTAAAAGCTAAGGTAAACGATACCACATACCAACTATGTGATCCAACATTAATTTATAACAAATAATTTAATTCACAAGCAACGACAGGGTCAAGGCATAGTATGCGGTACCGAGAATACCTTTTAATGAGCGATGAGTTACAATTAAAATCATCATATCACATATTGCAAATCAATATTTTAGGACATAAGTAAATTATCAATTGTTGGCAAGCAAGGTAAGGTGAGGTAAAACGTAGTATGTGATATGACGAGGTGACACAGTTAATTTTGATGAAAGTATGCATAAAGCAGGTGATAGTTCTAGTAATAATTCGTACATTGTGATTCGAAAGCATTAATGAAGATGGATTGCAGCTTAGTTGCTATTTTAAACTACATAGAAACATTTTAATTATCTACCTACATTAATAATTTTTTCTAAGTAAAATTTCTATTCTTGTTCAACGTATTAAATTTACAATAATCAGCATTAGTAAGCTTCAGGAAGGGTAATTATGGAACAATCAAAAGTATTATTTCATAAATTACAACCTACATTCGTTAAATAGTGGACACAGAACAATAGAATTCGCTAGACATACTAAGCAACTATGTACTACATAAAATCAATGCACAACTTACCCAGTATGGGATTTACGCACTTCACAATAGTTTTCCAGAATAAGATTGATCAATATTTGATTATTAAGAACTGTAGTTACAGTTAGTTATTTCATTTAGTATTTAACGAGGTTCATGCCTTGGCGAATCTAGTGCGAGTGAGTTCCGAACGAACGAACCTACGAACGAACCTCCGAACGAACAAGCTACTTGTTTGTTCGCTCATCAATCCAGTCCGTTCTGAGGTAATCCGTATATAAAATGTGGTGAAGTTGAATTAAGTTGTCTGTTTGTTTGTCGGAAATTTATTGTCAATGTTTATTATTTTAAGGAATTCAAGGTATTCATATATAACGGTATTATGACATTAGTTAGTTTAGTTATTTAGTAGATTTTAAGATATTTAGTTTGAAGTTTTATAAGTTAACAAATTATTTTGCATTTAGTTTTAAGTATTTATTTGATAGTTTTATTGTTTCTGTTATGAAAAACTATTTTATATGTTTTCATACAATTAGTTTTAACGTGTAACCTTACAATAATTTAATTTTAGTCTATTCACTTTAAACATTACAGAGGTATCGTCAGCAAACAATACTATTTCATGTTTATCGTTTACAAGGTTTGGCAAGTCATTTATGTAAACCATTATTTAAGTTAGGAATAATTTTATGTCCTACAAAATCTGCGAATATTCGTTCCAGCAACGAATGTTCGCAAGCGAGCCTTTATTTTGGGTATATAAAATAAGCAACTTCAAACAGGGTCAAAATTATTTTGGAGATATTTTTTTTTGTTTTAAATATGAATTTAATATCAAATAAATAATAATAAATAAATATCCTTTATACACAGCGCCAATCCACAGTATACAACTATATGCTTGTGTTATGGATACCAGATGGTTGATATACTACATAAATACATTTAGTATATTTTGTAAATAAATACTTATTATAAATGAAAACATCCATAACTCGGGTACAAATGTCCGTATTCATCATACAAACGTATGCCCCTAGCGGGATTCGAACGCGCAACCTTTTGGTATAGTGGTCAGAGTTGCTAACCAGCGAGTGATTGAAAAATGGTTTGCCAACAACGGACAATTTACATATACAATACAATACAAATACTCTTTATTGCGCATAATAATTTACAATAATTTTTGATGATAACAATAGAACACAATTATGCGGTCTTATAACTTGTAGACATGACAAATGTCAAATGTCGCTGATCTTTTTTTTTTTTTTTTTATGCACAACAGGTTAGTACTTGACCTCAATCACACCTGATGTTAAGTGAAGATGAGGCCGAAGGTGGAAGCGTACTGACCCGGAAACCCAAATAATTTGGGGAACTGGCTATCTTATCTCTGACAACCGGAACACAACAATACTATTAACATTGCTGTTTGGCGGCAGATTTAGATAAGATGGTGGTAGCTAGCCAGACGGACATTTAAAATGCCCTACCACCAACCAAACCGAGTACTAAACATGTACCCCGCTGGGGATCTAAACCGCGACCTCCGAGTCGTAAACCCTATGTTGTTTACATTGAGCCACGGAGGCGGTCAATATTATGGTACCATCGAGCTGATCTATTGATGGGGTCGGCAAATGGCAAGATAGTAAAATTTGGGCTAGTTTGTATTAATGCCATGAGCTTCTATTACACATGATGACGAGGATCTGAAGAAGAAGCCACAAAAATTACTTGAACAGAGTTATTCGTCCGAGAATCAAAAAACACCGAATATGTCGAGTAGTAGCCGAGTACTCGGCTCATCTCTAATTAATATGCTTCTCACTTGATTGTTGTCACTACTTGAATGTTCGACGAATTCAGTATTTTCATAACCGCAGTTCTGTTCATAATGTCAACACGTCTGCTCTCGTCAAAACCACACCGAAGACAACACGTACCCGTGCCTCGTGCGCAAATGTTATAAAACATTGTTGCAGATATTAATAACAATATAACTTTGTTTTATATATAACACACTTCGTTCACACTGATAAAACATACTAAATATTATATGTATACAACATGTTTTGTGGTATAATCTGGAGTCGCTTTTGCACAGATTATTTTATAATAATTAAGTAAATTGTAATGTTTTGACGTATACGATTTCATTTAAGTTAGGAATAATTTTATGTCCTACAAAACCTGCGAATATTCCTTCGAGCAACGAATGTTCGCAAGCGAGCCTTTATTTTGGGTATATAAAATAAGCACTTCAAACAGGGTCAAAATTATTTTAGAGGTCCAGTGGCCACGTTTGATATATTTCTTTTTGTTTTAAATATGAATTCAATATCAAATAAATAATAATAAATCAATAATAAATAAATATCCTTAGACATACACACAGCTCCATCTAGTTCCACAGTAAGCAACTATGAGTTGTGGATACCTGATGGTTTATATACTACATAAATACATTTTTTTTTTGGTAAATAAATGTGATTAATTATAAAATAAAGTATGACATATTTTAGCAGAAACTGGCATGCATAGATTAATATCAAAGAATTGCAATCAAATAAAGATTCTAATAATAAAACATCAATTTATCAACTACAGTAATGCTAAGTACAGTCGCGGAATGAATAGGTTCGTCAGTTTTCAAATACTTTAATTTGACACTTAGCAAGCATATGTTACCTTTCTAAACAAAGTAACATACCCAAACGTGCCATAGAAAATTGTTCTCAACTCTTTGACGACAGGGTTCTTATTTAGCCGAACTAGCGTTCCTTGACTATGAATAGTTGGGCTAAACCCTTTCATTAGTTTGACCTGCCAGTGTTATCGATTGTCAAATCAAACAACTTGTCTACAAGCAAAAGTAAAATTTAAGATAATGAACATTTTCATTCCGCGACTGTACCTATAAAGCTTAAGAGGTTAAAGATCATTTTGCCGAAACTAGGCGCTAAAATAATTCTGACGCTGGTAATACTGCTACCATGAGTCTACGTGGTTCTCGTTATCATAATATGTCAATAATACATTGTCACGCTCTTTGTAGAAAGAACACGTAACATCAACAACTGATTTTGACGTCACCCTATCGTGAACAAAGCGTCGTTACCCGAAAACAAATTAGATTACGTTTAGTTTGAAATTGTTGAGAAAATTGGCTCCTCAGTCCCTTTGGCTTGTTTGTATAGGTGTGATTGCCCACAATGCCATTAACATTACTGTTTGGCGACAGACTTGATAACATGGTAGTTAGACAGGCGGACATTTAAAATGCCCTTCCACCAACCAAACAGAATACTAAACGTGTATCCCGCTGGTGATCTAAATTAAAACCTCTTTTGTGAAGGTGTTTAGGATTTCAGTCGGGCTGGAATTCAGGGAGTATTCAAAACAGGGAGAATACAATCAAGTCATTGGCACTAGGGGCTGTAAGAATACGCCTCATTCCGTAAACTCATGGTAGATGTGAGGTGCATCAATTATGTATACAGGGCGTCCCAAAGTTATGGGACATGAAGGGGAAGTACCTTAAATATCGTAGATAGTGAATTTTGCTCAAAGAAGACTTTATGTTATTTTTAAAAGTTAGTAATTCTGCATTCATAGATTTTCTAAAAATTATTTGCTTCGGCTGGGAATCGAACCGACTCAAATGTGAAAAAAAAAACACCCTACTTTTATGATGCCAATCGAAAGAATAGCTAAAAAATAATAACTCTGCCTAAGTAACATAGTATTTTAAAAGAAAGGAACAACGTGAAATTAATCATTTTAATCAAATAAAAAACATACATGAAACTGCCGTAGTCAATTAAGTAGGTATTTTTTTGTAAATTAATTAATTAAATGCTCAAAATGTGATCCCTCTTGTCTTACGCAAATCGCCAATCTTTTAATGAGCCCGCTGCCTGTTGATTTTCTAATCATTTTATGGTGAACACTCGATGTGATATGGCACAATTCTGTTTGCAACTTATTTACGAATAATCAATGCTATCTTTGGAATGATAATATCGCTACTTTTCGAACGTCGTCGGCAATAAATAACTTTCTTGAAATTTGACTCAATCATTTTATGTTGTTCCTTTCTTTTAAAATACTATGTTACTTAGGCAGAGTTATTATTTTTTAGCTATTCTTTCGATTGGCATCATAAAAGTAGGGTGTTTTTTTTTTCACATTTAAGTCGGTTCGATTCCCAGCCGAAGCAAGTAATTTTTAGAAAATCTATGAATGCAGAATTACTAACTTTTAAAAATAACATAAAGTCTTCTTTGAGCAAAATTCACTATCTACAATATTTAAGGTACTTCCCCTTCATGTCCCATAACTTTGGGACGCCCTGTATAACAAAGGAATTAAGACTAATATTCGATGCCTCTGTAACCCTTTTATTTATTCTAATTTACGCCCTGTAAATTTGTTTGCAAGATCTGATCACTGTAGGATCAAGGGACTGGAAAAAGTATAGTTTATTTCATGAAAATTAATATTCTTTGAGGAAATTTAAGTCCAGATGTAGAGTCAATAGCTACCCACAGTAGCGGATCAAATATTAATGATATACATACGTAATTGCGATGTTTAAGAAAAAGTTTAAAAATTGGAAAACTAAGAACAACCACACTTTGAGGTTGCGAGCGTGGCCTGGGGTCACAGACTACACATTGCACTAAAAAAGCCTCTTTTACAATTCATTGCATTTTGCATTATATATGTTGGAACCTGTATCATACAGATCATCCATCTTCACGTATTGTTGTTTTAGTTATGAGTCAACGAGTAATCGTTGGATACAGATTGAGACATCTTTACAATTCATTACATTTTGCATTATATATGTTGGAACCTGTATCATACAGATCATCCATCTTCACGTATTATTGTTTTAGTTATGAGTCAACGAGTAATCGTTGGATACAGATTGAGACATATTTACAATTCATTACATTTTGCATTATATATGTTGGAACCTGTATCATAGAGCTCATCCTTCTTTACCTATTATTGTTTTAGTTATGAGCCAACGAGTAATCGTTGGATACAGATTGCGACATCTTTTGTCGGACGACGTAAAATCTGGACATGTATGAATCAAAGATATATTAATATTCTATATAATGCGAGGGAAAGTTAATTTACTGGAATGGATTTAAAAAAAATTGTAGATTTAATTTCTAAATAAGTTATTTATATTGTAACACTAGTTATAATGAATTAATTATACCGTAAACTATTTTTAGTAGTTATATTGTGAAATAAACAATAGCATAATTGTTATAACTGACGTATTGCCTTTTTATTTGCACAAATTCTTACCTTGCGGGTAGGAGTGGGACACATGTAACTTGTTTCATACAAATTACAGGAATAAAATAACTTTACGTATTATAAATATTAGGTCTTTACCTATGAAATTGGAGATTTTTTTCTTCGTTTATCATGTGTACCAACTCCTACGATTCTACAGCTATTTACAAATTGGTTTTTTATTTGAAAAATAGAATATATTTTCAAGGTTTCACATGAAATATTTTTTAATGTCTGAGCTAAATCACATAATAAAAAAAAACTTGAACACAGCTCTTTGAGCTGCCCATATTATTCCTTAGATAGGTTACTTTTAAAACTTAACACTGCCTATATTTAACTTAATGTTATCCGATAATACACACAAAGTTTAGCTAAATTTGGATTTGCCGTTCCCAAAAAAAATTCAAAAAATCTTTGTATGGAGAAAACAGTCTTAATGAAATTCTTCATACAAAACGCCGATTTCATAGGTAAGGACCTAACTGTGTTGTTTAAATGTACAGAAGGATGTTTTTGATGTATTCTGTAATTAAAAAGATATCGCAATTTATCCTATGAGGGCGCCACTGGACAGGATAAATCAAGACGTCTATTTTAGTTTATAATTTTAAATTCTCAAAAATAGCAGGAATCAAAGGTATTATTTGTCATTAGCTTTTCGTGTTTCCGAGTGCGTGACCTCGACTAGATATTATCTAGACAATAAATTGGAATGTACAAAATAAATACTTAAAGTATTTACTCTTACTTATCTAGTGTCATATGAAGTTGACAAAGTAATCTTTATATCAATGAGGAATTTTAAACAGACTACTAAAAGTGTTATTATAATACCCAAAATAATATTATAGTTAGTATACCGAACATTCGCACTAAGCGGTTCGCCAAGCATGGACCCTTCCGGAATCGGTATTTCCTGAATCCTATAACCTTGGGATCTTCAAGAGCAGAGTGATTACATCGTCGCTTTCCATCAGGATTGCGGTCAAACGCGTAACCAGTCTTAAAAAAATTATTTAAGCTCAAGTTTTTCATATGAGATAAACGGTGGAAAAAAATGAAAAAGAATTCGTAAACTCTTTACTCTTCATAATTATGAAAGATAGACAATGTTGTTCGAGGTCCGCTGACTGCTGAAAAGACTGGTAAGCCATTGGATAATGGCATAGTAAATAGAAAAAAAATATATCCATAAGTTATCATTTGACCTCAATCCTTTGGTTGGTGGCATGGCATTTTAAATGTCCTCATGGCTAGCTATCACCATCTGCCGCCAAGCAGCAATGTTAATAGCATTGTTGTGTTCCGGTTGTCAGAAATAAGATAGCCAGTCCCCCAAATGTGTTGGGGTTTCCGGGTCACTACGCTTCCACCTTCGACTTCATCTTCACTTAACATCAGGTGTGATTGAGGTAAAGTACCAACCCGTCGTGCATAAAAAACAAACGCAAAGGGAAAGAAGAGGTAACACATTTTACTATGGAGCGAAGAGTCAGGGGGAAGAGGATGCGGCGCTGGGGCAGAGGCACGGACCAAATACTATAAATAATAATAAATAAATATCCTTGGACATACACATAGCGCCATCTAGTTCCACTTTAAGCAACTATAGACTTGTGTTGTGGATACCAGATGGTTGATATACTCATTTTACGAAATATACAGAGATGCACACGTGACAGGAGAACTCATCGCCGCGCGCCTTTAAGACGTGTAAAGTCCCTTAGTCGCTTTTTACTACATCCACGGGAAGAGTCGGGTTTTACGTGCCGAAACTCCACAGCACATTTCACCAACAGCCTAACCGCCTAAATGTGAACAACATAGGGTTTACAAATCGGAGGTCGCGGGTTCGATCCCTGGCATGTTTAGTACTCGGTTTGTAACTTTGACATGGCATCCTTAAATGGCATGTTTAAGACTCCGATAGAGTGACAGTGAAGGTCGTGACAGAAATGGAAATAAAAAACGTTCTAATATAACTTACACCTTTATTTATTTACATTTACGCACAATTTAAACGTACAGTCAGCCACATAGCGTCTGTCAAACATTTCTTTTGAATATAACATACAATTTTGACAGACCTTTTAAACAGGGGGCAACGAATCAAGATGAAACTTTAGTGAATCTACTTGGAAGCATAAATGCGAGTGTCCGTGATATTGTCAAACGTTTACTGTGGGACCTATTCATTCAAATTACTTTAAGCACTTTGGAGACATTGGGCCCTTGGTCTTCTGACACGAAACAATTTGTAAAGGATTTATCCGTTAGACTGGTCCACGCCTCTGGAGATGTGAGAGCTGGTGCCTACTTTGCTCAGCAGCTGAGCTTATGCATTCAGCGGGGCAACAGCGCTAGCGTACTAGGTACTATGCCTCACGGAAGCGAGTTGGACGGCGTATTATTTTTTTTATAAGATATAGGTATTTTCAATTTCAATTGTGTTTTATAAATTTGTTGTTTCATGTACATACGTTATTAAAAAAACAAAATATAACATTGTTGAATCTAATTAAGTACCTAATAATTTAAATAAAACCTTTAAGCACCCACAATAATTACAACATGATTTCTTTATTCTTCTTTCGGTAAGTACTTTGACATAATACATAAAAGGAACGTAGACCTACTTAAACTAAAGTGCACTTTGATAGTCCCAATTTGTTGTCTGTTGACTGCCAGTGGCTTTGCTACCAGAACCACTAAACAATTGTTGAGTTTAAAATAAAAACCGAAATTCAGTCATATATCAAAATTATATGTAAAACGACCGACAATTTGATATCTGTCATTTTGACAGCTGTCGTTTTTGGCATCTGAGTGAACGGTACAGTGTCATGTTATTAATATACATACTTAGACAACAATAATAACATGACACGGTACCGTTCACTCAGATGCCAAAACGACAGCTGTCAAAATGACAGATATCAAATTAGACCGGCTAGACCAATCCAAACAGCCAATAGACGCCTGTTTAGGCTTACCAAGGTTATCATTATGTGTCCCTGATAGAGTCAATCAAGAGAGTGCGAAGTGATTGGCAGTTTTTAGGCGGGACGCTAACATTAGGTTTATTATCCTGATATGCTGACAGATGCTCCCCACCTGTTATTAGGAGAGTCTATTGGCTGTGTATATGGCTACACTTTTTGTTAATTAGACGGTAAACCACCACACACCTTTAGTAACCTTGTGTTCATATTATTATTAAATTCTTTATTGCACACAAAAATAAAATACAAAGAACATTTAACATAGATGATGTAGTGTACAAAGGCGGTCTTATCTCTGTTAGCGATTTCTTCCAGACAACCTCAGTTAAAGAAGCTTTTTTAATAAGTAGTTGGATAGTGCATATCATCCACTTTTGCAATTACAGTTTAGAGAGAGCCACTAAAAATTTCAACTTGCCCGTCTGCCGCGGACTGTGCCACTTAACTAAGTGATGCTTAGCGAAATGATATAAGTAAGATTTGAGCAACTTATTAACCTCAATAACTTAAGAGCGTACTCCATAGCAGAGGAGAGACACCGTCATAGAATAAAATCTAATAAATAATACTCTGTATAGAATTGAATCGCAAGATTAGCTTCCCTCTTTCTTCGTACCATAAGGCAATTGTTAGCCTATTTGTTTATATTTTCATCTTCTGCAAGGTGATTTTGGCTTTTGGGAACACGAAACCTCAACACACACATAAACCCGTATTAATAAACTGTTCTTAAGATTGAGATGACCTTACGTTGACGCTTATGAATCTGTTGCACATTGAAACAATATCAAAAAAATTGTATTTAGATTGAGACGTGATCTCAATATCAAGTCGATTTATCAATACGGCCCTCATTTAAATTTCCCTTCAATTGTACACAATCATTGACTTTTGCCACAGAATTAATAGTCTTTTGTTACACAATATTTGGCCTTTAACACCATAACTCAAATGTACAAATGGCAGTACCTAAATGTAAAAAGAAACGCAACTTTACTCGCTGAATTCCCGCCAAAAATCCTCAAGATCATAATATTTACTAAAAATTGCCAACAAAAAAAAAACTATGGTTTTTGTAAAGCTCAAAAGGACTTGTATCATTGGCCGTAAAAATCCTTATTAAAAAAATTATGAGTGGCTGTGAAGCTTCTGTGTTGCCAGTTAAGTACAAATTTTTTTTTTACTCTTTGGTGAAGCTGTACCTGTGTTTATTTGATGACATTTGTTGTTGACAAGAATGTGTATTCCATACGGAGTATTAAACAATTTATTCTATGACTAAGTATCATATAGTCACAATAACACAATATACATTATTGAGAAAAATTTACATAAAGTTTTTCCGCAGAGATTCGAATATCAATAATTATAATGCTCAATAACTCATGTTTGAAATAAAATTTCTATTACTGTATATTCCTACTTCATTGACATTTTCGTCTCTGATCGAATTTGACAGTTGTCGATGAAGTTCATTCCTTCACCACTGAAGTTGAAGGAGGCCAAAGTGAGTGATGTGACACTCCATAGCATATCGTATTTGTTTTGAAGTACGTTAAGTTTTAGGTTCGATTCCCGAGTGCTTAATTGCCATAATAATTTTTCTCATTTACAATTTACAAAGCAAGAATATTTATATTTTAATATTAAGAAATCTCATAATTCGTTTTGTAATGTCAATAAGAAAAATGTCTACCATCACACTTAAAATTAAAAGGTCTCTTTCGAAATGCATTTCAATGAATCGCCGAAAATTGGCAAAACGATCATTAAGGTTCCCTTCTGCGTGCATCATCAGAACTTCACCAAATTTATATTTTATTTATTTTATATGTGATGGAACCACGCACTATAACCCTTTCCAATAAAAAAAAAATAATCATCATAATCGACAAACAATTGACAAAGATACCGCGTAACAAATATACAAAAAAAAAATACCGTCGAATTGAGAATCTCCTCGTTTTTGGAAGTTGGTAAAAATTAAATTTAATACGAATTAAGTACACGATATATAAAGATATATAAAGGAAACTGTCTTGGAGAGTGTAGAAATAGATTTAGTTTCTAACGAACAAAATTACTATTCAAATGACTAAGTAAATAATAATTTTTTTCAAAAATAGCACCGATTTTAAATGTCGTTTGTGTGTGATAAATAAAATAATAGGCGCACGGTAGTGCAACAAGTCAAGTTCTAGCACCTTTTTGGAAGACATTTTTCATAACACTTTACATTTTATCAATAATAATATCAATTAAAATGAGATTCTAAGTTAAATTTTGTATTCGTCAGTGCTCAGTGACATCGGTCAAGATCATCCACGGGATTTACAAGATATACCTAATAAATATGACGTTTTTCACAGATGTCACGTGAACTATGACACATAATAAATTCCATTACATTTTAGTTTCCCTCACATGTTCGCGAACTGTTACGAGCTATTTTCTGACCTGATCATACAGGAGGCAGGATAGCTGGATAATAATTAAATTCTCTTAGTTCGCGAACTTGTCACCAAATTAAAAATAATCATTTTCATAACCAATATGAACCCACCAATATCATAACAAAGAGACTCCATTTACGATTTGTGATGATGACATACTGGAGTTAACAAAATAATAATAATTCATTCTAAGTCCGTACAATGCCAAGAATACATGGTTTAAAGTTAACAAGTCCAAAATTGTGAGGGCAATCTTAACTGCCAATAGTTTATAATCTTTTTTTCTTTTAAAGACAATCGGTTAGTGCTTGATCAAATGTTAAGGAAATGAGGCGAAAAGAAGTGCGGTCTATCAGAACTCTCAAATTTATTTGGAGGACTGGAAAACTTTATCTAAAGCATTAGAAATAGATGACTGACTTACATAAGTAGGTGGTAGTTAGGCACGTTGTATATATGAAATGCCAATCAAATTAAAAAATGATCTGCGAATATTGAATGTCTATAAAATATTTAAATGTACCTTCCTTATTTAAACAATAAAGCGTATTTCATTGATTTGATTGATAGTTATATATGTTCTTAAGGTGGCTTGAAAAATCCATGTTAATACCAAAACATGTTAACAGTTAGTTGTCAACATTAATTTTATGGATTCTATTGCCAATATTAGAATAGACGTGAAGTGATAGAACCGGTAGGTAGTGCCTCATGGTCAAGCCGAACCAAGGAAATAATTTTTATGACGTATTTCGTGTTAAAATGTATCTTGGCACTGAGAGGACTAAAGTAATTATATATAAAACAACTTAGATTACGACATCCATACCTCAGTAGATTAAAGTCGATATAAATGGTATAAAAATTAGAATTAACAATTAAAATAGTAAATATACCTAAGGACGGAACCCACGAAATTAAGACTAGTAGCTATCGGTAATAACGATTTATCTAAAAATATAACTCTATTCAATTTCCATTATACACACATCGCTTTAAAAACACCGATAAAATAAGATTTTTTACTAAAGATGGCAACCCGATCCCGATTAATAAGAAATAAAATTAAATGATTTCTTTTATATTTACACAATAAACAGTCCTGTGATATGTCAATTATTTTTTTTATATAAAATAAAAATTTTTGAGAGACATAATTTGTCATCTTTTATAATAAAAATCGTAATATTTATAACAAATTTGTTCAGTAATGGAATGATGGTATTTATCACAATTTGTTGACACAAGTAAATTCTAGACAGTAAAATGTAATTAAAAATTAAAAATAAAATAACATCCAAGGTGGTACATGATTAAAGAAAAACATAAAAATGCTACATTTTTAACAAAAATTACGAAATTACTCTCTTACAATGTCAATATTTTCTCATTACAAATAGACTTTAGACTAAACCTTTTTTTGGTTTAAACTAAGTATACAGCACAATATACTGCGCACACGGCAGTGCACGCAGCCAAGTTCTGATTGTTATACAATAGGTAGGTATTAAAAACATACAGGACGAGACGTACCTAAAGTATATTATTTTTGTTATATTTTGTAAGAAAATATATGCCAACAATGGATACCTATTTTTAATAGGAAGATAACATAGTCTTTTTTTTAAATAATTATTGATTCATTCTTGCGTTCTTGACTTTAATAACACCCGAAAACAATTTTTTTCTTGACAACCTCTGCTTAGTTTTATATTCCAATACGATTCGAGAACTTTTTCTCAAAATTAATTGCTAAAAATCAATATAATTCCATTCATTGTTCGGAAAAAGTAGATTCTATTACAATAATTGAATTTTTCTTGCTGTATGAAATAATACTTAAGTAGATATATGGAAAAATACTGTCTTAAGATCATTTCTTTGGATAAATACAAGTACGATGTTTAATATGCAACCATTTATGTTTTAGGGGTATAGTAAAGACCATATAACTATAATCAATATATTTGTCATGTCCATAAAAACTAATTAAAAGTAAAATATGTGATTTCCCACATGAATTAGTTAATTAACGCAAAATCAATAAAAAATAACTGTTGTAAAATAATATGATTTTTCAACCAAGGCTTTACAAGGAATTCTTGCTCCTAATTCAAGGAATACTGGCATTTAGATTCGGTTTATGAACGCTCGACGTTTTCATATAAAATAAAACTTTGAAAACAGGATGTTTTACAGGTATACCTACCGCGGCAATCATGTCATATCATTAGCTCGCACCAGAAATGTTCACGTGAACTGTCGAAGGATAAGTCTGTCAAGTGGCAGACCAACGAGTCGGAGGTAGTAAACTTAATTTAAAGATTGATGTTCACCTGAATTCGTTAAGTTTAATACCAATGCATTTAACATTATCGAGATACCCTGACATATGCATGTTTCTAAATCACATGAGTAAAAAAAATAATAATAATATTGGACGCTCGACAGTGCCTCCGCCAAGTTTTATAGAAAAATATCAGTTGAGCGCGAGCGACTTTTCTACAATCCATAATTCCGTTGATGTCCCTGTGAAAACGCCAAAGCAAACTCTTAAGACAGTACATTTGATACAAACCATATAGGTATAATATATCTAGACGGCACACTATAGTTATCTCCTACTGTTGAGCTCATAGCCATTCTCCTTAGGCGGAGTCTTGACCGGTGGCGGCTTGGCCACCACGTGACCTTCAAGTCTTAGAGTACTTTGGCGGTGTGACGATCTGAAATAAAAAAATCAGTTAAATAAAACACACTTGAGTTCTTACAACAATGTAGCTACGTGCACCTACGGGCTACTTACTGCGGAACAAAGACGTTATAATACACAAAGCCGCCTCCGTGGCTCAATGTAAACATCATTGGGTTTACGATGTTCGATCCCCAGCGGGGTACATATTTAAGTACTAGGTTTGGTCGGTGGAAGGGCATTTTAAATGTCCGCCTGACTAGCTACCATCATCTTATCTAAATCTGCGGCCAAACAGCAATGTTAATATCATTGTTGTGTTCCGGTTGTCAGAGATAAGATAGGCAACCACCAAATGTGTTGGGGTTTCCGAGTCAGTACTTTTCCACCTTCGACCTCATCTTCACTTAACATCAGGTGTGATTGAGGTCAAGTACCAACTCGTTCTGCATAAAAAAAAGGAAAAGCCTTGAAAAGTTGCTTTTGAAATTGTATGAGATCAATTAGCCTTGATAGTGACAGATTTGGCAAATTTTATGATATCAATCAATAGGTCTTGACAGTAACAGATTCGGTAAGAGGTGAAATTGTGAGACATCAAGATGCCTTGACAGTGACAGATTTTGTGGGGTCTAAAGGAATGAAAGTTTGAGAAGATGAGTGACAGATGACATATTATAATTTGCTGGCAAAGCAGCTACATTGAAGGTGACAGGCTAGAGGGGCAACACCTACGCCAATACATATAGTCTACCTCTAATGTTTTAACCGCGGAGTTCAATGCTGAACGCAATTTATACAAAGTTTAGTGGTGGCGTGGCGTATCCACACTTTTGTTTCCATGCTTCGAAAGCACATCAGCGTTTAGGACATTTAGCGTTCAACTAAGAACGCTACGTCCAGCGTTACACTTATCATTGTCAGAAGCCATTAGTTTAGTACATGATTAAAACGCTGCTGTAATTATGGGTTGATTGTGAAGCGAAATACGTTATGATAAAATAAACATTTTACTTAACTACCTTCTAAGTTTTACTATTTGAACTACTAATAAAAAGAAAAATCGTACATTTCTAAAAAAACTATATAATGTAATGTAATGTAGTCTAATAAAACCGGTAAAAGCTATCCATTTACTACCTACAAAAAAAACTATTTTTTTTTTATAATTACCAATTAAATTGCAAATAATTTCAAATAACATTAGACAAAATGTACAAAACAGAAAAAATGCGACAAGTCACAATTTATTTAATGTTGTGCAATAGATTATACCTTTTAGTTCGAATTCACTGAACTGGAACTTTATAGAGGTCCGTCGATTGCATTTTGAAAAGGGGTACCGATCAAGGGATCCAATATTATTATGACAAATACACGCATCGTACAGTAAATTTTGTCTACCTACAAAATACGACGAAACGCTTCGAGAAAAAGAAGGTAGTGCCCAACTTTTTTGGCTCGTCTTGGCGGGACACTACCGCGCTCCCAGATTTGATTTAAATCGCGTCTTGGGATTGTGATGTAAAAATATTTATAACAGTACTCATATTTCGCTATACTGTGTTTTATGCTGCTGCGGCAGCTCTAGGTAACAGTAAAATTATTTAGAAGTCTAGAAATAAATTTTGTATATTTTTCTTGCTCCATAATAAGTACGCGCTACAGCGTAGTAGAGATAACGTCTGCCGTTGTAAAATGATCCTAGTGCACTGCTTTTTTAACCGACCGAAAAACGACAGTTGTTATATGTTTGACGGTGTTGTGTGTGTCCAGTCTTGTTCGTTGCTTAAGCAGCGAACAAACACCGTGATTGATCACGGCGAAACGGAGGAACGGATGTGGGTGATATATGGTATATAGGTCGAACCTACCCAGGATTAAAACATAAGATACTTTTTATCCTAATAAAATGAGCAGTTACCACAGGATAAACAAATTAAACTTATCCGCGATAAAGTTATCCCGCGGAAAGCTAGTATTAAATATATAGTTCGAATCTTCATTCATCTCCCTTGCGGCGTTAGCCTTTCCTGAATCCTACAACCTTGGGATCTTCAAGAGCAGAGTGAATAGGCGTTTGCTGGGATCGCGTGCTTCAACTTCGACCACATCGTCACTTTCCGCCAGGTGAGATTGTGGTCAAAGACGAATCCAGTCAGTCATAAAAAAAAACAAAAATATCGGATAAAGTTAGATTTGTTGCGTGTGAAACACAAGAAATTCTTATATTTTGTCTAATGTTATTTGAAACGCAGTATGTCTCTCAAAAGAACCTGAATACGGTCTCTCTGATGCCACCTAGTGGTAGCCAGCGTTTGGCTCGAGCACTACACTTGACTTTATTGTGGTGAGAGGCGCTGTAGGCGGAGTTCCAATCTCATGTATCCGCAGACTCCCCGCTCGCTTCTTAGACAAACGAAGCCCACTACGTGACGGTAAAAAATAAACAAAAAATATATATACCGGCTGTCAAAATAAAAAGAATAACACAATTGCGTCGGCTCTTTTTTCTACAGATTTTCCGAAGCGGTAGTAGCTTGCTACTGTCTATCAGAGAAATGCTATAACCTCTATTATCACTTCAGGTAGATTTAAATTGACATTCAACAAATTATATCATGTACGTTGGAATAAATGCTTGAAGTTTGTCCTTTTCAGACCGCCTTGGGAAACACCTGGTATGTTAATGCTAAAGTGACATAGCATCTATTGTGCTTGATACTTTAATGAAACATATCATCACTGCCGAACATATGCGTTTCTTGTTAATTTCTCCAGCGGCCGGTTGAAAGCGGCCTGTATCCAGCAACTCCCATAACCTTTCAGGACGTCCCACGCTACGCTATTTACTTTATTCTGCAATTTGAATGCTCCACTGCCACCGGTCATGTGTTCTGTGCCATCAAACTATATGCCTTGCCCAATGCCACTTCACATATATTATTTCTTATAATGAAACAGTACTGCCCTCTTCTCTGTGACTTCGAGTACACATGCTATCGGCTACACATCCCAAAGACGTCTAATGTTTGATGGAGTGTACCGAATAATTCTGTCAAATAGCTGAGGAATGTGGGAAGCAGGGTACTGCATTACGATTGGCCCTACCGAGGTTGTTATTCGAAACGATGTTAAATGAATGTCATAATCCGAGGTTTGGGATGGACAAGTTGTAGCACTGAACGTGATACTCCGAGGTTCGGGATGGTTGAGTCGTGTCAAACGAACGACACACTTCGAGGTCCGGAACAGTTGAGTTGTGTGTGTTACTCGAATTCACAGTGAAGCTTCTAGTGTTGTATGTCTGTGATGTGTTCGTTGGTGAGTGTGGAGGGCGCGGAGGGCGTGGAGGGTGTGGAGGGTGTGGAGGGCGCGGAGGGCGTGGAGGGTGTGGAGGGTGTGGAGGGCGCGGAGGGCGTGGAGGGTGTGGAGGGTGTGGAGGGCGCGGAGGGCGTGGAGGGTGTGGAGGGTGTGGAGGGCGCGGAGGGCGTGGAGGGTGTGGAGGGTGTGGAGGGCGCGGAGGGCGTGGAGGGTGTGGAGGGTGTGGAGGGCGCGGAGGGCGCGGAGGGTGTGGAGGGTGTGGAGGGTGTGGAGGGCGCGGAGGGCGTGGAGGGTGTGGAGGGCGCGGAGGGCGTGGAGGGCGTGGAGGGTGTGGAGGGCGCGGAGGGCGTGGAGGGTGTGGAGGGTGTGGAGGGCGCGGAGGGCGTGGAGGGTGTGGAGGGTGTGGAGGGCGCGGAGGGCGCGGAGGGTGTGGAGGGTGTGGAGGGTGTGGAGGGCGCGGAGGGCGTGGAGGGTGTGGAGGGTGTGGAGGGCGCGGAGGGCGCGGAGGGCGCGGAGGGTGTGGAGGGCGCGGAGGGTGTGGAGGGCGCGGAGGGCGTGGAGGGTGTGGAGGGTGTGGAGGGCGCGGAAGGTGTGGAGGGTGTGGAGGGTGTGGAGGGCGCGGAGGGTGTGGAACACGCACCTGATGAGGCAGGTGACGGCGAGCAGCAGCAGCAGCGCGCCCAGCGCCGACAGCCCCCAGCCCAGCGCGGCGCGCGCCACGGGCGGCACGCGCGTGGCCAGCCGCAGCAGCGCCGACACCTGCTCCGGGAGCTCGTCGATGCCCTGCGGACACACACCGGCCACGCGTTAGCGCTCACCACTCGAGGGCCTGGTCCAACTACCCTGGTTAGTAATCCCGATCGCTACATGACGACCTGTTTCATTTAACAAATAACTATAATAAAATGTATATGTCACCGGCGAAGTGTGTATTTCAGTTATTGTATAAATAAATAAAAATTTCTACCGTTACACCAATCATCTAGTCCCAAACTAAGCAAAGCTTGTACTGTGGTTACTAGATAACGGATAAACACATAAATATTTATATAAACATCCATGACTCAGGAATAAATGTTCATATTCAACACACAAACATTTACCCGTCGCGGGATTCGATCCCCGCAATCGTTGGTTTCGCTGACAGGGTCACTATCCACTACACCGATCTGTCGTATAGATGCCTAGCTATTCTATACAACACTAAGTTCATTTAGGCAATATGTAAAATTTTATTTATCGTTTATCATCAATCTAGGAATTGTATAGAGTGCCATTAGAAGACCAGGTAAAGTATGAAATGACACAAATAAATCACTTGTACCAATGCTACAATCATGCCGTATTGATCAGAATCGGTGAAGGACACTTCGCGAGATTCGCTTGTCAGAAAAATTAGACGCTGTTGATTAGGCTTGTTAAGTCCTTATGCCAAGAGGATTATCAGAAATTTTACGAGCAAGAATAGTAAGTTTGAGGGAAGAAGGATACACCACAAGAGAAATGGCACGCAGAGTTGCTATATACCAATCCTGGTGTCGTGACCACGTTGCAGAGGTACCACAAGATGGATAATTTAGCTGACCGACCCCGCTGTGGTCGCCCAACAGCTAGAACGCCTTTCATCCCGTATCGAGGCTTCATGACAGCAGGCATGTATAAAGCAGTTGGTATTGATGGAATTGTCACACCATTCCGAGTAAACCATTGGGCACGAATATGTACTGGACGATGATAATGCGCCCGCACATCGAGCCTCACGAGTCAATGCTGCTCTCCGAGAATACAATATCACAAGGTTAGACTGGCCTGCCGGCTCACTTGACTTAAACCCAATAGAGCACGCGTGGAATGCTCTTAAGCGAGCTGTTTGGAATCGTCAGCCACGTCCCCAAACAGTTCAGCCACTATTTGTGTGCGATGTGTGTGCGATGCAATTGCACGATCTTATTCCACCGTCCCCTTTCCATCTTCGGACAACCAGGCGCGGGGAGGGTTTCCATCCATATGTTGTCAACATACCGAACATCCGCACTGAGCTCTTTGCTTCATCATTTATAATGCGGACTGCTAAGGTATGGAACTCACTGCCCGCGTCGGTTTTTCCCGACACTTACAACCTTGGGATCTTCAAGTTTAGAGTGAATAGGTATTTACTGGGTGCGCGTGATACATCTTTGACTACATCGTCACTTTCCATGAGGTGAGATTGTACTCAAACGCGAAACCAGTTTTTAATAATAATAAAAAAAAACTATTCAAGAATGAGACAGGTTACTCCAAGAAATGCTGGATAACTTGATCCTCAGCATATCCAGAAGGATCTCCGCATGTGTTCGAGCCAGGGGAGGAGTTATATTTTCTTGAATATAAACCTTTTATTAATAAATTGTTGTTAAAGTTTGGTTAAACAGTCTTTTTCTTTCTATAAAATTTCTGTTATAATTACATTATGGTTAATTACTCCATTTTTGTTAACAAAAAATAGTTTTATTTTTTAATTCCAAACAGAATATTTAAAGAAAACAGACAACAAAGTAATTTTCTTGATAAAGTTTAATAAAAAAAATATTTAAGAAAATGTATTTGTATCCAACCATCTAGTTCCGCACTAAGCAACTAAGCTTGTGTTATGGATACAAGATGCTTGATAAACTGCACAAATACATTTTTTATGAATATAAATAAATGAAAACATCCATAATTCGGGAACACATATTTGTATTCATCATAGCGGGATTCGAACGCGCGACCTTTTGATATAGCAGCAGAGTTTCTAACCACGCATCAAACAGGTCGTCGAATATAGGTTTAACAAAGTAGTACATATTTAATAATAGCTAAGAAATTAATTAGTGAATTTGTCTCAGACTAGTGACCACCTGACAGTCTGTATTTTTAAGCCGCCCTCTAGGCCACCGACTTGGCTTAATGACTACCTGCAATATGATATTACGGCCCATACCCTCTCCCAGTGAGCGGTGACTGTGTTCCAAGAGTGGGGACGTGAGCTGTTGATGATGAAGAAATTCATTGTTCAATGGCCTCACCTCCTCGAACCACATGATGGGGAACACGATGTCCGGGAAGTTGGCCACCTGCTTGATGTCCACGACCTGCGACACGGCGAGGTTGATCTGGATGCGCGCGCGCGCCCGCATGGCGATGCCCATCTCCTGCGGAAGACACAGCGAGTACGTTATATACCAGCAAAATGGCGATTGGAGACAACTCTGTATCAGCGTAGGAAATATTGAATTTTAAAGAAAAGTAATAATATAATACGAATACAATGGTAAAAATACATAATGACGTACACAATAGATTAATTATCTAGCTAGTAAATGTGAATTAAGAATAAGTCATTATTTAAATTAGTGCATGCTACTCTCTGCTATGTTGTTGCTGTGCCTTCATAAGGTCCTTATTGATACAGTATACAATAATAACATCAAAACAAAACATTATTTGAGTTTGAGTACTGTGGTTGTTGTCTCTAGTATTAAATATTATTTGGAACACCCTTGGGATATCTCTGACTACCCCATTTTCGGATATGAGTAATATTTACCGGCTGCACGTCGATATATAGTCTGTGGTCCTCGGCGTTGGGTGGCGAGATTCCTTCGACAGCCTCCCGGAGGCTGCTGTCCGCGAGATAAAAGTGAGGGAACGATAGCATTATCGGAGAATCTGTAAATGATAATATCATATAATATTATAATAAGACTGATAAATGGTCCAAATTGCGACTAAACCACAATGCGAATAAAGTTTATACAAAACAAATATTCTTTATTGTACACCAAGAGTAGTGATTATTATCTCATATTATAATAAGACTAATAAATGGTCCAAATTGCGACTAAACCATAATGCGAATAAAGTTTATACAAAACAAATATTCTTTATTGTACACCAAGAGTAGTGATTATTATCTCATATTATAATAAGACTAATAAATTGTCCAAATTGCGACTAAACCATAATGCGAATAAAGTTTATACAAAACAAATATTCTTTATTGTACACCAAGAGTAGTGATTATTATCTCATATTATAATAAGACTAATAAATGGTCCAAATTGCGACTAAACCATAATGCGAATAAAGTTTATACAAAACAAATATTCTTTATTGTACACCAAGATTGTCAGCGAAACCAACGGTTACTGGTTCCAATCCAGCGAGGGGTAAATGTTAGTGTGATAAATATAAATATAAATATCCTTGGACATGCACACAACGCCATCTAGTCCACTTTAAGCAACTATATAAGCTTGTGTTGTGGATACCAGATGGTTAATATACAACATAAATACATTTTTTTTTGTAAATAAATACTTAATGAAAACATCCATAACTCGGATACACATGTCTGTATTCATCATACAAACATATGCGCCTAGCGGGATTCGAACCCGCGACCTTTTGGTATAGTGGTCAGAGTTTCTAACCACTACATCAAACAGGTCGTCAAATCGTCGTGATGAATACGAACATTTATTCCCGAGTCTTGGATGTTTTTATAAATATTTATGTTAATCCGTTATCTAGTATACATAGTACAAACGTTGCTTATTTTGGGATTAGATGATTGGTGTAAGTGTCCGTAATGTTTCTTTATGTTTCTTATGGAGGTCCAATTCATTGCAAATAACAATTTTATTTATAAAAATAAAAATTATGAAAAAATACCATTAATTAATAAAAATATTTTTATTTATATTAAGTTATACCGGATGAGTTTTTTTACCGTAAGGAAAAAAAATATATTAGGTAAGTGAAATAGAAGGTATTGGTATAGGTAGTATAGTTTTTATTTTTCAAAACCTTCATCGAACAAAGTGTTAATTGTGTCATTTGACGGTCGCGTATGTAGCCTAATCCACATAGTTACATCATTCAATTAAATAAATAAAGAAAACTTGAAGAAAATATGAGTACCAAATAAATTTTGCTTGCGATATAATATGTCAAACTCAAACTCAAAGCATTTTATTTCAACGTAAGATACATGATATCATTTTGTTGAGTGTCAATTTAAATCTATTGGAAATAAAAATAGGGCTAAGCATTTTTCGGTCAGTCAGTATGGCCGAGCTACCACCGCTTCGGAAAGGGAAATCATCTGTGGGAAAAGAAGCGGCGCAAGAGACCCACAGGATCATTTTCTTTTCTTTTCTTTTTTTTTATATATAAAAGTATACAACTAATACAATTTTATAATTTTTGGGAGCTGGGCGAAGTATACCAAGCGTTTTTGTCATTCAGGTAGTCACTAATTTTGTAATAACCTTTTTTTGTTAACGTTGTTTTGACATGGTTTTTAAATTGTTTTTCATTTAGATTAATGATATTGATATATATGTGATATGATATATATGTGATAAACTATATGGCTTGTGGTCATATGCCACCCATGTAGCAGCGAAATCTTACCATATTGGCACAGGGACACATTGAACAGGCCGTTGGGCGCGCAGGGCGGGCCGGCCGGACAGAAGCAGCGGTTGTGCTCGTCGCTCGCGAACACGTCTTCGGGCGGGGTGAACCTGAACCCTTGAACCCCAGCCGCCGACTCCACTTCACGCAGGAACCTGAGACAAGGTAGATGGTTAGATCTATACTAATATTAAATGAAAAAGTCTATATGCAAACTGCTGAATTGATCGTATTGATTGGCAGATTGGTAGCCGCGGACCGTGAGAAAGGTAAGATAAAATAACAAGAGTTAAGGTAAGATAAATTAAAGTACGTAAAGATAAGATGGCAAGATAAGATAATGTAAGATAAGATAAGATAAGATGTTTATTTACCAAAAAGGGCCATTGTATAATTAATTATAAATTTACTGTGACATGCACACTAGGCCTGTATCGTGGATGCAAAGATTTTTTACTGGTCATTACAACTTGAACATAGGCTTTTTCTTTTGTCGAGGGAAAAGTTAATCGATATCCTTGTACATTTTCAAGCCAACCTAATGCTTCATAACGATATGAAAGATAGACAATCACCCAACACCTCCGATGGCCCTACATTTGAATGGAGCCCTTCTTTTATGAGGAGCCAGAAAGTGGGTGTGCTGACTCCAATATTGATTTACGGGAGTGAATGCTGGGTATGGCAGAAGAAGAATGAAAGTAGAATTAAATGCAGTGGAAATGATGGTAGCAAGTGGAAGTCTGTGGTCTCTGCCTACCGCTACGGGAGACAGACGTGACTTTATGTGTTTATGAATATATTTTATACGCTCTGGTGGTTATATTATCAATATATGCTGCAAATAGCATCTGTGTTTCTAGTTGTTTTTTATATTGAAGTTATGTTTTGTACGGCTCTTATATTTTTTGGTAATTTATTATACATATATCCGTAGTCGGGGTTTTTATAATTAAAATTTTAAGTTTTTATTATAAGATCAATTTATTTATTATTTCAATTTTTAATGACTTCATGTCTTCCGAAAATTTAATTAATAGGCCTTTTTGTGCCATTAAAGATGCACGCTGTATTCTTCATGTAGCTTTTGTTAATTGTGCAATAAAGAGTATTTGATTGATTAATATGATTAATATTTTAATGCACATTGTTTGGGAATCCTTGCTAGAAACATGTGGTTTGGAATACAATTGCCTGGTCTGGATGTATGTGTTCATAGATCACACCTTAATAGACAATGGGCCGTGTCGGAATTATGGACATCCATCGGCGATCTCTGTGTTCGGAACCGCTCTGGCGAGCGTGCGTGGAACGTTGACTCTCTCTCTGCTCTGTCGTGTAATGCACTTTTGTACTCGATTTGAATAAATAATCAATAAGCTTACAAGGAGTTCCTTAATTCTAAAAGAAACCCACAAAAGCCGCAACAGGCCATATTAACGATCTTGAGATGGAGATCGCGTGTCAGTCTCAGTATGATTTTTTTTTGATACTGTTTTAATATGCAACATATTTTCAAGCGTCAACTTAAGGTCATCTCAATCTTGAGAACGGTTTATTAAGTGAGTTTGGTGGTAGTGGTTAAAAACTCTGATTGCTATACCAAAAGGTCGCGGGTTCGAATCCCGCTAGGGGCATATGTTTGTGTGATACGGACATGTGTACCCGAGTTATGGCTGTTTTCATTTAGATCACCGATAATTTAGACATTCCTAAGTCTCGAACCTAAAACCCAAACACCCCATTGAATCTTGTTGTCCCCTTCCAATTGTTATCGTTCATGTGATAATATAACAAGCTATTGTCTGGTGTTTGAACAATGAATCATGCAGACAATACGGTTCTCAGGCGATGCGCATCGGCCTGGCACGTCTAAATGTAATTAACTGAGGATTTATATCGTTTCCAGTTAGGTAAAGGATTCAACGTTTCCTGGAGACGTGTTATAGTCCAAGGGTCTCCAATAGTCCAGTAAGGATACACTTTTAACTTCCAATAATCTTAAAAGTTCGAATCCCGCTAGGGGGGCACATGTTTGTGCGATGAATACGGATGGACAAATTGATTGAATTATTTGACCAATTTTTTATTTGTAATATTACTTAGTTACTGACTAAATTATTTATTATTACTTAGTTTGTCTCACTATTCATTTTTAACTCTAGATTGTATAATGATTATTATTTAATACTGACTTTCCACCTAATTATTTTTTTAAGAGAATTGTTATGGAAAATGAGAATCTGTAATTGGCATGACTTTGGCTTGTAAATTTTGTGTAATATTTTTTATAATGATGCTGTTGATTCTGTATTATCAATAAAATACAATAAAATAAAAAATAGCGGGAAGCCGCTCGATGCGGTCAGTGCAGGACCGATCGTTGTGGAGATCTTTGTCGTGGTCACCTTTCAATCAATCAAAAAATGCTTTATTTTGTAGGTACACAGGGTACACTTAAAATAGTCAGATTTTACATTTTTTAAGTTACTGCTTGTTTAAAAGGCAATTATCCTCTGAGAAGAACAAGCAAGAAACTCGAGAGGTCGCTCTTTAAAAAAAAAGGTTTTTATATTACAAAATTATAATTTATTATTTTATATTATAATATTTCATTATTAATTGTGAAATAGCCTGGTTATGTGAACGGGCAGGTTATGTCCATGAATATTTATCACCTAAATAATCTGATATTTTATAATATGCTTTCTTAACAAGTTTCTGTTTTATAGTATCTTTAAATTTATTGAGAGGAAGATTTTGTATATCAACAGGAACCTTATTAAAAAAGCGTATACAATAACCCTTTGAATGAATTACTGACTTTGCGGAGGCGACTTATGTGACCTGCAAGTTTATCTTTATTTGTTGTATTGACATCATGTTTATCACTATTTTTCCTAAATGATGCTATATTTTTTTTACGTATATTCGATTTTCAAAAATGTACTGTGACGAAAAGGTTAGAATATTATACTCTTTAAATCTGTGTCTAAGTGACACTGCAGGTCTCAATTGATAAATTGCGCGAACGGCTCGTTTTTGTAAAACAAAGATTGTATTTATATCCGCGGCATTCCCCACAGCAAGATACCGTAAGACATTTTCGGCTGGTGAAGATGATGATTATCTGTGCGGTTTCGGCGCGTAAAAAGATGTCAAACTTACTTGAGCGGTAGCAGCCTGCACAGGTCTTTGTCATACACAGCCAGTGTGTCATTCTTGGTGATATGTGGTGGAAATATGGAGCCGTCCGACCCAGCGATGCTGTTGCACTGGTCGGTGGTCCAATGTGGCAGTTTGTCGCGCATGTTGAACCTCTCGAATATGCCGTACTTGGACATGTCGTCTGCGCCGGTGAACATCGTGACCACGTCTGGTGATGTGGCATTTTTCTGTGGAAGATCCGAGTGTTAATGGAGCACGCGGAGTAGGTGATTTTCGTTAGGTTATATTGGGTCTTTAAGACCTATGAAATTGGAGTATTTTTCCTTCGTTAATCATATGTACCAATTCCTGCGATTTTCAAAGCTATATCCAAATTTCTTTTCTATTTTGGAAACCGGAATATTATTTCAAGGTTTCACATGAAATGTTCGTTTAATTACTGGGCTAAATCACATAATAAAAAAAATTGAACAGAGCTCTTTTCATGTGCTTCCCACAATTATTTCTTAGATACGTTGAAACTTTTATGAAGCGGTTAGTTTTAAAAATTAACGCTGCCTATACTTAACTAAATATTATCCGATAATACACACAAAGTTTCGCTAAATTTGGATTTGCCGTTCCCAAAAAAAAAACAAAAATGTTTGTATGGAGAAAACAGTCTTAATGAAATTCTTCATACAAAACGCCAATTTCATAGGTAAGGACCTAATATTTGGTAACGCCGAGTACGAGAAAGTGGATTTTTTATGCACAAGTGTGGAAATAAATATTTATATACAAGGTGAAATTTAATTCGTGTAATTATTGTTTACTGGTGACTATACTTCTGATTACGAACAACTTTTCACACCCTTAGTAATAGTTGAATTGAGTCGAAAATTGTTGCAAAGTCGTGTAAGAATAGCTTCTTTGTATGGGTGATCGAATTTTTTTTTTATCGAATTCTACTATAGTTCCTCGGGCAAAGTTGTTCGTGAAGACGTTGAATACATTATCGTCCTTTTGGATTCGCAGTAATCGGGTAAAAAAAATATATATTTTTTATATGCACAATGGGTTAGCTGAGATCTCAATCACACCTGATGTTAAGTGAAGATGAGGCCGAAAGTGTACTGACCCGGAAACACCATCTTATTTGGGGGATTGGGTATCTTATCTCTGACAACCGGAACACAACAATGCTAGTAACATTATTGTTTGGCGGCAACCTTTTTGAAAAACTGTATACATAGCCGATTAAGTGGATTTCTTAGTGCCGTATTAAATCGATATTGAGATTGAGATCACGTCTCAGTCTCAATATTATTTTTTTATACATACATACATAAAGTCACGACCTTTATCCCAAATGGGGTGGTCAGAGATATCCCAAATATTAGCGTTTGGGTGTTCCAAACATTAAAGATTAATGATTGAAACAGCATCCACGGTACACCTTAAAATTTTTACAGAAATGCACACGTGACGGGGGGTGAGCCCATCGCCGTTGAAACGTGCATATCTATGGATGTGTTTGGTGGAAAGTCCCTCAGTCGCCTTTTACGACACCCACGGGAAGAGATGGGTTGGTTCTATTCTATTTGAGTGCCGAAACCACACAGCATTTGTGGTTTTCTTTTATATTGTTTTCATATGCTACTATACCGAAAGGTCGCGGGTTGGAATCCCGCTAGGAGCATAATGTTTGTATGATGAATACAGACATGTGTTCCCGAGTTTCTCATTTATACATGTATTTATTTACAAAAAAAAAGTGTATTTGTGTAGTTTATCAACCATCTGGTATCCATAACACAAGCCTAGATGCTTACTGTGGACCTAGATGGCGCTGTGTGTATGTGCAAAGATATTTATTATTATTTATTATATGCAACAAATTCTCAGGCGTCAACGTAAGGTCATCGCAATCTTGACCACAGTATATTAATATGGGCCTTATAAAGTCAAAGTCAAGTCAAAGTCAAAAAATATTTATTTCGTAGGATAAAGATTATCACTTGAAAACGTCACATTTTTTATCTTAATATTAAAATTATTGACATTATTGCTCATTCGCAAAGCAGATTCCCCAGAGAAGAACAAGCAAGAAACTCAAGGGTTGCTCTTTTAAATAAGTTTGGGTTACAATTATATTACATTGTATAATTAGGCTGAATATCGCCGAGCGGTCTATGTCCATGCTTGCTTATCATCCAGATAGTCAGAAATTTTATAATAGCCTTTGGTAAATAATGTCTGTTTTATGATGGTTTTGAATTTATTTAAAGGTAAATTTTGAATGTCCACTGGAACCTTATTATAAAAGCGTATACATTGCCCCTTAAATGACTTAGTGACTTTGTGTAAACGGCTGGCATGAACAGCAAGTTTATTTTTATATCTGGTATTTACATTATGTATATCACTATTTTTCTTAAACGATTCTATATTTTTTCTTATATACATTAAGTATTCGTAAATATATTGCGATGCTAATGTTAATATATTAATTCCTTAAAATTTATTCCTAAGAGACACTCTGGGGCCCAGTTTGTAAATCGCGCGAACCGCTCGTTTCTGCAGCTCGTTTATGATTAACCAAAGGCACTTACCCCATAGAAAAGTCCGAACTCCTCATAAGGAAGCTTCTGTTCCTTCGGCACCACGTCTTTAGCGAGTTTTAGAAGCGGATCCTCGTAGCCCCAGAGGAGTTGACCGACGGACACTTCCACGAAGGGCTTGATCTTGAGGATGTCCATGATGGAGGCCATTGCGAGGCGGAGGAAGCGGGCTGCGTGCTTCGATTGTGACGTTGCACTCTGTAAGGGAATTGAGAAGGATTAGTTTATTGTTCGTTCCATCATTAGGAGGGGATTTGAGCATGGGCGAATGTAAAAGTGAATTAATATGAATACGTCCTTTCTTGTTCTTTCTCTCGTTAGGAGAGGGCCTGGGCCAGGGCTGGCCAATCATATACATTTCGGTGAGTGTGCGATGGAATTGCACGATCTTATTCCACCGTCCCCTTTCCATCTTCGGACAACCAGGCGCGGGGAGGGTTTCCATCCATATGTTGTCAACATACCGAACATCCGCACTAAGCGCTTTGCTTCATCATTTATAATGCGGACTGCTAAGGTATGGAACTCACTGCCCGCGGCGGTTTTTCCCGACACTTACAACCGTGGGATCTTCACGTCTAGAGTGAATAGGCATTTACTGGGTGCGCGTGATACATCTTCGGCTACATCGTCACTTTCCATCAGGTGAGATTGTAGTCAAACGCGAAACAAGTTTTTAATAAAAAAAAAAAAAAATCATCTAGTACAGTTAAAGGACAGCTTTATGTAACTTGTATGGCGGCATTTCGTTCTAACTATGCTCAAGCGCAGATCTACGCTTGAGCAACATTCTCAAATATGGGCTTTAGTCTTCTCAAGATTTTTTTGATTTATTCTGTATATAAAAAGAAATCTTAATTTATCCAATGATGGCGCTACTGGACGGCATAAGCATTCTTAACCTCTCAAATATGGCGCGACATGAATCGCTTTCTATGCGAGGGTAGGCCATAATCCCCACGCTGTCATACCTAACCCTAGTTAGTTAGCGAGTTTTAAGAGCCGGTATTTAATAATCATGTTCACTATTTCACACATTAACACGTCTCATTAACTGAAGAATTAACCTTACGATATAGAACCAAGGTACGAATACAATCTCGCTTCCCAGGTAACATGTCATTGGCGGTAATTGCTTAAGCTTTGAACTTTGGCCGACGAGGTTATTCTTAATTGTCCTGTGATTTAACATAATTTAAATAATGATATTTATAATTAGTTTTAATTTTAATCAATCAAATACGGCATGCGCTGTCGTATGCTAAATATATACAGGGTGAATTTAGATGTGTAATTCTTATTAACTGGTGACGTCACTCTCGATTACGAACTAATTTCCCGAAGGAACTTTTGTCGAATTCGATCAAAAAAATTTCGATTATCAATACAAACTATTCTGTAACCACCTTTAGATGAAATTAATTTATTCCACAGTCATGGATGTTTCTATAAATATTTATGAATGTTTGTTTATCCGTTATCTAGTATACATAGTACAAACTTTGCTTAGTTTGGGACTAGATGATTGGTGTAAGTGTCCGAAATATTTATTATTCTTCATTTATTATTAAAATATAACTTTATAAAATTCAATACAAATACTCTTTATTGCGCAAAATAATTTGCAATATTTTTTGATGATAATAATACAACACAATTAGGCGGTCTTATCACTAAAAGCGATCTCTTCCAGACAACCCACAGCCATGGGACATTTGTAGGTAGCAAAACAGGTAGGGTGCACGATACTACCAACTAAAGAAATAATTATAGATAAATAAATAATAATAAATGCATAAATATAATAATAATATCATATTAATAGACTTAATAAATAAATATATATATAAATAATATATAGTATAACACAATAGCTAGAAGCTCTTATAGATAGTCAACTAATGTTCACGAGGCGGGAGTTAACGAAATGAAAAAAGTCAGAGACCTAAGTAGTGGTTTTTGACTTAATGTTAATAAATGGAAGACAGGTGACCCAAATTAAGTAATCCCTGTGTTTTAGGACACCTCTTTGTTAAGATGGTGCGTGACAGCAGATGCAACGGGAGTACAATAGGTAAGTTATTCCACCATCGCCATTTCACCTTCCGACTACTAGGCGTGGGGAGGGTGGTCCTAGCCCCCCCTGCACGTTGCCTGAGGGTCGCGGGCGGCTACATCTCGGTGCGATGTAGTCGTCGGACGCGGCCCGGGAGAGGATGACACCCCCCAGAGCGACCGGGGGGGGTGTCGTCGCATCGGGCCCTGTCGCGCCTCATACCGCCCGCTGATCGCGGTGTGAGACTCGACAGCGCCCCCCGTGGAGGACGCGCTAGCCGCCCTCCAGGAACGGGCCTCCCCTTGTGCTGGGGGGCCTGGAGCCGCTTATGCGTTCCCAGGTCCTCCCTACTGCCGAAGAAGGTCGCCGCGGGGTTTTAGTGGGTATCCCTCCCTTCAGGGAGGGGAGTCCCACATACCGTCTCGCCGTCCCCCAGGCGAGCGGTACGCGTCAGGCTTATCCCCGCGTCAAAATAAAAAAGGCGTGGGGAGGAATTCCACCCATATGTAGATTCGCAATAAGCTGTTCGATTCTTCATTCATAATGCGAACAGCCAAGGCTGACTCAGCTATACACAGAGTCTTCTTTATCTATGATTATAATTTATATCCCAAAAAAACTGTGCATAAATAGTGCCACCGAATTATACAAGTCCCATAAATGGTGCTTAAAGAACAACGAAGTTATTTAGATGTCCTTGTGAAAAGTGTGTGAAATGAAATGAAATGAAAATGAAATGAAAATCATTTATTCATGTAGGCAATACAATATGCACTTATGAACGTCATTTGTTTTTTAAAACTACCACTAGCTCGGAACGCGACCACTACTGAGAAGAGCTAGCGAGAAACTCAGAGGGTTTGTCTCTTTTCAATAAATTTTATATATCGTGTAGAGGAGCCGTTTAATCCCATGGATTACTTTCATTAATATAGTCTGAAATTTTGTAATATCCCTTTTTATATAATTTTTGTTTTATAATAAGTTTAAATTTATTAAGCGGAAGATTCCGTATATCCATGGGAACCTTGTTGTAGAAGCGCACACATTGAACTCTGTATGACTTACTAACTTTACTAAGTCTACTAAAAGGTACAGCTAATTGATTTTTGCTCCTTGTATTGACATTATGTCGGTAACAATGTTTTTCGAATGAATATATATTTCTCTTAACATATACAAGATTTTCATATATATATATTGTGACGAAAATGTTAAAATATTAATTTCTTTAAATATTTGTCTTAATGTATCTCTTGACCTTAATTTATAAATTGCACGAATAGCTCGTTACTGTGAGACAAATATGCTATCTGTATCAGCAGCGTTTCCCCACAGCAAGATACCATATGACATCAAGCTGTGAAAGTAGCTGAAGTAGACTAAGCGCGCAGTTTCAATAAGTATCACAGATATTTCGAATTTTCTTAACAGCATATGCGGCAGAACTGAGTCTTTTCATTAGTTTTTTAATATGTGAACCAGTCTCTGTGTTGATGTGATCATATGCTAGTGTATTTGTGTGTATCTTATGTTCGAGAGAATGTAGCGGGATTCGAACCCGTGACCTTATGGTATAGCAGTCAGGGTATGCAACCCCTACACCAAACAGGTCGTCCTGCCAAAAAAATATGGCATATTAGCTAAGCGAAATAGAAGGTCTTGGCATAGGTAGTTTATTTTTATTTTTTTCAAAACCATCATCGAATAAAGTGTTGTGTCATTAGACGGTCGCGTTTACTTCACATAATAATATCATTAAATTACATAAAAAAAAATTGGATAAAATACGAGTTCGTCGTCGTCGAATACGAGCGTCTTGACTGTTGCCATCCATTATTTTCTTTGTTTGGTGTCACATATATTGTATATGTATGTATGATAATTTATCACTATAATATGTAGGTATATTTTACACTGTCATTGCATGTAAGTTGATGTTCATATCTAACGTATGTATGTTTATATCTATTGCTTGGTATCTATTATTTTATATATATATATTTTAAATCATTGGTGCACAAACCTACTTGCTTTTATCCCGTTCTACTTTTTTCCCCTCTACCCAAAGGTTGTCTGGTAGAAATCGCTTAATAGCGATAAGACCGCCTGGTTGTACAATTATAATTTTTTTTTGAAGCTATATTAAGAAGTGTATTGTAGAATTTTGTGCAATAAAGTGTACTTGATTGATTGATTGATTGAGTTCCAAATTTTCGCACGATAGGAACCGAACCCTACGAATTCCGCCAGTCGCATATCAATCTCCCGCCGGCGCGTGCATCGATGATAGTTTTGACTATCTTATCATACTTATTTGAGAGTAAAGGATTTTTGAACCTAACAGGTATATTTATAATGGAGTTAAGTTTATTCGTTAGGCAAAATATGTCATCATTTAATAAGGTCTCTGATGTCGTAATTAGTCGAAACTTGAGGGATATGGATCGTTTGGTCTTGCCCAGAATAGCATGCATGATAATGGACAAAAGTACATATGTGACAGCCATACGAGTGTATAATAGGATCCCCCTTTAAATTGAAGGTTTAAAGGAACCTCAATTTAAAAAAAAACTTTATAGATTTGGCTGGTAAATAACGTATTTTATAGTCTTAAGGAATTTTATTCTAAAAGAGCACCATTTACATAATTATTATTTATACTTTGACATTTTTATAGCAATGCAAATGTTAGATTTTATAATATTATAATTAATTTTAGTTCTTATGCATGAAAATTAATATTGTACGCCTGTTAGAGGTAAGGACTGTCGAACCAATGCAATAAAATACCACAGTTCTACAATGAATTGATTTCGATTCTGATTTGAAAAAAAAAACAATTAAACTACCTATGCCAATATCTTCTATTTCACTTACCTAATATGCCCAATTTTTTTTCCTTACGGTCAAAAACCTCATCCGGTATATTACGGCTGCATATCGACGTCTTTAGGGTGATGCCACATGAGGCGTAGCGGCGCCGATGCGCCGTTCATATACGTAGCTCATTGCTGCCCGCAGTGGTGTCAGTGGATGCTGGCCAGCGGCTTTAGACGGCAATGAACTACGTACATCAACGTAGCACCGTATGGCCTGACCGTTACACAGTATTAATATCCTCTTCGATCAGTTTGTAAGGACAACCTTGTCAATGCAGCTTATAACTGAACTCAATGCCAGCTGGCGTCAAGGCAAATTGGATCTTTAGGAAGTGTGTACAACAAGTAATTACCTACCTGCCTGGTTAACCTTTTGACTCACCTACTCTTTATAATCACGGAAAACAAATCGACAGTCGATTACAATGTGGTCTGCATTTTCTTTGGTCTTTATTTTCTATTTTAAAAGGTTCATCTTATATTTACTACACTATTTCCTTAAACTACTTTTGAGGATTTACATTAATTTTGTAATGAATGAATTTAATATTGGGTCTTTACCTATGAAATTGGAGCTTTTTTTTCTTCGTTAATCATATGTACCAATTCCTGCGATTTTCAAAGCTATATCAATAACAAAAGTTTGTAACTGTATTTTCTTTTCTGTTGTGCAATAAAATGTATTTGTATTGTATTGTATTGCATTGTATTTTATTGTTTTGTAGAAGTTTGTTTTTAAAAGTATTTTAACTAGCAATCCGCCCGCGGCTCCTCCTTGGTGGAATAATCGCAAAATTTTTTTTATCCCATGGGAACTACTCACTATATCGGAGTAAAAAATAGCCTATGTCTTATCCAGGGTATATTCTACTTATATACCAAAATTTCATCCAAATCCGATCATCCGTTTCGCTGTGATTGAGCCACAAACGAACAAACATGCAAACTTTCGCATTTATAACATAGGTTCTACACTCAAAATCAAAATCAAAATCAAAATCAAAAAATGCTTTATTTTGTAGGTACACAGGGTACACTTAAAATAGTCAGATTTTACATTTTTAAAGCTACTGCTTGTTCAAAAGGCAATTTTCCCCTGAGAAGAACAAGCAAGAAACTCGAGAGGTCGCTCTTTTTAAAAAAAGGTTTTTATATTACAAAATTATTATTTTATATTATAATATTTCATTATTAATTGTGAAATAGCCTGGTTATGCGAACGGGCTGGTTATGTCCATGATTGTTTATCATCTAAATAATCTGATATTTTATAATATGCTTTCTTAATAAGTTTCTGTTTTATAGTATCTTTAAATTTATTGAAAGGAAGATTTTGTATATCAACAGGAACTTTATTGAAAAAGCGTATACATAACCCTTTGAATGAATTAGGGTTCACAGTTCTACAATAAATTGGGACTAGATGATTGGTGTAAGTGTCCGAAATATTTATTTTATTTTATTTATTTTATAATATTAGTTAGATTAGATAGTATAAAAAGTCGGTCAGTAAGTCAAATCAAGCTTCCAATTTAGGAAGGTGATTTGAAACAGTCGATATATATATCGACATATTTACTATCGACCTACGTTACGCCCACGATAAATAACGGTAGCAGCACTACGCGAAAATTATCATAAACAGTTATGTGAGCAATAATTTTAAAATGGAATGAGCAAGAGTCGAGTTCAATACTCGGTGGTCGATTTGTTAGTCAACTCACCTCGGAATGACTTATTAGACGTGGACATATATTTATTTGACACTACACTATAGCAACAACAATATTAATAAAAACAAGAATATTATCACAATATACAGAAACAGATTTTGAAATGCGGTGAGTAATAAAGCGTCGGGTTCATTCCAATAGTCAAGGATTTGCAACTTTATTAACAATATTTTTATGCACAACGGGTCAATACTTCGAAAAAGAAATCAAAAATATTTTATTCAATGTTGGATACGAAAATATCACTTATTGAAGGTTAACATGTTATTTGTTAAAATTAAATTTAACACGGTTAGCTACGGTTAGCACTTGACCTCAATCACACCGGATATTAAGTGAAGATGAGGCTGAAGGTGGAAGCGTACTGACCCCATGAAACCCCATATTATTTGGGAGACTGGCTATCTCTGACCAACAGAACACGATAATGCTGTTTGGCGGCAGACTTAGAAGGTGATAGCTAGTCAGGTGGACATTTAAAATGCCCTACCACCAACCAAACCAAGTACTAAATACCCTGCGATCTCCGAATAGTAAACCACATATTGTTTATATTGAGCAATTGGATGTTAGATAATTCCAATTAAGTACTGTATGAATCACTCGATTAGCGAGGTTAAGTAATATCTGGTCCCATTGGGTGACCACACCAGATTTCAATACGCGTGTTTCCATGTTTTCCAATAGTCGGGCCCGGCAGGGGCGACTGAAAAACTGACTGTCTGGGACATGGTGGATTATGGCCCATACCGGGCTCTCAGTAAGAGGAGTCCAGCTAGTTGGTACCTGGCTGAATCATCCCAGAGGTGACAGCAGTATTCCATGCACGAGCGGACCTGAGCCGGGTAAAGCACCAAAAGTTGCTTTGGTGTGAAATATCGCCTGACTTATAACGCTACTCACATATAAAAGACATCAACGACAACTCCAACCTATTTTCAGTGTTTGTTTCAAGGCTTGTTTATATTTAACGATTTATTTTTAAATCTAAATCACCGTCAAGTACAAAGGAGTTTTATTTAGGTTTGGCTCAACCTTTATGTTAAGCCCACTTTTGACAATTATTATTTTAAACGAGTATCATTATGATCCATACAATTACTATACACCACCGTACAACAAGATCTTTATAGAATACACACTTATGGTTGTTATTGAAAATTTTTGCACTAGTACCCTACCCTCGCTTTCTCTCGCAGGGCACTAGCTGAAAATCAGTGTCTTACTGCTATAGGTGAGGATCCACACTGAGCGATGGACCATTTGTGGTACAGATACACATACAACTCTATTATAAGTTGTAACAGTTGTACTTAATTTTTGTTTTTATTTTTATTACTGTGAAATAAGGCTACATTTCGTAAGAATAACACCAAGCAGAATATTTTTGTATGTGTTTCTGTAATATACAAATAAACGCTTTATCTATCTATCAATCTAACCTTAACCTTAAAACCGGTTTATGGGCTTTGAATCAATTAAGCGGTTTTTTACTATTTTCATTTCGCTCTTACCGATGACGCCGTCTTTATCACTGCAAACGATGTCGACACGTGCTTTGTCTATCTGGATTAAACCGGTTTACACAATACAATACAAATACTTTTTATTTCGCAAATAATTTACGATAATTTTTGATGATAATAGAACACAATTAGGTAGTCTTATCACTAAAAACAATCTCTTCCCGACAACCCACAGCTATGGGAAACTTGTAGATGGAAAAACAGGTAGGTGCACAACATTACCAACTAAAGAAATAATTATAGATAAGTGTACATAAAAATAATAATCATATCATTAATAGAATTTTTTAAATCCCTACGGGTTAGCTCTTGACCTCAATCACACCTGATGTTAAGTGAAGATAAGGCCGAAGGTGGTAGCGTACTGACCCGGAAACCCCATCTTATTTGGGGGACTGGCTATCTTATCTCTGACAACCGGATCACAACAATGCTATTAACATTGCTGTTTGGCGGCAGATTTAGATAAAATGATGGTAGCTAGCCAGGCGGACATTTAATATGCCCTACCACCAACCAAACCGAGTACTAAATATGTACCCCGCTGGGGATCGAACCCGCGACCTCCGAAACGTAAACCCAATGTTGTTTACATTGAGCCACGGAGGCGGTTATGTAATTATTATGTAGTATATCAACCATCTAGTATCCACAACACACGCCTAGGTGGCGCTGTGTGTATGTCTAAGGATACTTATTATTATGTAATTTTTTTACATTACATATCTGTACAAGCTAGCAAAATACTTCAGAGCCTCCTAATTTTCGAAATCGATTAAAAACTGTAACAATTCTCAGTTGTATTATTGTATTGTATTGTATATTGTATTAGGACATGGCTTCAGGCGTCTATGGCCCGTATTAATAAACCGTTCTCAAGATTAAAAACAGTCTTGTGACCGGTCTCAAGTAAACGTGTTGATTAATAAACCTTACTTGGGACCTGAAACGCACGTGCATACTCAAGCAGTACTCACTTGAGAGGTGCGCGTATTTATAAACGAAACTGAAGACTATCATTCATTCGCCGCTGAGGCGAATACTTGAGAAGTGATCTCAGCTGAGTAGACCTCAAGATTGGTTTATAAATTAGCACGGAGCTTGAGATAGCGTCAACTGCTTAAGACGCATCTCGGGTGATACAGCCTCAAGACTTGTATTATATGCCTATGAGCGTCTGCTAATTTAGCTGCTGTCTTCGTTTTAATTGGTTGAGGCAATCGCCACACCGCCATCTTGCATTGCTTAGCGAGATAACAGCCGTGAAATATTACAAAATTATATTAACATAACATAAAATGAAAAGAGAATGCTCGATATTGCTCAAGCGCGCGAATGCCGAACAAAAAGTAAGTATTCCAAAAATTCATTCTTTCTCAATTTCACTTGACCTCAATCAGAATTGATTTTAAGTGAAAATGAGACCGAAATAGAAGATCAGCGTAAGCCTTGTACATTTATAGGATTCATTATCCCAAACGGGGTGGTCAGAGATGTTATATATGTTAGTTATTAAAAATAAAAGGACAACAGTGGTGTCGATTCGGATGTACAACGAACTAACTAAATTTAAAGCAGATACATCCTTTTCTAACACTATTAACATGAAAGGGACGACTATAAATTAAGGCCTGTCAAATTAAGTTAAGAGCTGTCAAAACAAGTCGCTCCATAGTATTTTAATCGTGACGTCGCTAGGTGTACACCTAATATTGATAAAGAAGTGCTTGTTTTGATTCTTTTACTTAATTTGACAGGACTTAATTATATGTCGTCCTTTTCATGTATTAGTGGTTAGAAAAGGATACATATAATTTAAATTTAGTTAGTTCGTTGTACATCCGAATCGACACCATTGATCCTGTGGGTTTCTTGCGCCGCACCTTCCCAGAGATGATTTCCCTTTCCGAAGCGGCAGTAGCTTGGACATAGCGACTGACAGATAAATGCAATAAGCTCATTTATTATTTCCAGTAGATTTAAAATGATATTCAACAAATGATATCATATAACTTAAGTTGAAATAAATGCTCGAAGTTTGAAGCACTGTCATTAATCGACATTTAACAAGAAAGGAAGTTGTATTTTCGAATTATTATCTTTAATTGTAGTGAGACCTTCCGTCGAGCCAAACTTGAGGTCGTGATCAACAGGAAGTAAGTACTCCATAGGATTTAATTATAAGTCAGCGAATATGTGCAGTATAAGGGATAACTGAGAATTGGCTTGTAATCTAATTTACGGTGAAATCGCGTATTTTTAAAAGACATAAATAAATAACCTTGGAAAATAAAAATTTACAATGATATATTGAATTAATGTGCTGTGTGGTATCGGCACTCAAATAGAATAGAACCAACTTGTCTCTTCCCGTGGGTGTCGTAAAAGGCGACTAAGGTACTTTCCACCAAAAACATCTATAGATTTGCACGTTGGTTGGTGGTAAGGCATTTTAAATGTCCGCCTGGCTAGCTACCGCCGTCCTATCTAAATCTGCCGCCAAGCAGCAATGCTAATAGCATTGTTGTGTTCCGGTTGTCAGAGATAAGATAACCAGTCTCCCAAATGTGTTGGGGTTTCCGGGTCAGTACGTTTCCACCTTCGACCTCATCTTCACTTAACATCACGTGTGATTGAAGTCAAGTACGAACTCGTTGTGCATAAAAAAATTATAGTCGAGTAAACAAAGCAACCTGTTATGTGCATGTGTGCTATGATATTACATAATCATTAATTATTGGAAACTGTTTTGGCTTATGTATTGTATTTTTGTTACAAACATATTGTATCAATATTACCTAGCTGTTTGTTTTCCAGAAATAAATAAATATATTGCTCGTTTCCAAACAAAATACTTACGAAGTATTAGATTAGGTCTTATTAAATAGGTAACTGATAAACCATACAATTAGAACCCACATCTAAATCCCATATCCTCATACGTCAAAGTGTACACTACACAGTACGCTTCCACCTTCGACCTCATCTTCACTTAACATCAGGTGAGATTGAGATCAAGTACGAACCCGTCGTGCATAAAAAAAAATTATATGAATAAAATTTCACCCTGTAGATTTATTGTCTTTTATTTCAATTGGTCAAAGTAATTGCGCCTAGGTCTTCTCTTTCCTTCAATGTAGTGTCGTACCAAGAGATTAAATCGAGGGCGATAAGCAGAGAGACATGCTCATTACTCCAAGGAAAAGAGCATAGCTCTTAAATTGAACAAGAAAATATATGTTTTTATATAGTTTGCTGCATAACAATATTGATTGTACGGAAATGGTGAATGAAATTAATTACAATTTACCTAGTCGTTCTCTAAGATTAAGGGAATTATACCCACATCGCTTGTTTGCGTTTAACATAAGCAGAACGCATGCAGGGGAGTGCCCCCCTGTGTCGACTGACACTAAATATCTAACGGATGTGGATATATTCTTTTTGTCTAAAAACCAATATAAGAAACAGTGTTTGGAAGTCCTGTCGGTGATATTGGTCCTGTCATATTGGTGATACTTAAGATTTAAATTAAGTGGTTCGGATTGCTTTTCTTAGTTGGTTACACAATGACCTCCATTGTCTACATATAAGATTATAAAACATAATTGTATTGTGTAGCTGTTTTAGTTGTCCTGAATAAAATAAAATAAGAAAAAATATTATTGCGCGTGTAAAGCATGTGGCAGTTCATACTCTTAATGTGATGCGTGACCGGTCATTGCACCCAACTAGGGCCGAGCGCTACTACATAGTGAATAATAAAATCGCTACCTACAGGGACTCGTGACAATCTTGTTTTCTTGTGTTTAACACGTCATATGCAAGGTAATATCCGTGTTCTTTCAGGCAGAGAGGAATTGTACTAATATGGTAAACTGAAAATCTGGCAAGTTAAGAATAAAAATATTAACTTAATCATTTCATTAATTTGATAGATTTCTTAAAAGAACTTAAAAGGTAAGTACTACGTACAGAACAACTAAAGCATGTGTGTGCTGCAGTACGACAAATGGGTCACAGCTCAGTGTGTGAGATTGTCCAAAAAACAAAACACTGATTTTCAGCTATTACCCGAGGAGAATCATAGGTACAAGTGCAACATAAATAAAAAAAAACAATGCTGGATTAGTGTAAATGATAATGTGAGTACAGTATAGAAATAAAGAAATGTGTTGTATGTATGAGTTGTTGAGTGATAGAAACCTACATCAAATATAAATTATAGAACAACGTACACTAACCTCACATGTAAACCTTAACAATTTTAATTTATTTAATAATAAATACCTATCATAATTAGCGGATTCAATAAATGATATCATGCATTTTACGTTGAATTAAATGCTTGACGTTCGAAGTTCGCAGTCAATAGGAAATAATTTTGTTTTTTTTTTTTTTTTAATTGAATGATTTATTTGAAATCACAGCCATAATTACAAATTTAAAATGTATGGAGTAATATGTGCGAGTGTATGTGTGTATGAGTTGAGTGTATGTGTACACAATTACCTAATCTATGTCAGAATAGAATGGAATGGAATGGAATTGAATGGAATGGAATGGAATGGAATGGAATGGAATGTAATGGAATGTAATGGAATGTAATGGAATGTAATGGAATGTAATGGAATTGAATGGAATGGAATGGAATAGGAATGGAATTGAATGGTATTGAATGGAATTGAATGGAATGGAATGGAATAGGAATGGTATTGAATGGAATTGAATGGAATGGAATGGAATGGAATGGAATGGAATGGAATGGAATGGAATGGAATGGAATGGAATGGAATGGAATGGAATGGAATGGAATGGAATTGAATGGAATGGAATTGAATGGAATGGAATAGGAATGGAATAGGAATGGAATAGGAATGGAATAGGAATGGAATAGGAATGGAATAGGAATGGAATAGGAATGGAATAGGAATGGAATAGGAATGGAATAGGAATGGAATAGGAATGGAATAGGAATGGAATAGGAATGGAATAAGAATGGAATATGAATGGAATAGATGATTACATTGCATTCGTAATAGTAGGTTTCTCACAGTCATGCAAATATGTCGCTGGATATAATTCAACACAAATTATAATACTTTTACAGTTACTTAATTAATACTAAACCTTTCAGCAATTTATAACATGTTGTCCAATATTAATGTTAAATTATTTCATAATATAAATTATAATTATTATTACACATACAATGTTAAAATAAAGTAAGAGAATTTTAAGTAAGTCAATTATATGTCAAAGTAGATGAAATGAAATGTAATCCCAGTATATATTATGTCAATATATTCATTTTCATTTCTATTCCAATGTACACTCAGATCAGCCATATTTAACCGCATGCCAATTTTATCGACAGGGCTAAATCATATAATTCACTTAACAATCTTATCATATTCAGTTAATAATAACAAGTCAAAACAAAGCGTTCAAACTAAACGACAATCAAACAACAATCAGTGCTTTCAATACTGTTGATTTGAACTGATTACGACTCAGATTGTATTAAGTCTAAAGTTGTCATTCATCCAATTACACACAACACTTCGTTTAGAAACTGCCAAGCTGACCGTTGCAAAGAAACCACGACATTACGGCAGCACTTACCTGAGGTGGTCAGGTGGAAAGCTGGCCATTCGCGCGTGGGGTCAGACGGTATGGAAACCACGAGGTCAGAATGGTGCAATGAAGAAAATTTTCAAAGATTGCGCTAGCATAACTAGAACTGAGCTTGCTGTAGATCGATTGGGATGTGAAAAGGCGACTAAAGAGCTTTCCATCAAAAATCATCTATACAGGGTGAAATTTAATTAATGTAATTCATGTTTACTGGTGACTCCAATCCTGATTATGAACAACTTTCCCCAAGGAATCATAGTCGAATTCGATCTAAATATATTTGATCTAACTAATGTTATTTATCAGGTCCTTACCTATGAAATTGGCGTTCTGTAGGTGAAGAATTTCATTAAGACTGTTTTCTCCATACAAACATTTTTGATTATTTTTTTGGGAACGGCAAATCCAAATTTAGCTAAACTTTGTGTGTATTATCGGATAACATTGAGTTAAGTATAGGCAGCGTTAATTTTTAAAAGTAACCGCTTTGTAAAAGTTTCAGCGAATCTAAGAAATGATTATGGGAAGCACATGAAAAGAGCTCTGTTCAAATTTTTTTTATTATGTGATTTAGCCCAGAAATTAAAAAATATTTCATGTGAAACCTTGAAATAATATTCCATTTTCCAAATAAAAAACAAAATTTGGATATAGCTTTGAAAATCGCAGGAATTGGTACATATGATTAACGAAGAAAAAAAAACTCCAATTTCATAGGTAAAGACCCAATATAAATGCGAAATTTTGGATGTTTGTTTCTTGCTCAATCACGGCGAAACGTGTGTATGGATTTGGATGAAATTTGGTATATAGGTAGAATATATCCTGGATAGGATATTTTATACATAGGATATTTTTTATCCCGATAAAGTGAATAGTTCCCGCGGGATAAACAAATTTCCGCGATAAAGTTATTTTACGCAGGCGAAAGCTAGTATTTTTTTTTTCTATGGTTAACTGGATACGCATTTGACCACAATCTCACCTGATGGGAAGTGATGATGTGGCCAAAGATGAAGCACGCGATCTCAGTAGATGCCTATTCACCCTGCTCTTGAAGATCGCAAGGTTGTAGGATTCAGGAAAGACTGACGCCGGAAGGGAGTTCAATGCCTTGGCTGTTCGCATTATGAATGAAGAATCGAACCGCTTAGTGCGAATGTTCGGTATTAGCCAAAAGTAAACCATTCTGCAACCACCTTTAGTATTGAAATCGAACAATTTTCGCTTGAATCCGTCTATGGTTCCTAGTGAAAAGCTGTTCGTAATCAGGAGCGGAGTCGATAATTGCTGGACTTCCATATTAAAGGTGATTTTATAATGGTTTACTTTGTATTCGAAAATTTTTTGATCGAATTCGACTATGGTTGCTTGGGGAAAGTTGTTCGTAATCAAGAATGACGTCACCACTTAATGGGAATTGCACGAATTCAAATTCACCCTGTATAATTGCACGTTTTGACGGCGAAGGGTTCACCCGCTTGTCAAGTGTGCATTTCTGTGTATTTCGAAAGATGAACCGTGGATGTTGTTTCAATCATTAAAGTTTCAACGTTTGGAACACCCAAACGCAAAAGTTTGGGATATCTATGACCACCCATTTGGGATAATGGTCGTAACGTTATTTATGTATGTAATGAAGTAACCTTAATGATTCAATTGTGTCGATTAGTTTCAAAATTAACAATATTCTTTTTACCATGGCATAAGTACTTGTTTCTTCCTCCCAATGACGTCAAGAGCACACTCAAGTTTATATTAAGCTGCAGAAACCTGTCACTTAGTATTCGAGTTACGTGGACTGCAATAAAAATTGCAATGCGCGTGAGCAGCTCTCGGGTCCGGTTAGCGATGCGCTGCGGGACGGAACCGAAGTATAAACATGTATCGTAGCGACACTATAATCATTAGACTATATAAAATGATAGCAATGTGTGTTTAAAAACATATTTTGCATATCAGAGGCGCCGTGTTGAATTATTTACCATAAAATGTGTAAGCTTACATATTTTTTGGTAAATAATTGTTAGCAACTCTGACCACTATAATAATAATAAATAAATATCGTTACACATACACACAGCGCCATCTAGTTCCACAGTAAGCAACTATAGGCTTGTGTTGTGGATACCAGATGGTTGATATACTACATAAATACATTATAAATGAAAACATCCATAACTCGGCTACACATGTCCGTATTCATCACACAAACATATGCCCCTAGCGGGATTCGAACCCGCAACCTTTTGGTATAGTGGTCAGAGTTGCTAACCACTACACCAAACAGGTCGTCAAAACCTATACTATACCAAACCAAACAAAACTATACCAAAAGGTTGCAGGTTCGAGTCCCGCTAGGAGTATTTGTTTATGTGATGAATACGGACATGTGTACCCGAGTTATGGATGTTTTCATTTATAATAAGTATTTATTTACAAAAAAAATGTATTTATGTAGTATATCAACCATCTGGTATCAACAACACAAGCCTATAGTTGCTTACTGTGGAACTAGAGGGCGCTGTGTGCATGTCTAAGGATATTTATTTATTATTATTATTTGCGAATGTTGACGTGTCTATGTGCTCTTATTTGAAGTTTGCTTGAGTCAATTGCTTTAGGAATTGTTATCGTTAATGACGTCAATGCACTGTCGATCCTTGTCATATCGTAACACAATGACAAGGACGGACAATGCATTGCTATCGCTATAGCTTTGAGTTAGGCAGTAGAGTATTATAAATGCAAAAGTTTGGATTTTTTTTTAATGCTATTACTTAAGTTGTACTGTCAGTAGTTTATACATAAGGTCTAACAAAATTAACCCGACAAATGTTGCAGAGTGTATGTATTGGACGTACCTAAACCTATTGCGAAAAAAATAAAAAAATAAAAGTTAACAGATTTTATTCAATAAATTAAATTTAGAAATGTAAATTTTGTGAGTTGGACCTTAATGGCCGCGTGCTCTAAGTACTTGGCCACAACACACAAACACGTGCCGCGGTATCTTTGAAGACGCCGAAAGGCAACCACAAGCCGCTCGCCGCCGGCGCTTGCCCCGGCGGCGCCGCCGCGAATTGCTCTGATTGGTTGCGCTTTTTTCTCATTGATAAAACAAGGTGCAATCGAAAGTAAGTCTGTTAATTTGTATTTTCATTTGGCCTTACATTTAATTTTTTTACTCGGAAACAAAATTTTTAAGGCTACTTTTTTAATGAATACATTATTTTATTGTCATGTACGTGCAATTGCCAAAGTTTGTCGGGTTAATTTTGTTAGACCCTATATATAGTATAGCTGCCCTTTTCCTAAATAAACGAGAAAAAAAAACATACCCTAGATTATGGACATAGGATATTTTTTACCCCGATAAAGTGAGTACTTCCCGCGGGATAAACAAATAGATAGAAAGATAGTACACGAAAAAATTATAGATTATGTAATTATAAAGATAATAATTAATTTAATAATAATAAATACTTCATAATTAAAATAAAAAACAATCACATATTGACAATAATAAATAATTAAATAATATCTAAAATATATAAACTGTACTTCTTATAATAATAATCTGATAACTCGCACATAATATAGCATTATTAAATTATCTCACATATATACTTAATTCTTGTTGTTGGTTCTTCAAAAGGGAAATAAATAAAGTAAATAAATTGCTAGATTACACAAAAATTGTACAGTAGGTAAATAAATTAGACAGGACGTCCTCTGACCGCTGCTTCACCCTGACAGGGTAAGTGCATGAGTACTATACTATAATTACTGTTATTAGCATAAGTATTGTGTACATGTTGCAGTTACATTAAATAAATAAATAAAATTACAGAACAGAGCACTTTCTCCAAAAAATGCGCGGTATATTTAGGAGTAAGTGTGAGCACTGTATGCTTACACTTGTCAAGAACGGGCTCATATCCATTGCAGCGTGTCAGTGAACAGTTCACTTAGTGTCACGGATGGGGAGCCCACAACTGGTTGGTGCATATCGATGTGATGAGCTGAATACTAGATTCTTTATTCTTTCAGATTGTAAAATAGACAAGGGGAATTATTTGATTTTTTTTATTGATTTCACAATTAATAATGAAACATTAAAATATAAAATACTAATTAATAATTTTGTAATTTAAAAACCTTTTTTTCTAAAGAGCAACCTCTCGAGTTTCCTGCTTGTTCTTCTCAGGGGAAAATTGCAGTTTGAACAAGCAGTAGCTTTAAAAATGTAAAATCTGACTATTTTAAGTGTACCCTGTGTACCTACAAAATAAAGCATTTTTGATTTGATTTGATTTGATTATATCTACCGACGTTTTGTGAGTAATTTGATTTCATTGGACAAAAAGTTTCACTGGACATTTATGTGAATAATGGAACGAACGAGGGAGAGATATTATTTCTCGCTCATTCTCTTGCACGTGTGCTACGTCCGCATTGCAACGGAACGTCTGTATAATAAATATTTTTTTATGCACGACGGGTTCGTACTTGACCTCAATCACACCGGATGTTAAGTGAAGATGAGGCCGAAGGTGGTAGCGTACTGAGCTGGAAACCCCAACACAATTGGGGGACTGGCTAAGACAACTGACAACCGGAACACAACAATGCTATTAACATTGCTGTTTGGCCGCAGATTTAGATAAGATAATAGTATATAACTAGTGTATAAATGTATATAACTAGTATATAAATCAATGCCTCCGTGGCTCAATGTAAACAACATTAGGTTTACGATTCGTAGGTCGCGGGTTCGATCCCCAGCGGAGTACATGTTTATGTACTCTGTTTGGTTGGTGGTAGGGCATTTTAAATGTCCACCTGGCTAGCTACCACCATCTTATCTAAATCTGCCGCCAAGCAGCAATGTCAATAGCATTGTTGTGTTCCGGTTGTCACAGATAAGATAGTCAGTCCCCCAAATGTGTTTCCGGGTCAGTACGCTTCCACCTTCGACCTCATCTTCACTTAACATCAGGTGTGATTGAAGTCAAGTATCAACCCGTTGTGCATAAAAAAATGCATATACACTGTATAAAAGTAAATAAATTACGAAGTAAAATTTTATAACAGCGACGTAAATAGGTTTTCTAACCTAAAAATATATCTCATCATTCCCTCGTAGATTTTTTGTTTGCGTACGCTAAATCAACATGACGTTGCAATTTTTGATTGATCCCAAAAAAGGCGGGCTTTAATATCCATTTAAGTTTTTCAAAACCAAAAAAACCCGACAGCATATTTTGTATTTTGCGGATGCCATATTGAATTTTTTACCACAAAATATGTTTATTTATTGATTTATTCACACGAAATCTTAACAGCATTTAAATATCTATTTAACAATCAATATCTTTAATCTTGCATGCTAGATAATAAGATTTCAATACCTACTGTCTGTATGTGTGATCCGGTAGCAAACTGATTCCAATACACTATTACTGAAACAAATCAATGAGGATAAACCAGACATTAATGAAAATTAGGATCACAAGTGCTAACGAGTTCCACATGATGTTTATACAAGCTGAGATAATGGGGTATAAGGGTAGGGATAGGAACCTGAGGGGAGGGGGAGTATACAAGAATTTTTAATTATTAGTGTGTGTGTGTACATGTGTTTTTTTTTCAGGATAACAACAGCTGTAACGTATTACAATACATGTGAATAAAACTATCGCCAATTACAGTTATCCATATGTTAAACATAATAGCCTATGACCATTCGACGACCGATTGGTGTAGTGGATAGTGACCCTGTCAGCGAAACCAACGGTTGCGGGTTCGAATCTCGCGACGGGTAAATGTTTGTATGATGAATATGAACATTTATTCCTGAGTCATGGATGTTTATATAAATATTTATGTATGTTTATCCGTTATCTAGTATCCATAGCACAAGCTTTGCTTAGTTTGGGACTAGATGATTGGTGTAAGTGTCCGAAATATTTTTTTTTTTTTTTTTATAGGTCCCATGAGCAATCTAACGACACCATGCACTTCGAAATCAGTGAAGCCGTTTAGTGACTGACATACACACATACATACAGTTTGTAGGTAACACAGGGTACACTTAAAATAGTAAATTTTTTATTTTTAATATATTTATAATTTTATTGCATACGACTGCACATAAAAGTCAAATACATACTAGATACAGGATGTACAAAAGGCACCAGCTTAAAAAATGTAAAAATTTAAATTTTTTTAAGCTAATGCTGCTTGTTCAAAATGCAATTATCCCCTGAAAGAAGGAAAGAAATAAATTATTTATTTGCCAGAATACAGAAAATTAAAATGTTTTTGAAAATGAAAATGAAAAAATGTTTATGTCTTTCTTTAGAAATCACATGCAACGTATTGTTAAGATTTCCTTTTAGGTATAAGGATACCTGTGCCAGAAAATCTTGCTCTTCCTTAACTAAGCATAGTAAACATTGTAATTATTAATAGATTAGATTATAAGGTCTTATAAGAAATTTAGGAATCATGTATTCAATCTGCATGCAGATGTGCAAAATATGATTTGTGACACTTTACATAGCATTCTGATAATTTAAATATTCCTTAACATCATAGAAACACTTTGAAACATCATAGAATCAAAGGAGACGGACCACCACTTAGCACCTCAAGAGTGTGAGTGACCATTACCTAATATCACAGACGTGTGGAAGAATCCGGTGAATTGTTACTTAATAAGAAGTTGATCGTGGAATTTCAGCACGAGGAATTCCATATTAGATAGGAAGAATCTCACAGATTGCATGCGAGGGCTGACTTGGATGGCATGAGGGGCATGCTAATGTTTACCATTAAGTTTTTTTTTTTTTTTTTTTTTTATTGTAGAGGTGGGCAAACGAGCAAGAGGCGCACCTGATGGTAAGTGTCACTGCTGCCCATAACCATCTACGGAAACGGAAGATCCGCAGTGGCGTTGCCGGCCTTTAAGGAAGGAATATGCTCGCTTCTTGAAGGTTCCCAGATCGTATCGGTTCGGAAAGACATCCGCCGGGAGCTTATTCCAAAAAGTAACGGTACGTGGAAGGAAATGTCTACTGAACCGCACCGTGGTGGATTTCCAACTGTCTAGGTGGTGTTGGTGGAATTTAAGTTTATGCCTAGTAGTGCGATGATGGAACTCAGCAGCAGGAATCAAACCGAACAATTCCTCGGAACACTCGCCATGGTAAATCCGATAGAAAAGTTTACCAGTAAGCATCTCAGGTTCCATGATCATAATTGAATTTAACGATTTGTGTGTGGGTACAATTTGTGACACTTTATATAGTATTCCGATAACTTAAATATTCCTTAACGCCATATTTGCTGAGAAGAACAAGCAAGAACAAAATATTACAAAAAGGCACAACATGTCATTATTAATTGTGAAATAGCGTGACATTGAAACGAGCTGGCTACGTCCATGGCTGATTATCATCGAAAAGCCTGGCATACGAACGAATTGGCTATGGATGATTTTCATCCAAATAATAATAATAAATATTTCGGACACTTACACCAATCATCTAGTCCCAAACTAAGCAAAGCTTGTACTATGGATACTAGATAACGGATAAACATACATAAATATTTATATAATCCATGATTCAGGAATAAATGTTCATATTCATCACACAAACATTTAACCGTCGCGGGATTCGAACCCGCAACCGTTGGTTTCGCTAACAGGGGCACTATCCACTACACCAACCGGTCGTCCAATAAAAAATAGCCTGATATTTTATAATATGCTTTCTTAATAAGTTTCTGTGTTATAGAATCTTTAAATTTATTGAGAGGAAAATTTTGTATATCAACGGGAACCTTGTACAAAATCAATCAATAGTTCTTGAAGTACAACTAAATTTAGTCTAGTGACGTAGCATCACTTGTAGGGGGGCATCTGTGACGTAGCATGACTTGTCCAAACATGGGCAGCAACGCTGACGCCGTATAAATATTTTTCCGATGATATAATATTTAATAGAGTATTAAAAATCATATTAATTACAGAAATTGCTAAGTCATGAATCAATGCCATCTCAATTATTTTCCTTGTTTTGTAGTCAAGAGCGTGTCGAGATGAAACTTGTAGGTATAGGTGGTACAGTAAGGATTAAAAGAGCATTCTCATGTCCGATTCAAGCAACTAAACGGACTTCACAAATGTGATTCGTTTAAGATAATTCAATAATAACAATAATGATAATATACCGGATAGAGGGCTTATTCCGTCCTGTGGCGCCCTTGATGTTTTCCTTCATCGTTTAAGAGCAGTCGGATAAAGGCACATAAGTAATTAAATTAAATTTAAAAACTCATTGGTACATGGGCTGCTTGGGAATTGAACACGGACCTCCCAAATTGGGAGACCGCGTCTTAACCTCTGAGCCACCGACGCTCTTGATATAAAGTATAGGTATTTAGCAATAAAATAGACTATTAGATTAAAATTACGACAGTGAATTTCATAGCATCGGTGTATATACTTAGAATTCCAGTAACAATTTTCAAAAAAAAATATCAAAAACTTCTTTATTTTTATGAGCAGTGAGGCCAAATATCACGCACGACTCAATAAACTAAGCCATTGATAATTTTTTTAGAAAATTGTAGTATTACGAGATCTTAGCATCTTCTACAAAGTCAAAGTCAAGAAATATTTATTTCGTAGGATAAAGATTATCACTTGAAAACGTCACAGTTTTTTATCTTAATATTAAAATTATTGACATTATTGCTCATTCGCAAAGCAGACTCCCCAGAGAAGAACGAGCAAGAAACTCAAGGGTTGCTCTTTTAAATAAGTTTTGGTTACAAAATTATATTATATTGTATAATTAGACTGAATATCGCCGAGCGGTCTATGTCCATGTTTGCTTATCATCCAGATAGTCAGAAATTTTATAATAGCCTTTGGTAAATAGTGTCTGTTTTATGATGGTTTTGAATTTATTTAAAGGCAAATTTTGAATGTCCACTGGAACCTTATTATAAAAGCGTATAAATTGTTATGAAGTTCACGGTGGTAACTTTAAGTTAATATTGTAGGTTTTATAACTAAATACCTATATTATACCTAAAGCAAGCTACATAATTGTTAGAAAACATATTTACTCCATTACTGATGGGTAGGTACTCTATCGTTCCACAAAAAATCAGGCACTTTAAGATTATAAGGAAGTATACACCACAACAATTGCGTATTTTACTGAACTATATTTCTTTTTTTTTTTTTTATGCACAACGGGTTGGTACTTGACCTTAATCACACCTGATGTTAAGTGAAGATGAGGTCGAAGGTGGAAGCGTACTGACCCGGAAACCCCAACACATTTGGGGGACTGGCTATCTTATCTTTGACAACCGGAACACAACAATGCTATTAACATTACTGCTTGGCGGCAGATTTAGATAAGATAAGATAAGATAGATAAGATGGTGGTAGCTAGCCAAAATGCCCTACCATCAACAAGTTTCATAACTATTTTAACATTACTCACATATCAATGACGTTTAAAACGTCCCCAGTGTTATATGTAATGGGGAATTACACAGTTTCCCAAATCGAGGAAACATCACTATTAATTTTTAAAACCAAGTACATTTTAATTTAAAAAAGTTCACGTATTTAAATTAAAATGTATATATAAATGTATTTATTTTTACTGGACTAAAGGCGCAGAAGTCAAAGGTAATATGACATTGGTTGCTTCATCTAAATTGTGAACCGCGTAGATAAAGAAAAAGAGAAATAAAGTGAACCGCATAATATCACCAAACATTAAAACACGAAGAGTATTTTTCTCGGCGACTGTACCCAGGCATTGTAATTTGTGAGCTTTTTGCTTAAAATAATTAGCAATATTTTCTATAGTTTTTGCGTACTTCAAAAATGTTTATGAATTGCCCTCTAATTACGAGTAGTACGCAAAAAAAAAATAGCAGAACATTATATTGAGTTTAACAGAGCGGAATCTTAATTCTTTAATAAGAATCTCTGTGTAATAATATAAATAGAAAACTTGAAAAAACCCGATTACATTGATTTAACAAATGACACGCTACATTTCCTACATCCATCTCCTGTCTCCATCATCAGATCGTCGACACCAAGTGTAATATATTGGACTCGTCAAAACGAATCATATGAGCCCGAACTCGAGTGGTTTACTAGTAGCCTCTGAAGAGTTTCACCATCCACCTCTTGGCTCCATCATCAGATCAGCTCCAAGATACCAAATTATAGTATTGTAATCAGAATTACATATACATACAAAGTTTCATTTCGATACGACGACAATTAGAAGTAAGTTTAAGTTTAACTTTCAAGTATTGATTACATTGTTAGTTAAAAGTGAAGGTAATAAAAGCGTGTTAAAAAAAACTATTATTTCGTACGATATGAGAATAACATTATAAAATAGAAGTTATCACAGGTATTTATTGTATACAATAAGGTTCCGGTAGACATTCAAAATTTGCCTTTAAATAAATTTAAAACAATCATTAAATGGAAACTATGTGCCAAAGGCTATTATAAAATTTCTGACTATCTGGATGATAAGAATGCGTGAACATGAACCGCTCAGCATTATCCAATATATTTTATTCTGATTTTTCTTTGTCGAATCATAAATTTTACAATTAGGTATTTCAAATTGTATTTGTATTGGCTTATTTAAAAAGAGCAACCCCGGAGTTTCTTGCTCGTTCTTCTCTGGGGAGACTGCCTAGTGAATGAGCGGTAACTGTATGTCATGACGATTTCAAATGTTATTCTTATAACTTACGAAATAAAAACATTTTTGATTTGATTTGATTTTGATGTGATTTCTTTTTATAACTCAAATACCTAACGCTATATTCGATGATAGTTTTGCAAAAAATAATTAAACTACCTATGCCAATACGAATCTATTTTAGTTACATAATATGCCCTATTTTTTCCTTATGATAAAAATCTTATCCAGTAATCCATCATTAAGCTGAAAAGATGTTATGCGACAATTGACGCCTGCCGCATATAACTGGTGTTGAACGGATCAAAAGCGAATTCTTTCGACAAACAATTGAAGTATTGCTTGCACGTCTGAGAAACGTGTTTTGCGGGTAGTTGGTGCTTAGAAATGGTAAGTAAATTGGATGATAATATCTAAGTGACGCGGCAGGAATTCTAGGGCCCGTATATATATATATATATCCTTCCACCATATAAACTACCTAAATTTAATAATGTATATGGCATGACAATATGGGATTATATTTTACCAGATATTTTAAATAGTATTCCTGGTGAACTATATTCACATAACATAAAACAATGTAAAAATGCATTAAAGAAGTAGTTTATAGATGGAACTATGTAGGAAGTGCCTTTCCAACAAATTTTATTTCGATACAGAGACACGTCTACTTGCTTTCGCATATCATCTTATGTATCTTATGTATGTATGTAGATATTTAAGTTATCTTTTGTAATAATTAATAACGCGGCGGGTCAGTGACCTCATTCGCACTACACACAAACCTTTATAAATATATTCCTTATATATATACCTTTATAAATATGTTCCAATAATGTTATATGGATAAATAAATCAAAAAAAAAAACTGAGAATCTGCTGCATAAACAGCATCAGAAAAAATGGTCTTGAGACCGAGACGCGATCTCAATCTCATGAATGATTTATTAATACGGGCCTAGGAGTTTTGGTTAAAGATCAAAACAATCAATGGCGTTCGATGTTATGTTTAACAAGAAATACAAAATCACTCACCAACATGGGTATATTAGGCACCACCACGGCATCATCGTCGTACCCCTTACTCAACTCCGGCTGGAAGGTGTACGTGCGTTTGTAGTGGAACGAGAGTGTGCCGTTCTCGTTGTCTGTGATGTTCACCTTCTCCCACTCTTCCCTGTTGAGAATTCAATTTTTTCAAATTCAAAATATTTAATTTCACAGGATAAAATTATCACTTGAAAACGTCACTATTAATATTACATTTAAATTTACGGCTCATTCACAAAGCTGACTCCCCAGAGAAGAACGAGCAAGAAACTCTAGGGTTGCTCTTTTAAAGATTATGGGTTACAATTTGTGATTTAATAATTATATGAATAATAAGACAGCTATGTCCATGCTTGCTTACTATTCAAATAGTCAGTGATTTTATAATAGCCTTTTGCTAATAATTTCTGTTTTATGATTGCTTTAAATTTATTTAAAGGCAAATTTTGAATGTCTACTGGAGCCTTATTATAAAAGCGTATACATTGCCCTTTGAACGATTTACTAACTTTATGAAGTCGGCTAACATAAACTGATTGTAAACATTGTGCCTATCACTATTTTTAGGTTATATTTTTTTTTGCATATAACAAATTCTCATAAATGTATTGAGATGCCATTGTTAAGATATTAATTTCCTTAAACTTATCTCTAAGAGCCTCTCTAGGTCCTAATTTATAAATGGCACGAATAGTACGCTTCTGCAGAACAAAAATCATATGTATGTCAGCAGCGTTTCCCCACAACAATATGCCATATGAGAGAGATAGATGATATTATCGTGACAAGTCTTTAAATGCGCTTGAAAAAATTATCTTTAGATGTTCATAAGCTCGTATTTTTTACCCTAGTGCCAAAGGAAGAAGGGTAAAAGGGTCTTTGTGAAAGCCAATTTTAATATTTTGACGACCTGTTTGGTGTAGTGGTTAGCAACTCTGACCGCTATACCAAAAGGTTGCGGGTTCGAATCCCGCTAGGGGCATATATTTGTGTGATGAATACGGACATGTGTACCTGAGTTAGGGATGTTTTTCATTTACAATAAGTATTTATTTACAAAAAAAAAAAATGTATTTATGTAGTATATCAACTATCTAGTATTCACAACACAAGCCTATAGTTGCTTACTGTGGAAGTAGATGGCGCTGTGTGTATGTCTAAGGATATTTATTTATTATTATTATTATTTAAATATTTTAATAAGCGTAGTGAGACTAGTGATATACATACAAGAGCACAATACTGTAACCTATTGTATAAACCTCCTTGCCGCAAATACGTTTACGAAAATAATGTTTATAATATTGTAGGTATAACAATCTGCCTGACGATATAAAATTAGCTGATGACAAAATGTTTAAAATTCGATTGATAAAATGGCTTTAGTCAAAGTGTTTCTATGATATTAAGGAATATTTAAATTATCAGAATGCTATGTAAAGAGTCACAAATCATATTTTGCACATCTGCATGCAGATTGAATACGTGATTCCTAAATTTCTTATCAGACCTTGTAAACTATATTCTGGCAAATAAATAATTTCTTTCTTTCTTTCTTTCTTTCATTCTTTCTTTCTAATATTTTTCGAGTGTAGATGTATGTATGTATGTAAATTTGTATGTTACCTCCTATACCCTAAAGGGCTTGACTGGTTTCGAAGTGCATGGTGTCGTTAGATTCGTCATAAACCCAGGAGTGTGCTAAGATACGTGACGTGATTATAATAATAATAAATAAATATTTCGGTCACTTACACCAATCATCTAGTCCCAAACTAAGAAAAGCTTGTGCTATGGATACTAGATAACGGATAAACATACATAAATATTTATATAAACATCCAAGACTCGGGAATAAGTGTTCGTATTCATCATACAAACATTTACCCCTCGCGGGATTCGAACCCGCAACCGTTGGTTTCGCTGATAGGGTGACTATCCACTACACCAATAATTGGTCGTCTTATTATGTTATGTTACATGAATGTGGCAAAATCATCTTGTTTATTGGTGAGATGGAACGACAGATGTTTACCGACGTCGGTTAAGCTGATTTTAGCTCATGAATTAACCTATGGGTCAAGGTTATTGGGATTTTACTGATATGTAGTTATATCCTTAACAGATTTATCTACATTTTAGATTTATTTAAGTACAACGTTGTGATTTATGGCGGCCTTTGTGGTTCAACGTATATGTCACCGGCAAAGTGTGTAATTCAGTTATTGTATAGAATACCTAGTTATTATATACCATGCCAAGTTCATCTAGGCAATGTGTACAATATTTAATCTATCGTTTATACAGTGCCCAGATAACGTATGAAATAAATAAATAAATATCTTTGCACATACACACAGCGCCATCTAGTTCCACACTAAGCAACTAGGCTTGTATTATAGATACCAGATGTTTGATAAACTAAACAAATATATATTTTTTTTGTAAATAAATACATATATAATCCCGCTAGGGGCATAGGTTTGTATGATGTTAGTTTGAGTGGTTAGTTATGGATGTTTTCATTTATAATAAGTATTTATTTACAACAAAAAAAATGTATTTATGTAGTATATCAACCATCTGGTATCCACAACACAAGCCTATAGTTGCTTACTGTGGAACTAGATGGCGCTGTGTGTATGTCTAAGGATATTTTATATTGTTTTATATAATGGAAATATATGGAAAATGAATTTTATTCTATTAAAGAGTTATATGGATATGACATTTTCATAACCTCCTGACATGTTTTCTATTTTAATATATCTATTTTAACTTGTATTCAACTATAATTTGACAAAGGTGATTATGGCATATCAATAATCTCATGACATGGTTTATATTTTATTTTGTTTTGTTTTATTTCATTTTGATTATTCTAAAATGGTATGACGTTGACGTAACAATGGTTACATACTTATACTTTCTTAATTAATTTTGACATACATATAACAATATGTTTTACTATTGTATACAGGAATTTGTTTTTTATGTTATTATTTTTTGTTTTATGTTTGACAATCACTTTTATTTTAAATTTCATAAATTTACGAAACTGTATGTATGACATGCTATTGTAAAAGTGAACTAAATAAATCTAATCTAATCTAATCTATAAATGAAAAACATCCATAACTCGGGAACACAATGTCTGTATTCGTCATACCGACATATGCCCCTCGGGATTCGAACCCGCGACCTTTTAGTATAGCAGCAGAGTGTCTAACCACTACACCAAACAGGTCGTCACTTACGAATTGTATAGAATGCCATTGGCAGACCAGGGGGGCGATTCTCGCGCAATAGACATTATGTCGTATTCGACATATCTCGAAATAAAATGGCGAATGTCGAATGAAACAGAATTTTCGTATTCTCAAAATGTCACGTTAGAGAATTGTCTATTCCCAGCGCTCGACTTACAACGAGTGGCAAATGTCAGTCGACATTGGATCTCTATCGTCAAATCGTAGGTATCGTAGTGACATTTCTTTCTGCCAGTTTGGTATTGGAAAAGTGTTTGTGTTTTTGTGTGATTTATCGTCTAAGTGCCATTTATTTAGCTCTTAAATCGACAAATTCGACAATGTTAGGTGACGAAGTAATAGGAGTTGACAATTTTATATCTTCATGTCAGATTGACACTTGCTCGAGTTACGTTTTACGCGGATTTGTTTAACAAACCAGTCATTCTGTGGAATCTTTTTCGTTAGATTTCAATAATAAAGCAATACCTTGTAGTTTATTTATACTCTGAAATGAAGTCGGTTAAGTCTTATATTTCAGAACCTATTATAAGGCTGGATTCGTTGATCTCGATTACGACTAAACACAATCGATAAAAATAGATCGACATCCCAATAGTTCGTGACATTTTATCTCTAGCGACCGCGAGAATACGTTTCTTTCGTATCATAGACATTTTTGTGACATTTTTAATCGATTCCACGATTAGACATTATCTCGAATTAGAGATATCTCGCATGAACTGAGAATCGGGGCCCAGGTACAGTATGAAATGATACAAATAAAACACTTCTACCAGAGCTACAATCGTACCGTATTCATCAGAATCGACGAAGGATACTTCGCGAGATTCGCTTGCCAGAAAAATTGTTAGGTCTTTTTTTGTTACGAATTGGAACAACTTTGCCGGTTGTTCATCCGATATTCTACAGAATGCCTAGGTAAAGTGTAGAATGAATGATGTTTTATTCATTTCCTGGACTATGAAATGCCTATGTACATAACCAGCCCGTTCGTATAACCAGGCTATTACACAATTAATAATGAAATATTATAATATAAAATAATAATCAACAATTCTGTAATATTAAAACATTTTTTTTAAAAAAGCGACCTCTCGAGTTTTTTGCTTGTTCTTCTCAGGGCAAAATTGCCTTTTGAACAAGCAGTAGCTTTAAAAATGTAAAATCTGACTATTTTAAGTGTACCCTGTGTACCTACAAAAAAAAGCATTATTTGATTTTGATTTTTTTGATCATACATATGTCGGAGTGGGAATGCCTGACTATTGTGTGTGAATATCAGACTATTCAGATGATAAACATCCCCGGATATAACCAGCTCGTTCGCATGCCAGGCTATTTCACAATTAATAATGAAATATAAAAACCTAAATGTAATATAAAAATCTGTTTTTAAAAGAGCAACCCTTGAATTTTTTGCTTGTTCTTCACATGAGAAAATTGCATTTTGAACAAGCCGTAGCAAGTGTACCCTGTGTAGAGTAGAATAGAATGGAATGGAATAGAATAGAATACAATAGAATATGATTTATTTACTTTTGAATAGGGTACATTACATTAGGTGTCATTACAATAAGATCCTCCTAATTCAGTCATTATAATGACATGCATATTTGACAATGGTTTCGATTCGGATGTACAACGAACTAAACTAAATTTAAATTATATGTATCCTTTTCTAACCACTAATACATGAAAAGGACGACATATAATTAAGTCCTGTCAAATTAAGTAAAAGGATAAAAACAAGCACTTCTTTATCAATATTAGGTGTACACCTAGCGACGTCACGATTAAAATACTATGGAGCGACTTGTTTTGACAGCTCTTAACTTAATTTGACAGGACTTAATTTATAGTCGTCCCTTTCATGTTAATAGTGTTAGAAAAGGATGTATCTGCTTTAAATTTAGTTAGTTCGTTGTACATCAGAATTGACACCATTATCCAATTTCGACATCAAGAAATCAAGAAATGCATGCAAGCATGCATTCAATTGTCCTTGTAATCCAAGAACTCTTTAATGGAATAGAAAGAGTATTATGAAGCCACATTTGTAAGTACCTTTTAAAGCTATTGAATGGTTGATCCTTGAGATGTGTGGGAATGTGAATTATATATTAGTTTCCCCATGAAATAGCAGTTTTTTTGAAACCGCGTGTACCTACAAACTAAAGCATTTTTGACTTTGTGGGACACAGTAGCCACAGTATCCAGGCAGCAAATAAATAGACCCTCGTTGAATCTCCTTCGTTGCAATCTATTGTATTTTAGAAAAAAAAAGCCTACAGTCTACAGGACGTCGCGTCTTCCGCGTAGATCGCGTTACGTAACGCGAACACGCAACATTGCGTGAGTCGTATTTATTTGCACACCGTTTATTATGTTATTTCGATATGTAACTAAGTGCTAGTTCAGCATTGGAAAATGACTGTCACTAACTATAATAATAAATATCCTTAGACATACACATAGCGCCATCTAGTTCCACAGTAAGCATCTATCTATCTATCTATCTGTTCTGAAGAACTGTTCGAGCTAATACCCGCTGCTCAATTTAACCGATACACTTCTCGCCGAAAATTAAATTTCCATCCACATCACCTGGATGAGTGGAAGTCTACCACTGTACGTTTCTCAAGAAACTTCTTACCACGTACGACCACCCTGTGGAACGGACTTCCGGCAGCGGTGTTCCCGAACGAGTACGACATTGGAACCTTCAAGAAACGAGCCTACACCTTCCTCAAAGGCCGGCAACGCATCTGTGACCCTTTTGGTGTTGCGGGTGTCCATGGGCGGCGGTGATTGCTTTCTATCAGCTGACGCGCATGCTCGTTTGCCGTCTTCTCATATAAAAAAAAAGCAGCTATAGGCTGGTGTTGTGGATACCAGATAGTTGATATACCCAACCAATGACATACACAGATCACACGCAATAGTTGAATTTTACTTATTTAATAATTTTGACTTACACATTCTACAATTTCTATAATAATAATTCAATTTTCAAAATAATTTCAAATTAATATAATTTACTTTCAATGTTCAAATTTAGATGTCTTTATGTTTTAATTTTTCAATTGACATTAGAAGTTATAATTGTTATTTTAAATGTTCAATGTCTACCACTGTTTATTAACATAGTTATAGGTGATTGTACTAACAAAGATGGACCTTATTGTCTGGAAAAATAAATGATTTATTATTTTTATACTGCATAAATACATTTTTTTTTGTAAATAAACACATGTATAAATGGGAAACATCTATAACTCGGGAACACATATCTGTATACAAACATACGCCCCTGGCGGGTTTCGAACCCGCGAATTTTTGGTATGGCAGCAGAGTTTCTAACCATTACACCAATAGGTCACTGTCGTAATTATCATTATTTCTGCTATATGAAAAAATGTATTTTGAAGTCAGCGCTACAATTGAATGAATGAAATTAATTTAAAAAACGAATCTACATTATAATAAAAAACATTTGAACAGAGCTCTGACAGCTGGCTATCTTATCTCTGACAGCCGGAACACAACAATGCTATTAAAATTGCTGCTTGGCGACAGATTTAGATAAGACGGTGGTAGCCAGCCAGGCGGACATTTAAAATGCCCTACCACCAACCAAACCGAGTACTTTAACATGTACCCCGCTGGGGATCGAACCCGCAACCTCCGAATCGTAAACCCAATGTTGTTTACATTGAGCCACGAAGGCGGTTGTCAGAGATAAGATAGCCAATCCCCCAAATAAGATGGGGTTTCCGGGTCAATACGCCTCCAACTCCAGCCTCATCTTCACTTAACATCAGGTGGTCACCCATCCAACAATAGACTTCTATAAACGTAGCTTAACTTTACAAACGGTTCTCGACTAGACGCAGCTGCGCAACGAATCCTTCTGCGGTCAGATTACGTCAAACCTTTGACGTATTCCTTTATGTACTTAATTGATTCCTAGAACTATACAATTCGAGAAGCAATTTCAATTTTATCACCACTAAACCACCACTTAGCTTAATTATTCATTATATTACGTTGATATCGGGTTTCTTTTTGACTTCTACGATTAGGAACACGTTTTAAGTTCAACGAACGTTCGTATCAGAAAACGTCCAGCCGCATCATGCAAAAATTATTGCGTTCGATCGCTAATTGTAATAAATAAATAAATATCCTTTGGACATACACATAACGCCATCTAGTTCCACATTAAGCAACTATAGGCTTGTGTTGTGGATACCAGATGGTTGATATACTACATAAATACATTTTTTATTTATAAATAAACAAATATATAAATGGAAAACATCCATAACTCGGGAACACATGTCTGTATTCATGATACAAACATAAGCCCCTAGCGGGATTCGAACCCGCGACCATTTGGTATAGTAGCAGAGTTTCTAACCACTACACCAAACAGGTCGTCATGTTTATTATAAATACTTATCGGACTGTTAATACTTTACAAGATTTATAAAGAAGATCAGTAGAGAAATTAACGAAATTAGAGACCTCTCCAAGATTAATTGTTTTAACCAACTCGTGCCATATGTATTATAACATAATAGTTTATACATCTACAAGTACCTTATCTATGCAAGATCATACAATAGTCACGGATTAGGAATTAGTCATTGAATGGGTATTAATGGTAAACATTCAAGGAATTCATTTGTACTGATTCAAGATTCTATCTAATGTAATGACTCACTTAACTAAACAACCGCCACTTCTTTATACGCACATACATTAGTATATTCTATTCATATATATTTGATATTTGACGACCTGTTTGGTGTAGTGGTTAGCAACTCTGTCCGCTATACCAAAAGGTTGCGGGTTCTATTCGAACCGCTAGGGGCATATGTTTGTGTGATGAATACGGACATGTGTACCCGAGTTATGGATGTTTTCATTTATAATAAGTATGTATTTAGAAAAAAAAAATGTATTTATGTAGTATATCAATCATCCGGTATCCACAACACAAGCCTATAGTTGCTTACTGTGGAACTAGATGGCGCTGTGTATATGTCTAAGGATATTTGTTTATTTATTTGCATGATTAAGAGTGGCGCCGTCATTCGATAAATTAAGATTCCTTTTAAATACAGAATAAATCAAAAAAATCGGTCTGATCTGCATTCGAAAAGCCCAAAAGCCAATTATAATTACTTTATTCAATAATTAAAATTACAAAGCAATATGGATCACTGGAGGTATCCATGAAACGAGCGCGCATGCGTAACATATCATGTAACCTAGGCCCGTATTAATAAACAGTTCTCAAGATTGACATGGCCTCAAGTCGACGCTTGAGAATCTGTTGCATATTAAAACAGCATCAGAAAAAATGGTCTTGAGACCGAGACGCGATCTCAATCTCAAGAACGATTTATTAATACGGGCCCTAATATTCTGTCATCAAACCGACCCCCTGCCCACGCTCGCGAAACTCGTGATAAAATTTGAAGTTCACCGACAAATTAATAGTGTTTTCATGGTTTAATTCAGTTTTCTTTGTTTTACTTGGTTGTCCTTACTTTTGACCTCCTAAGTAAATGCTGTGTACGCCCATGGTCATGCTACGAAATCGACATATTGGGTCTTTACCTATGAAATTGGAGTTTTTTTTCTTCGTTAATCATATGTACCAATTCCTGCGATTTTCAAAGCTATATCCAAATTTATTTGTTATTTGGAAAATGGAATATTATTTCAAGGTTTCACATGAAATATTTTTTAATTTCTGGGCTAAATCACATAATAAAAAAAATTTAAACAGAGCTCTTTTCATGTGCGTCCCATAATCATTTCTTAGATTCGCTGAAACTTTTATAAAGCGGTTACTTTTAAAAATTAACGCCGCCTAATACTTAACTTAATGTTGTCCGATAATACACTTGTGTGTATTTTTTTTCCAAAAATCAAAAATGTTTGTATGGAGAAAACAGTCTTAATGAAATTCTTCATACAAAACGCCAATTTCATAGGTAAGGACCTAATATTTGACAGTAGATAGAAAGATTTGTCTACTCTGTGAGACACGTCAAAATGGGTCTGATAATCATACTTAGAACATTGATAATATATATAATAAGGTAGACATTCAAAATTTGCCTTTAAATAACTTTAAAACAACCATTAAACAGAAACTATACGCCAAAGGCTATTATAAAATTTCTGACTATCTGGATGATAAGAATGCGTGGACATGAACCGCTCGGTAATATCCAGCATATTCTATTGTTATTTTTCTTTGTCGAATCATAAATTTAACAATTATTCCCAAAATGTATTTGTATTGACTTATTTAAAAACATCAATCCCTGAGTTTCTTGCTCGTTCTTCTCTGGGGAGACTGCCTAGTGAATGAGCGATAACTGTATGTCATGACGATTTCAAATGTTATTGTTATAACTTACGAAATAAAACATTTTTGATTTGATTTGAATAGAAACAAAAATAAAATTGAAATTCCACAATTTAGACTGAGCAATGTTAGCACATCTTTTGTGGGACACAGCATACGATTTAACAATAAAATACCAGAACATGTATTGACTTTAACAGAGCAGAAATTGAAACGTCATATTAAAGAAACTCTGTGTAAGAAGGGTTATTACAGGATAGATGATTATTTAGGCGATAAGGAGGTCTGGTGTTAGCTGGTCGTTACCTACGCTTATGTTAATTGCATTTGTTTTGTAACATGTAATATTTAAATTGTAAAGGTGGAAACTAAGAACTTTATTTGCCAGAATACAGTTTACAAGGTCTGATTAGAAATTTAGGAATCATGTATTCAATCTGCATTTGCTTGCTAGTGCGGAGTGAATCAATTATAAAACTACTTACGAATATACATAAGGTCCGAGTTCGTCGAGCACCGGCTTCGAGCCGTTGTTGAGGAACTCGTCGGCGTTAGTGACGTTGTAGACGAACACTCGGACGAACGGCCGGACGGGAGGCCGCGCCCACCACTCGAAGGTCATCGAGCCGGGGCGAAGCACTAGCTCCTGGGGAAGATCAATAAATACAATTAGTTATACTTTAAAAAGAAAAACGAGAGGAAAAGTCGAGGATAATGTAATGTAAAAACCTATTGTAACTTATATACCTGTTTTTAAAATAACAACCCCTCGAGTTTCTTGCATGTTCTTCTCAGGGGAAAATTGCATTTTGAACAAGCAGTAGCTTAAAAAAATGTAAAAACGACTATTTTAAATGTACACTGTGTACCTACAAAATAAAGCATTTTTTGATTTTGATTTTTTTGATCATACATATGTCGGAGTGGGAATGCCTGACTATTGTGTGTGAATATCAGACTATTCAGAACATCCTTGGATATAACCAGCTCGTTCGCATGCCAGGCTGTTTCACTATTAATAATGAAATAGAAAACCTATATGTAATATAAAATCTGTTTTTAAAATAAAGCATTTTTGAATTTGACATCTAGCCCCAAACTAAGCAAAGCTTGTACGATACAATTTTTTTATGCATAACGGGATACAATAGAATAGAATATAAATTTATTTACCTATAAAGTTGACTAAAAGTGTATATAATTCACCTAGGTGAATTATCTCAGGTGAATTAAGTTTACGAAGCCCAAAATGGTTTCATTCGCACTTACAATAAATGTAAATAAAATAAATGTCTTTGCACAAACACACAGCGCCATCTAGGTCCACAGTAAGCATCTAGGCTTGTGTTATGGATACTAGATAGTTGATAAACTACACAAATATATTTTTTTTTGTAAATAAATACATGTATAAATGAAAAACATCCATAACTCGGGAACACATGTCTATATTCATCATACAAACATATGCCCCTAGCGAGATTCGAACCCGTGACCATTTGGTGTACTAGCAGAGTTTCTAACCACTACACCAAACAGGTCGTCAAATCAAGTAATATATCAAACAATCCCAAGTAATAATCAGGTATTAGTTAATTACAATATACAAAATTATTCAACATGCAAGGAAATGAGAATGCAAGAAATCGGCATGCCCAATACAGTTACGAATGTAGGTTAAGGCGATACCGGAGGTGTGTATAATTGAACTGAGCCGGCTCTCACGCGATTTCAACACAAGCTGAGAGTCGAAAACAATGCGTCGAATAGCAGCCATTGAGGCTGTAGAAATGTTTCGTGGTTATGCATTTTATTGTAATTAGGAGCATTTTTTTATGATTACATCTGGAATACAGTCTGTGTTCACAACAGATACCATATAGCATAAATAAATTAGCTTTCCGCCTGTGGCTTCACCTGCGTGGAATAATTTTATCGCGGATATTGGTTTATCCCACGGGAACTACTCACTTTATCAAGATAAAAAATCCCCTATGTCTTAGTCCAGGGTATATTATTATATACAGGACGATGTAGTCGTCGGACGCGGCCGGAGCGACCGGAGAAGTGTCGCATCGGGCTCTGCCGCGCTTCATACCGCTCGCTGATCGCGGTGTAAGGCACGACAGCGCCCCCTACGGAGGGTGCGCTAGACGCCTTCCGGGCGGTCTCCCCTTATGAGGGGGGGCGGGGCGGGGAGGACCTGGAGCCGCCTATGTGTTCCCAGGTCCTCCCTACTGCCGAAGAAGGTCGCCGCGGGGTTTTAGTGGGTCCCGACAGGGAGGGGAGTCCCACATAACCGTCTCGCCGTCCCCCAGGCGAGCGGTACGCGTAAAGCATTTCCCCGCGAAAAAAAAGGGTATATTCTACCTATATACGAAATTTCATCCAAATCCGTTCAACCGTTTCGCCATGATCGAGCAACAAATAGACAAAGAAACATTCAAACTTTCGCATTTATTATATTAGTTAGATATGCTACATACATACATAAAGTCACGCCTGTTTCCCCGTAGCGGTAGGCAGAGACCACAGACTTCCACTTGCTACGATCCCGACACGCCTGTTTTGCTTCATTTACATACCGGATGATTTTTTTTTATAAGGAAAAAATCGTTGTAGAGATCTTTGGGGGAAGCTTTTGTCAAGCAGTCGACGTCTTTCGGCTGATGGTGACGGTGAAGGAAAAAAATAGGGCATATTAGGGTAAGTGAAATAGAAGGACATAGGTACTTTTTTTTTTCAAAACTATAATCGGAAAGTGCTTTGTGCCATTACGTTGAATGTTTTACGTCTGTTACTACTACTACTGGGGTGTACTACTGGGGTGCATGGAAGGAGCCTCCCCGCGGCGCACCCTGGAAGCAGCTAGGTCCGGTAACGCAGGACCTAGGCTGACCAATATACCTCCTCCTATCCGAACATTAACTTCAAAGTACACATTTAGAAAACTAATGAAGTCGAATATTCTAGAATTCCAGAAAATAAATGTTCCGAAACAGGATCGCGAGGCGGTCGCTGCTGCTGTTAGATGTTAGACTGTTTATTTTGTTTTGTCGACACTATTATTATTAATTATCTATGCTTTACATTATAACATATATATTTTTATGTTATAAATTAACCAACTATGATAAAGTTACGTATATACTAACTATGTTCTTGAGCCCCACAACTTAGAAACATTACGTCTCTTTATATTCACTCGCACCTATACTATCACTCATTAATCACTATTTCAAGAGTCTGAAAATTGCTATTTATTTAATACTTTCTGTTTCCTCTGGTTTAGGTTCCAAGTTGCTCTGCTCCTTAGGGGATAGCTGAAAATCAGTGTTTTGCTCAATGCGCAATCTAATACACTGAGCTATGACCCATTTGTACTGCTGCAGCACACACATGCGTTAGTGTTACAATATTATGTTATTGTTGTAAATGTGTTACCTTATCTGTGTATCAATATGTATAAGCTAAATGTATGTGTGTGACTGTGGAAACAAATAAAGGCTTTATCTATCTATCTATCTATCTAACCAATCCTTTCACCACGATGGCAAGTTCTAAAATGTGTAAACAGCCCTTATCAGGGCTACCTCAACCTTCCTTTTCAGGACCCAACGACCAATCCCTTAATCCCTAACAGTAGTAGTACGTCTGTTGATAATTATTACTTTAGAATTACATATTTATAAAAATAAAAACTCGTCCGGTAAAAAATATGTAATGATATATATAATAAAAAAAAACCACTTATGCCATTACTTTTTTTTTCTTTTTTTTTTAATGATTGACTGGATTCGCGTTTGGCCACAATCTCACCTGATGGAAAGTGACGATGTGGTCGAAGATGAAGCACGCGATCCCAGTAAATGCCTATTCACTCTGCTCTTGAAGATCCCAAGGTTGTAGGATTCAGGAAAGAATGAATGAAGAATGGAATTTCTTAGTGCGACCTTCTATTCTTCTATTTCACTTACCTAATATGCCCTATTTTTTTTTTTTTTTCAAAACCATTTTTCCTTACGATAAAAAAAATCATCCGGTTTAAGTACATGCTAATCTTTAAACATATGGATTACGGTTTTCGAAAAACAAATGCATGAGTAAATAGCTGTATAAATTTGAAATTGGAATTCCTAACTAAAGAGGAATAAACGTACTGAATACTGAGGAGATATTTGAGATCAAAGTGGCCAGTACGACAAAACGCCAATTTCATATGTAATGACCTAACATTTTCTGCCTCACAGACTCCTACGAGCATGTAACCATACTAACCTGAGTAAATTGAGTTCAATGAGACCAGTGAAAGGGACGCCCGAGATGCGTCTTAAAAAGTTGAAGCTATCTCAAGCTCCGTGCTAATTTATAAACCAATCTTGAGGTCTACTCAGCTGAGATCACTTCTCAAGTATTCGCCTCAGCGACGAATGAATGACAGTTTTGAGTTTCGCTTATTAATACGCGCGCCTCTGTAGTACTGCTTGAGTATGCACGTGCTTGTCAGGTCTCAAGTTAGGTTTATTAATCAACACGTTTACTTGAGACCGGTCACAAGACTGTTCTCAATCTTGGGCCTTAAACACTTACCACATGCGAGTTGCGATGAGAAATTCAACAACAAAACGTGTTTGACCGCGATCCGCCGCAACCTTTCGTTGCCTAACTAGGGGCCAAAGCGCTTAGAGAGTGACAAAAGCGTCAATAGATTTTATTTCATAGGTTAAATTATGGTTACCTATTGTATTTCCGATATTTTTCGTGCGTAGGTTGTTATTCCGCCAACGTTTTGATATTTATTAGTTGACCTCTGTAGTTCTTCTCTGGGGATCTGCTTTGCGAATGAGCAATAATGTCAATAATTTTAATATTAAGATAAAAAATGTGACGTGTTCAAGTGATAATCTTTATCCTACGAAATAAATATTTTTTTGACTTTGACTTTGACCTTTTTATCGAAAACCGATCTTAACATTAACCATTCTATTATACCAGATGGTAGTCAAAATCAAATCAAAATCAAAAAATGCTTTATTTTGTAGGTACACAGGGTACACTTAAAATAGTCAGATTTTACATTTTTAAAGCTACTGCTTGTTCAAAAGGCAATTTTCCCCTGAGAAGAACAAGCAAGAAACTCGAGAGGTCGCTCTTTTTAAAAAAAGGTTTTTATATTACAAAATTATTATTTTATATTATAATATTTCATTATTAATTGTGAAATAGCCTGGTTATGCGAACGGGCTGGTTATGTCCATGATTGTTTATCATCTAAATAATCTGATATTTTATAATATGCTTTCTTAATAAGTGTTGGTAGGGGAAGACCACGGCGAACGTACCATGATCAAATCGGGGACGTCTTAAAAATCAAAATCAAAATCAAAATCAAAAATATTTTATTCAATGTAGGATACAAAAATATCACTTATTGAAAGTCAACATGCTATTTTTCTTTTTTTAACTACATCGCTTCACAAGGTGTTATGGTTAGGGAGAAGAAGCGACAAGAAACTCCGCAACAACACATCTTTTCAACTAGTCTCCATCCTTACAACAATACTACATCTTATATTACATAATTACAAAACAATAGCAATTAACATAACGACCAGCTAACACCAGACCTCCTTATCGCCTAAATAATCATCTATTCTGTAATAACCCTTCTTACACAGAGTTTCTTTAATGTGGCGTTTAAATTTCTGCTCTGTTAAGCTCAATACATGTTCTGGTATTTTATTGTAAAAGCGTATGCTGTGTCCCACAAAGGATGTGCTAACCTTGCTAAGTCTAAATTGTGGAATTTCAATTTTATTTTTGTTTCTAGTATTCAAATTATGATTATCAGAATGTTTGCGAAATAGGCATATATTTTTGCGTACATACATTATACTGTCATATATATATTGGGATGCAACAGTTAAAATACTTATTTCTTTAAACAGATCTCTTAGAGAATCACGGCAGCGTAATTTATATATTGCTCTGATTGCTCTTTTTTGTAGAACAAATATTGTTTGAATATCTGCACCTCTACCCCACAGTAGTATACCATAAGACATAATGCTATGAAAGTAGCTAAAATAAACGAGCCTCGCTGTTTTAATGTCAGTAAGTTGTCTAATCTTACGAACAGCATAAGCAGCTGAACTGAGCCTGCTCGCAAGTGTCTCAATATGCGACCCCCACTGTAGTGTGGAGTCCAAAGTGATGCCAAGAAAAACAGTGTTCTCAACAAATTCCAATGGTTCACTATTCAACTTTAGGTTGTTTTCCCCCTGCCTTACATTAGGTAAGGAAAACTTAATACATTTGGTTTTCTTAGCATTTAGAACTAAATTATTCACAGTAAACCAGTTCGAAACCTGTGAAAGAGTATCGTTTACATCGTCAATATCATTCGACCCTCTCTTTATTTTGAATATAAATGAAGTGTCATCAGCAAACAACACAATATCAACCAGGTTCCGAACTAAATAAGGCAAGTCATTAATATAAACTAAAAACATAAAAGGACCTAGAATTGATCCTTGAGGTACTCCCATTTTCACAAAGGATCCTGAAGATTTTTCCAGATTTACTTGAACTTTTTGAATTCTATTTTCTAAATAAGAAGTTAATAAGTCGAGGGCTTTGCCGTGCACCCCATAATGTTCTAATTTAAATAAAAGCGTTTTGTGATCCACACAATCGAATGCTTTTGAAAGATCGCAAAACACACCGATTGCATCGCTGCGATCTTCCCAGGCATTATAAATATTTTTAATTAGAGTTACACCGGCATCCGTTGTCGAGCGACCGTTAGTGAAGCCAAACTGTTTATCATGTAGTAGTCCATTTGTATTGAAATGACACAATATTTGACCCAGAATAAGTTTCTCAAAAATTTTACTAAGTACAGGTAGAATGGAGATGGGCCTGTAATTATTGAGATCGTTTTTACATCCTGATTTAAAAAGAGGTACAACCTTACTATGTTTCATCAGTTCAGGAAAGACACCTTGATCAATACTCGCATTGAAAATGAAGGCTAAGTAAGAAGCGATCGTAGTGACAATATGACTCAACAGCTTTACCGACATGCCCCAGACATCTTCAGCTTTTTTTAACTTTAGCGTTTTGAAAGCCTTTATAACTTCGAGAGGGTCAACATACCTAAATTTAAGAATAGTGTGGCATTTTTTTACATTAGCTACCATCAATGATTTAGCACGAATTGGTGATGAATCTAGTATTTCAGTAGTTTTGACTGGAATATTTACAAAAAAATTTTCAAAATGCTGAGCTACTTCTATATCGCGATTGATAATTCTATTATCAATTTTAATTGAATATCCATTGTCACGTTCTTTAACACATGACGTTTCCCTATTTATAACCTTCCAGACTGCTTTAATCTTATTATCAGCAATATTTACAATATTACTAATGTATCTGGACTTAGCAGTAATACAAACTTTTTTAAATATTTTTGAATAATTTTTAACAAATTCGCAGAACTCTAGGTCATCCTGCCTAATTGTCCTATCTTCATAGAGCTGAAACAACTTATCTCTACTTATTCGAATACCTTTCGTGGCCCAGTTACTGAATTTAAATTTATTGGTATTTTTAACTTTTTTAATTTGAAAGATCTGTTCAAACTCTTTATTCAAAACATTGAAGAAATCTGTATAAAATTTATCACAGTCAATTGTTTCAGACGAAGGTAAAGGTAATTTATTTAGCAAAACTTCTTTATACATTTCTACTTTTTCTGCAGGTATAGGTCTAGTAATGAATTCTACTGTGGGATTGGATAACTTAATTAACGGAAAAGCAACAAGTTGCCCACAGTGATCAGACCTTAAACAGTTTAGTATAGACTGATCAATGAAATTACAGTTACAGAAAAAGTTATCTATGCAAGTGGCTGTAGATTCAGTGATTCTAGTAGGCTCTAGGAATACGTTGTTTAAATTAAAAGACTTAAATAAACTTATTATTCGAGTAGTTAACGACTTCTGCTCCAGCAAATCTACATTAAAATCACCACAGACTATAACTGACTTTGTCCCTCTAGTTACTAGTTTTAGCACATCTTCCATGACCGACTCAAACAAATTAAAATTGTAAACATAAGGAGGTCTGTAGACGCAAATAACAATGTAGTTCTCCAACTCCACAGATGAAAGTTCAATAGTACATTCAATCGAAAGTGCAACAACATCTTTGCGTTCCTTCGCTTTTAAATTATTTTTAATTAAAATTAAAGAACCTCCATGTGTCTTAAACTGTCGATGGAATGAACTAATACAATAATAATTGTCATTTGAAATAATCATTTCGGTTTGTTTTAGCCAATGTTCAGTAATACATACAATATCGATGGTGTTGTGTTTCTCTAAAAACATCTCTATTTCTAGTTCTTTGCCAGAAAAGCACTGAATATTTTGATGAAATATTGTAAGTCGATTTGGCTTTTCCTTTGTCTTTTAGAAAGAAAGGCCAAGTCAAGGCTAAACCGTCGAGCATATATGAACAACGTTATGAGAGTGAAGGAAGCAGAAGAGGTGTGTCAGGATCGTAGCAAGTGGCAGTATGTGGTCTCTGCCTACCGCTACGGGAAACAGGCGTGGCATTATGTATGTATGTATGTATACCGGATGAAATGAAATGAAATGAAAATCATTTATTCATGTAGGCAATACAATATGCACTTATGAACGTCATTTGTTTTTTAAACTACCACTAGCTCGGAACGCGACCACTACTGAGAAGAGCTAGCGAGAAACTCAGAGGTTGAGGATGAGTTTTTTTACCGTGAGGAAAAAAATAAGGCATATTAGGTAAGTGAAATAGAAGGTATTGGCATAGGTAGTTTAATTTAATTTTTTTTTCAAAACCATCATCGACCCACTCTCCTGCCGGAGATAGATATGCGACTGGCGGGATTCCTAGGGTGCCTATCATGCGAATTTCAATTGGAACTCATATTTTCTCCAAGTTTTTTATTTATTTAATTTAATTATGTAAATGCCGCAACGTTTTATAATATTTTATGGTTTTGAAGAAAAAAAAGTGAAACTACCTATGCCAATACCTTCTATTTCACTTACCTAATATGTCCTATTTTTTTTCTTACTCACTCACCTACAAACTCATCCAGTATATCCGATAGATCAATTGACCATTATAACAAGACCAAATTTCATTTCTCTATGCATATATATCAACCTAACAGAAGGGCTTCTAACCTAACCAACAGATGTCGGGGTGTCGCGAACTTCCGTGCTCGCTTCGCTCGCACACGCCCCATAAACGTTTTGTGTAGTACTTAACCACGTTTTGTTTGTTTGTAAACGGGCAATACATTAATTTTGCATTGATACATATTCATCTAAATTATTGTTATTTCTTTTTAGGAGTCTAGACTTTTTAGACCAGCCCCCCGACCGCCCAACTCAATTGCTTTGGAAATTGCTATCGTTTATGACGTCAATGCACTGTCCGTCCTTGTCATATCGTAACACAATGACAAAGACGGACAGTACTTTGCTATCGCTCTAGCTATAGCTTTGAGTTAGGCGGTAGAGCCCCTGGCCGTATGACTCGTTTTATTACCATTTTATTGCAATAAAAATTAAAAAAAAATTCTTGGACTTCCATACTAAATGTTGATCCATATTAAGAATGGTTTACTTTGTATCGCTGCTTTTTTTTTTATATATGAGAGGGCGGCAAACGAGCATGCGCGTCAGCTGATGGAAAGCAATCACCGCCGCCCATGGACACCCGCAACACCAAAAGTGTCACAGATGCGTTGCCGGCCTTTGAGGAAGGTGTAGGCTCGTTTGTTGAAGGTTCCAATGTCGTACTCGTTCGGGAACACCGCTGCCGGAAGTCCGTTCCACAGGGTGGTCGTACGTGGTAAGAAGTTTCTTGAGAAACGTACAGTGGTAGACTTCCACTCATCCAGGTGATGTGGATGGAAATTTCGTTCTATCGTTCCTTGGGCAAAGTTGTTCGTAATCTAGACTGGCGTCACCTGCGAATGGGAATTACAAGGCGAAGCCGCGGGTGGAATGCTAGTAGCATAATAAATCAATGGTCACAAGTTATTGCGGACCAGTGGAATGCCAGCGACCTTATAAACAGGCCGCTTAATTTAGCAAAAAAACAAGAATTAAAGAAATTAATGCAAATTGTAACGCCACAACTGGGTCATTACTGTGTTACTCAATGGCCTGTATTGAGACAGAACGTTGGCGAAAACCAGTTCTGTTCAAAATAGAAGGTTTCGATCTGTGGTAAACATGAGACTGGACACGTGTGACGCAGTAGACTGGTTTATCTAACTCAGCTAGAGCAGGGTGGTGGGTGAGAAGGGTGTTCTGAGACACTCAAACTCAAAAACTTTTTTATCTAATTTTTAGCAAAGCTTAGAGCACACATTTATTGCTCTAGTCAGCCATTTTTTTTATGCGCGACGGGTTCGTACTTGACGTCAATCACACCTGATGTTAAGTGAAGATGAGGTCGAAGGTGGAAGCGTACTGACCCGGAAACCCCAACACATTTGGAGGACTGGCTACCTTATCTCTGACAATCGGAACACAACAATGCTATTAACATTGCTGCTTGGCGGCAGATTTAGATAAGATGGTGGTAGCTAGCCAGGCGGACATTTACAATACCCTACCACCAACCAAACCGAGTACTCAAACATGTACTCCGCTGGGGATCAAACCCGCGACCTCCGAATCGTAAGCCCAATGTTGTTTACATTGAGCCACGGAGGCGGTTGTATGTATGAATGATGGGAGTGATGGGAGTACTGTGGAAACGGTAAACAACTTTCATAACGCATGGCACTAGCTTCGCCTACAGTTTCGCCTGCAATTTCGCCTCCATACAATACAAAACATATTAATAACAGAGTAACACACACGCCGGCCCACTTGCTCACACATCTAGAAAGCGGCATGATAAGGCGATCATGGGCATCGAACCTTGTACGTCGCGATTAACTGCTAATGGTGTACTGTCTGCTTAACAGGTGGAAAACGATAATTTTATTGTGACACACGGAGCCAATTATGTGGCCTTGAAATTGTCTTGGTTGGATTTTGTTATATTTCTTTGACAAATTGATCGCTCATATCATTTGATAGATAAATTTCAATTAAACTTAAATAACATTGATACATAGCGTCATTCAGATCAGATTGTGAAATCAAATATATTAAGGAAATTACCAAACATTCATACATAACGTCTCGACATCTATCCCAAATGGGGTGGTCAGAGATATTCCAAACAATAGTGTGTGGGTTATGATACCATAAATTAAAAGTTAAACGTTTAATGATTGAAACAACATCCATGGTTCACCAAATATACTGAAAGGCACTGTGCAGGGAAATATACAAAACTATCTATGTTTTTTGATGGTAAGTCCCTTAGTCGCCTTTAACAACTCCCACGGGAAGAGACGGGTTAGTTCTATTCTAACTTAATTTCTCTTTAGACTTTCCCCTTCATATATTTATAAATAAATAAATTTTTTAAAAAATATTTTATATCAGACAAATGACAGTCCATAGGTGTTACATTTAGACAACAGGTTTTACGATATGGAGATCGCGCGTTCGATCCCCAGCGGGGTACATGTTTAGCACTCTGTTGTTGGTTGGTAGGGCGTTATAGAAAGGTCTGCTATCTTAATTGTGTTGCCGACTGTACAAAAAATAATTGTTAAATGTTAAGGTCCACTTACATGGTCAATGAACAGTCGCACCCAGGTGCCGAAGAATATGGCGCATATGATGCCCAAGAGGAGGAGGACCACCGCCGACGCAAGCACGAACCCTGAAAGGAGGAAATTGTATATGATAAATAATAATTACTATAGGTATACGTACGACCACCCTGTGGAACGGACTTCCGGCAGCGGTATTCCCGAACGAGTACGACATTGGAACCTTCAAGAAACGAGCCTACACCTTCCTCAAAGGCCGGCAACGCATCTGTGACCCTTTTGGTGTTGCGGGTGTCCATGGGCGGCGGTGATTGCTTTCCATCAGGTGACCCGCGTGCTCGTTTGCCGCCCTCTCATATAAAAAAAAAAGGTAACTTAAACATTTAGACAACAGGTTTTACGATATGGAGGTCGCGCGCTCGATCCCCAGCGGGGTACATGTTTAGTACTCTGTTGTAGTTTGGTAGGGCATTTTAAAATATGTCCGCCGGCCAGCTAACACCATCTTATGACGACCGATTGGTGTAGTGGATAGTGACCCTATCAGCGAAACCAACGGTTGCGGGTTCGAATCCCGCGAGGGGTAAAAGTTTGTATGATGAATACGAACATTTATTCCCGAGTCTTGGATGTTTATATAAATATTTATGTATGTTTATCCGTTATCTAGTAGTATCCATAGCACAAGCTTTGCTTAGTTTGGGACTAGATGATTGGTGTAAGCGTCCGAAATATTTATTATTTATTATATGTAATGCCTGCTTTCTGGATAGCTGTAAGCCATTGTTTACAAAATTAAAGATACTTCCCCTCCCATGCATGTATATTAGATATGTTTGCTGTTTTGTAAAATGACATCCCCACTATTTTAAACTATACTCGGAAGTCTTCACCAGGCAGGGCAGATCTAAATATGCACACCGATTATATCAACCACTCTGTGATACATTTATTTAAGAAAAAAAATCATTTAATATGTGCATATTACTGTATAATAAACTGCCTGACGATCTTAAAACAATGAATAAAGAGAGGTTTTAAAAGGGAATTGTAACAGTAAACAGAAAACAGTACTTAGATTCGTAATATAATGCATTCTCTATCTACTCAATGACAATAATAATATATTTATAATTGACATTTCCAAAATTCGGACGGACTTCCGGCAGCGGTATTCCCGAACGAGTACGACATTGGAACCTTCAAGAAGCGAGCCTACACCTTCCTCAAAGGCCGGCAACGCATCTGTGACCCTTTTGGTGTTGCGGGTGTCCATGGGCGGCGGTGATTACTTTCCATCAGGTGACCCGCATGCTCGTTTGCCGCTCTCTCATATTAAAAAAAAAAAAAAATAAAAAAAAATGACATGTATACGTAATAATTTTTATTTTTATGACTTAAGCTTGACATTGTTATTTTTAATTGTAAGTGGTTTTGTAAATTGTAAGTGATTTAAAGTGTATAAGTAGATTTTAATATTTGCACGTCTGCAAGCAGACTGCACTGAAAAAAATGGGATTTGGGCTTACCTCAAAAAGCATCATCCATCACCACAATTTCGTCGTTTGAGGTGAAATTAAACTAAAGGACGATATGTTTGATATGACGACTACCTATTTCGCATTACAAGGTGAAATTAATAGTACGTACTTTAAAATTGACTTTACGTTGAAGACGACAACGACTGTTCGAGTACGATATTTTATACAATGATCGTACTCGAGGCATTTTAATGGTGCAGACCATGAAAAAGGTTTTTAACGCAACAGGTTATTCGAATTCTCATTTAAAACGAATTACACTTTTCAATACATTCTTAAAACGCTTACTGTTTGGCGTACAACACTTGTCTTACGTCCAATAAGGCCAATGTTACGACGAATATGTTATAATATTTTGCATTACACCTGAAGCTAAATTAAACTTCACATACGGTAGACACTGCCGTACTCACTTTGATTTTGATCAATGTGATCGTGTTGAACGTCTTAATGTAAAGCTATTTTCGCTTTAAAAATTAGGCTTATTACATTAGTAACGTTATAACCAAATTGACACAACTTACCAGTTTTTCAATCATTTGGACTTGCATAATCGCCTCATCTTACAACGTTCTTCGTTATTCGATCATAACACTAAAAACGCCCTACTGACGACTAAATTAATGTTATTTTAGGCGTTATCGTTCATACATATGCGTCAATTTATGTGGTGTGCATGGTCAAATTAACGGTAAATTAGACCAATCAGGTGGTAGTTTAACGTATTTAGAACACTATAAACGCCGTACTGACGACTAAATTCATATTACATAAGACGTTAACGTTCATACATACGCCAATTTATGTGGTGTGTAAGGTCAAATTAATCAAACAAACGGCAAATTAGACTGATCAGGCGGCAGTTTAAAGTATTTGGAACACTAAAAACGCCGTATACTGCCGACTAAATTTATATTAAATAAGGCGTTATCGTTCATACATACGTCAATTTATGTGGTGTGTATGGTCAAATTAAACGGCAAATTAGACCAATCAGGCGGTAGTTTAACGTATTCAGAACACTAAAAACGCCATACTGACGACTAAATTCACATTACATAAGGCGTTAACGTTCATACATACGCCAATATAAGTGGTGTGTATGGTCAAATTAATCAAACAGACGGTAAATTAGACGGATCAGGCGGCAGTTTAAAGTATTTGGAACACTAAAAACGCCGTACTGCCGACTAAATTTATATTACATAAGGCGTTATAGTTCATACATACGTCAACCGATGTGGTTTCTATAGTAAAAAAAAAACAAACAGACACAATTCTAACCAATCAAACGGCAGTTTTACATATAAAAAAATGTTAGGTTATTTTTTAAACTAAAAGGTTACTTTTTTATTCATTTCGACTGGCAACACTGCGCCATCCGCATGGCATGAACGCATGAACGAACGAAAAAGTGAGAAGTGTAGTAGTCCAGCGGATATTCTCTTGTTGTGGGTGAGTTTTAAACGAAAAATACTGAGAATGGCAGACCAGTATACGTCTGACTTACTGACGCTTTGGGGGCTAAACCATCTCGTCGGAATATTTACTGGTAAGTACGTGTTTAGGTTGTTTGTGTACGTGATGGAAGTTTGTGGGATGTAAAGTGTACTTACATTTATGAAAACATGTTAAGTTTATCATGGAACTCCGGCTCAGATAGCTTTTTAGAATTTGTACTAACTAACTAACTTTGTCAACTTGTGAGACAAATTGTCATTGTGAGTCCAGCCAGACACAAAGAATAAAATATATTTATATAGGGAATAATATAATGCAAGAGAAAGATAAAAAGCCTTAGACCTATGTACAAGTACATGCATGATTACAAAAATAAAAGTTTACTCGTAAATGTTTTACATACATTATACATAAATAAAGCCTTTTCACAACTTTTGGTGTGAATATGGACCACTATTGGACAAAAGCCTCACCTGTGCCTTTCCAAATATGACCAATTTTCTTCCACTTTTTTTTTGGTCGACTGTTACCCAAAATGGCTTATTCACTTGTGGATTTTGTGTCACCTTTACATCACTATCATCATCCTAACCAAAGGACGTTCACCGTTATTGTTAACATTTTGTCGTCTATCATTTTCAAATAGGTATATATTGCATGAACTGAGCTATATTTTCTTGGTATATACAGGTGTGGATCCAGCGAATCACTTTCTAAAATTATATTAAGTTGATAGCTCTTTTTCTAATTACATAAACAAGAAATGGCATGAATTTTAGAAATGTCACATAGTTGTAGTTATAAGAAGTTGAGCTTTAATGACCATGTTTCAGATTCCAGTTGAAATTGAAGTGTTTAACAGATTTAAAGTAAATAAATATAACATTTCTAAAATGCATACCATCCCCTACTTGTTTATAAAATTAGAAAAAGAGCTGTCAACTTAAATTAAATTTTTAGGAAGTGGTTTGTTGGAATCGACACCAATATTATACTTAATTATTTTTATACACAAAGAATTTAATAATATTAACATAAATCTCATTACTTAGTTTGGAGTAGATCTGTGGTTTTGCATATCAGATTCAATTTATTCCTAATAAACATAAAATAGGTCAATGTTTTGCTTTCCGTTTGTGATTCAGCAACAAATTTATCAGTATACTTGGATAAGCTCTGCTTGACCTTGGTGCACAAGCGCCTTGCACTGCAGGGAATGTAGCACCCTTCAAGCATGTAACTTCTATGTTAAGTACCTATCACTCCTGGTAAATGGGTATATTTTTATAGATGCGAGAATTGATGCAGTCGCATTGGGACTGTTAAAAGAAAATGATGTAGAAAATCTGATAACAGCCGTTGGAGACAAGGTCAAGTTTTTGGCAAACTTGTCCATATGGAAACAAGACAACAAAGCCTCCCATGTAAACAGGGTTAGTCAATTATTAAATTTCTTTTTTTGTTTCTCACATTGTCCTACTCAAAAATGGTACAAAATGTAATTAATAGATTGAAATATTAAATGCCAATACTTTTTCATTTACTAGTTCAGATGCAAAATCCAAAATTTTTTTTTGGATTGTATATAAGTACGTAGGTACCTACTGAATATTTTTTTTTAGGTAATGTTTTATAAGGATTTGGAAGATTTTGGCCTACTACGGTTTGCCATAAAAAAAAACAAAATGGCGTTCATGTATCAAACTTGTTTATTTCTTTAGCTGATATCAATACATACAAGAAATGTGATACTTATAACAAAATCCCCTATCTAAAGTGTGAGGTTTCCAAGACATAAACTGTCAAAGTTGTATTGCTGCATGGGGACCACCATGGTGGGGCCATCGAGTTATAATTTTAAAAGAGTGAAATATAGACAAGCAGGGTATAAAAACGTTAAAAATTTTTTAGGATTCTGCCAGTATGTATTCTGGATTGATGGTCTCTATGCCAGTATCACCCGCAAGTAGCTAGCTCAGGGGAATGTTTATCTCTGAGACACAGTAAACTATCTATGGATAGTGTTGTTGTGGGCTTATAAATAAGAATATATATTTAAAATACATAAAAGTGTGTAATTTGAAATGTTTTTTACTTGTTACAGGCTGGCTCGTTTCTACCAAAACGTAATGCAAGTGGAATTTTATATAACACTTATTTGCGCAAGAGAAGGGTTTTCATTCAAAAGAAAATTATTTAAAAATGTTATTTATGATTGTTCCAAGAATAAGTTTTACTATCACCAGCTTTTTTTTATAGATATAGATAGATAGGTCGAAATGTGAAATTTTTTTTTGGATTTCCCATACTAAGTTGTGTCACGTGACCGGACACTTTGTATTGGAAGGCCACTATCACCAGCTTTTTTTATAGATATAGATAGATATAGTGGCCTTCCAATACAAAGTGTCCGGTCACGTGACACAACTTAGTATGGGAAATCCAAAAATTCTTTCCACATTTCGACCTACGTCTGTATGGGAAAGTTGTTTGTTATCATATCACGGACACTATTACCAGTTTCTTTTTCAAAGATTGATTACCAAATTAAGAAATACTACATAGATAATCTTGGAACAATCATAAATAACATTTTTAAATAATTATAAAAATCAAGTAATAAAAGTCATGTAAACTTAAACGGGAAAAGAAAAAGAGGAAGACCGAGAATAAACTACATGCAGCAAACAAAAGAGAAGTTGAACGTCGTGTCGTATCAGGAGGTCAAGAGGAAGGCGGAGAGCAGAGAGATATATAAAAATCTCCACCGACAAGAGCATGGCTCTTAAATCAGATGATGATGATGAATCTTAAGCTAATCTTTGTAGGCTAAATAGATAAATCTTTGTAGGCTAAATAGATAATCTTAAAATAATCACAAATAATCATAAATAATACTTTGTATTTATTTTGTGGTTATATTGTAGTAATTCTCTAGTCTAGCCAGTATACATAGAAGCTTGTTTTTTAGTAAAAAAAATATTTTTAACGTTGAGTATATTTACTTCTTTATAATAATAAAAGTAAAGCAATCTATTATGTTAAAAAAATGATTTATACATTTTTACTTCTTTTCTATTTACCTAGGTGAAATATTTTTATTATGAGTCCGAAACAGAATTAACTTCCGAATCAAAGGTCATTTACCTTGTGGTGCGAATCGACCCATTCAAAATTTGCAGGTGGCGATTCACACCACCGGTGCGAAAGGGGCTCTTCAAAAATTGAATGGGTCGTTTCACACCGCGGTGCGAACCGTTTGTGGTGTGAATCGCCACCCGACCCATAAGATCTTTGTAAAAATGAGAATGAGATTCGGCTAAGCTGAGACAAGTCACCAATATCGGCGACTCAAGCATTTCTCAAATCAAAAGTGCTGCCATCTAATGGGGATGTATAGGAAGCTTTCCACACGTATCTACAAAAAATTATCCTTCTCCCTCACTCATACGTAAGCCGCCATATTTGTTTCATTACCGGAAGTTGGTGAAAAAATAAAAAGTAGACCATAGACTTTGAGACGGTGTTAAGCTGAGAGAGGCTTGAGAACTCGACTGTGAATACCAAAATTTGAGATAGTGCTCGGCCTTGTCTCAGCTTAGACCGCTCTTAGCGTGGCTTAACGCCATGTCTCTGAATGTCAGACTATATTTGATGTCAAACTGTGTCAGGCATGGCTACGGCCACCATCAGACGAAGTAGGTACTTTTGAAGTAATTAAGTACTTACCTCTTTTCTATAATAAAGTCTACTGAATTAAATTGAATAGACTAAGCTTCCTAAACAGTATGTCTATTATCTAGTACTTTATCGATCAAAAGTACTTAACAAATCGAATCTTATAACTTAAATATATTGACTGAAGTTGATATATATTTTCGATGATTCAATGTCAAAAACATTTTTCTTTTCTATCTAAATATATAAAGGAAGAAGCTGACTGACTGACTGACTGACTGACTGACATATCAACGCACAGGCCAAACCGCTGGGTCTAGAGTTTCCAAATTTGGCACGTAGGTTGCTTACGAGGTCTAGGGGAGCACTAAGAAAGGATTTTTCAAAATTCACCCTTTAAGGGGGTGAAACAGGGGTGGGAAGTTTGTATGAAGAAACAGTATAACTTGGACATTTCGACTATTTTCGACTCGAAACTTCGCAAGAGTACTCCTAGAAACAAATAAGCTAATACGTGTTTTGAGATTTTTCGAAAAACAACCCCCTGGGTTGTGAAATGGGGGTTAAAACCGTAAAATCGATATTGGTGTCGTTATTTAGGTTTTATGGGATGTTGATTTTGAAAATGACATTTATTTTAAGTTAACCCTCTAGGGTTGAGATAGGGGTGGGGGTTGATACCAAAAAAGTCAATATTGGTGTCATTATTTAGGTTTTTTGGGACGTTGATTACGAAAATGCCATTTGTTTTGAAGCTAACCCCTTGGGGTTAGAGAATGCGATAAGGGTGAGTTGAGATTTTTCGAAAAACAGCCCCCTGGGGTGTGAAATGGGGGTTGAAACCATAAAATCGATATTGGTGTCGTTATTTAGGTTTTTTGGGATGTTGATTATGAAAATGACATTTATTTTAAGCCAACCCTCTAGGGGTGAGATAGGGGTGGGGGATGATACCAAAAAAGTCTATATTGGTGTCGTTATTTAGGTTTTTTGGGACGTTGATTGCGAAAATGACATTTATTTTGAAGCTAACCCCTTACGGGTTGCGATAGTGGTAGGGGTTAAAATCACAAATTCAAATTGGTGTCGAAGTCGAAGAGTCAAAGTCTCAAATTCGAAGGCTCAAAGTCGAAGGCTGAAAGTCGAAGGCTCAAAGTCGAAGGCTAAAAGTCGAAGACTCAAAGTCGAAGACTCAAAGTCGAAAGCTCAAAGTCGAAGGCTCAAAGACGAAGGCTCAAAGTCGAAGGCTCAAAGTCGAAGACTCAAAGTCGAAGACTCAAAGTCGAAAAGTAAAATTCATAGTCAAAGTCATGTCAAAGTCATAGTCAAAGTAATAGTCAAAGTCATAGTCATAGGCAAAGTCATAGTCAAAGTCATAGTCAATGTCAAAGTCATAGTCAAAGTCATAGTCATAGTCATAGTCAAAGTCAAAGTCGTAGTCAATGTCATAGTCGAAGTCATAGTCAAAGTCATAGTTAAAGTTTTAGTCAAAGTCATAGTCATAGTCAAAGGGGTGAATAGAATTTCCAAATTTGGCACGTAGGTTCCTTACGAGGTCTAGGGGAGCACTAAGAAAGGATTTTTCAAAATTCACCCTTTAAGGGGGTGAAACAGGAGTGGGAAGTTTGTATGAAGAAACAGTATAACTTGGACATTTCGACTATTTTCGACTCGAAACTTCGCAAGAGTACTCCTAGAAACAAATAAGCTAATACGTGTTTTGAGATTTTTCGAAAAACAACCCCCTGGGTTGTGAAATGGGGGTTAAAACCGTAAAATCGATATTGGTGTCGTTATTTAGGTTTTATGGGATGTTGATTTTGAAAAATTTTCAAAAATGACATTTATTTTAAGTTAACCCTCTAGGGTTGAGATAGAGGTGGGGGTTGATACCAAAAAAGTCAATATTGGTGTCATTATTTAGGTTTTTTGGGACGTTGATTACGAAAATGCCATTTGTTTTGAAGCTAACCCCTTGGGGTTAGAGAATGCGATAAGGGTGAGTTGAGATTTTTCGAAAAACAGCCCCCTGGGGTGTGAAATGGGGGTTGAAACCATAAAATCGATATTGGTGTCGTTATTTAGGTTTTTTGGGATGTTGATTATGAAAATGACATTTATTTTAAGCCAACCCTCTAGGGGTGAGATAGGGGTGGGGGATGATACCAAAAAAGTCTATATTGGTGTCGTTATTTAGGTTTTTTGGGACGTTGATTGCGAAAATGACATTTATTTTGAAGCTAACCCCTTACGGGTTGCGATAGTGGTAGGGGTTAAAATCACAAATTCAAATTGGTGTCGAAGTCGAAGAGTCAAAGTCTCAAATTCGAAGGCTCAAAGTCGAAGGCTGAAAGCCGAAGGCTCAAAGTCGAAGGCTAAAAGTCGAAGACTCAAAGTCGAAGACTCAAAGTCGAAAGCTCAAAGTCGAAGGCTCAAAGTCGAAGGCTTAAAATCGAAGGCTCAAAGACGAAGGCTCAAAGTCGAAGGCTCAAAGTCGAAGACTCAAAGTCGAAGACTCAAAGTCGAAAAGTAAAATTCATAGTCAAAGTCATGTCAAAGTCATAGTCAAAGTCATAGTCAAAGTCATAGTCAAAGTCATAGTCAAAGTCATAGTCAAAGTCATAGTCATAGGCAAAGTCATAGTCAAAGTCATAGTCAATGTCAAAGTCATAGTCAAAGTCATAGTCATAGTCAAAGTCAAAGTCGTAGTCAATGTCATAGTCGAAGTCATAGTCAAAGTCATAGTTAAAGTTTTAGTCAAAGTCATAGTCATAGTCAAAGGGGTGAATAGAATTTCCAAATTTGGCACGTAGGTTCCTTACGAGGTCTAGGGGAGCACTAAGAAAGGATTTTTCAAAATTCACCCTTTAAGGGGGTGAAACAGGAGTGGGAAGTTTGTATGAAGAAACAGTATAACTTGGACATTTCGACTATTTTCGACTCGAAACTTCGCAAGAGTACTCCTAGGAACAAATAAGCTAATACGTGTTTTGAGATTTTTCGAATTCAACCCCCTGGGTTGTGAAATGGGGGTTAAAACCATAAAATCGATATTGGTGTCGTTATTTAGGTTTTATGAGATGTTGATTATGAAAATGACATTTATTTTAAGTTAACCCTCTAGGGTTGAGATAGGGGTGGGGGTTGATACCAAAAAAGTCAATATTGGTGTCATTATTTAGGTTTTTTGGGACGTTGATTACGAAAATACCATTTGTTTTGAAGCTAGCCCCTTGGGGTTAGAGAATGAGATAAGGGTGAGTTGAACACTTTGAACCCACCGGGTATGCCATATCACAGACTTTTACTACGTGTGGGTGCACCTGTTATGTTATTGAGAAATTTAAAGCCACCCAAACTTTGTAACGGTACTAGGTTGCAAGTCAAGGCTTTGCACCGGAACGTAGTAGAGGCCACTATTTTAACAGGACCTGCTCAGGGAGAAACAGTGTTTGTACCGCGTATTCCATTAATACCAAATGATCTTCCCTTTGAATTCAAAAGGCTTCAGTTTCCACTAAAGGTCTGTTTTGCCATGACAATAAATAAGTCGCAGGGGCAAACTCTCAAATTCGCCGGAGTAGACCTACGACAGGACTGTTTCTCTCACGGTCAGTTCTATGTGGCAGGCTCACGTGTAAGTTCACCTCAAAGTTTGGTTCTATTGCTGCCACCTTCAAACATGGCAAAAAATGTTGTTTATAAGGAAGTACTTTAATAAATATAAACCAGAATTTTTCAGAAAGGTCTTTTAATGGATCCCTGTCTTAATTCATTTACCTGGCAAAACATCAACATGGTTCCACATACTTGTTATCTGCCCAGGGTCTTTTCCTGTTTGAGATAAACTCTACATGGTAATTTTTCTGCTGAATGTATTCCCGTGGGAAAGTAATAAAGTGTTGATTCATGTAGTCTACGCGGACGAAGTCGCGGGCAGCTGCTAGTAATGTATAAAATAAATTTGATTCAAAAGGAACTCAATAAGTTTCTCTTGACACAGCAAGGAAAAGGATACATCCTTTTTTCATTATTCTTTGAATGTTGTTTACTTATAGTATGATGCACATTTTTTTAATAAAAGTGGTAAAATATGGATTGTTTTCTTTTTTTATTATTAAGTTCTAACCCTCTTAAAGCTCAATCTATGTAGTAGTTTTTCTTAATTAATTTTAATTCCTCGAATAACGTCTAGCAGAATAATGTGAACGTTATAGTGAGTTAAGTGAGAAAAATTATTATAATATTAATTGTTTCTTTCTGTTTTAGAGTTTATATTCAAGACGTAGATGACTGTACTGAAGCGACGTATTTCACAGCAGCTTAGTGTGCAATTGGACAGCACTAGTCTATGACAGTGACGACGTTCATCAAAACCATTACCTTCATCAATTATTCATTAAGGCTGTATTTGGACTGTTTGTTAATTAATAATGACGATCCAAAGACAGTCCGACGAATGTCTAATTTGACGAAGTAAGGTTTTGACGAACATAGTCGCTATTATTCTGAAGGTCAATTCTCGTAATGTCATGTATTACAATTCCAGTCAAATTCAGTTTGGGTCTAGTCTCGATCTTCTAAATGTCAAATACACCATTCTCCTGTCACAATATTTGAGGTTTGTAATGTGATTTGTTCAACTTTCGATAACATTTCGATATAATCACATTATAAACCTCCAATATTGTGACAGGAGAATGGCGCATTTGACATTTAAGTAGAAGATCGAGACTAAACCCGAATTGAATTTTGACTGGAATTGTAATACATGACATTACGAGAATTGACCTTCTGGTGCTGTCTAATTACATCCTAAGCTCCTCTGAAATACGCCGTTTCAAGACAGCCATTTACGTCGTAAGTGTAAACTTTGGAACTTGAACGAACCATTAAAAACGTCGTACATACAGCAGAAAAGATCGTCAGTACGGCAGTATTCTCAGATGGCTACGGCAAATTTTGCCTCCCATTTAGCTGTGCAAATCGTTCCATACGTGTTCTTCCACCTTGCTTACGGTTAATTTCGCCGTACAGAACTACGCACTACGCCTAGCGTTACTACGAGGTCTGCTCTATGCACGACTTATTATACCTCACAAATACATGAGATCAACCGTATCTACCACATCCAACATTTTCTATAAAACGCACTACGCCTACCGTTACGTAATCTGCTGTACGCACGACGTAAGATACCTCACATAAAACGTTCTACGTCCACTAAAATAATAACATTGCCTATGCGAACGGTGACATTCGCCGTACGAGAAGGTTTAGAGGTCCGCCATATGACGTCACTAGTGACGTCATCGTGGATTGAAGGAACTTCCAGTACGGCTTATTTTGCGTTTCACTTTACGTCGTATTACACTATTTGCGTAAAGTTGTTTTTAACGAACTTACGTCTGGTCGGTTTTTGGCCGTATTATATACAATAACGACGTAATGACGATCATTTCAGCTTTACATTTTTTTCAGTGTGGATACACCGAACTCTAAATTGTATTAAGAACTTATATAACTGTATTCATGCAAATAAATTATTGATTATTGATTATTAATAATTACTACAGGTAACTTAAACATTTAGACAACAGGTTTTACGATATGGAAGTCGCGCGTTCGATCCCCAGCGGGGTACATGTTTAGTACTCTGTTTTTGGTAGGTAGGGCGTTTTAAAATATGTCCGCCGGCCAGCTAACACCATCTTATCTAAGTCTGCCGCCCAACAGCAATGTTAATAGCATTGTTGTGGTCCGGTTGTCAGAGATAAGGTAGCCAGTTTCCCAAATGTGTTGGGGTTTCCGGGTCAGTACGCTTCCATCTTCGACCTCATCTTCACTTAACATCAGGTGTGATTGACGACGTACGACGACGACGAGTACGAACCAGTCGTGCATAAAAAAATAGTGACGGTATTATGTGTTTTTTTATGATTAACTGGATTCGCCGGAAGGGAGTTCCATGCCTTGACTTTAGCTATGTTTGACGAGAGTGTACAGCAATACTATTAACATTGCTGCTTGCCGGCAGATTCAGATAAGATGGTGGTTGCTAGCTAGGCGGACATTTTAAAATGCCCTACCGCCAACCAAACCGTGTACTTAAACATGCACCCCGCTGGGGATCGAACCCGCGACCTCCTAATCGTAAACCCAATGTTGTTTACATTGAGCCACGGTACGTTCGTACTGAATCGATCGATTCACGATTATTTATTTGCACATTTACTCGTAGTTTCAAAATAGAATAAGTAGTACGATTAATTTAATAACTTCTTGATTGGCGGATGCTTGTATAGAGCAACTCGGTTAATAACCAGGGGCGGATCCAGAATTTTATTTAAAGAAAGAAAGAAAGTTATTTATATTGATAACATTAATAGTAAAAGTTAGTACAGATGGTGGTAACTAAACACAGGAACATTGGTTATCAAAAAAGGTTACCACTCAGCATAAGCCACAGTAGCGGTCGCTCTTGCAGCGCTGATCTTTCGTGGCACCTGCAGTGTGTGAAACCACAGCTAAGCAATGACGCAAATATGTATATATAAAATACAAATAATACATAGTTGGTAGTAAGCTTAAAACTATAAGACCATAATAAAATTATAATTAAAATAAAATTATTGTACACAGTTTCATGTATTAGAACGACTGTTTAAAGCGGAGTTCTTTGTAAATTTAATAAATATGTCTTTATGTTGCTTTTAAAGGAGAATATTGATTATTTATTATTTGGGGGAGGAGGGTTTTTTTTGTGATTGACTGGATTCGCTTTTGACCACAATCTCACCTGATGGAAAGTGACGATGTGGTCGGAGATGAAGCACGCGATCTCAAATGCCTATTCACTCTGCTCTTGAAGATCACAAGGTTGTAGGATTCAGGAAAGACTGACGCCGGAAGGGAGTTCCAGGCATTGGCTGTTCGGATGATGAATGAAGAATCGAACTTCTTAGTACGAATGTTCGGTATTATACGGGTTTACCAACACTCCAAAGTTTTAGAAAAGTAAGATAAGTAAGTAAACATATCTTTAAACAGCTGTTATAAAATTGTTAATTCTTAAATTCCAACAGTTAGGAATTCCAAAAGCCGTTTGGCTTGGTATGGACATGTTATGAGGAAGGATGAAACGCATGTTACTAAGAGAGTGATGAATATGTCGATGGTTGGAAAGGAAGAGGAAGACCAGGGAAAGATGGATGGATTGTGTGTGTGTGTGTATGTGGGTGACATGAACGAAAAGGGCGTGAATGAGGACGTAACGAGTGATAGAGGAGATTGGAAGAAAAAGACTAAATTGGGACAAGGGCAGGGATGACGATGCTGTTGTGTTTTTTTTTATTATATTACTAGTCACTAACTTCGCCGACAAAAAAAATATGGGTATAAAAATTGTTTAAAAATTGAGTTATAGTTTTTTTTCACGGCCTCCTAGGCTTCTAGGGCTCCTAGATCCGTCACCGTTTAATAAAATAAGGAAAATGATTTCCATACAATGTACGTATCTGCACTAGGTCAATTTTATTGTAAAGCTCCTAGATTAACGTTTAAAAATTTAGTTATAGTTTTTTTCACAGCCTCCTAGGCTCCTAGGTCTCCTAGATCCGTCACCGTTTAATAAAATAAGGAAAATGATTTCCATACAATGGACGTGTCCGCACTAGGTCAATTTTATTGTAAAGCTCCTAGATTGACGGGTATTATTATTAGATTACAGTAGTTAAGACTTTTTATGAGAGTTATTATTTAACAGATTGTGTTGTATTCACACACATTTTAACCGACGAAATACGCGTTGTGTTTGACGTCGTAGTATCAGGATTATTGTAGTTGGTTGGAGCAAATAAAAAATACACATCTGCTCGATTGCTAGGACAAACTAGCTGGCCCAGCGAGCGTATATTATATAAGAAAAAGTTCTACCTGAGAATATACTTAATCTAACAGAGAAAAAATTTAAAGATCATGTCTAAACAACATTACCATTTTGTACGGCTGTAGCACTCACATACTCTAGTGTATCGTGATGTTACTTTTATGGATTGTTATAAAATATGTGTGTGACTGGAGATACAAATAAACGATTTATTTATCTATCTATCTATTAGCAAAAATATTACAAAATTTGTGACGCTTGGACAAACAGCTCCCAAAAATTATAAAATTGTATTAGTTGTATTACTTTTTATTAAAAAAAAAAGGACAACAAGGATCCAGTTTTATGCGCCGCTTCTTTTAACACAGATGATTTCCCTTTCCGAAGCGGTAGTAGCTTGGACATACTGACTGACAGATAAATGCAATAAGCCCTTTTATTTCCAGTTGATTTAAATTGACATTCAACAAATGATATCATGTATCTTACGTTGAAATAAATGCTTGAAGTTTTAAGTTTGAAGTTGAAGTGGGTAATAGCTGAAAATCAGTGTTTTGCTCTCTGAGCAATTATATACACTGAGCTATGACCCATTTGTACGGCTGTAGCACACACATACTCTAGTGTATCCTGATGTTACCTTTATGAATTGTTATAAAATATGTTTATCCAATTGCTTTGGAACTTATGGTATGTGTGTGACTGGAGATACAAATAAACGATCTATCTATCTATGTATCAAGTCTGCTCAGGAGTTGAATCCCCATTCAAAGTGCTGAGATAGGTAGGTAGGTCTTTGCATTACTTTTTAAGAATATATATCTCAAGAGAGTTAATTTATTTATTTATAATATTATTCTATACAAAAACTGAATTACACCTTTGCCGGTGATACATACTATAAAAAGAGATACAGGAGATATAGGGAGACCCCTGGTGTAGCACTGCTCTATGACGTCATCAGCTATGCCGTGACGTCAGCGTTACGACGTAATCATCCAAGTGCTCCTGTTTGAGCTATTGTCAAGAGCGCGCGTGTCAATTCTTGATTTAATTAAATACCACAAATATTATTTACGAGTCGTCTCATTTCTGGACTCTAACAGAGGGCGGAGTGTGAGTTTTGTTTCGACTTAACTTTACTACCGCGTTCACGTTTACGTGACGATTTGTGTGGAGAAATGTGCAGCGCCTCTAGCGGATAGTTTGCAAAGCGATTTTTTTCATAGGGACTTTTTTCGTAAACGCGAACGCGATGGTAAAGTTAAAAAAAGGAGACAAAACTCACACTTCGCACACAGTAGATATAATACTTCTGGCGCAGTCGGGAAAATAGCGCGATTCGCTCCCAGAACGCCATAGACAGTGAACGAATCAGAATTTCCATCGCCAAGCGTTAACTTACTATTTATAGGGATAGTCGAACTTGGAAAACAAATGGAAATGACTAAACAGGAAGAGATCAATCAACAAACGCCGGCGGTTTTTAAAAACAACATGGCCGCTGCGCCGGTGTGATGTTTGCTAAATATTGTCACGTATTGTTTCCTTTCCTCGTAGCGGAGACTGGTACATTGATGCAATGTGGGTAGATACATAATGTGTTCTCAATGAAAACAGACAGTTTTACAGAATTACGCAATACAACATCACGCACTGTGTGCATCTACTGTGCCACGTATAAACACATCATAAAGCGTTCATTAATAAATAAATAAATAAAAGGTATTTATTCACCACAAAGTTAATTTAACAAGTAATTAATTGATAATAAATTAAGTCAAACTGTGATGAAGAGGTAGGGACTCAGCAGATTTGCTGATTTTCAGTCCCCCCCCCCCCCCAAGTAGAGTAGTTGCTGCCACCAAGGAATTAATTACTATTACTCTATGAATAAATTTAAACATTAACCAAAAGTAAACAAAAAAAAAACTATAATCTAAAATCAACTCAAAAACAACTGCAAGTGATAAACCATAAAAAGCTAGACACGAGAAGGTATCATATAGGTGGTATTTGGTAAATTTTCAATACTTATGTGTGATTGTGCGAGTGAGTTTAATTGTTTTCAAATTATTATTACACTATCCTATGAATCTAAACCTATGAATCATCTAAGGGTCATGCTGGATAAAGTGTCATTGTATAACCATCCGGTCTACATCGATTTAGTGGCGACCCGACATAATTTCCAAGCCTTTAGGAAATTTTGCCACGATTACTATTGGCATTATTATTCGCGGTAGCCTTTTGCTCCCTAAACATTAACACTCACTGCTTTGTGGCGCTGTCCGTGGTGTATCAAAGCAGGGTGTCAAGCATAACTTGATCCCCTTCCCCATAGGTTAAGCTTTAGTGCTGATTTTGAATTAATAATAAATAAATATTTCGGACACTTACACCAATCATCTAGTCCCAAACTAAGCAAAGCTTGTACTATGGATACTAGGTAACGGATAAACATACATAAATATTTATATAAACATCCATGACTCAGGAATAAATGTTCATATTCATCACACAAACATTTACCCGTCGCGGGATTCGAACCCGCAACCGTTGGTTTCGCTGACAGGGTCACTATCCACTACACCAATCGGTCGTCTTTAGTAATTCATTTAGCTACACTCTCATTTGCCGAGGGCGGGGGAAACTTCTTTCCTACTTCACACCTTTAACTCTTCTTTAATTAGTCTGGGGCCCAAGGTAGCAATAGAGACACGTAGGACACCGTCTACCTTCAGTAGGCGCCGTGCAGAGTACCACTGTTGATCCTGGCTTACAGGAGTTGCAGTGGGAGGAGTGTGGATTGAGTAATTGACTTGGAAATGTAATATTAATTTTCGAAGCGATGTTTTTTTTTACAAAGATTTCCTACTCCCTTAGAGAAGTCTACTACTAACGCAATTTTGCCGCATAGCAATGAAGTTGTTAGAATATACCTCTAATTACGAATAGTGCGTAATTAATGAGTATTTAAAAATTAATTGAGTTGGTATTCCGATAATCGTTACGTATTTCGCAACTACTCTATGTTAACCGCCTCCGTGGCTCAATGTAAACAACATTGGGTTTACGTTTCGGAGGTCGCGGCTTCGATCCCCAGCGGGGTACATGTTTAAGTACTCGGTTTGGTTGGTGGTAGGGCATTTTAAATGTCCGTCTGGCTAGCTACCACCATCTTATCTAAATCTGCCTGTTGTGTTCCGGTTGTCAGAGATAAGATAGCCAGTCCCCCAAATGTGTTGGGGTTTCCGGGTCAGTACGCTTCCACCTTCGACCTCATCTTTACTTAACATCAGGTGTGATTGAGGTCAAGTACCAATCCGATGTGCATAAAAAAAAAAAAATTTTTGTATGCTAAAATGGTAGATCACAGAGTTACTTATACTATATTATTCAATAATATCTTTTAACCTGAGTTTCACATTAACAAATTGAATTGAATGAAGTAGGACATTAGAATTAACAGAATCAAGCCTCCCAGCAATGTATGCCGAATTAGTCTCTGCATTTAGTAGTGCAGCCGACTGCACTCTTTGAACGACGATTTGAAGGCCCCAGACCTTCAAATCTTCTAAATCGGAATCTAACTGATGTTGTAACTTCATTTACACCTTCCTATTTTATAATTAGATGTCCTAAAAATAGGATAGTGTAACTTATTACACTATCCTATTTTTAACACGCAAAATATCCTGTCTCAAATTGTCGTATTTTTTTTATGCACAACGGGTTGATACTTGACCTCGACCACCCTTGATGTTAAGATGAGGTCGAAGGTGGAAGCGTACTGACCCGGAAACCCCAACACATTTGGGGGACTGGGTATCTTATCTCTGACAACTGGAACACAAGAATGCTATTAACTACCAACTACGGAAAAAACACCCTTCTGTGGCGTGCGAGCAACAATTTTAATAAATTGTCTAAGAAGTTCTATCTAGATCTTTCTAACACTAGTTTTATGTCAGCGTGGCGTCAATTAAATCAACAATTCTTTGATGGCTTAATTTAATTTATAAATCATTTGTTTTTCTTTTTTTTTGGCGATCATTGAACCTGGTATATGTACCGCGAGGGCAAAAAATATATCTACAAGTGTGATAATGCATTCGAATCCCGCGACGGGTAAATAAATGTTTGTGTGTTGAATATGAACATTTATTCCTGAGTCATGGATGTTTATATAAATATTTATGTATGTTTATCCGTTATCTAGTATCCATAGTACAAGCTTTGCTTAGTTTGGGACTAGATGATTGGTGTAAGTGTCCGAAATATTTATTATTTATTTATTATTATTATTATTATTGAATTATATAATGTATTTCTATTTGTGAGGACCTGTAATTGGCTCTCTGTTTCCTATAATAGTTTCCATTAGTGTTATTGCAGCTGTTGGTTTTCCGAATAAAATAAAATAAAACATTGTTGCTTGGCGGCAGATTTAGATATGGTGGTAGCTAGCCAGGCGGACATCCACAAACTGACGTTACTCGTCTTTGTACTAAAATAATATGGGATAATGATAATGAATGGAGCATTAAACGCTTGTCTTTAAAAATATTTTTAATGTATTACCTATTTATTACTTTACTTTTGATGTCACTCGCATAATTCCCGCCAAAAGATATAGTTTTTTTTTATATGGCGGCAAACGAGCATGCGGGTCACCTGATGGAAAGCAATCACCGCCGCCCATAAATTCCCATTCCCGCCCATTCCCGCTCGGGAATAAACATTTACCCCTCGCGGGATTTGATTTCTCTGATAGGGTCACTATCCATCACCAATCGGTAGTCACACTTAAGATAAGTGTCATAAGATACGTTTTATAATAAAAAGTCCAATTTTGCGACCGCAAAATACCTTTTTTTTTTTTTATATGAGAGGGCGGCAAACGAGCATGCGGGGGTCACCTGATGGAAAGCTATCACCGCCGCCCATGGACACCCGCAACACGAAAAGGGTCACAGATGCGTTGCCGGCCTTTGAGGAAGGTGTAGACTCGTTTCTTGAAGGTTCCAATGTCGTACTCGTTCTGGAATACCGCTGCAGGAAGTCCGTTCCACAGGGTGGTCGTACGTGGTAGGAAGTTTCTTGAGAAACGTACAGTGGTAGACTTCCACTCGTCCAGGTGATGTGGATGGAAATTTAATTTTCGGCGAGAAGTGTATCGGTTAAATTGAGCAGCGGGTATTAGCTCGAACAGTTCTTCAGAACACTCCCCATAATTCGGACTGCGCGACGTTGAACGAGGTTTTTTTTTAATGCTTTTTGGAGAAGTCCTCTATTAAAGTGACTATATTGGTGTGGATTCGTATGTACATCAACTAAACTAAAACCAGTTTCAAAGTAGTACTGTCTCCTTCTCCCTGGAACAATACAATGCGACAGCACCACTTCAAAACTGGTTTTAGTTTAGTTGGTGTACATCCGAATTGACACCATTTGACTGCTAACTATTCTTTTCAATGTCTACCAATTGGCTCGAAAGATGGCGCTAACAGATGGGGCCTCTTATTTCTTACATTTTAATTTAATTTCTACGTTGTCCAGAGCCACGCCTAAACTTAAAAATAAAAATATATGTAAAAAAAGAATTGTTACCCATTGGAAAGTCGCCCATACTGTCTTTGGTGGCAGCAACTACTCTACAGGGGGGGGACTGAAAATCAACAACACTGCTGAGTCCCTACCCATTCATCACAATACTGTGGTTCTCGATTCTATGTATGCTTGTGTTTTTTTTCTTTTTTGTGATGAATAAATACCTTTTATTTATTTACGCTCTATATCCGGCCCGCGTTATTAAATAATGCTTGCGAACAAAGTAATACCCAACGTTATTTTTTTTAAATAATCTTTAAAAAAATTGACAGAATGATTATACATGTTACTGCAATGACTAAATAATAACTTAAGTTATTATTATGGCAGAGTATCTACGTAATACGTAAAGTATGACGCTAGAGTGCTAACCATAAATCTTAATACATACGCAACAAAATAAAACGTAATGTCACTCCATCGCACACAGTATAAACACTGTGAAGTAAGGTCGGTGCCATCGTCTTGCTAATTTAGTGTTACAGCTACATAAATCCGCAAATAAAAAAAAACAGGGTCGGCGCAGAGCTAGGACTCGCTACCAGCCGTCGCACCATATAAATAAATAATAAAAATAAAATAAAATATCTTTGCACATACACACAGCGCCATCTAGATCCACTGTGCGCATCTAGGCTTGTGTTATGGGAACCAGATGGTTGATAAACTACACAAATACATTTTTTTTTGTAAATAAATACATATATATATATGCAAAACATCCATAACTCGGGAACACATGTCTGTATTCATCATACAAACATATGCCCCTAGCGGGATTCGAACCCGCGACCTATTGGTAAAGCAGTGAGTTTCTAACCACTACACTTCTTTTGGTTCTTTGGTTCTGGCAGAATTATCAGCGTTGTGGGGTCTCCCAGCAACTTTATGCTGAGTCAGATCCAATTCGTTGGCCTGGTACAAGGGCGCACATAAATTATAAAATTGTCTGGCTTTTTGTATTTTTATTGCTTGTTGTGAATTGTTTCTGTGTATCTTGTATTTCTGTCAGCGAATAAAGTTATTCTATTCCATTCTATACACTAAACAGGTCGTCCAAACAAATATTTGCGATCGCTAATAATTTGTCGTTTAAAACGGCTTTTCTTTTTTTTATATGAGAGGGCGGCAAACGAGCATGCGGGTCACCTGATGGAAAGCAATCACCGCCGCCCACCAAAATCACCCGCAACACCAAAAGGGTCACATGCGTTGCCGGCCTTTGAGGAAGGTGTCCACCCCAGAATAAGTAGGGCAGCCTGAGCGATGAGGGATTCTCCAGCAGTGCTGGTACCCTCCTGGGGTACTAACTCTTTAAATACCGCTACCATTCTGGAGAGAGACTGGAAGGTGGGCCTCCGGCGCCCTCGCTCACCGGACGAAGCGCAGTGACAAAATGCTAAATAGGTAAGAACTAAATTGAATGACTTACACGTGACATTTCATGTAAATACCCTTTTTAATAGCAAGTAAGTTACTTGAATTTGTATAGAGGGTACGCCACTGTATATAAATCTAAATTGATAATTTCCGCCCATACCGTTTTTTTTAATGCACGACGAGTTCATACTTGACCTCAATCACACCTGATGTTAAGTGAAGATGAGGTCGAAGGTGGAAGCGTACCCGGAAACCCCAATACATATGGGGGACTGGCTATCTTATCTCTGACAACGGAACACAATAATGCTATTAACATTGCTGCTTGGCGGCAGATTTAGGTAAGATGGTGGTAGCTAGCCAGGCGGACATTTAAAATGCCCTACCACCAACCAAACCGAGTACTTAAACATGTACCCCGCTGGGGATCGAACCCGCGCCCTCCGAATCGTAAACCCAATGTTGTTTACATTGAGCCACGGAGGCGGTTAATACGATACCATGCGTATACTGTAATTATAACAATGCGCAGACATTGCACCCATGTTACATATCACAGAAAAAACTTGAACAGTTCTGCGACGACATTACGTTACCATTTTATAATTAGCTCATAACTTTTTACCGCCTGTGGCTCAGTGTAAACAAACATACTTTATAATTTTAATATATATGTCAAAAGAATATTGCATCATTTAAGAAAAATAACAGTGATAAACATACAAGAAATAAAGCTAATAAATAATTTGTTACTTAATAAGAAAAAAACTAAATGTGTTAAATTTGTACTGCCTAATGTCAGGGCACTATGATAACCGACCAGGACTCCGCCCAGCACACGCTGGAGGACTGCCCGGCGTGGCAGTCCGAGCGTAGAAACCTGGTCGACCGGATCGGACGAGATCTGTCCCCGTCAGCATTAGTCGCGGCTACGCTGGCGAGTGAGGAGGGTTGGAGGGCAGCGGCCTCCTTCTGCGAGGCAGTCATGCTCCAGAAGGAGGCCGCAGAGCGGGATCGGGAGAGGGCCAATCCCGCTTGCAGGAGGCGACGTCGGGGAGGCGGCAAGCTCGCTAGCCCCCCTACACGTCGCCCGAGGGTCGCGGGCGGCTACATCTCGGGGCGATGTAGTCGTCGGACGCGGCCCGGGAGAGGATGACACCCCCCGGAGCGACCGGGGGGGTGTCGTCGCATCGGGCCCTGTCGCGCCTCATACCGCTCGCTGATCGCGATGGTGCGCTAGACGCCCTCCGGGAATGGGCCTCCCCTTGTAAGGGGGGCGGGGCGGGGGGGGGGGACCTGGAGCCGCCTATGCGTTCTCATGTCCTCCCTACTGCCGAAAAAGGTCGCCGCGGGGTTTTAGTGGGTATCCCTCCCGTCAGGGAGGGGAGTCCCACATAACCGTCTCGCCGTCCCCCAGGCGAGCGGTACGCGTCAAGCATTTCCACGCGAAAAAAAAAAAAAAGGGCACAATGATAAAAAATGTCACTCTAGACCTTGTTGATTCCACTGTATTTTTGGGCATTACTTTGGATGCGAAATTAAAATGGGGTCCTCATATCCATTGGCGAAGAAGCTCAGCTCTGCAGCGTATGCAGTCAAAAAAATTTTACAAATATCGGACGTAAATACTGCTAGATTAGTTTATTTTTAGTTATTTCCATAGCCTGATGTCTTACGGTATCTTGCTGTGGGGAAATGCCGCGGATATAAATGCAATCTTTGTTTTACAAAAACGAGCCGTTCGCGCAATTAATGTTGATAAATTGCGACCTGCAGTGTCACTTAGAGACAGATTTAAAGAGTATAATATTCTAACCTTTTCGTTACAGTAAACTTTTGAAAATCTAATAAAGGGCAAAAAAAATAGCATCATTTAGGAAAGATAGTGATAAACATGATGTCAATACAAGAAATAAAGATAAACTTGCAGGTATCTTAAGTCGCCTCAGCAAAGTCAGTAATTTTTTTGAGGATTATGCATACGCTTTTTCAATAAGGTTCCTGTTCGGAGAGGGCGTGAGCGTAACGGCTGATGGAGGAGATTGGAAGAAACAGACGTACGGCGCCGACCCCAAATAAGAAAAAGGATCGTAGCAAGTGGAAGTCTGTGGTCTCTGCCCGTCCCTACGTATAACAGGCATGACTTTATTTATGTAAAATTAGTACTCCAAATATGAATAAAAAAATATGTAGGTTAGTGTTGTGTGAGGCTGCATGTATATATGGACAATAAATTACATCGTAAAGGGTTACACAATTCCATTGACTTGTTAAGCGTGCGTATTCGTTCATGCGTGTCGATATAGCATTTGTAATAGACACACCTTTGACTCTGTATTTACGATTAGGGACACCAAAAAGTATTGGATACCCTATCTTAATGGTTAACTGGATACGCGTTTGACCACAATCTCACCTAATGGGAAGTGACGATGTGGTCGAAGATGAAGCACGCGATCTCAGTAGATGCCTATTCACCCTGCTTTTGAAGATCCCAAGGTTGTAAGTTAAGCAAAGACTGACGCCGGAAGGGAGTTCCATGCCTTGGCTGTTCGCATTATGAATGAAGAATCGAACCGCTTAGTGAGAATGTTCGGTATGTTAACTACCCTCCCCGCGCCTAGTAGTCCTATACTATTTTTTAATCATAACGGGTTAGCACTTCACCTCAATCAGCTGGTGTTTAGTGAAGATGACGCCGGTGGAAGCGAAGTGATCCGGAAATTTTTATTTCGGGGACTGGCTTCTGATCTTAGACAATCGGAGAAGATCAGACCCTGCTGTAACGAGACGCCATGCGACTCGTTGGTTCTCTTTATTCAGTATTCTCCCTTGTTTATTTCTTTTTCGATTAAGTCATAATATTTTAAATTCAAAATTTGAACTCTGCCTGTTCTTTCTCTCCGTCTGTCTCTCTTTCTGTGTAGCTTTTGTTTATTCAGTTTATAATTTACCGTTTAAAAGATTGGACGTATATTATTCTGTTGTTATTGTTTATATTCTATTTTATTCAGTCTAATATATTTTACGTATAAACAGTGTAAAGTCCATCAAGTTATTTGTGTACGTGATTCCCTTAAAAATAAAAGCTGTCACTGACAACGATATCAAGTTTTCCGCCCGCTTTTTTTTATGAATGACTGGATTCGCGTTTGACCACAATCTCACCTGATGGAAAGTGACGATGTGGTCGAAGATGAAGTATGCGATCTCAGTAGATCCCAATTCACCCTGCTCTTGAAGATCCCAAGGTTGTAGGATCCAAGAAAGATTGACGCCGGAAGGGAGTTCCATGCCTTGGATGTTCGGATGATGAATGAAGAATCGAACTTCTTAGTGCGAATGTTCGGTATATTAACTATATACGGGTGGAATCCCTCCCCACGCCTACTGGGCTAGGGCTAGTCATCACACTGTACTATTTTCTTCATACTGTGGCCTACTCCTGGACATCTACACTATCAGCCTGAGAGTAGTATAAAGTCACCATACGCCGGATGCTGTGCCCGACCAGCGGATGTCACCGAATATATACACATGTCGTAAATATTACGAGATGATTGTAAACCGACCTTGGAGTTATTTATCTGATATTGACATTCTTGCAAACGTAGACGTTCCACGAAAACGACAGGTGAACACGTTTTCCTACTAAATGTGATACTTTAACATAAACATTGCAGAGTGTATGTATAGGATATACCTATTACGAAAAAAATAAGACATAAAACATTAAAGTTAACAAATTTTATTCAAAAAATAAAATTTAGAAATGTAAATTTTGTGAGCTGGGCTTTAATGACCGCGCGCTCTAAGTACTTTGCCATAACACACAAAATTGCTGTGATTGATAGCGCCCTGTGCCCCACACCCCCTTTGGCGTCTTCCATATGAACGTTGCCTGTTTTTTCTCATTGATAAAATAAAGTACAATCGAAATGAAGTAAGTCCGGTAATTTGTATTTTCATTTGCACTTACATTTAATTTTTTTACTCGGAAACGAAGTTAAGGCTAGTTGTTTTAATTAATATTATTTTATTGTCATGTAGGTACGTGCAATTGCCAAGGTTTGTCGCGTTAAATTTGTTAGACACCCTATATATATAAATAAATAAATAAATAAATAAATAAATATAAATATTTCGGACACTTACACCAATCATCTAGTCCCAAACTAAGCAAGCTTGTACTATGGATACTAGATAACGGATAAACATACATAAATATTTATATAAACATCCATGACTTAGGAATAAATGTTCATATTCATCACACAAATATTTACCCGTCGCGGGATTCGAACCCGCAACCGTTGGTTTCGCTGACAGGGTCACTATCCACTACACCAATCGGTCGTCGAATTCGAAAATTCGAATATTCGAAAAACATTACCCTCCGTTCTTGGGCAGTCGGGTAAAAGATCTTCTTTACAACAAAAACTTTCTGTTAGACGCGGTGAAATTATAAAATCCGTGAGAGTCAGATGTCTCCATTAATGCTAGAAGCGAAAGTAGTTTTACCTTTTTAAAAGGTTAATGAGATTTAAAATGCGTGCCCATACACGCGAACTGGAGTATAAATCCATTTAATATAAAAGGTTGAATTAGAAGTGAGATACAAATACCTAATAAAAGTAATGTCTTTGGAATTTTTAGCCTTTTGGATATAGACGACCTCTTTGGTGTAGTGGTGATTTTTGACTTTGACATCTAGCCCCAAAGCCATACTATTTTTTTTATGCATAACGGGTTACAATAGAATAGAATATAAATTTATTTACCTATATACAGGGCGTCCCAAAGTTATGGGACATGAAGGGGAAGTACCTTAAATATCGTAGATAGTGAATTTTGCTCAAAGAAGACTTTATGTTATTTTTAAAAGTTAGTAATTCTGCATTCATAGATTTTCTAAAAATTATTTGCTTCGGCTGGGAATCGAACCGACTCAAATGTGAAAAAAAAAACACCCTACTTTTATGATGCCAATCGAAAGAATAGCTAAAAAATAATAACTCTGCCTAAGTAACATAGTATTTTAAAAGAAAGGAACAACGTGAAATTAATCATTTTAATCAAATAAAAAACATACATGAAACTGCCGTAGTCAATTAAGTAGGTATTTTTTTGTAAATTAATTAATTAAATGCTCAAAATGTGATCCCTCTTGTCTTACGCAAATCGCCAATCTTTTAATGAGCCCGCTGCCTGTTGATTTTCTAATCATTTTATGGTGAACACTCGATGTGATATGGCACAATTCTGTTTGCAACTCGCCTACGTTCTCGTATCGCTTTTTGTATAGCATATCTTTCACGTATCCCCAAAAGAAGAAATCTAATGGTGTGAGGTCCGGGGATCTGGCCGGCCATCTAATCGGTCCATTTGTACCAATCCATGTAGGAAAACATTCATTTAGAAAATCTGCTGCTCTCCGACTATTATGAGCCGGAGCTCCATCTTGTTGGAAAATTAAGTTTTCTTGCTCCGCCGCGGAATGGTTTCTTATCTTATCCCTTAAAATTTGAAGTATTCCTAAATACTTTTCTGTGTTCAAGGTTCCTTGGTAAAAATGGATTAAGAAAACCCGGTTTTTTAAAAGTCCGCACCAACAGTTGAGTGAAAAACGCACTTGGTTATTAGTTTCAGTCACTCGTAGGGGATTTTCTTTAGACCAAATACGATTATTGTTGCGGTTATACATACCGTTATTGCTAAAGTTAGATTCGTCTGTCCAAATAATATTATCCAAAAAATTTGGATCTTCGAGCAATCGTGCCTGGATATCAAGACAGAAATTTTTTCTCCTTTCTGTATCGCCCGGAAGTAATTTTTGAACCAATCGTCCTTCAACATAACTCTTAAAACCGTGTTTTTTTAATACACGGTGTATTTTACTTTTTGAAACTCCAATTTCATGTTCTCCTTCTCTCACCGATGCTTTCGGAAAAGCCGAAAAGTAAATTAAAATACCAAGTTCTTCGTCGTTGATCGTATGGTTTTCTTGCTGTGGTTCTCTTGGGCGTTTATCGAAACGTCCCAGAGTTTTCAAATTGTTCACAAGCCTTTTCAAAACTTTACGAGACGGTATTTGTCTATATCAGGATATTTTACGCCATACCACCGCAAACTTCTAGAGATATCTTTATCGTTCAAAAAATATGCTTCCATTAGATCAAAACTTACTTGATATGCCATGTTCGCAATAAATTAACACAATAACACTTGTGTAAGTGAATTGAGACTAAACAGATCAATATCCGAAAAACAAACGCTCGCACATACTGTTCCATTTTCAAATTTAAGAACAACATTTAAAAATATCACTTCTTTTTAAAATATCTTAAAAAGTATGCATTCAAACAAACGCTGTCATAAACTGTTCCATTTTCAAATTATAAATTATTTATTTTTGTTTTTAATTTGCCTTCTGTCTAGCTTACAGAGGACGTATTGAAATACAAGTTTTATCATTTCATCTACACGTGCACTTATAATAAGGAAAACTATGTTAGTACCTATTTTATGAAGTGGGTACTTATTTACGAATAATCAATGCTATCTTTGGAATGATAATATCGCTACTTTTCGAACGTCGTCGGCAATAAATAACTTTCTTGAAATTTGACTCAATCATTTTATGTTGTTCCTTTCTTTTAAAATACTATGTTACTTAGGCAGAGTTATTATTTTTTAGCTATTCTTTCGATTGGCATCATAAAAGTAGGGTGTTTTTTTTTCACATTTAAGTCGGTTCGATTCCCAGCCGAAGCAAGTAATTTTTAGAAAATCTATGAATGCAGAATTACTAACTTTTAAAAATAACATAAAGTCTTCTTTGAGCAAAATTCACTATCTACAATATTTAAGGTACTTCCCCTTCATGTCCCATAACTTTGGGACGCCCTGTATACCAATTAATACTATTTGGCTGGATGATATCAGGATAGATTGTGGTCAAACTCGAATCCAGTGAATTATAAAAATATACATATATTTAACGACCTATTTGGTGTAGTGGTTTAAAACTCTGACCATATACCGAAAGGTCGCCGGTTCGAATCCCGCTAGGGGCTATTTGTACGATGAATACGGACATGTGTACCCGAGTTAGGGATGTTTTCATTTATAATAAGTATTTATTAAAAAAAAAAGGAAAAGTCTTAAATAAAAATAAGGTACCCACAACACAAGCCTAAAGTTGCTTAATGTGGTCCTAAATGGCATTGTGTGTATGTTCAGGGATATTTATTAAAAAAAAAATGTACCTCACCTAAATAGGGAAAGAAAGAATTAACTCCTCAAAATTATAAAATTGTATTAGTTATATACTTTATTTTAAAAAAAAGGACAACAATGATCCTGTGGGTTTTTTGCGCCGCTTCTTTTCCACAGATGATTTCCCTTTCCGAAGCGGTAGTAGCTTGGACATACCGACTGACAGATAAATGCAATAAACCTTTTTAATTTCCAGTAGATTTAAATTGACATTCAACAAATTATATCATGTTAAGTATCTTACGTTGAAATAAATGCTTGAAGTTGAAGTTGAAGTCTATCTTTCCTGAATTTCCTCGAGAAATTTATACGTGAGACAACGGCAGGTAGCTGTTCCGTTGATAATATTATAATTCAACATTTCACTCCGACCCGAGTTCTCGACCTAGCGTAACAACACAACAATGAGCGTGACATAACACCTAATAATGTTGCCAGTATTAAAAACAGCTTTTTTGGCCAATCTCTCAATTTTCCAGTTCGCGCGTGTTGCAACACCGTCAAATCGGTTACTTCCTATTACGTGTGAGACGTGACCATAATATTGTTTATTCAACTAGTTATGTAAAACATTTAAATCACTTTGCAAGTCTTAGATTTCATGTCGTTTATAAAGATTAACCTTTTTTGTGTCAAGGTGGGACAAATGAGCGCACATCTCACGTGGTGGGAGGTGATTACTACTGCCCATGACACCTGTAACCTCCCAGAGATAAGGCTGACGCTAGCGGCCTTGATATTGGAAAAATTAAGTGGTCATTTTAGTGGAAGTAGTTACAAGGGGAAATTAGCGGTAATTTTGGATGATAGTCATTTTGTCAATGAGATCCTTTTTGTAATAAATAAATAAAATAGAAATCTTTATTGCAGGAACAATTAATTTACATTAAAAATTTATATTAAAAATTACAATTTAAATTCACTTCAAAATTTAAAAATTACATAAAATTTCTAAATTATTACATTAAACGATTATTATTATAATGGTATGTCATTAGTATCCATAATTTAGTCATTTAAATATTACATACTATTTATGTATTTAAATAGTTTGTACTTTATATTATTAAAATTATCATCTAGTATATAAATATTATATACAGCCATAATAATTTTATTAATGTAGACAGATTTGGGGAAATGTAAAAATTTTGGAAATGGCCACTTCTCTTTTCAGAAAAATGGTCATTTACCTACATGAGCAATCATTTTGGGAAAATTAAGTAGTAATTTTTGGAGAGAAGGATTTTTGGGAAAATAGACATTCTGGGAGAATAGAGTACTTAGGAGAGTAGACATTTTTAGAGAGTAGACATTTTTAGAGAGTAGGCATTTTTAGAGAGTAGACATTTTGGGAGAGTAGATATTGTAGGAAAGTAGACATTTTGGAAGAGTAGGCCATTCACACCACAGTAGGTATTTTCGGCTTTTGTTGACGACTGGTGTCAGTTTGGTTTTTTTTAATTTACGTTTGAGCTCAATCTGATGCTGACAGAAGCTGAAGGTGGACCCCTTAAGCTATTGGGGGATCTGCTACTTCTCTTACAGAATACCACAGTGATTAGACACAAAAGTTTTTCTAATTCAAACAAACCGGCCAAGTGCGTGTCGGGCCACGCCCAGCATTCCTTTACTGCGCGTGTTACGCGAGTACGGAACCTTTCCGTACTTGCCCTCACAATATGCGGTCTTAGAAAGGGAACTGTTTGTTGTTTGACAAACAATATTCAATCTCAACCTCCGAAAAGTCAGTAATTGATTGAAAGGGTTATGTATATGCTTTTTCAATAAGGTTCCTGTTGATATACAAAATCTTCCTTGCATTCAATTTAAAGATACTATAAAACAAATTTAACAAAATTTAGATGATAAACATCCCTGGACATAACCAGCTCGTTCGCATGCCAGGCTATTTCACAATTAATAATGAAATATAAAAACCTAATTGTAATATAAAAACCTGTCTTTAAAAGAGCAACCCCTCGAGTTTCTTACTTGTTCGTCTCAGGCGAAAATGGTGTTTTGGGCAAGCACGTGGCTCAATGTAAACGACATTGGGTGTATGATTCGGAGGTCGCGGATTCGATCCCCAGCGGGGTACACGTTTAAGTACTCGGTTTGGTTGGTGGTAGAGCATTTTAAATGTCCGCCTGGCTAGCTACCACCATCTTATCTAAATCTGCCGCCAAGCAGCAATACTAATAGCACTGTTGTGTTCCGGTTGTCAGAGATAAGATAGCCAGTCCTCCAAATGTGTTGGCGTTTCCGGGTCAGTACGTTTCCACCTTCGACCTCATCTTCACCTAACATCAGGTGTGATTGAGGTCAAGTACTAACCCGTTGTGCATAAAAAAAACCCCCTGTCTACCTTCAAAATAAAGCATTATTGACTTTGACTGGACATGGTACAACGCTCAGTATCGTCCTCTCGTTATTGGAACACCCAAAGGCTTGGGATACCTCCGACTAACCGTTTGGGATAAACGTCATGACATTATGTATTCTAAACTGACTTCCAATGTGAAAGGAACCAACTGTAAAATATTTTATTACCTTGAATTATTGAAGATAATAAATCAAAACCTGCAACCTAAACCTGTCGGTCATTCGCTGAAGGTTAGAGCAATTGCAGACTGCATTAAAAATGAATGTTTCACTTTAAATTCAGCAGTAGCACCTTGATGTCGACATTTTATTCAACTGTTTTGGCTTGAGGTGAGGTTACTACACATAGCCTGCAGCTGAAAGTAAACCTTTTGTTACCCACTGGCTCTTTTAAAATCCCCTGTCTAAAAACGAGTCCAGTAAGGATACAGTTTTAGCTTCCTAGGCCTTTTGCACATGGGACTACAGTTGGCAACACAATTTAGGTGCCACGCCTTTATTTATAAATATATGTGGGGAAATTCTAAAAGGAAATTAGGTTAGAATAGAACCAACCCGTCTCTTCCTGTGGGAGTACCTATTTCTTTGTGGTGAGATAATAAATATTTATTATTATTATTTTAAATTTATCAAAAGGCAAATTTTGAATGCTTATCGGATCCTTATTATAAAAACGTATCAAATCAAAACAAAAATGCTTTATTTTGTAGGTACACAGGGTACACTTAAAATAGTCAGATTTTACATTTTTAAAAGGCAATTTTCCCCTGAGAAGAACAAGCAAGAAACACTAGAGGTTGCTCTTTAAAAACGGTTTTTAAATTACAAAATTATTAATTGTTATTTTATATTATAATATTTCATTATTAATTGGGAAATAGCCTGGTTATACGAACGGGCTAATTATGTCCATGAATGTTTATCATCTGAATAATCTGATATTTTATAATATGCTTTCTTAATAAGCTTCTTCTTTTTTTTAAATTTATTGAAAGGAACCTTATTGAAAAAGCGTATACAATAAGCCCTTTGAATGAATTACTGATTTTGCGGCGGCGACTTATGTGACCTGCAAGTTTATCTTTATTTCTTGTATTGACATCATGTTTATCACTGTTTTTCCTAAATGATGCTTTATTTTTTTTGACATATATTGGATTTTCAAAAATCCTTACCTTACACTCTCTTGGTTAGAGAGTGCCTCACCAGTGGGGCTGATATTCTAACCACATCATGAGTAACCGACTGAGTTTTCTGTCGGATGCAGGCAATGTTTTGATTCATTAACATGGTGTTTGATACATGGCAATGTAAATATCAAAACACTGTTCTATATTCAATGAAATACCATATTCAGATCGCTGAAAATCATATGCTTTAGTAAGAAATTGATAGGACAACTCTATTCGTCACTATTTGCATTGCAATATATTTACGAAAATACTCTCTCATTATATGAAGGAAGGCCTATATCCCTGCAAATGTTTACGGGCTGGTGATGATGATGATTTTAAGAAAGAATCTGCAATCGTTTAAGAAAAATTGTGGAAATATGTAGTAAATACAAGATAAACTTGTAAATACAAGAGTGTCGGTGGCTCAGCGTTAAGACGCGGTCTCCCAATTTGGGAAGTCCGGGTTCGGGTATCATTCACCAGCACATTGATCATTATAATAAATAATAATATCCTTGGACATATACAGTCAGCACCATCTAGTTCCACACTAAGCAACTAGGCTTGTGTTATGGATACCAAATGGTTGATACACATATATAAATGAAAAACATCCATAACTCAGGTACACGTTAACCATCTCTGTGGCTCAATGTAAACAACCATTGGGTTTACGATTCGGAGGTCGCGGGTTCGATGCCCAGCGGGGTACATATTTAGTACTCGGTTTGGTTGGTGGTAGGGCATTTTTAATTTCCGCCTGGCTAGCTACCACCATCTTATTTAAATCTGCCGCCAAGCAGCAATGTTACTAGCATTGTTGTGTTCCGGTTGTCAGAGATAAGATAACCAGTCCTACAAATGTGTTGGGGTTACCGGGTCAGTACGCTTCCATCTTCGACCTCATCTTCACTTAACATCAGGTGTGATTTAGGTCAAGTGCATTTTGAAAAAAAAACCTAATATGCCCCCATTCTTTCCTTACGGTAATACAAAACCGAAAAACATTTCGCTCCAACCTAGGGCAGTTAAATACGCTACAATGGCAGACATACGCTTCAAACTTATAACCTTTTTGTAGTATTGAAGAGAAAAACTCTGACATGTATGCATTCTCCGCCATCTTTATTGAGTCGACACTAAATTATTGTTATGGAATGCATGACACTGTGCTTAAACAGACGTGTCGATCGTAGATTATTTTTCTTAAACACGTGTCATTTTACAATGTGTCACGGCTGCAAATTGAAGCTGTAAATTGATCAACGCAAACATATGGTCCAATGTTTGCCGTAACAATGAATACTTTAACTATATTATTTAAAGAAAGAATATATTCTGTTTTGGCTTGTGTCTGGACGTCATTGGAGGCTCCACTGAAAATTAGCGTTTTTTACCTATGTCAAGTTGAAGACTGGTTTGGGGAATTATCATCCCTTTTCATTGTGTTAGATTAGTCCATAAGAGATCTCTTCCAATCCACCTGAGCAGTGAGGAAACGGAGTTAATTTGGGGTTTAGCAAACAAATTGTGGTCAAAAGAAAACAAAATTACAAATAATAAATTAATTATTTTTATATTCTTTTTGTCTAAAAAGCAATATAAGAAACAGCGTTTGATGGTCTTGTCGGACATTGGTGATACTTAAGTTTTAAATTAACTGGTTCGGATTGCTTTGCTGTCTTTGCAGTTATATATAAAATTGTCGTGGATAACGGGGTTGGTTACACAAAGACCTCCATTGTCTACATATAAGATTATAAAACATAATTGTATTGTGTAGCTGTTAGTTGCCCTGAATAAAATAAATAATTTAAAATAAAACAAATATTAACCTTATCAAGGAGTAAATATTGTCTGGTTTGCCTGGAAGAGATCGCTGTTAGCGATAAGGTCGACTTTTTGTGCGATTAATGATGTAGGTACGCTGTATTCTTCATGTAGCTTTTGTTAATTGTCCAATGAAGAGTATTTGGTTGATTGATTAATTTAAATATGTAAAAACTTACCTATCGTAAAGTATATATGTATTTGTAAGGTTTAAACTAACAACAATGTCACTATTTAAAAACCAAAAAACCCGACAGGACATTGTGTAGGTATTTTGCGGTCGCTAAATTGGACTTTTTATTATAAAACGTATCTTATGACACTTAAGTGTGCATACCGATTGGTGATGGATAGAGAAACCTGCGGTTGGGGAATTAAATCCCGCGAGGGGTAAATGTTTATTCCCGAGTATTTATTCCCGAGTCATGGATGTTCATATAAATATTTATGTATGTTTATCTGTTATCTAGTATCCATAGTACAAGCTTTAACAAGCAAGAGATAACATACAAATCTACATACAATATGTGAAACATTGAACATTGATAAGATAGTCAGTCCCCCAAATGTGTTGGCGTTTCCGGGTCAGTACGCTTCCACCTTCGACCTCATCTTCACTTAACATCAGGTGTGATTGAGGTCAACTGCCAACCCCTTGTGCAAAACATTGAACTCCTTGAGGCAGTTCGAGAAAAAGCAGGCACCATGATGTTATTTCTTTTTGTTTTAATTTTTGATAAATGTTAACTATCATGACATGTAGACGTGTTTCTCAAATAAAGAGGCAGTGGTAGGTCCTGTTTAATAATGAGGAACACAATGGTTAGCGTATTGTGATAAAAGAGTAAAGGTAAACAAACAAACTGACAGCTATAAAAGGAAGAGTAGAAAAACATATTTAAAATAATGTGTAATGGCCTATTATAAAAGAACCAAATAGTTTTAATACCTCCCTGTAATAGGATTCGTGAAACATTAATATGAACATATTGTACAGTAAAGTTTGAACACCCTGTATAACTTGGTGTTGACACCTTGTATAACTTGGTATTGACACCTTGTATAACTTGGTATAGACACCTTGTATAATTTGGTATAGACATCCTGTATAACTAAGTGTGATATTTACAAAGTATATACATAAAACAATCCGAATCTAGAACTTAACCAACTTAAACTAAACCTAACAATTGTATGCACTTAGTGTGCTTTAATTTTGAGAGCGGTTTCGTTAAAATATCGGCTGTCATATTTTTTGTTGGCAGATATTCCAGACAAAATTGTTTTTGTAATAAGGAGTCTCTGAGGAAGTGGTGTCTTATGTCTATGTGCTTAGTGCGTGAGTGATAACTGCTGTTTTTGGTGAGTTTTATTGCACTTTGGTTGTCACAGTAGACCTTGACCGGCGTGTCTATGTTAAAGACTTCCTTCACTAAAGTTCTGAGATGAATCGCTTCTTTACAAGCTTCACTGAGTGACATATACTCCGCTTCCGTAGTAGAAAGTGCAACTGTCTTTTGTTTTCTTGCTTCCCATGATATGGGTGCTCCTGACAGTTTAAATACATAGCCAGTAAATGACCGTCTGTCAATTAAGTTGCTTCCGTAGTCAGCGTCAGCATATCCTGTCACGTCATCGTCTGTTTTGAAATACTTGATTTTCAAGTGTTTCGTTGCCTTAAGATACCTGAGAACTCTTTTGGCAGCTTTCCAGTGTACCTCCCCGTAATGTGTGTTAAATTGGCTTAAAAGAGAGATTGCATGGGAAATATCAGGTCTTGTGCCAATGGAAATATACATTAAAGACCCAATAAGCTGCTGGTATGGCAGATCGATGCGTTCTTCTTCTTTTTCTGGTAACACAAGTCTGGTTCCAGTTTCTAGTGGAGTTGAAATTGAGATGGCATCTACCATGCCGAACTTTTCTATAAGTTTTTGAATATAGTTCGTTTGGTCTAACGTGATGCAATTATCTTGTTGTGTAACTCTGATTCCTAAACAATCTTTCAAGATACCGAGGTCTTTGACAACAAATAGTTTCTTCAATTTATTTTTGAAGTTCTCTCCTGTTTAATAATGAGGAACACAATGGTTAGCGTATTGTGATATATTTCATAAGTACAACGAACTGACAGGAAGTAAGATAAAAGAGTAAAGGTAAACAAACAAACTGACAGCTATAAAAGGAAGAGTAGGGAAACATATTTAAAATAATGTGTAATGGCCTATTATAAAAGAACCAAATAGTTTTAATAGTAGGTAGTGTAAAATTAAATATTATAGGACGTTTTATAATTGCCTGGTGAAGCGTTTGACCACAATCTCACCTGATGGAAAGTGACGACGTAGTCGAGGATGAAGCACGCGATCTCAGCAGATTCACCCTGCTCTTGAATTTCGGGGCTCAGTAATATATATTTTACGGTATATGTATTATATTAGGTCCTTACCTATGAAATTGGCGTTTTGTATGAAGAATTTCATTAAGACTGTTTTCTCCATACAAACATTTTTTTTTTTTTTTTTTGGAAACGGCAAATACAAATTTAGCTAAACTTTGTGTGTATTATCGGATAACATTAAGTTAAGTATAGGCAGCGTTAATTTTGAAAAATAACCGCTTTATAAAAGTTTCAGCGAATCCAAGAAATGATTATGGGAAGCACATGAAAAGAGCTCTGTTAATTTTTTTTTTATTATGTGATTTAGCCCAGAAATTAAAATATATTTCATGTGAAACCTTGAAATAATATTCCATTTTCCAAATAAAAAACAAATTTGGATATAGCTTTGAAAATCGCAGGAATTGGTACATATGATTAACGAAGAAAAAAAACTCCAATTTCATAGGTAAAGACCCAATATTTAATGTAAGTTTATTATTGGGTTATTTTTCTTTTTATTTCTTTTATTATTCGTTGTAGTATTTTTCCATTTGCACACAACCCCAAATTTACTCAATTTCCTACTACAATCAGGGTGGCTGTAAGAGATCTCTTAAAGAGATAAGCCCGCCTTTGTACATGACCCATTGCTTGTACTCTGTTATATTTTGATGCAATGGCGAATGTAATAACAGTATGACAATCACCAGTTGATGACTAACCCGAATATCCCTATGCTGGCTGGCTTGGCTGTTCCCATTATGTATGATTTTTATATGACAAGCTTTCTGTATTCCTAACCGTTGGAAGAGGCGTTTAATACCCTCAGCTCACCAGGTGAGGGAACTTCCACAAGAATTACATTGTACGATTCATTACTTTATTAAAAATATTTATAAAAATTTGTCGTAACTTGCTTCCGGCAACGCATTTCTATTCGTACATTGCAATAACAAAAGAATTTAAAGGTCACCTGATTATACTACTAAAACTAAAATCACTAATTAAATTAATTAGAACACTCACTTATCTTCCTATTAGCTTTAGCAGATTCCAAAAGTTTCACAAAAGTGATATGCACCGCCATCATTGGAGAAACACTTTTTGAATTTGATTGCAATCGAACGCGATTGGCCGATATCAGTCGGCCATTTTGTAACCGGCGACCGCGACGGCGCAACAGTGACTGGCCTGCGCAGCGCGCGCAAATAGGTTTTACTCGTGAAAATTACTTTTTTTTTTCGTTGATTGAACCAAATTGGGTTTTCGCTGCTCTTGTTCAGTAGGGTTGCCAGCTGGAAAAAGTATGCCGTTACTATGTATAGTTTGCTTTAACAAAATTGCTTAGCGCCAAACCTTTTACTATTGTTCGTGGCCTACATAAGAACAGTAGGTATACATACATACGCACAAGAGAAACGCATAGCGACACGTTATACTACCGCTCTGTAGATTGAAAATCACCCAGGCGGAAAATACAAATTAATTAGATAACACACAGCAGCATGGGATGAAGAATTCTCGGATTGTTTCTTCGAAAAGTGTGAGCAAAGTGGGTATTTTCTTCACTTTCATAGAGGGCAGTAATGTGCTTCGAATATTCTTCCTGTTTCAGGAAGATCGAAGGAAAATACTAAACAAAATACAAACGCGCAAATTTACTTTATTCTTTATTGCACCAAAATATTACAATAACAGAGTACAAACAATAGGTTACGTACAAAGGTGGACTTATCTCTTTAAGAGATCTCTTCCAGCCAACCTGAGCATTGAAATAGGAAACTTAGTAAATTTGGGGTTTAGCAGTAAATTGTGTGCAAAAGAAAAAATCTTTACCTACAATTTTAGTTGAAATTAAATTTAATTTGTATAAAGAGTATCTTAAATTCTTATTAGACAGAATGCGCGGGAGCAGCAACATCATCCATTTCATTTCAAATGTATATCCCTTATACCTATCCAAAGGTTGCGTTTTAGTGATAAGCTCGCCAAATTGTACGTTCTCCTCTTACCACTTTCTTTAACTGTATTTTCTTTTCTGTTGTACAATAAAGTGTATTTGTATTGTATTGTTTTTGAAGCTACCAGACGTTAGGAATTTACAGTCCTTGAGAAGATGCATAAGAAACTCAAAGGTTGTTCTTGTGCTTTAGCTTTTGGGTTAGCACTTGACATCAGTCACAGCTGATGTTAAGTGAAGATGAGGCCGAAAGTGGAAGCTGACCCGGAAACCCCACCCTATTTGGGGGCCTGGCTATCTTATCTCTGAAAACCGGAACACAACAATGCTATTAACATTGCTGTTTGGCGGCTGACTTAGATAAGAGTGAGTATGGGCCATAGTCAACCATGCTGGCCCAATGCGGGTTTGGGACTTCACATGCTTTGAATTTTTATTTGTCAGGCATGCAGGCTTCCTCACGATATTTTCCTTCACCATTTAAGAGCAGTCGGATAAATGCACATAGGTAAGTAGGTAATTAAATTAAATTTACATTGGCCTGCCTGGGAATCGAACCCAGACCTCCTAAATTGGGAGACCGCGTCGTAACCGCTGAGCCACCAACGCTCCATAACTAAATGCCCTACCACCAACCAAACTGAGTACTAAACCTGTACCCCGCCGAGGATCAAACCCGCGACCTCGGATTCACAAATTCTATGTTGTTCACATTAAGCCACGGAGACGGTTAAGGCGCGATACGTAAATAAAAGAAATAGCTATCGAGCATTAGTTCCATACATTATATCGCTCATGTAAACGGATATTTTATAATAGTCCTTGGTGCACAATTTGCGTTTAATAATGGCCTACTTTTAGAACTGGTTCCCATAGCGCGAAAAGTAGGCAAAATTATTTTTACCTCAAGCGACGAATAATTGAATGCCTCGCTGCGTTCGGAATTCAAAATAGCGACTTCACCGAAAAAATATTGTTTTGCTCCCTTGGAATTAACGACCGATAGGTGTAATGGCTAGTGACCTTGTCTGAGAAACCAACGGCTGCGGGTTCGAATCCCGCGACAGGTATATGTCTGTATGATGAATGCGAACATTTATTTCAGAGTCATGGGTGTTTATATAAATATTTATGTATGTTTATCCGTTATCTAGTATCCATAGTACAAGCTTTGCTTAGTTTGGGACCAGATGATTGGTATAAGTGTCCGAAATATTTATTTATTTTATTTAATACAATGTATAGTAGATCGTATTACAATGTTTTTCGAACACACAGATACAAAGCTTCATTTGCTTAAAAATGAAAATTGATAACATTGACTTAGAATTCATTTTTCTTTGGTAATATCGATCTATAGTAACAATGTTTAAATATACTATATTTAAGGTAAACAAAGTTATAGTATAGGTATTTAGTAATAAAACATAGACTATATAATTAAAATTACCACTGTGACTTTCATTGCGAATATACTTAGAGCTACTGTAATAATTTCCAAAAAACTTCTTTACATTTATGAAAAATTTCACCGATTACATTATACATTAACAAAACATCACTGTTATAGGAACATAATTGACAAAAGACAAAACTTTATCACGGAAAGTTTATCCCGCGGGAACTACTCACTTTATCGGGATAAAAAATATCCTATATCTTAATTCAGGGTATGTTCTACATATATACCAAATTTCATCCAAATCTGTTCATCCGTTTCGCCGTGATTGAGCAACAAACCAACAAACATCCAAACTTACGCATTTATAATATTAGTTAGATAATAGATATCACTACTTCCTGCATGAGTGTCCGATGATGACATAGGTACGGTATTCATCATCATCAGCCCGTAAACATTCCACTGCAGGGATACAGGCCTTCCCTCGTATATATGAGGGAGTATGGGCCGTAGTCCACTACGCTGGCCCTATGCGGGTGGGGATTTCACATGCTTTAGAATTTTTATTTCTCAGGCATGCAGGTTTGTTTTGACATATTATTATATATAATTTGACATTTAGTTACCTGGTCTATAAAAGTTAAGTAATCATTGCACGCCATAGCGCACAAATTATAATAGTTTACAAGTAAGTACTTGTGATTATGCAAACACCTAAATGAATTCTGATTATGTAAATGCTTTGACCTCAATCACACCTGATGTTAAGTGAAGATGAGGGCCGGGTTAAGGTCACAATGGATTGAGAGACCTAATTTTATCGCTAGCTAATGTACTCTACAATACAACAAAAGAAATAATGAAAGATAACCACTTTTGTCACCAAATAGCCTTAAGAAGCGAACAGTGGAAACCTACTCGAGCAAAGCCGCGACGAATCGTTGTATTGAATTCTTTTCACTAATATTACAACAAAGTACTACTGAATAATTAAACGCAATTGTCACATAATAGGTACTTAAGTAATCTTCTTAGTGAATCGAAATAAACATCAAATTCTTGAGGACGATTCTTGTGGTCGATGATTGGTTCCTCATTAAGTGCGCCCAAAGTTGGTCTTTTCTCCAGGACACTTTATAACGAGGGTAAATGAGTTTTAAATTTGGAACATGGAACATGAATAAAATATACTCCGTAGTTCGTTGGCACGATTCTACCAAAGAGATCGAACTAAAGTATTGTATGAAAAAAGTAATGGCTGCCGACCGCCGTCCTTAATAAAAAAAAATACTAAAAAAAGCGCACGAATTACGCTCGGAATTTGTTCACATTTTAACATTACATAGTTTGTAAATATTAATATATTTACATAATAAGAGTTTATTGTTTTTCTTATAAAGGGAGATGAAAAGTAGAGTGTATCACTAGAGCGCAAAATTATTTTTTACAACAACAACAACACTCTTTATTGCGCAAAATAATTTACAATATTTTTTTACCTCGGGCGATGTACAATGAATACACTCGCTACACTCAGGGTTCTATTTAAGAATCTATTGCTACGCTCGGGATTCTACTCTAGAATCATTTGTTCCGCCCGCTCTGAATTCAAAATAGCGCCCTCGCCGTAATATTATTATTTTGCTCCCTTGTTATACAATCTACTTTCGATCACTAATAATTGGATGGATGGACCGGAGCCTCTATGAGCACCATACACACGGTTTTGAATACTCGTGTTAGAGAGCTACACGTTATATATAGCATCATTTAGGAAAAATAGTGATAAACATGATGTCAATACAAGAAATAAAGATAAACTTGCAGGTCACATAAGTCGCCGCCGCAAAGTCAGTAATTCATTCAAAGAGTTATGTATATTCACTTTTTCAATAAGATTCCTGTTGATATACAAAATCTTCCTTACAATAAATTTAAAGATACTTTAAAACAGAAACTTATTAAGAAAGCATATTATAAAATATCAGATTATTTAGATGATAAACATTCATGAACATGAACAGCCCGTTCGCGTAACCAGGCTATTTCACAATTAATAATGAAATATTATAATATGAAATCATAATTAATAATTTTGTAACAAAAAACCTTTTTTAAAAAAAAGAGCAACCTCTCGAGTTTCTTGCTTTTTCTTCTCAGGGGAAAAGAGGCTTTTGAACAAGCAGTAGCTTAAAAAATGTAAAATCTGACTGTTTTAAGTGTACCCTGTGTACCTACAAAATAAAGCATTTTTTGATTTTGATTTTATTCTTGGCGATAATTATTATTATAAATCCTTTATTGCACACATAATAACATAAAAACAATAGATAGATAGATAGATAGATAGATAAAGCCTTATTTGTTTCCACAGTCACACACATACATTTAGCTTATGCATATTGATACACAGATAAGGTAACACATCAACAACAATAACATAATATTGTAACACTAACGCATGTGTGTGCTGCAGCTGTACAAATGGGTCATAGCTCAGTGTATTAGATTGCTCATTGAGCAAAACACTGATTTTCAGCTATCCCCTAAGGAGCAGAGCAACTTGGAACCTAAACCAGAGGAAACAGAAAGTTAATAGCAATTTTCAGACTCTTGAAATAGTGATTGATGAGTGAGAGTAGGTGCGAGTGAATATAAAGAGACGTAGTTGTTTCCGAGTTGTGGAGCGCAAAAACAATATATACGTAACTTTATCATAGTTGGATAATTTAGAACATAAAAATTTATATGTTATAATGTAAAGCATAGATAATTAATAATAATAGTGTCAACAAAACAAGCAGTCTAACATCTAATAGCAGCAGCGGCCGCCTCGCTTTTTTTTACAGATAAGATAAGATAAAATTTATTTCAGTATAAAAATTAACCTAAATACATGACTTATTCTATAGTAACATAGTCCAAATAATACTATATTATGTTACCTAGACTAAGTAAATGTTTACTTGTGTCTTTTTTTTTTTTTAATCTTATTTAAAGAGCTTAGTCATTTCAATGACTATGTCGCTCTGTACTGACTCACTGAATATTTACACCCTGTTTTTTATACCGACTCTAACTAATTTATATATTGCCCTGGCCATTTCGGATGTAGGGAATGCCAATACAGTATTACAGCCCCCAACAGCTTCAAGTGGATGGCCATATGTAATATTAATTTGTCTTCTACATGCTTCATTCCGGACACACTCCATCAAGATATGGAAAACGTCTTGCTAAACGAATTGCTAAAACAAAAATAATGAGACCTATTTACTTACAATTAAATTAAATAAACAATAAAAACATTTCCTATTTACTCTTAAATAACCTTACTTTACATTAACCTATCTACTCACTTACTCAGAATGCGTGATTATCTTACAATTAGGAACTAAGCTACTACTGTCAGCAACTTTTCTGTTTCATCGTATGTTTTGCGTTTTAGCGAGTTGGATGTGAGTTTCTTATATTCCATTTGGTTCAATGAGTAGATATTCAGATGTTGGTTAATTTTATTATATAGGCACGCCCCGAGAAAACAGAAAAATCGCTGCAGAACTTAAGTACCTGAATATTTTAATTGGGATACGACTGAAACCTAAAACTTTCTTTCATACTTTTACTGAGTACAGCAATAAGTACTTAAGTCATGATTAAACTAAACTTCGTTCAACCTATGAGTCTATTTAAATCTGGCCTTGGAGAACCAGTTCTGTGGAGCCAGTTTTGTAATTACTATAGGGTTTGTACTTGTTGAAGTACTCTTAGAGCGAGTGTAGACCGGCCACATGCTGTGGCCGCTCCTGTTAGCACACGTATTTCTAAATGAAACAAAAATAATGAAAATTTGGAAAACCCCGAAATATCAAAGCTAAAAATCTTCGCAACCGCTTAACCATGGCTAAGAACCACATCAAAATCGGTTCACCCGTTTAAGGGCGCGGTGCCGCAGACTGATACGCACATAGCGGTCAAATTTATAACACCTCTCTTTTTGCGTCGGGGGTTAATAACAGACTGCGAATTTTCTATGTATACCTATTATTTCTCTCAATGATTGATTATGTACTAAGAATATAGGGAAACCTATATTATAATAATAAATATTTGAGGCACATACCCCAATCATCTAGTCCCAAACTAAGCAAAGCTTGTGCTATGGATACTAGACAACGGATAAACACATACATAAATATTTATATAAACATCCATGACTCAGGAATAAATGTTCATATTCAGCACACAAACATTTACCCGTCGCGGGATTCGAACCCGCAACAGTTGGTTTCGCTGACAGGGCCACTATCCACTACACCAATCGGTGGTCTGTATAATTGTAATGTATAAGTGTCGCTAAATGGATCAAATAAAGTTTTCTTATTCATATTATAAATGCGCAAGTTTGTGTGTGTGTGTGTATGTTTGTTACGTCTTCACGCCTAAACGACTGGACGGATAGGGATGAAATTTGGTTGGTAGACAGATTAAGACCTGGATTAACATATAGGCTACTTTTTGCTGAACCGATTTTGATGAATGCTACAGCTAGTTTGTAATATTTTTTTTTTTTTTAATTAGAATGGGATCGCTCTTGACCTTAATCTGGACTAATGTCGAGATAAGGTCTACGATGGAACGAGCTTTCCCAGAAGATGCCTATTTAACCTGACTTTAAAGAGCTGCGGGTTATATGCGATTGGAAACACAGACGGAGGCAATGCGTTCCACTCCTTAGCCGTGCGCATGAGAAACGAAGACCTAAAACGCTTGGTCCTTATAAATGGCACGTCAACTAAGTGCGGGTGATATCCTGCGGTACGTCTTGAATTTCGATGTTAAGGTTCTCTGGCGCGAGATAAGCCGGGGCGGCAGTTAACAATGCCAGTTAAAAATAACCCTCAAACTTTTAACCGAACAATAAACAGACATTGTGTATTCTTTACTTTGAACTCGCAAACATCAGTGTCCGGTTAAACATTAACGAACATGCTAAAATAAGTCTGTCAACTTGTGTACTTAATCCAAGGGCAACTCAAGAGATGAGTACTCATTCTGACTTGAAATTGAAAATTTATTTGTGGAAACAAATGATTATATAATTTGTATATACGCCCAATCTACTGGTTTTACTAACCCTATGGTTGTCTGGAAGAAATCCCGCAATGGGATAAGTCCGCCGTTGTACGCTTACTCTGAATCTATGTAAAATTAATGTATTGCCTTTTTGTACAATAAAGCGTTCACAAACAAAATTATGTCGTCCAAAATATAAAATAAGTAAATTGCACATACACACAGCAAATGATAGTTAAGTTTCATGTATACAGGGTCAAAAACATTTCGATTACCCATAGATTAGATTAGATTTATTTAGTTCACATTTACAATATCATGTCATGCATACAGTTTCGTAAATTTATGAAATCTAAAATAAAAGTGATTGTCAAAACATAAAACAAAAAATAATAACATGAAAAACACATACCTATATACCTACAATAGTCATCATTTTCCTGCCCTTATCCCACTCTAAGTGGGGTCGGCACAACATGTCATCCTCTTCCACTCTCCTCTATCAGCCGTCATCTCCGTACTCACCCCTTTCACACACATATCATTCCTCACGCAGTCTACCAACACCTTCTTTGGTCTTCCTCTACCTCTGTATCCCTCCACATTCATACTTAACACTCGTCTTGTTACGTGCCTTTCATCCCTCCTCATAATGTGCCCAAACCATGCTAACCTATTACTCCTCAGCTTTTCTGTAAAACATATTATTGTATGTATGTCAAAATTAATTAATAAAGTATAATTATGTAACCATTGTTACGTCAACGTCATACTATTTTAGAATAATCATAATGAAATAAAACAAAACAAAATAAAATATAAACCATGTCATGAGATTATTGATATGCCATTATCCTTTATGCTTCGTCCTCGAGATTATTAGGTACTTGTAAGTAACGCTAGGTGTCGCTATTCTCACACTGTATTTAGGGAAACAATCCCTTTTTTTTTTTTTTTTTTTAAGTAGGTAGGCTGTATGTATATACGTTGACGTTCGTTCCCAGTCAAATCATTCGCGTTGCAGTGCTCCGCTATTCCACACGCTCACTTGGTTCCCGTTAAAAATGCCTAAAAGGAAACATGAAGACGACGATTACGATTATTTAAGTCGAAAAATCAAGAAATTAGAGAGAAAGTTAGTACGTCGCCGTGGAAAACGACGTCGACGCGATGTTTCATCGTCGGCTTCGGGGGATTCATCGCCACAGCTGACAAATAACGAAGGTAACCTATTTACTTGATATTGTTGTGTATAGCACAGTGTGCTACGAACATTAACTTAGAACGCATATACATAGGTAGGTACAATCAAGCTTGGTATTGCGGAAAGTACAATGACACTGTTGCGATACTAGATAAACGGATTGTTTCGAAGCTATGTGTAGGTAAATTCGGCTTGTGGGCAGTATTCTAGGACTGTTTCCTTGCTGATGTATGCCTATAGACACAGTGTTGTGGACGGTATTCTAGGACCGTTTCTTCACTTACTCTGCCTAACAATAGGCAATCACATTACATAGCTTATGATCATACCTACATATTTACAAATAAAGTTACATTCAGTACGTAGTACTTATATATTGCATAAACGGCAATATGAAATTAAAACATTAAATAAATATTAATAATAATTATAAAGACTTACCGTCTGTCGGGTTTTGAGATTAGAATTCCGCTTTCAGACAGCGAAGTTTTGGATCCCTGGAAATCGATTACGGACGAAATTCTTGTCGAAACTGGCATATCGTCTATCGAACCTAAAGATGCAGTACAGAGTGAACCGGAACTAAACGTAATGTCCGTTGGGGTCACTCCGCCGGTGGTCGGACAATCACCCACCGCCCCAGCCGACATGGTGATCACCCTGCCAGAAATAGAACCTGAAACCCAAGACCTGGACAGCGATATTTTAGAAATTCTCGGGATCGATCCAACTGCTATTAAAACTTACGGCAAGGAAATTCAAAAAGACCTTGCTGTTAGATATGAGCATTGTGCGACAAAAGGGTTGTCGAAAGAGATAAAAAAGGAACTAATGGATAAACATTTAGTACCGAGTAACTGCACTTTAATTGATGCCCCCTCATTAAATGCTGAAATTAAGGCGGCATTGTCAGATATTGTGGCCAAACGTGACACAGCAATTGCTGCAAAGCAAAAGCAAATGGCGGCAGCTATATCTAGCCTAAGCGAAGCTTTAACAATATTAATTTCTTCAAAGGAGAAGAATCCCACTATATTAAAGCTACTCATGGATACAGGGCGCATATTATATGACTGTCAATTTTTGGATACACAAACCAGACGAAATTACATTTTATCAACCCTGAAAAAAGATATGAAGGAACAACTTCGTACAACTAATATAGACAAATTTCTATTCGGAAAAGATCTAGCCGAAACGTTGAAAACGGCTAAGGCTATTAGTAAATCAGGCGCAGAATTAAAGTCTACATCTGCTCCAAAACCGCAAGTCAAAAGATCTGCACAAACAGCTGGGACTTCAAAGAATTTAAACTGGAAAAGTCCGTTTCCGGCTCGCAGGCCGCCGGCAACTCAGAGGACGAAGGAGTCTGCACCAGCGAAGCCTCGGCAGGCGAACTCATCGAGGCAGTCGCAGCATCAGCGGCAGACGTCGCGCAGTCATCGCTAATCCCGGTAAACTATGCTAGTAGATTAGCGTCATTCTATGATCAATGGGCCATGATAACTAAAGATCCAACTGTTCTTTCATATATTAAGGGATATGAAATACCTTTCTCACGGTTGGTATATCAAAGTTGTCCACCACGCACTCCCTCCTATTCCGAATCAGACAAAGCTCACCTCCGTGAAGCTATTGAGAATCTTCTCAAAATAGGTGCAATAAGCAAATGTCATCCTTGCTATGATCAATTTTTATCATCCATATTTTTGATACCGAAACCAAATGGCAAAAAACGCTTCATTTTGAACTTGAAAAATTTAAACAAATTTATTGACACAGATCATTTTAAAATTGAGGACTTACGTACTGTAATAAAATTAGTTTCGAAAAATTGCTTTATGAGCACAATTGACTTAAAAGATGCCTATTTTTTAATTAAAATACATCCGAACTCTAAAAAATATTTAAGGTTTCAATGGGATCAAGATATTTACGAGTTCAACGTTTTGCCATTTGGACTTAATACTGCACCTTTTGTCTTCACTAAAGTAATGAAACCTGTCATGAAGTTACTGCGATCTACTGGTTATCTATCTACAATATATTTGGATGATATTTGCCTTATAAATAAATCATATGAAGGTTGTTTGAACAACGTGAGAAATACTAAGAAACTATTAACATCTTTGGGTTTCATAATAAATACGGAAAAAAGTTCAAATATTCCTAGCAAAAAATGTAAATTTCTCGGCTTTATTATTGATACCGAAAATTTACAGATAATGTTGCCCCAAGAAAAAATTAATAGAATAATATTAGAAATTAGGAAATTTTCTGTTTTAAATCGCTGTAAAATCAGAGATTTCGCTAGATTTGTAGGATTATTAGTGTCTGCCTGTCCAGCTATAGAGTATGGCTGGCTGTACACTAAAGCTTTCGAAAGGCATAAATTTTTAAATTTAAGACATTGTAATGAAGATTATGAGTGTTTTATGAATATTCCTCAATCATTGCAACCAGATTTTGTTTGGTGGAATAAGGCTATTTGTACATCAGTTTGTAAAATAAAGAATGACAACTATTATCTGGAAATTTTCTCGGATGCCTCAACAACGGGGTGGGGAATTGCGTGCGGTGATGAAACAGCCAGCGGTACGTGGTCAGAGTTAGAACGATCCAATCATATCAATTATTTAGAAATTTTGGCTGCATTTATTGGTCTCAAAATTTTTGCTACAGAACTGTACAATTGTCAAATTCTTTTAAGAATTGATAATACTACGGCAATTGCGTACGTTAATAGAATGGGAGGCATTCAATTTCCCCACCTCACTGATGTGGCAAAACAGTTATGGCAGTGGTGTGAATGTCGCAATCTTCACGTTTTTGCCTCATACATTCGGTCCACAGAGAACACTGTAGCTGACGCTGAATCTAGGCGAACGCACCCTGATATAGAGTGGGAATTAGCCGAATTTGCATTCAAAAAAATTATATTAAAATTTGGGAAGCCAGAAGTAGACATTTTTGCAAGTAGGATCAATAAAAAATGTTCCAAATATATTTCATGGCATAGAGATCCAGATGCTATGACTATTAACGCTTTTACTGTCACTTGGTCTCAGTTCTTTTTTTATGCATTCCCTCCTTTCTCAGTAATTTTAAAAACACTTCGAAAGATTATTTCTGATCAAGCAACAGGAATACTTATAGTACCGTTATGGCCAACTCAGCCATGGTTTCCATTGTTTAAAAGTCTTTTAATATCGGAATTATTGATTTTTAAATCAAATACAAACTTGATTATATCTCATCATTTCAGTACACGCGACATCCACACCAAAATTACCCTGGCTGCCGGAGTCTTATCCGGGAGGCCATGCTGAGACGAAGTGTTCCACCGTCTGCTATTGATGTCATGTTATCATCGTTATCCGATAATTCACTCAAGCAATACAACGGTTGCTTGAAAAAGTGGTTTAATTTTTGTTTAAAAAATAATATTCATTTGTACGAAGCTTCAATTCCACAAGTTATATTCTTTTTTATGAGTTTATTTAAGGAAGGTTTACAATATGGTTCCTTAAACACGTGCCGATCAGCATTAGCTTTGCTGCTTAGTCGTAATATTTCGGAGGATGACAGAATAAAACGTTTTTTCAAGGGTGTGTTTCGTTTACGACCACCTTTACCAAAATACAATATGACATGGGACACAAATAAAGTTTTAAACTTTTTGTCATCCCTCTATCCAAACGAAAATCTTTCGCTGGATGATCTGTCTAAGAAGTTAGTAACTCTATTGGCGTTAATCACTGCACACAGAATGCAGACGTTATCTTTGATAAAAATTGCTAACATATATACATATTCCAATAGATTAGTAATTAAAATACCAGATCTAATTAAAACCTCACGAGTTGGCTCTTTGCAACCCGTGCTGTACCTTCCGTTTTTTGATGAAAGACCGGAAATCTGTCCGGCTAAAACTTTGCTTGTTTATTTGCAAAAAACTAATTTAATACGTAGAGACGTCGAATCATTATTCATTACTTTTAAAAAACCTCATAAGTCTGTATCTACACAAACTTTAAGTCGGTGGACTAAGGAAATATTGTTACTAAGTGGAATTGATACTTCGGTGTTTTCAGCCCACAGCACACGACATGCTGCTACATCAGCTGCTCGTAGGCTGGGGGCCAGCTTAGATCTGATTAGAAAAACGGCCGGATGGACCGGCCAGTCTAATGTTTTTTCAAAATTCTATAATCGGGATGTAGAAAATATTTCTCATAATGAGAATGATACTTTTGCAAGAGTAATTTTAAATAATTATATAATTTAATTATTCCATAATTTATTAAGTGTTATTTAAATAACTGATTACCTAAAACTAAAATGTTATTTTAAAGTGGTTATGTTCAAGTAACATTCATTGTATAAGGTGTACAATATGTTTTACACCTTATCTTTTTTCTTTGATTAAATTATTTTGGCGACCTATTCAGACATCTGTTTTTAATATTCCAATAATAACAGATTCATATTTTCCCAACGATTAATCTCTAAAAGTATACAAGTACCTAATAATCTCGAGGACGAAGCATAAAGGATAATTAGTGATTAAACGAACTTACCGGTAAGTGAAGTTCTATCATAATTATCCGAGATGCTTCGTCCGAAGAGATTAGCATCCCTCCCCCCCAATACGTATGCCCTAGTACAGTTGCGAAAATAAATAATGAGCCTCTCCTAACTAAATGATTTGACTGGGAACGAACGTCAACGTATATACATACAGCCTACCTACTTAAAAAAAAAAAAAAAAAAAGGGATTGTTTCCCTAAATACAGTGTGAGAATAGCGACACCTAGCGTTACTTACAAGTACCTAATAATCTCTTCGGACGAAGCATCTCGGATAATTATGATAGAACTTCACTTACCGGTAAGTTCGTTTAATCACTAATAATCACCTTTGTCAAATTATAGTTGAATACAAGTTAAAGCGTACTGCCAATCCTTCTACACGAGCGGCCTATGGGTGTCATACACGCGCCGAGCTTACAACGTCCTGCGTGTTCAGTTTAATAATGCCTTTAGGCTGCTGTTGGGACTACCATGGCGCTGTAGCGCGTCGGGAATGTTCGCGGAGGCTCGCACGGATGGTTTTCACGCTATCATGCGGAAAAAAGCGGCCTCCTTGCTGAAGCGCTTACATGGTAGTGACAACAGCATTCTGAAAATGATCGCTGGCAGAACGGACTGCCCCTTCCAGAGATGCTGGGTGGCGACGGTCATAGGACTTAATAAGTAAATAGAAATCTAATTAAACTAACAATATACTAACCTATACCTAAGCACCATTGTTACTAACACTAACGAAAATATGGACTAAGTCTGAAATAAAGTTTTATTTAATTTAACTTAATTAAAGTAAATATTTTAAAATAGAAAGCATGTCAGGAGGTTATGAAAATGTCATATCCATATACTCTTTAATAGAATAAAATTCATTTTCCAACAAGAAGTGAGTATCTTTATACTCACTTTTTGTTGGGAAATGAATTTTATTGGTAATGGTCTTTACCATGATGAATCTAAATCCCTAGAAATCATCCATATTGAATCACTCCCTTCAATTTAAGAGCTATCCTCTTGTCGGTGGAGTCCTTTCCACCCTTCTCTACATTCCGCCTTTTCTTTGACTTCCTGATACAACACGGCATTTACCTTTTCCATTACTTTACGTATGTACCATGTATGTTCTTCTTCTTTCTGTTCTTCGCATTCATTAAGGAAACCTAAATGTCCAGTCCAGCATACCTACAACCTTGGGATCTTCAAGAGCAGAGTGAATAGACATTTACTGGGATCGCGTGCTTCATCTTCGACCACATCGTCACTTTCCATTAGGTAAGTTTTCTTAGGTTGGTTAAGAATAGTAAAAATAGTACCTAATATAACGAACAATAATTATAAATAAGTACGTGACAATAAATAAATAACAATATGAACGTAAAATAAATAAAAATCGTTTAATTCAAGATTAGACCCATATTTTGGTTAGTAACTTAAAAATAAATAGTAGTAAGTTAGTAACTTAATTCTATAATAACTGTGAATAGAAGGGATCATACGACTGCTGCGGCACAATCAGCACTATTTGGACGTGTGCCCACCTGTCCGCCAGTGTGCTCAGAATGGTGTTGGAGCTGCCGCACACGCGCTTCAAAATCGACGCGCTACGTTTCCTGATGATGGCGTGGAAACCGTCTATATGCGCATCAGCTGCATCGCATTAAAAGTAAACTTCAAACTTCAAGCATTTATTTCAACGTAAGATACATGATATCATTTGTTGAATGTCAATTTAAATCTACTGGAAATAAAAAAAGTTTATTGCATTTATCTGTCAGTCGGTATGTCCAAGCTACTACCGCTTCGGAAAGGGAATTCATCTGTGGGAAAAGAAGCGGCGCAAGAAACCCACGGGATCATTGTCATTCAGGTAGTCACTAATTTTATAGTTATTACTAATGTAATTTTGACATAATCTTTAAATTTTTTCTCAGTTAGATCAATGATATTCTCAGGTATAAGGTTATAAAAGCGTATACAGTGTCCCACACATTTAATGATGTATTAACTTTGCTTAGTCTGAACATAAAGTTATAGGTATACTCTCATATGTTAATTTTTCATAGTCTGAATAAATAAATAAATATATCCTTAGACATACACACAGCGCCATCTAGTTCCACAGTAAGCAACTATATGCTTGTGTTGTGGATACCAGATGGTTGATCTAATACATAAATACATTTTTTTTGTAAATAAATACTTATTATAAATGAAAACATCCATAACTCGGGTACACATGTCCGTATTCATCACACAAACATATGCCCCTAGCGGGATTCGAACCCGCAACCTTTTGGTATAGTGGTCAGAGTTGCTAACCATTACACCAAACAGGTCGTCTGAAGAAATGATACTTGTATAGGTTAAGATATAATAGGGCTGCCTTAATCAAGCCATTATAAAAATGAACACGAATACAGCTTTGAAAGAAAAAGGAATGAAAGTTAATGGGAGTAAAACGAAAGTTATGATAATTGAGAGAGGTGTATGTATGTATGTACCCTAAACCGACGAGCATGTATGAACAACCTTATATGAGAGTGAAGGAAGCAGAAGAGTCAGGATCGTAGCAAATGGAAGTCTGTGGTCTCTGCCTACCGCTACGGGAGACAGGCGTGACATTATGTATGTATGTATGTACCCTAAACCGACGAGCATGTATGAACAACCTTATATGAGAGTGAAGGAAGCAGAAGAGGTGTGTCAGGATCGTAGCAAGTGGAAGTCTGCGGTCTCTGCCTACCGCTACGGGAGACAGGCGTGACATTATGTATGTATGTATTTACCCTAAACCGACGAGCATGTATGAACAACCTTATATGAGAGTGAAGGAAGCAGAAGAGGTGTGTCAGGATCGTAGCAAGTGGAAGTCTGCGGTCTCTGCCTACCGCTACGGGAGACAGGCGTGACATTATGTATGTATGTATGTACCCTAAACCGACGAGCATGTATGAACAACCTTATATGAGAGTGAAGGAAGCAGAAGAGGTGTGTCAGGATCGTAGCAAGTGGAAGCCTGCGGTCTCTGCCTACCGCTACGGGAGACAGGCGTGACATTATGTATGTATGTATGTACCCTAAACCGACGAGCATGTATGAACAACCTTATATGAGAGTGAAGGAAGCAGAAGAGGTGTGTCAGGATCGTAGCAAGTGGAAGTCTGCGGTCTCTGCCTACCGCTACGGGAGACAGGCGTGACATTATGTATGTATGTATGTATGTATGTATGTATGACGGATTGCAGTATTTTGATAGATGGAGAAAAAATGGAGCAAGTGCGCGAGTTCGTGTATTTGGGTTCACTGTTTACAAGGGATGGAAAGTGTGAGAATGACATCGAAAGTAGAGTGAATGCCGGATATCAGGTGAATGGAGCACTACATGGCTTTATGAGGAGCCGAAACGTGTCCAAAAAATCTCGTCTGGCTGTTCATGGCGTGGTGCTGGTTCCACCAGAGTGAATGTTGGGTAAGAAGAATGAAAGTAGAATTAATGTAGTGGAAATGCGATCATTGAGAAGTATGAGTGGGGTGACTTTAACAGATGGAATCAGGAATAGTGTAATTAGGGAGTTAAGCAGTGTGAATGAAGACGTAGTGACAACGATTGAAAAAAGTATGCTGAGATGGTTTGGACATGTGGAGAGGATGAATGAAAGAAGACTTACGAAAGAGATATACGAAGCGAATTTGGATGGTAGTGTTGGTAGGGGAAGACCACGGTGAACGTACCATGATCAAATCGGGGACGTCTTAAAGAAAGGCCAAGTCAAGAGAACCCTAAACCGACGAACATGTATGAACAACCTTAGGAAAGAAAATGAAGCAAAAGAGGTGTGTCAGGATCGTAGCCAGTGGAAGTCTGTGGTCTCTGCCTACCGCTACAGGAAACAGGCATGACATTATGAATGTATTTAAAAATAAAGATTAAAACAAACTCTGTTCTGTTCTATTCTTCTGGTGTGTAGACAGAGGAACTTCACTTGTCATTACAACTTGTCGTTATTTTTAAGCAATGGTCAGCTAAATCAAACATAATTATTTTAGCATTTTAGAACAGTGTCATGTCAACGTATGCGCAGTAGCCGGCGCTGTGTTTACAAAACATGTTATACACAAGCCGTAAATGTACACTTGTGATGTTTGATACAACGTCACGGTCAAAATATACAGCCACAGTCATTGTGTAAGTACTTATATTGAGTAGCAACAGCAGCCGTATCAAGCTTTTTTTTTTATGCACGACGTTTTCGTACTTGACCTCAATTACACCTGATGTTAAGTGAAGATGAGGTCGAAGGTGGAAGCGTACTGACCCGGAAACCCCAAGACATTTGGGGGACTGGCTATCTTGTCTCTGACAACCGGAACACAACAATGCTATTAACATTGCTGTTTGGCGGCAGATTTAGGTAAGATGGTGGTAGCTAGTCAGGCGGACATTTAAAATGCCCTACCACCAACCAAACCGAGTACTTAAATATGTACCCCGCTGGCGATCGAACCCGCGACCTATGAATCGTAAGTCCAATGTTTTTATATGTATGTTTATAGACTATGGAAGGAGAATAATCTTTTTCGAGTGCGTGTAGTTTTCGATGTTACCTCCTCCTAATGGCTTGCCAATTTATAGTGCAAGGTGCCGTAGATTCATTTTGGTCCCGATAGTCTCATAGGATTTATGTACATATAACTTCCTACATGTCTGTGTTTAAACATTTTGAATTGAATTGAATAATTATTGACAGAAGCACGAGTTAATAGTGAAATTCATACGATTAAAATTTTGAAATAAAATGAAATATTTATTCACAAGAATATGGTCTAACAATTGATCTTTAAATATAACGCAGCGCGCCGGCATATTCTGCCATCTATGGCGTGCAAATATCATCGTCTTAAAGCATAATATTAAATATAGCAAATTGTTAAAAAACATAATTAATAATAAATTAATAAATGTACCTTCCTTATTTAAACAATAAAGCGTATTTGATTGATTGATTAATTAGTTATTAACGATAAATTCATTTCAATGTCAGAAAATATACAATAAAACGAAACGCTCATAAATTTCGACACTGAATCTCCCTTCTCTAGAAAATGTACAAACACCCTGCTTTTTAAATATTTTACCAATGTTATTTTTGAATTCAATAGGTATTTTAATCATTATTATTAGGTAGGTATTTATAAATGTATATGAACTGATGTTTTTGATGACCAGTGTATTTACTACAAAGACGCTTTCGAATTTCAAATCAATGTGTAAAACAATTGCACGTTGAGTGTCAAAAAACTATGTGTCATAGTCATAATTTTACACGGAACTAATTAAAAAAAAAAACTCCACTTTAGACGCTTGGTTCGAAAATTTTAACTGCCTAGTTAAATAAATGATAATCACCGCATTATGCTTGTGACACAATAATTAGTTGTAATTATTTCTAAATGCGGTCCTCAAACTGGTTCGCTTAGCTGCATGCAAGTAACAATACGACACACAATGAAAGATTGGATATAAAGCTTCTTTGTGTTCCTCATCAGCATTCATCATTGGTGCACAATCTACTTGCTTTTTTTCTCAACCTAAAGGTTGTCTGGTAGAATAATTAATGGCGACCGCCTTGCTGTACAAATTTTTTAAGCTTATTTTTTTTAAAATTTATTAGGGACAATAAACAGTTTTACAATGTGTATAGCTTACAACATTAGTAACAAACAAGTATAGATGATTGCAAAACCAGCAGCATTGTCCACAAATTACAAACAACTCAGTACTAAGTACAAAACTAAAGGAATAACTAAACTAAAATAAACAACGCAATCTGCCTGTTATTTTTATGAAGTGTATTATTAAATATTTGTGCAATAAAGTGTACTTGATTCATCGATTAATTGTTCCCTAAGAAAAACGTCTTTGACGCCGTTGTGTGTCCACTCTTTGCACGAACCTATCTCAGTAAGGCCTGACCCGATTTGTGTGCAGTTTTTTATATTAATGACTAATGACTCTGGGATGGTTCAGTCAAGTAGTAGTAGCTGCACACGATTCTGTGGAATGACGTACCATGAGACTCATAGGTGATAATTCGATCACTGCTAAATTGCAGAGCCTTGAACATCGTCACAAAGTCGCCTGTCTCTCAGTTTTTTACAGGATGCATTTCGGGGAGTGTGCGTTGGAATTACATCATCTTATTCCACCGTCGCCCTTCCATCTTCGGGCCACTAGGCGTGGGGAGGGATTCCACCCGTATATAGTTAATATACCGAACATTCGCACTAAGAAGCTCGATTCTTCATTCATCATCCGAACAGCCAAGACATGGAACTCCCTTCCGGCATAAGTCTTTCCTGAATCCTACAATCTTGGGATCTTCAACAGCAGAGTGAATAGGCATTTACTGGGATCGCGTGCTTCATCTTCGACTACATCGTCACTTTCCATCAGGGGAGATTGTGGTCAAATCCCCAGATCAAAGCCAGTCAGTCATAAACAAATCATAATAATAGCACCAATAACAGAAAAGTTGAGGATTAATAGATTATCATGGTTTGGGTACGTTATGAGGTGGGATGTATAGCACGTAACGAAACGAGTGCTAAGTATGAATGTGGAGGGATACAGAGGGCAGAGAAAGACCGAAGGTGTGGGTAGACTGTGTGAGGAATGATATGGGTGTGAAAGGGGTGAGTACGGAGATGACGGCTGATAGAGGAGAGTGGAAGAGGAAGACATGTTGTGCCGACCCCACCTAGAGTGGGATAAGGGCAGAAAAATGAAATAATTCATAATTTATTACCAAGCAACTTGGGCCCACCTAGACTAACATACTCGTACATAGTAATGAAAACATAATAATTTGAAAGCACGTGTCGTTGTGCTGTCAGGACGCCCTATTTTCAGGCTTCCACGAAACCGCCAGAATAGTGCGGCCGATTCTGCCGAAAACAGATTCTGCCGTACACTGTCGGAGGGTCAGAGGTCTCATATGATGGCCCTTTTTGATAAATAAACATCTTATCTAATTGAGAACCTCCTACTTTTTGTGGGATAAGGGCAGGAAAATGAATGAATGATAAACAGACATCTCTTGACGACGTAAATAATGCTACTCTAAGGTGGTTCACATCAAATAATCTACTCCTTAATGAGAAAAAAAGCAAATGTGAAAAGTTTTCACTACCAAATGTCAAACAGGTAGCCACTAAAGTGTTAGTAAAAAACGAAGAGTTGGAGCCTGTGGACACTACTTTATACCTAGGTATTACATTGGATAAAGGACTGCAGTGGGGTCCACACATCGATAAGTTAGCGAAGCGCCTCAGTTCTGCAGTGTTTGCGATTAAAAAAATACGTTATTTAACCGATGTGGATACCGCGAGGCTGGTTTATTTCAGTTATTTCCATAGCATACTGACCTACGGCATTCTGTTGTGGGGAAATATTGCAAAACAATGATCTGTAATTTTTGCATTCGCTTTCAAATGGCGACGCCTCAAATTTAGCACCCCTTACACTCTTGAGTGTTGCCTCACTACTGATTCTTTTATCATCAACAGTTGAAAAATGTTTTTATAGTTTGAGTGCCGCTGTCCGTTCGCAATGACGGCCTTCGAGTATTAAGTAACATTTCGGTAACCATGACGAAAGCATCCTCTGCTATGACGATGTTTCCCAAGAATAATAAACATTGCTCAAACCGCGAATGGACCCTCCATTCGCGGTGACTGCTCAAGGTCGAACCTCCGAAAGATAGCGACAAGTAAGACATATGAAAACGAAGTCAAAAGTCAAAATTGTACTCTTCCATATATAATAATTCATTATCTTCTTGCCAGGGCAAGAACCAACCAGGGTTCCAATTTATTTGGGGTCGGCGCAGTACGTCTTTTTCATCCTGACGACCTGTATGGTGTAGTGGTTAGCAACTCTGACCACTACACCAATGTTTGTGTGATGAATACGGACATGTGTACCCGAGTTATGGCTGTTTTCATTTATAATAAGTATATATTCACAAAAAAAAATAAGTATTTATATCAACCATCCATCGCCATCTAGATCCACAGTAAGCATCTAGGCTTGTGTTATGGATACCAGATGGTTGATAAACTACACAAATACATTTTTTTTTATAAATAAATACATGTATAAATGAAAAACATCCATAACTCGGGAACACATGTCTGTATTCATCATACAAACATATGCCCCTAGCGGGATTCGAACCCGCAACCTTTTGGTATAGTAGCAGAGTTTCTAACCACTACACCAAACAGGTCGTCAGGTATCCACAACACAAGCCTATAGTTGGTTACTGTGGAACTAGATGGCGCTGTGTGTATGTCTAAGGGTATTTATTTATTTTTACCTCCTCATTCACGCCCTTTTCGTTCATATCACCTTTCACACAATCCATCCCTCCTTTCCGTGGTCCTCCTCTTCCTTTCCAACCATCGACATCCATATTCATCAATCTCTTAGTAACATGCGTTTCATCCCTCCTCATGGCCATACCAAGCTAAACTGTTTCCTTTCAACCTTCCTGTCACGGGTGCCATTTATTAAGGGGGGGGGGGGGGGGGGGGGCAAGCGCAGGGTACCCTCGGCATAGGACGTTGCGTGGGAAGTTTAAAGACAGACTACCATCGCTTCGTAATGTGTGTAGTCCGACAGAAGACAGAAGAAACGACGCAAGAAATTCTCCGACACACAATTTTGAATTTGGAAAAAGCTAATATAGTGCGGTGTAGGTAATTAGTGATAGTGAGGGGGACAGGACGACCGTAGTCGCACCTAATCGCGATCGCGTTAAATTGTAACGGTGTGCGCGTACCTGTGCTCGCCGGCGAGTACAGGGTGTCGGACGGTTACGGGTGTCATTTTTAAACTCATTCTTATATACCTACTCATTCCTTATTGTATCCATCGTCGTCACTCCACTCATGAACCAGGAGTCTCTTCCACCTGGACACGATTTGCCATGGCCAACACGGAAATCCTTAAATCGGCTTCGAACTCAGGTTGGCCGCAGCAAAGATAATCTGTGCAGGTGGGGGCTTCTCCGATGGCGGGAGTGATCGATGCGAGTGCGGAGTCTCCCCACAGACAATGGATCACGTATTGTCTTGCCCCGCGTGTCCTGACAGCTGCACCTTTGACGAACTCCGCACACCCCCCTCTATGAGGCCCTAGCACTTATAAATGCTCTCATGGAACTGGACTCGGTTGACATATTCTTTGCGGAGTTTCTTGTCGCTTCTTCTCCCTAACCATAACACCTTGTGAAGCGATGTAGTTAAAAAAAGAAAAATAGCATGTTGACTTTCAATAAGTGATATTTTTGTATCCTACATTGAATAAAATATTTTTGATTTTAATTTTGACTCCGAGCATAGATTCCTGCTTTCAGTCGGACGATAGTAGTAGATAGATAATCAGTTTTGACCCATATTATTTTGAATACATTTTACGTTCCGGTTTATGGGTAATTCAATTTGTATTGCATGATATTTTATTGTTAATCAGTGTTTACGTAATATCAGTTTAATTTTTAGTATTAAGAGAAATTTATTGATTGATGATGATACCCACCTATATTAAATTTCAAATGACATGGTATGTACTAATCCTATATTTAATATTGACTAAGGCTTACATGTTAGGTTAAGTACTGTTAGTGTTAAGTTGTGAGAATAAATGAATTTAATTGAAAAATGGAATTAAAATCTGATGTGTTGTATTTTTAGGCATTTAATAAAAATGTTTTGGGGTTACGAAATCTATGGTTAATGTTGATGTACATACATACATACACTCGAAAAACATTACTCTCCTTCCTGGGGCCGTCGAGTAAAAAGTTTTTTTTTTAATGTGATTGTCTATGCCCCGGCTCTGTTATGTGTAATGGCGGATATCGTAATAACTGAGACATCCTCATTCTTCGACAATCATTATTGTTGATATGCCAATATGTACCTACCGATTATGTATTTAAACGGACTTCAGACCTGACCGACTTCCTCAATAAACCTTACCTTGAGAACTGGTTCCTCAAAACCATAATAAAAAGAGGGCTTTTCTTATTGCTCATATAAAAATGTTATGTCTTGGAGATTTTTTTTTGAAGTAGAAAAAATATAAATTATCTACACGGCTGTTAATAAGATCTCAATGAATGTCCTCTTTGTTTTTCTGTTTGTTTCCTTGTCTCACAATAACAATAAAAGTATTCCAAAAAACCCGACAGCTTTTGTTTTATGATTGAATACGCGATTGACGACAATCTCACCTGATGGAAAATGACGATGTGGTCGAAGATGAATCACGCGATCCCAATAAATGCCTATTCACTCTGCTTTAGAACATCCTAAGGTTGTGGGATTCAGAAAAGACTGACGCTGGAACGAAGTTCCAATGCCTTGGCTGTTCGCATTAAGAATGTAGGTTGTGGGATTCAGGAAAGACTGACGCCGGAAGGGAGTACCATGCCTTGGATGTTCAGATGAAGAATGACCTTTTTTTTAAAGGAGCAACCTCTCGAGGTTCTTGCTTGTTCTCAGGAGAAAATTGCCTTTTGAACAAGCAGTAGCTTAAAAAATGTTAAATCTGACTATTTTAAGTGTACCCTGTGTACCCACAGGCTAACAGGAGACGATATAGGAATTTATGTATACACTTTACAGAGTTTCTTGGTACCTATTTTAATTAGTAAAATTTTAAACAATGTGAAATATGTATGTAGTTAACATAATAACCATAGATTAATGATTGGTCTCCGCGCCGCTACGACTAGATACCGTCGGCGTACTCGAAAAATGCGGCAACAAATACTACCCGCGCCAGTCACGCCACAAGTTCAAATTTCAAATTCTCAAATTTTGGTTTAAGACTGAAGCAAAATGCCGGTTTGCGTAGTCAAACTATGTAATAACAATACTACAAAAAACAAGAAAGATACTGGCATCACATACCATCAGTAAGTACTGTATAAATCTACACACTACAATATTGAGTTGCCGCATTCAGGAACCTGTTTTTTCTTCATAGTGCGGTATCTAGTCGTAGCGGCGCGGAGACCAATCATTAATCTAAGATAATAACAATAACAATGCGAGTTGGGGTATAGAAGACAGAGATCGCCTTTTGTCTATGTATTAGTGATGAACTGACTAGTCGGCCCATTTTTTAATTGTATTCATAATGCTAAAAAATTTAAAAGAGTGTAACAAATATAATATATAGGGTCTATCAAAATTAACCCGACAAATCTTGCAGAGTGTATGTATAGGATGTACCTATTACGATAAAAATAAAACATTATAGTTGTGAGTTGGAGCAAACACAAACACGTGTCGCTGTATCTTTGAAGACGCCGACCACAAGCCGCTCGCCGCCCGCGCTTGCCCCGGCGCCGCGACTTGCTGTGATTGGTTGCGCCCTGTGCCACATGTGCCCCGCCACCCCCTTGGGCATCTTCCACATCAATGGAACGTTGCCTGTTTCTTCTCATTGATAAAACAAGATACAATCGAAATGAAGTAAGTCTGTTAATTTGTATTTTCATTTGCATTTTTTTTACTCGGAAACGAAATTTTTAAGACTAGTTTTTTTAATGAATATATTATTTTATTGTCATGTAGGTGCAATTGCCAACGTTTGTCGGGTTAATTTTGTTAGACCTTATATATATTGTATTATGAGCGTCGGTGGCTCAGTAGTTACGACACGGTCTCCCAATTTGGGAGGTCCGGGTTCGATTCCCAGGCAGACCATGTACCAATGAGATTTTAAGTTTAATTTAATTACTTATGTGCATTTATCCGACTGCTCTTAAACGGTGAAGGAAAGCCTGCATGCTTGAGAAATAAAAAATCTAACGCACTGCACTGGGCCTGCGTGGTGTACTATGGCCCATACTCCCTCCGAAGGCCTATATCTCTGCAGTGGGATGTTTCCTGGCTGAGATGATGAGGTGGTAGATGGAGATCTGGTGATGCACTCCGTAAATAAAGACCGGAAGCTTCCGAGTTGTCGAGTTGAGAGTTGTCGAGGACGCGACAGTTGTTTTGCAAATTTTAGCGGTCCAATGATGACTGCTAACTTTTTTATAGTTTTTATTGCGCATTTTCTAATATGGTTTATTAGTGAACCATTTTTTACGTGTTCTTGTAAATTAATGCAATTACGTTTTAAAGCATCGTCATCATTTTTGGATAATATTGCTAATGATGTTTGATGTGTTTCTTATAACATTAGGGCATCCTGATTTAACTTATGTTTACTACGTATGTATTCATTACATAAGTAAGGTAATACGTCTATCGCCTTTCTGATGTTAAGTGAAGATGAGGTCGAAGGAAGGACCCGGAAAAACTCCAACATATATTTGGGAGACTGGCTGTCTTATCTCGGAATCGGAACACAACAATGCTACTAACATTGCTGTTTGGGGTAGATTTAGATGGTGGTAGCTACCCAGGCGGACATTTAAAACCACTCTACCACCAACCAAACCGAGTAGTTAAACATGTACCCCGCTGAGGATCGAACCCGCGACCTCCAAATCGTAAACCCAATGTTGTTTACATTGAGCCACGGAGGCGGTTGAAGCGGAGGCGGAGGGTCTTTATTGTACACAACTTTTAACCGCCTCCGTGGCACAATATAAACAACATAATGTTTACGAATCGGAGGTCGCGGGTTCGATCCTCAGCGGGGTACATGTTTAAGTACTCGGTTTGGTTGGTGGTAGGGCATTATAAATGACCGCCTGGCTAGCTACCACCATCTTATCTAAATCTGCCGCCAAGCAGCAATGTTAATAGCATTGTTGTGTTCCGGTTGTCAGAGATAAGATAGCCAGTCGTCCGAATGTGTTGGAGTTTCCGGGTCAGTACGCTTCCACCTTCGACCTCATCTTCACTTAACATCAGGTGTGATTGAGGTCAAGAACCAAGCCGTTGTGCATAAAAAAGAATATTAAGACAAATCTAATCATACCTTCCACTTCGAAATCGTGAGTGAAAAGTGTCCGTTGTTGATACAGCTAGTGTTGAGTAGTAATTATGATAACTAGTTAAATGAATGTTATTGATGTGACAAAAGGAAAAAGAGAAATGCATAGGAAGTTCCACTACAGGTAACGCTTTGGAATTCCAATTTTTTGTTTTTCCATTAAATGTGGCCCTAAGGTGTTTTTTGAACAAGCTTAAGGATCCAAGGAGGATCCTCCTTATAAAATGTACTTTCCATTACGTGTACGTCAAACAACAAAAATCCGTATACTTCAAACTTCAAGCATTTATTTCAACGTAAGATATCATTTGTTGAATGTCAATTTGAATCTACTGGAAATAAAAAAAGTTTTTTGCATTTATCTGTCAGTCGGTATGTCCAAGCTTACTACCGCTTCGGAAAGGGATTATTTCATCTTATAATTTCAGTGAATACTTTGATAGTTAATTTTGACACTTCAATTTAATTTTTGTAACCTTGATAATTTAACTCATCTAGTGACATGTTTGTAATACTTTTATATTGTTAATTATTATATTTTATACAATGAAATAAGTTGCACACCCTAAATGGGTAAACTGTATAAGTACCTACCAATTAATGTAACAACATCTTTGTAACACAGTTGTATGCAATAAATAAATTCTGATTCTGGGAATTCATCTGAGGGAAGAGAAGCGGCGCAACAAACCCACAGGATCATTGTTGTTCTTTTTTTTTAAATAAAGTGTATAACTAATGCAATTTTTGGGGAGCTGGTCGAAGTACACCAAGCGTGTTTGTCATTCAGGTAGTCACTAATTTTATAATAACCCTTTTTTGCTAAAGTTATTTTGACATAATCTTTAAATTGTTTCTTAGTTAGATTAATGATAGTCTCAGGTATAAGGTTATAAAAGCGTATACAGTGTCCCACAAATGATGTATTAACTTTGCTTAGTCTGAACATAGGGGTAGCCAATTTGTTCTTATATCTCAAATTTGAATTATGCTTGTCACTATTGTCCGCATATTGTGAGGGCAAATTAGGAAACCTACGGTACGCGTAGCTCGACATGGACATGGCCGTTTTCGGGGTGTGTGGATTTTATCATAGATTTTCATCACTCACTATCGTGATAGATAGATAAATCGTTTATTTGTCTCTCCAGTTACACACATACCGTAAGTTCCAAAGCAATTGGATAAACATATTTTATAACAATCCATAAAAGTAACATCAGGATACACTGGAGTATGTGTGTGCTACAGCCGTACAAATGGGTCATAGCTCAGTGTGTATAATTGCTCAGAGAGCAAAACACTGATTTTCAGCTATTACCCACACAGCTATCACTATGTCATTTAAGGGGCAAAGTATACGCTTTTATACTAAGGTTCCAGTGGACATTCAAAATTTACCTTTAAATAAATTCAAAACCATCATAAAACAGACATTATTTACAAAAGATACAATTTCTGACTATCTGGATGATAAATAAGCAAGCATGTCAAAGTCAAAGTCAAAAATGCTTTATTTTGTAGGTACACAGAGTACACTTAAAATAGTCAATTTTACATAGTAAATAAATTTAAGCTACTGCTTGTTCAAAATGCAATTTTTCCCTGAGAAGAACAAGCAAGAAACTCGAAGGGTTGCTCTTTTAAATTCAGGCTTTGATTTTACATAAAGGTTTTTATATTACAAACAGGTTTTTAAATTTCATTATTAATTGTGAAATAGCCTGGCATGCGAACGATTAGAAGGGTAATTCTCGTAATATCTCTTAATACAATTACAGTCAAAATTCAGTTCGGATCTAGTCTCGGTCTCCAAATGTCAAATACGTCATTCTCGTACTACAATATAAAGGTTTGTAATGTGATTATATCGAAATGTGATCGAAAGTTGAACAAAGCTTTTAACATCAAGTTCGAGATTAAAAAAAAATACAGTTCGTTAAATATGCGCTTGCTTCCATTTATTCTCTTTCACATTTGTCAAAGAACTACTTATATCACTTCAGCTGGGCAATACTGAACAATTAATAGTGAGAGCTTTGTTCAACTTTCGCTCACATTTCGATATAATTACATTACGAATCTTTATATTTAATGTCGTATTTGACATTTAGGAGATCGAGACTGGATCCGAACTGAATTTTGACTGTAATTGTGATACGAGATATTACGAGAATTGCCCTTCAGATTATGTCCAGGGATGATTATCATCTAAATAGTCTGATATTTTATAATATGCTTTCTCAATAAGTTTCTGTTTTACAGTATCTTTAAATTTATTGAGAGGAAGATTTTGTATATCAACTGGAACCTTATTGAAAAAGCGTATACATAACCCTTTGAATGAATTACTGACTTTGCGGAGGCGACTTATGTGACCTGCAAGTTTATCTTTATTTCTTGTATTGACATCATGTTTATCACTATTTTTACTAAATGATGTTATATTTTTTTTGACATACATTATATTTTCAAAAATGTACTGTGACGAAAAGGTTAGAATGTTATACACTTTAAACCTATCTCTAAGTGACACTGCAGGTCTCAATTGATAAATTGCGCGATAGACCATGGAAATAGACCGCTCGGCGATATTCAGTCTGTCGAAGCAATAGCGTAGCGTACAACTTTATTACACACACAAATGCATTCATACTGTGCAGGTACACGGTTGGGCACACACACATTCACACATCCAATTACACTTCCTCACGCATGACGTATGAGTCTTGTATGCCAAGGTACACCCACTCGCTATACACTGTCCGCCATTGCATACCTTTCAACATACCCTAATTTAAGCTAATTAAATCATTATAGTGATCTAGCTAAATTCCAGAGCGTCTTTATTTATTCTTTGTATCTATACGGTAGGTACACAGTCTAATTATACAATATAATATAATTGTAACCCAAACTTATTTAAAAGAGCGATCCTTGAGTTTCTTGCTCGTCCTTCTCCGGGGAATCAGCTTTGTGAATGAGCAATAATGTCAAAAACTTTAATAACAAGATAAAAAACGTGACGTTTTCAAGTGATAATTTTTATCCTACGAAATAAAATTTTTTTTTTTGATTTTCGGGATTTTTTTAATTTGTAATTTTTTATAATAGATATCGCATTTACATATCTCACAAAGAAAAAAAACGAGTGTTTAAAACCTCAACGAATCATTTACGACACAATTTTTTGTGCACTTGTGGCAAATTGTATCTGCCGACTCTACCACAGAATGCGTATAAACCGATCATTACACACAGTTCCTTTAGTTAACTTTAACTGCGTTCCCCGTAATGTTAGTCGGTTACATATGTAAGCAGTTAACATACACTGGATTACCTAACAGACTGTTGCGTAAATAACTACTACAATAAGTTTTAACTGTGTGTATGTGGGTTACAACATACCCGTGGATCTGCTCGTCTCACCTTGTCATATTGAAATTTGATACGCTGATAAATAATGTTACTAAGACTACATAACCACGTCATAACGACGCCTGAAAGGTATTCGCTACGTGACTCTTTTGATGCAACTTCGACCCCACTGCATGCTGCTAATGCTTTAGACAGTATCGCTATTTGTGGCCTGGTACCAGGTTCGCATAACCAAGCGGGACAAATGCCACCTTGAACTCTGTACTAATTACTACAATGTACCAGGCTAGCATAACCTAGCGGGAGTCACCGTCTGTTAGCCTCAACAGTGACACTATACACGGTGCTCTAGAAGATCAACACTTTGAAGGTAGTCAGTAAGTGATACTTTTGGTGCGGCTTGGACCCTACGCTAGGGTACCAGGCTCCCATAACAAAACGGTGGTATTATACCCTGCACGGTGCCTATATTAAACGTAGACGGTGCTCTTCGTGACCCTATTAGGCACTAGACCAATTGTGGCCAGGTACCAGGCTGGCATAACCTAGCGGAAGTCACCTTCCGTTAGCCTCAACCGTGGCACCGGTGTTCTACAGGATCAACTCTGACACTCAATAGAACGCCCTTTGAAGGTACTCGATACGTGACACTTTTTGTGTGACATGGACCCCACCGCAAGGTACTAGGCTCACATAACAAATCACTAGTATTATACCCTGCACGGTACCTATATTCTATAGATGGTGCTCTTCGTGACCCTATGGCTGCTTTAGATACTAAACCAATTATGGCCAGGTGCCAGATTCGCAAAACCAAAGCCTCTACTGCCGCCATGAACTCTATATTAATACCGTAATGTACGGATAACATAGCTTAGAGAGAGTCTCCTTCTATCAGCCTCAACATTGGCACTCTGAACGTCGCTATTATCTGTATTAACACTGACACTCAATACAACGCCCTTTGCAGGTACTCGGTACGAGACACTATTGGTGCGACTTGGTACCAGGTATCAGATTTGCATAACAAAACAGTGGTATTATACCCTGCACAGTACCAGGTAGAAGGTGCTCTTCACGACACTTTTGCTGTTTTAAACACTAAACTAATTGGTGCCAGGTACCAGGTTCGCATAACCAAGGGGAGATTCCATTGCCTAATAACGACACTATAGGAGCGACTTGTCAAATCAAATCAAATCAAAAATGCTTTATTTTGTAGGTACACAGGGTACACTTAAAATAGTCACATTTTACATTTTTAAAGCTACTGCTTGTTAAAAAGGCAAGTTTCCCCTGAGAAGAACAAGCAAGAAACTCGAGAGGTTGCTCTTTTAAAAAAAGGTTTTTATATTACAAAATTAATAATTGTTATTTTATATTATAATATTTCATTATTAATTGTGAAATAGCCTGGTTATGCGAACAGGCTGGTTATGTCCATGAATGTTTATCATCTAAATAATCTGATATTTTATAATATGCTTTCTTAATAAGCTTCTGTTTTATAGTATCTTTAAATTTATTGAAAAGAAGATCCTGTATATTAACAGGAACCTTATTAAAGAAGCGTATACATAACCTTTTGAATAAATTACTGACTTTGCGGAGGCGACTTATGCGACCTGCAAGTTTATCTTTATTTTTTGTATTGACATCATGTTTATCACTATTTTTCCTAACTGATGCTATATTTTAGTGACATATAGTATATTACATTTTCAAAAATGTACTGTGACGAAAAGGTCAGAATATTATACTCTTTAAATCTGTCTCTAAGTGACACTGCAGGTCTCAACTGATAAATTTCGCGAACGGCTCGGTTTTGTAAAACAAAGATTGTATTTATATCTGCGGCATTTTACCACAGCAAGATACCGTAAGACATCAGGCTATGGAAATAACTAAAAATATACTAATCTAGCAGTATTTACGTCCGATATTTGTCTAATTTTTTTGACTGCATACGCTGCAGAGCTGAGCTTCTGCGCCAATTTATGGATATGAGGACCCCATTGCAATTTGGCGGCCAAAGTAATGCCCAAAAATGCAGTACCTTGTACCAGTACTTGGTACCAGGTATCAGGTTTATATAACAAAACAGTGGTATTATACCCTGTACAGTATTAAAGGTAGACGGTGCATTTCGTGACCCTATTGCTGCTTTAAACACTAAACCAATTGTAGCCAGGTACCAGGTTCGCATAACCAAGGGGAGATTCTATTGCCCAATAATATAGAATGATTGTCGTTAACATTTTAATCGACAAACTTTTGCTACGACCTACAAACTTTATATTTGGGCATTGTACTTGACGACAAATGCTCATGGGTCGAACATATTAATAAAATTTATAACAAGGTAAATTCTTTTGTATATGCCTTATGGCGGCTGACAAAGATCAGTAGTAAAAATGTTACTGTTCAAGCATATCATGGCTATGTGGGGTCTGTACTTAGGTACGCCATTCTTCTATGGGCCAACTCTAGTCATATAAATCGAGCGCTAAAAGCACAGAAACAATGCATAAGGTCACTTTGTAATGTTGATTCATTGACATCCTGTAGACCACTTTTTAAGGATTTGAACATTTTGACAGTACCATGTTTATGTATCTAAGAATTATGTGTCTTTGTTAAAAATCATCCAAACTTGTTCCAAAAGCGAATTGAAAGTTGTAACTTTAATACTAGGTTCCCTAACAGATTAATGTTGTCCACATCAACAACATCATTGTACAGTAGAAATAGCTATCAAATGGCTATAAGAGTATATAACACATAAAATGATAATATGAAATCTCTGCCATTAGAAATACCCAAAAGAAAACTTAAACTGTGGCTGACACAATGCTGTTTTTACTGTAGATGAATATTTTGATTTTTACAAATACCCAAAGCTTTTACAAATACAATTTAATTATTACCTACATAACTGTTTAATTTTGACTTCTGTGAATTTGACACATTGTAACGAAATTATTATTGACGTCTCTGAACCTGACATTTTAACTAAATAATTAATGTAACTACATCGTCTCGCCTCCAAGGAACCTCAAGGAGGCCAGGTGCAGCCGCCGAGACGGCGGGAAAAATCAAAATTAACAAATATAGAGACATCGGTTCCGAATACATTTTCCTTGCTTTCGGAGTCGAAACTTTAGGTCCTTGGGGGCCGGGCGCTCTTACATTTTTCTTTAATATTTCAAAGCGCTTAGTCGATGTCACTGGTGACCCGAGAGCTGGTTGTTTCCTCGCCCAACGCTTAAGTATCTGCATACAACGAGGAAACGCTGCCAGCGTTTTGGGTACCTTGTCTCGCGGCCCCAATTTTTTGCATTTGTTCTAGTTTATATTTAAATTCCATCTGTTTATTTGTTACTGTTTTTAAATAAATATATTTCCGAGGTGATGTAACTACGTATAATGTGCATGTGTAAATATAATCGTTAATTAAATGTTTAAATATAATTAAATATTGCATGCCAGTGTCTGGTAAAATGTGGGAAACTTTATATTTGTGAAAGATCTGTGTACCAGCATTTAGAGCAAAATAAATGTATTTGTACAGTCGATGGCAAGTCTACAGAGTGGTTATGTGCTCTCTATGAGAGCAACTTTTCAATTAATTCCTTTTATTTAGACAATCCCCCACCTCTTAGCGAAATTCTGGACACCGTTCCTAACACATTCAAATATTGCACCGTATGCAAATAATGTCTTTCAACAACTTTCACCAGTCTTCACTCGGACCGTCTAGCCGGACGACACGATTGATTTCTCTTATTTTAGTCATTATTACTTTGGCTATCACACGATGCTTTAACCTGTAGACCCACCACCTTCACTTAAAACCCACTCAAATCATATAATATAACCAAGCCAACACCATCCAGATAAAACAAAGTTAAATACCACAGATGATTTCCTTTTCCGAAGCGGTGGTAGCTTGGACATACTGACTGGCCGAATAATGCTTACCTTTAGACGGACGCGGGCACCGACCGGTGCCAAAAAATTTTTTATACCGACAACACTCGCGGACACCGATAGGTGCCTACGGACACCCGACTTTCAACTCTCAATTGTAATGATTATAGAGCTCCAATTCCTTTGGAATGTGTTTGAACTTGTTCTCTATTAAATTCCGCATCCAATAATGTGCGCCATGTTATGTTAGCTTATGATATTTAGTCTGTATTTGCGAAAATATTTTTTCTCTCTTTGGGTGGGAGTATAGGCATAGAATTCCAACTACTGTTTTTTATTAGAACGGGCTTAGAAACCTGCCATAGAGCTTCCAATTCTCATAACAATTTATTGAATTACCAGTTTCTTAAGAAAAACACGAAATAAATCTGTACTTTCCGTAAAAATACCAATTATATCGTTGATATAGGGATACCTACATATTACAACTCGTAACATTTTTCTGATTTTTAGTATTACAGCTGTAGTAGTGTTCATTCATTATATCCATAGATAATATATTCCCGTAGCTATTGCTTTTCACAGATTACAAATACACCCATTAGAAGAGTATCTATAAACGTTTTTAACACCGCAGGTATTTTCGCAAATAGATACTTGAACCGAGATACTTGATCCTTAATTTACCCTGTATATATCTCTCTCTCTCTTCCCAAATGTCGCTGTCTCGTGTTATGTTTTTTTTTTTTTTTTTTTTATGCACGACAGGTTCGTACTTGACCTTAATCATACCTGATGTTAAGTGAAGATGAGGTCGTATGTAAAATTAAACCCGAATTAATAACGGATATTTTATTAAAATACCACAACGTATATGATTTCCAAAGAGGTATCCTGTAACTTCATTGATAACGTGGTCCAATAAGAAAACGCTATATTGCCGAGCGAGCGCTGAGCCAACCAATCATAACGTAATCCATGACGATAACCACGAAGTTACACAATAACCCCACAGATTAGTACGATTAGTACTACACCAATCGGCCGTGTTGTCCGTCACAGTATAATTGCGGTACATATTTAATCACAAACGAGTTAGTTGCTTGACCTCAATTACACATGTTAGTATATCTCGTAGTGAAATGCAGTAACGGAGTCAATGACACTTAAAACTTGATTAACCAAAGAATTAGTTTACTGTGGAGGCGTTACCTGAGCTGACAAATCGGAGCGTTGATCCTACATCGCGGTAACATAGTTTTCCCAAAATATTGCGTATAACCCAGACGATATTAATTAGTGCAATTAGACGTTCCGATTTGACTGGCGTCAGCCAAATTAGGGCCAACATGGCTACCTTTTTTTTTTTACTAAAAACTGGTTTCGCGTTTGACTACAATCTCGCCTGATGGAAAGTGACGATGTAGCCGAAGATATCACGCGCACCCAGTAAATGCCTATTCACTCTAGACTTGAAGATACCAAGGTTGTAAGTGTCGGGAAAAACCGACGCGGGCAGTGAGTTCCATACCTTAGCAGTCCGCATTATAAATGATGAAGCAAAGCGCTCATTGCGGATGTTCGGTATGTTGACAACATATGGATGGAAACCCTCCCCGCGCCTGGTTGTCTGAAGATGGAAAGGGGACGGTGGAATAAGATGATAGTGGCCTTCCAATACAAAGTGTCCGGTCACGTGACACAACTTAGTATGGGAAATCCAAAAATTTTTTTCACATTTCGACCTACGTTTGTATGGGAAAGTTATTTGTTATCATATCACGGACACTATTACCAGTTTCTTTTTCAAAGATTGATTACCAAATTAAGAAATACTAAATAGATAATCTTGGAACAATCATAAATAACATTTTTAAATAATTATAAAAATCAAGTAATAAAAGTCATGTAAACTTAAACGGTAAAAGAAAAAGAGGAAGACCGAGAATAAACTACATGCAGCAAACAAAAGAGAAGTTGAACGTCGTGTCGTATCAGGAGGTCAAGAGGAAGGCGGAGAGCAGAGAGATATGGAAAAATCTCCACCGACAAGAGCATGGCTGTTAAATCAGATGATGATGATGAATCTTAAACTAATCTTTGTAGGCTAAATAGATAAATCTTTGTAGGCTAAATAGATAATCTTAAAATAATCACAAATAATCATAAATAATACTTTGTATTTATTTTGTGGTTATATTGTAGTAATTCTCTAGTCTAGCCAGTATACATAGAAGCTTATTTTTTAGTAAAAAAAATATTTTTAACGTTGAGTATATTTACTTCTTTATAATAATAAAGGTTGTGGTGCGAATCGACCCATTCAAAATTTGCAGGTGGCGATTCACACCACCGGTGCGAAAGGGGCTCTTCAAAAATTTAATGGGTCGTTTCGCACCGCGGTGCGAACCGTTTGTGGTGTGAATCGCCACCCGACCCGCGGGTTGGATCCCCAGCGGGGTACCTACATTTTAATACTCGGTTTGGCTGGAGGTAGGACATTTTAAATGTCCGCATAGCTAGCTACCACCATCTTATCTAAATCTGCCGCCGAGCAATGTTAATAGCATTGTTGTGTTCCGGTTGTCAGAGATGAGAAGTCCTTCAATTAAGATGGGGTTTCCGGGTCAGTACGTGCTAATCCGTTGTGCATTAAAAAATGTATTTATAAGTAGTTTTTTTTTTATGCATAACGAGTTGGTACTTTACATTAATCACACCTGATGTTAAGTGAAGATGAGGTCGAAGGTGGAAGCGTACTGACCCGGAAACCCCAACACATTTGGGGGACTGGCTATCTTATCTCTGACAACCGGAACACAACAATGCTATTAACATTGCTGCTTGGCGGCAGATTTAGATAAGATGGTGGTAGCTAGCCAGGCGGACATTTAAAATGCCCCACCACCAATCAAACCGAGTACCTACTTAAACATGTACCCCGCTGGGGATCTAACCCGCGACCTCCGAAACGTAAACCCAATGTTGTTTACATTGAGCCACGGAGGCGGTTAACATAGAGTAGTTGCGAAATACGTAACGATTAACGGAATACCAACTCAATTAATTTTTAAATACTCATTAATTACGCACTATTCGTAATTAGAGGTATATTCTGACAACTTCATTGCTATGGTGGTTTCATTAACAAATTGCAAATTAAGTAGGAAGAAATGTAACTAACTAAGAAAAAATGTAACTAAATGCGAAAGATTGGATGTTTGTTCATTTGTTTGTGTTCAATCGGATGAACGGATTTGGATGAAATTTGGTATATAGATAGAATATACCCTGGTTTAAGACATATTCTACCTATATACCAAATTTTGTCCAAATCCGTTCATTCGTTGCGCCGTCAACATCCAAACTTTTGCATTCATAATATTAGATTTGCGCATCGCCCGGCGCGGCGGCCATCTTGTTTTTTTCTATTTTTAATTAACCCCAACTACATCATACCCTCTAAGCGATTCTCGAATCGTATTGAAAATCGGCCGGTAAACAAAAAAGCCACGCCGGTGGCCCCCCCTCAAACATGAAGCCACGATCTTGGTTACAGTTTTCCTTTCGATTTCATGCGAATCTCTACACAACCCAGTAATTTTTTCCTTCCAACTACCCTCCTTCGAAATTAAAAAAATCAACAAGTGAGTGAATCAGTCAGTGGTAACATATAGCCCAGGGAAAATACGATAAAAAATTAGCTTAGCTAAAATTCAGAACCGACTTATATAATCGCTATCTTAGAGATGTAATTTTGAATAAATTAAGCCTGAAAAACGAGCGCTTATAGTCGAGATTTGTTAAGAAAACCCTTAAATTTTTAATTTGTATCTTAATAACACTAAATACAAACTGATATTTAATTAGGTAGACTTTTGTTAAACACAGTTAACTTATTTATGGATAAAGAATTAAGCATGTTATGGTTAGGCATGCATGTGTTTCAGCTGAAAATGTCGTCGAGGTGTATTGCTTATGAAATAAAAATATGAAGTAATATTTCGTAACGATAATTTCCCTAAATAGACGTTTCGCTCGTTCCATCGTAGACCTTATCTCGACATTAGTCCAGATTAAGGTCAAGAGCGATCCCATTCTAATTTAAAAAAAAAAAAAAAAATGTTTTGAATTAAAAGAAATACCCACCAATTGAGCATTTTCAACTTTAACTTATTTGGAAAAATATATAGGTACTTGCATTTCTTACAAACGCTTAATTTTTAGCAATTGTTACTACATTTACAACACTTTATTGAATGTTTCAAGAAAATCGCGGTTATGCGTTTTTCGGAGGTCTAAAAGTATTTTGACGGTTCAATTAAACTTACGTGTTTATAGACGTTCCATCATCGTAGAGAACACATTACTGGACCGATTTTGATAGGATTTTATTTAGTTTGCAACGTTCATATATGTAAATTGTCAGTTTCAAAATTGGCATACCATTTCTCAACCACTTGCTTGCATCGGATTGTGTTGAAATTTGGCATATTTATATAAGTTCGGTGACAATGATTTGACGACCTGTTTGGTGTAGTGGTTAGCAACTCTGACCAATATACCAACAGGTCGCGGGTTCGAATCCCGCTAGGGGCATATGTTTGTGTGATGAATACGAACATGTGTACCCGAGTTAAGGATGTTTTCATTTATAATAAGTATTTATTTACAAAAAAAAATTGTATTTATGTAGTATATCAACCATCTGGTATCCACAACACAAGCCTATAGTTGCTTACTGTGGAACTAGATGGCGCTGTGTGTATGTCTAAGGGTATTTATTATTTATTTATTTATGAAATTTGGTACCATCGAGCTGATCTGATGATGGCAAATAGTAAGATAGTTGAATTAGGGCTAATTTGTTTTGTTGCCATGAGCAGTTTCCATTACATATGATGACGAGAACCATGGACTATATGTTACTCGTTAAAAACCCCAACATATTTGGGGGACTGGCTATCTTATCTCGGAACCGGAACACAACAATGCTACTAACATTGCTGTTTGGCGGCAGATTTAGATAAGATGGTGGTAGCTAGCCAGGCGGACATTTAAATTGTACTACAACCAACCAAACCGAGCACCCGAGTAAACATGTACCCCGCTGGGAAACGAACCCGCACCTCCGATTTGTAAACATTATGTCGTTTACATTGTGCCACGGAGGCCGTTAAAAGTTGTGTACAATAAAAAAATTATGTATAACTTAAAAGCTCGTAAAGATTAAGATTTATTTATTTATTTATTTATTTATTTTTAGGATTACTAACAAGATTGACACATACCAGTCCAATGTGGCAAAAACGCAATTGTACACAGTGCATGCGCCACCTTAATTATAAGTAACCACGACATGCAAATATTTGTAGCGGTAGACATGAAACAATATTATATGAAACATGTTCAGAAATTAAATAAATGTCAAAGAAATCAATACCTTCCAGAAACTGGGTACATTAGATACAATTGAATTTTTAATAATAAAATTAAACATAAACTACGTGAATTACAACAACACAAAAGAACAATAAGAACCAGTAAGAAACAACAACAGAGTACAAGTCAAGATGAGCTCGTAAAGAAAAACCGCCTCCGTGGCTCAATGTAAACAACATTGGGTTTACGTTTCGGAGGTCACGGGTTCTATCCCCAGCGGGGTACATGTTTAAGTACTCGGTTTGGTTGGTGGAAGGGCATTTTAAATGTCCGCCTGGCTAGCTACCACCATCTTATCTAAATCTGCCGCCAAGCAGCAATATTAATCGCATTGTTGTGTTCCGGTTGTCAGAGATGAGAAATCCTTCAATTAAGATGGGGTTTCCGGGTCTGTACGCTATCACCTTCGACCTCATCTTCACTTAACATTAAGTGTGATTAAGGGCAGGTACCAACCCGTTGTGCATGAAAAAAAAAAGAACTTTTCTTCTTCATATATAGGTAACTTAAAAGCTCGTAAAGATTAAGATGAGCTTAAGTTGACACTTGAGATACTGTTGCTTATTTATCGAGTAATCAAAAAGAATTGTGAGACTCCATCTCAATCTTGAGATCTATTTATCAATGGACCTAAGCTTATTGAGAGAAAGGCGAATTCAGCAAAACGTGTGGTCAACTGTACATCTGAATACGAGTTCAACATACGCAAGGAGGTCAACTTGGAAACTAACCATCCCGTGTTCGACGAACACAAAAACTATATACACTAGTAAAGCTAGATTTAGTCTTAAAGTAATAAAATGTAGAATATACTAATATTTAAAAAAGAAATAAGAGTACTACTTACACCACTTCCGAAGGAATGCGCTAGTAAGCTTTACGCATAACTTGTCGCGGCCCTGCATCTTGAGTAAGTTTTTTTTTTTTCAACGGGAAAGAATTATTGATATTCCACCACTCAACACACAAACGCACTATGCACGACACTACACAGCAATCACAACTTCATTCACCCATTTAGTTTAATTTTTTAGGGTTTATTTTTGTAGCGGCAGCGTGCGGCGTCCGGCTCGCGCGGCGGTCGGCTAAAGACTGGCGCGGAGGTTGCAAAATACCGCCTTCTTCCGTGCGCAAGCGCCGGTCCTGCAATAGAAGGAAAACCTTTAAGAAAAAAAAATTGTAGTTGTTTCTTTGACGCGTCGACCTTTATCATTTGCATCACCAAGTTAGTCAATATAAATTGTAATAGCTTTTGTGAGTGCGCTTTGCTAGTTTCGTCACGGATCATACATTCTAACGTGACCCGTGTAGCTACTTTAGGACGTTCTCAAGACTGAGATGAACTTGAGTTTATCTTTTTTGACACTTGAAATACTGTTGTGTATTTAAAGTGTATCTCAAATTATCCCAACTAATATGATAAACGCGAAAGTTTGTGTGTTTGTATGTATGTATGTTGAAAACTATTAAGTTTACCATTTAATAAAGTGATCTCAGGATTGACATCGAGTCTCACTCTCATTACAATTATATTTAACTAGTTTTCCGGCCGCGACTTCGTCCGCGTGAGTGAAGAGTCACCTCTAAACGGTTGAACGGATTTGGATGAAATTTGGTTGGTAGACAGATAAGGACCTGCATTAACATATAGGCTTCTTTTTTGCTGAACTGATTTTGATGAAATCTATCACGCGGACGAAGTCGCGGCCGGAAAAAAAAATTAAAATACCTTCTATTTCACTTACCTAATATGCCCTATTTTTTTCCTTACGGTAAATACAATCTATTGGGGAAAATTGTTAGCTATGATTGTTGAAAATCGGTTCAGCCTTTTCCAAATTAATTAACTTGAACATCTGGGTGATATTATCATGTTTAGTTGCTCGGGGTATTTCCAATTCAATTAGGTAATGTTATCTAAAAAAAACTATTCAATAGTCACTTTATATTTTCCAAAAATAGCATGTTTAGTCGTGACATTTGTCCTTCGGGAAATTTTCACAAAAATATTAAAGAATCATTTAGAAAATAGTCACAGGAAACCTTAGCCGAGTCGGGGCATATTTGACCTAGGTCACCACTGATAATTTAGGACTTACAAGGTCGTGACCCCTTTGAAACGCCCTTGTTATCTGATTATTTAGTTATTATTGATTTTTTTTTTAGAACATATCAAACATTTAAAAACACAAACATTTACAGGTAAAAAATTGCGTCTAGCGCATCTCCTCGAGGCGGCATTGTGCAAGGCAAGCGGCGTTCCCGCGTTGAATAGCGAGACTTATTTTCTGAGCTAGGAAGCCGCCCCCTTTGCGGTCACCAGAAGCCTCGATGAGACGCGCCGACAGGTCTTGGCCCAGGTGTTTTGTCTCCTCAGGGTCCCATCGTCTCGACCCCAACCGGTACGAACACGTAACCTTCCTGTAGACCATGGTATTTACGTGATTTTTTTATTGAAGTCACATGCGAGCTTCAGTTATGCCGTCAGTGTCTCATGGTAATCCCAGGTATCAGTGGGCATAACTTACCAAAAAAAAATATTTTGTCAATTAAAACCTCATGTAGGTAAAACATAAGAATTACCATAACCTGTAACGTGTGACGTAAAACACGTACCCGTCTACCTTTGTCGCAAGCTGACCAATAAATCCTTCAATAGAGACGTGACGTGACGTGTAGGTAATAAATAAATGTGCAGTCGCTCATATTAGTCCAGTAAAGATACATTTTTTTTATATATAAGAGGGCGACAAACGAGCATGCGGGTCACCTGATGGAAAGCAATCACCGCCGCCCATGGACATCCGCAACACCAAAAGGGTCACAGATGCGTTGCCGGCCTTTGAGGAAGGTGTAGGCTCGTTTCTTGAAGGTTCCAATGTCGAACTCGTTCGGGAATACCGCTGCAGGAAGTCCGTTCCACAGGGTGGTCGTACGTGGTAAGAAGTTTCTTGAGAAACGTACAGTGGTAGACTTCCACTCATCCAGGTGATGTGGATGGAAATTTAATTTTCGGCGAGAAGTGTATCGGTTAAATTGAGCAGCGGGTATTAGCTCGAACAGTTCTTCAGAACACTCCCCATGAAATATGCGATAGAGAATGCAGAGGGATGCGACGTCTCTTCGCAACGCCGGGGGATTTTTAACTTCCTATAAAATTTAAAACAATTTAACCATGACGACCTGTTTGGTGTAGTGGTTAGCAACTCTGGCCACTATACCAAAAGGTTGCGGGTTATATAGGTATATTAAACGATAATAGTACCTATTACAAATAAAAAATCCCGCTGGGGGCATATGTTTGTGTGATGAATACGGACATGTGTACCCGAGTTATGGATGTTTTCATTTGTAATAAGTATTTATTTACAAAAGAAAATGTATTTATGTAGTATATCAACCATCTGGTATCCACAACACAAGCCTATAGTTGCTTACTGTGGAACTAGATGGCGCTGTGTGTATTCTGTCTAAGGATATTTTAAGGATTTATTTCCACACACCGAAAAAAAAAACCTCAACATACAAGAAATCAAAACAGGGGTGACTAAAGCCCGTATCCCACAAGCCGCTCTCGAGACTGAGATGGCCACAAGCTGACGCTTGAGAATCTGTTGCATATTGAAAACAGTATCAAAAAAAAGACAAAAAAGAAAACTATAATATCGAGACCGAGACGCGATCCCAATCTCAAGATCGATCCATCAACACGGCTCTACGACTAACTAGGTACTACAATGAGTGCGTGTGTAGGGCACAGTTTCAGTAAACACTGAGTAACATAAATTGCTCAGCACTGGTTTTCAGCCTGCCCTCACTTAAAGGCCGTGATTTTTTGCACATGGATACCTGAGTATGTGTTGATGTATTAGTACTAGTATTAGTTTTTAACTACTTTTAGTTTTCTAACAAATCGGTAGCTTGCCTTAGGTGTTAGTACAGGTATTTAGTAATAAAAAACAAAGACTATTAAATTAAAATCCACACCATTGTTTTGGGATATCTCCGACCACCCCATTTGGGATAAAAGTTGACACTACTTGACACTACTTCCTAAAACACCTTGTGTACTCGACAACCTTGTAAGCAAAGCTCACTCAATTAAATTTTAACTTTTTGCAAGAACAGCTTCGGTTTTTTTTTACTTCACACAACTTGACTTATTTATCCTCGAAATGGTAGTTTTTTTTATGTCGAACTGGATTGTAAGAACGTCAAATTAATATGGTATTAATGTTGTTTAATAGTAACACTAAAACAGCGACTAAGAAGCTTGGCATTCTCCTTAAGGTCAGGATATTTCACACCAAAACAACTTTTGGTGCTTTACCAGGCTTTGAGGATCTATTACGTAAGTCGAACGATGGGCCCATCGTAAACGATTATTACGATCATTGACGTCAAACTCGCGAAATCTTATTACGCATTTCAAACGATTACGAATGCGAGTGTCATCGTTACGATTGACGATGAATGAATGATCTCTCATACAAAAGTAATCACATCGGCATTACCTATGCACATCGTATACGATTCAAACGTTAACGATAAAGGTGAGTCGGGGTTTACCCCAATCGTATTCGTATTCACTATTGGTACTAAGAATTCTTATGATTCTTTTGTTATTGCAAAAAAATATTATTTAAAAAACGTGTTTTACGTTTATTAGTTAAGCTAGTGCTCCTACTAATAATTTGTAGAACAAATACCTTTTCCAAAAAGTGAATATTTCGACAAATAACCTACTATTATAAAATTATTTTTATTACATGATGATGTATGAGTCATGTAGATGATCGAAGCATGTATCAAACAATATTTTTAATGGTTCGTAAGTAATTTTCCAGAAATTTCTCCGAAATGATAATTAAAGAAGTAAAATATTGTTTCATGTAAAATGTTGTTTAATGTTTTACTTTAACTTAAAAACTTGTTGTTCTTATTACGTAAAAAATTTAGTAAAATGTAGTAACACGATTAGCAATAAAAATACTATGGGTTCTTTTACAAATTTTATTGGCCTTGATTCTCCGATAAAGTCCCGATTTGAATTATTCCTCACTCTCTATTTTCCCACAAATCGAGGAATTTTTTCGTAATTGCCAGCACTGCATGTAGATACAAATTTGGTAGGTTAGAAATTATGTAATGCAAAAATAGAGTGAGATAACGTTATTCTGCGTATAAGGGCATCCCTTTCTATTGCGGTCTTTAGCCCAAGGTGTTTACGAAAAAAGTACACAATACCCCCGTCTAGTGTCGAGTAGCAATACTTTTAGACAATTCTAATATCATTCATTCATTGTATACGAGTGTAAAACGACGACATACGTAATGCAGTAACTTTTATACGAGTGGTCGATGATCGTCAACGATGACCGATTGAAACGTTTAAATTTACGTAATAGGCCCTCAGGTCCGCTCGTGCATGGAATACTGCTAGCACATATTTTTTTTTATGCACAACGGATTGGTACTTGACCTTGAGGTCAAGTAGGTGTGATTGATCACACCTGATGTTAAGTGAAGATGAAGTAGAGAGTGGAAGCGTACTGACCCGGAAACCCCAACACATTTGGGGGACTGGCTATCTTATCTCTGACAACGGGAACACAGCAATGCTATTAACATTGCTGCTTGGCGGCAGATTTAGATTAGATGGTGGCAGCTAGCGAGGCGGACATTTAAAAGGCCCTACCACCAACCAAACCGAGTACTTAAACATGTACCCCGCTGGGGATCGAACCCGCGACCTCCGAATCGTAAACCCAATATTTACATTGAGCTACGGAGGCGGTTAAACCTATGGGATGATTCAGCCAAGTACCAACTAGCTGCACTCGATTCTGTTGAACGACGTGCCATGAGACTCATAGGTGATAATTCGATGACTGCCAAATTGCAGAGCCTTCACCGTCGCAAAGTCGCCTGTCTCTCAGTTTTTTACAGGATACATTTCGGGGAGTGTGCGTTGGAATTACATAATCTTATTCCACCGTCACCCTTCCACCTTTGGACCACTAGGCTACGAGATTGAGGTCAAATGCTAACCCGTTGTGCATAAAAAAGAACTAGGCGTTGGGAGGGATTCCACCTGTATATAGTTAATATACCGAACATTCGCACTACGAAGTTCGACTCTTCATTCATCATTCGAACAGCCAATGCATGGAACTCCCTTCCGGCGTCAGTCTTTCCTGAATCCTACACCCTTGGGATCTTCAAGAGCAGAGTGCATAGCTATTTACTGAGATCGCGTGCTACATCTTCGACCACATTATCGCTTTCCATCACATGGGATTGTGGTCAAACGCGATCCCAGCCAATCATAAAAAAAAACTATATACCTTATATTATATCACCTTAAAATAATTACTCTGATCGATACTTTGGCCCCAGTTTAAGTACAGAGCTCGGCCCGCAAGGCCGGTGCCGCCGCCGACCTCGCCCAGACAGTAATGCTGTAAATACGCGTTTTTAACTACTAATCACCAAAAAATTCATAAAAGAGGTATCGGGCCTGCTAATCCTAGCGTCAGGTGACCTCAGGGCGGGCGCCATCTTTGCACAAAGACTAAGCCTGGCGGAGAAGCGGGCCAACGCGGCTAGCGTGCTAAGGACAATGCCACAGGTAGGAAAGCTCGAGGCGATACACTTTTTATAATTATGTAAGTATAATAACTTTCCTAGTATATTATAATTAAATTTATGTATCTTTGGACATAATCAGCTCGTTCCCATGCCAGGCAACCTCTGAATCGTAAACCCAATGTTGTTTACATTGAGCCACGGAGGCGGTTCTACCTATATACCCATCCAAATCCGTTCAGCCGTTTCACCGTCATTAAGCGACAAACAAACAAATAAACATTATATCACACGTAACTTTACAATAACTGACTTAATATTAAAATAAAAAAAAAATACATTCGAATAGAGAACTCCTCCTTTTCGAAGTCGGCTTAAAATTTACCCTTCCCTTTCGTCTTGCCATAGTCGAGTAAAAGCAAAACGCAATGAATGAATTACAACACAGTCAGTGTAGAGTGAATAGAGTCGAGGCGAACTGGATTAATTTGTAATATTGTATCAATTCTGCTTTTACGTCACCAATGTTGTCAGGTATGGCAACATGCTGAACAAGGTCACCCATAACGTCTGACAAAACAATGTAGTTACATTGTTAATTAATAGATGAAAGATATATTCTCGAAGTTGTAAGCGAGAATATCCATTAAGGGCAAGAGATCCGACTAGACAGGTCCAACTTCGAGAGACAGGCCAATCGACGTTTCGAAAACCTCTCGAGTTTCTTGCTTGTTCTTAAATGTTTAAATGTACTTTGATCGTTAAAAACGATTGACCACAAATGTACACGCAGACGGGAACATGCACGTACTTTTATGCACTCGTACTTGTAGAGGTTGTAACTGAAAACCAGTGTTTCGCTCTTTGAGTGATGTGCCACACTGAGTTATATTATAACCCATTTGTACTACTGGGGCACACACTCGCTCTTTGTATTTTCTAGTCTTTTTGTATGTATATTTCTTTGTTATTTAAAAATTGTGTAGTTGTGTGAACGCAGTGGCGTAAATAAATGCCTTGTCTATCTATCTATCTACTTTGCTAGGTGTCGTTAGATTCGCCTTGATCCCTGGAGTGCCATAGGATACATTATGGTGAAAAATTCAACATGGCGCCCGCGAAATACAAAATATGCTGTGGGATAGCATAAAGTACCGAACATTCGCACTAAGAAGTTCGATTCTTCATTCATCATCCGAACATCCGATCTGATCATATTATAATATAAAATAATAATTAATAATTTAGTAACATAAAAACCTTTTTTTTTTTAAAGAGCAACCTCTCGAGTTCTTCTCAGGGGAAAAGTGGCTTTTGAACAAGCAGTAGCTTAAAAAATGTAAAATCTGACTATTTTAAGTGTACCCTGTGTACCTACAAATAAAGCATTTTTTAATTTCGAACAGCCAAGGCATGGAACTCCCTTCCTGCGTCAGTCTTTCCTGAATCCTACAACTTTGGGATCTTCAAGAGCAGAGTGAATAGGCATTTACTGGGATCGCGTGATTCATCTTCGACCACATCGTCACTTTCCATCAGGTGAGATTGTCGTCAAACGCGAATCCAGTAAAGGATTATTTGGTTTCTGAACTCATGTTGTTATTTCTTTAATAAAGATTATCACTGACAAATTGTCATAGTGGAGAATCTACAAATATGGCGACCGTAAACATCCCACTGCAAGAATATAGGCCTTCCCTCATATATATATTTTTTTATATAACAACGGGTTGGTACTTGACCTCAATGAGACCTGATGTTAAGTGAAGATGAGGCCGAAGGTGGAAGCGTACTGACCCGTAAACCCCAACACATTTGGGGGACTGGCTATCTTATCTCTGACAACTGGAACAATTCTATTACATTGCTGCTTGGCGGCAGATTTAGATAAGATGGTGGTAGCTAGCCAGGCGGACATTTAAACTGCCCTTCCACCAACCAAACCGAGTACTTAAACATGTCCCCCACTAGGGATCGAACCCGCGACCTCCGAATATCGCAAACCCAATGTTGTCTGCATATACGGTATATGAGGGAGTGGCCATAGTCCACTACGCTGGCTCAACGCAGGTTGGGGACTTTACTTTGAATTTTCATTTCTCAAGCATGGAGGTTTCCTCACGATGTTTTCCTTCACAGTCGGATGCATGCACATAAGTAATTAAATTATTAGAGTCCATACTGTCCCACTGCTGGGCACAGGCCTCCCTCCGCTGGGCACAGACCTCCGTCCTCTCTCTACACGGCTCTCTATCCCAGGCCTCCTCCGACCAGTTGGTTAGGAACTTATCCAACTGATCCCGCCATCTCCTTTAAATTAAATTAAAAAAAATATCGGTACATGGCCTGCCTACGAATCGAACCAATGACCTCCCAAATTAGGAGACCGCGTCTTAACCGCCGAGCCACCGACGCTCTTATTTACCTAATACCAAATAATTAATGTCCAGATGGAATTTTGTTAACTTCATAACGGAGTTCATTGGAATGTATACTAATTCGGATAACTAAATTTGAAATTAATGAATTACGTAGTTAACAGTCATTAGGTATCTTGCGTTAGTTTTAATGATTCTAGTTATTAATAATATGACAAGACTTCCATCTTCGGACTACTAGGCGCGGGGAGGGATTCCACCCGTATGTAGTTAACATACCGAACATTCGCACTAAGCGGTTCGACTCTTCATTCCTAATGCGAACAGCCAAGGCATGGAACTCCCTTCAGGCGTCAGTCTTTCCTGAATCCTACAACCTTGGGATCTTCAAGAGCAGAGTGAACAGGCATCTACTGAGATCGCATGCTTCATCTTCGGACTACTAGGCGTGGGAAGAGTTTCCACCCGTATATTATTAATGTACCGAACATTCGCACCAAGAAGTTCTACTCTTCAGTCATAATACAGCCAAGGCATAGAACTCCCTCCCTGCGTCAGTCTCTCTTGAATCCTACAACCTTGGGATCTTCAAGTGCAGGGTGAATAGGCATCTACTGAGATCGCATGCTTCATCTTGGGACTACTAGGCGTGGGAAGAGTTTCCACCCATATATAATTAATGTACCGAACATTCGCACCAAGAAGTTCGACTCTTCAATCTTAATACAGCCAAGGCATAGAACTCCCTCCCTGCGTCAGTCTCTCTTGAATCCTACAACCTTGGGATCTTCAAGAGCAGGGTGAATAGGCATCTACTGAGATCGCATGCTTCATCTTCGGACTACTAGGCGTGGGAAGAGTTTCCACCCGTATATAATTAATGTACCGAACATTCGCACCAAGAAGTTCGACTCTTCAATCTTAATACAGCCAAGGCATAGAACTCCCTCCCTGCGTCAGTCTCTCTTGAATCCTACAACCTTGGGATCTTCAAAACCAGAGTGAATAGGCATCTACTGTTTGGTGTAGTGGTTAGCAACTCTGACCACTATATCGAAAGGTTGCGGGTTCGTATCCCGCTAGAGGTATATGTTTGTTTGATGAATACGGACATGTGTACCCGAGTTATGGATGTTTTCATTTATAATAAGTATTCATTTACAAAAAAATGTATTTATGTAGTATATCAACCATCTGGTATCCACAACACAGGCATATAGTTGCTTACTGTGGAACTAGATGGCGCTGTGTGTATGTCTAATGATATTTATTTATTTATCTACTGGGATCGCATGCTTCATCTTCGACCACATCTTCACTTCCCATCAGGTGAGATTGTGGTCAAATGCGTATCCAGTTAACCATAAAAAAACAAGGTATACCTAGTATGCTATCTTATGAGTGTAGAGGAGGAACGTCGATCGCTACGTCGATTCATCACTCGATTTTGGACGTATAACCGTTAGTACCATATTAATTCTGTTGTATAGAAGTAGAAGAAGAAGATAAAAAAACAGTTTATTCGCCACAAGTACACACACTTGAGTTGTGTGGAACTGTGGAAGACACACACCACATACAATGTGAATGTAAACGGAATCGTACGGAAAGACAACATTTGTTTGAACGCTTAAAATTGTGTAGAGTCAACGTGGGTGTATTTCACAGCATCCTGGCCGATCAGCATCGGCTGAGGCCAGAATGCTATATAACTTTGTTGTGGATATTTTAGGTTGTAAGTAACATTAATTACAACCTAAAATAGCCTCATCATACCCTAACCCATAACGTATAAAACATTAAAATTTAATTAATTTAATTTAATTTTTTTAGATTGTGCACGTCTTATCTGCCTCTTCCAGACATATCTCTCTTTCGTAGGTCTGCTGGAAGAAATTTCATTGTAGAAATAAGCAGAACCTGTTGTGTCGTCTCTATTATGTTGTATCTGTATGTTTTTTTCTTGTGTGCAATAAATGATAAAATAAATAAATAAATAAAAAGAACAAACTACAAAACATATAAAGATAAACACAACAAATTTTGAGTGCCACTGTGGCAAAGAGGAATGGGACGGGACAGCTCTGCAGCGTATGCAGTCAAAAAAAAAAAGACAAATATCGGACGTGAATACTGCTAGATTAGTATATTTTAGTTATTTCCATAGCCTGATGTCTTACGGTATCTTGCTGTGGGGAAATGCCGCGGATATAAATACAATCTTTGTTTTACAAAAACGAGCCGTTCGCGCAATTTATCAATTGAGACCTGCAGTGTCACTTAGAGACAGATTTAAAGAGTATAATATTCTAACCTTTTCGTCACAGTACATTATTGAAAATCTAATACATGTCAAAAAAAATATAGCATCATTTAGGAAAAATAGTGATAAACATGATGTCAATACAAGAAATAAAGATAAACTTGCAGGTCACATAAGTCCCTCCACAAAGTCAGTAATTCATTCAAAGGGTCATGTATACGCTTTTTCAACAAAATTCCTTTTGATATACAAAATCTTCCTTTCAATAAATTTAAAGATAAAACAGAAACTTATTAAGAAAGGATATTATAAAATATCAGATTATTTAGTTGATAAACAATCATGGACATAATCAGCCCGTTCGCATAACCAGGCTATTTCACAATTAATAATGAAATGTTATAATATAAAATAATAATTTTGTAACATAAAAACCTTTTTTTAAAAGAGCGACCTCTCGAGTTTCTTGCTTGTTCTTCTCAGGGGAAAATTGCCTTTTGAACAAGCAGTAGCTTTAAAAATGTAAAATGTGACTATTTTAATTGTACCCTGTGTACCTACAAAATAAAGCATTTTTTGATTTTGATTTTAGACTCAGCATTATGCTCAGCTCCAGGAACTGGGCGCTGTTCTTCCGTCCCACCCTGGGAGAGGAAAGCAATGTGTAAAAAGAGTGGGTACTAGTAATATGTGCTTGTTATGTAGCGGGAAAGTATTGTGTCATTGTAATAGTGCAGTGTGTGAATGTGACACGGAAGATAATAAATACATAAATTGGGTCTTTACCTATGAAATTAGAGTTTCTTTTAGCTTAAGCTAATGCTTTTCCAGGTCCTCCCTACTGCCGAAGAAGGTCGCCGCGGGGTTTTAGCGGGTATCCCTCCCGACAGGGAGGGGAGTCCCACATAACCGCCTCACCGTCCCCCAGGCGAGCGGTACGCGTAATGCGTTTCCCCGCGTTAAAAAAAAAAGGTTATTTGTCCCATGACTGTCCCTCAGGCCGAATTCTAGCAGAATAGAGTTTTTTGGTTTTTAAATATATAAATCGTTATTTGACTTGATTTGCTTGAGAAAGTCAACGTCCACCGGTGTTTTGACAAAAACAGTTTTCATTACCTACCATTTCAAAACTAACACTTATTGAAGCTAATTTTTAACTCGTTACCAAATAGAAGATAATTGGTATGCATCCCACGCGTGCGAATGACGGTACTAGCCGTTCGTCAAACAATTGCTGACAAACAAACATCGGTTTCTCCAGAATACGGTCATTACACTCGTTCCTTTTTGTTATGATAAACTGGATACGCGTTTGACCACAATCTCACCTGATGGAAAGTGACGATGTGGTCGAAGATGAAGCACGCGATCTCAGTAGATAAATAAATAAATATCCTTAGACATACACACAGCGCCATCTAGTTCCACAATAAGCAACTATATATATGCTTGAGTTGTGGATACCAGATGGTTGATATAATACATAAATACATTTTTTTTGGAAATAAATACTTATTATAAATGAAAACATCCATAACTCGGGTACACATGTCCGTATTCATCACACAAACATATGCCTCTAGCGGGATTCGAACCCGCAACCTTTCGGTATAGTGGTCAGAGTTGCTAACCACTACACCAAGCAGTAGATGCCTATTCACTCTGGTTTTGAAGATCCCAAGGTTGTAGGATTCAAGAGAGACTGACGCAGGGAGGGAGTTCTAATGCCTTGGCTGTATTATGATTGAAGCGTCGAACTTCTTGGTGCGAATGTTCGGTACATTAATTATATACGGGTGGAAACTCTTCTCACGCCTAGTAGTCCGGAGATGGAAAGGCGACGGTGGAATAATCTTTTTACAAGCTTTTATTTAGCTTGTAATGGTCGTATGTATGTATTTATATAAGTAATTTATCACCAACCAAATTGAGTACTAAAAATGTACCTCGATGGAGATCAAACCCGTGACCTCCGATTCGTAAACCCTATGTTGTTTTCATTAAGCCGCGGAGGCGGTTATAGTGTTGTCGCATCACTGAATTCCTCGCTTCGCCTTAGTCGGGCAAAAAGAGCAACCCCTGAATTTCTTGCTCATTCATCTCCGATGATTTGACCTTGATGAAAAATTGTTGGAATCAAATGTCAGATTTTGCAATATCATTCCAAAACGAGCCTATGTCGTCACACCGACGCACGCGCAGACGTGGGCCGTTGCTACGTGACGCGTGCGCGGAATTCTGAGGAGCAAGCCCGGCCTTAATGGCTTGATGTTAGACGGACTGTTAATTCGATTAACTGTTAGAAGGTACCTATCGTACCACCTGAGTATTAAAGAGCTGGTGCTCTATCTCTAACCTGTATCACATCACTTAGGGTCGTATTGTTGTTGTATCACGTGGGTCGCGTAGGGTGGGTTGTGATAGGGTTGCCAGATGGTATCCAAAAGGAGGACATGTCCTCCTTTTCCATGATTTGTCCTCCCGTCCTCCCTTACCTACTGTTTGTCCTCCTTTGTGCTAAACGCTAAACATCGTTCAACATTTCGTGTCGTGCGTGCATGCGTGCGAAGTCAAAAGCTCTGGGCTTGTAAAGATTACTTGATGGAATGGATAAAACCCTTGGAAGATTTCAAATGTTTTGAATGGATGACTTTGCTGAATGAGAACGAAAACCTAAAGAATAATGATTTAGTTTCATGCATTGAGTTCTTGAGCATCAGAGGTGTAGAGATTGACGATGTTAAGCTACATGATCAATTTTGTAACCTGATTTAATTTCTTAAATCAAAATCACAAAGTGATGAAGCATATTATAATTTGAAGTTGCACGAGCAGTGGAAAATCTACTTCAAAAGTACTAAAAACACTGAATGCTTCTCAGAACTGCTCAAAATCTGCGAATTTTATTTTTGTATAAGCGCACATAACGCAAATGTGGAAAGAGTCTTTTCACTGATCAATACTCAGTGGAACAAAGAGAGGAACAGATTAACTGTGCCGTCAGTGAAATCCATAATTCTTACTCAATACAACTTCAAAACCATGACATGTGAAGATTTTCATGATTATTTGTTAAAAAATCAAGAACTTCTCGCAAAAATTGGCAGTTCAGCTAAATATGAATAAAATAAAGTAATATAGTATTAAAAAATCGTATAATTGTTAAATGTCCTCCTTTTTTACAGAAAATTATCCTTTTTTGACCAACATGCCCTCCTTTTTCAAGTTCTCATCTGGCAACCCTAGTTGTGAATTACATGACGGTTTTCTTTGTCTATGCAGCGACTTTTCTCTGTCTAATGTATGAATGACGATATTGACCATGTAAAGCTAGTGTCTTTCTCACGTTGACTGCCTGAAATTACAATAGGTTATGTATGTATGTTATGTATATATTATTATTATATTATTTACACATATTATATACTGTTTCTATAACATGTAGGTTTGTTTATATAATGGGGTGTATTATTGTTAAGGAGAACATTTTATTATTGAGAGAAAGTGATGTATTTTTTTTTTTTTTTTTTATTGAAGAGGTGGGCAAACGAGCAAGAGGCGCACCTGATGGTAAGTGTATACACGTAAATATCCTCTCATCGCATCTTGCTGATTACTCCTATTAATTGTAATTTATTTATTTATTTATTTATTTAACACTTTATTGTACACACACACAAAGAAATGGTCATTAACAAATATTTTAGAAAAATGTACAAAGGGCGAACTTATCTCTATAAGAGATCTCTTCCAGGAAACCCGTGAGAGCGAAATTTTATATAAACGGTAGACATAAAGTGTACACGAAACAGAAGAAACAAAAAACTTTAAATTTGTGTAATTGTTATTTGTATGTACATTTGTTGACCAGTGTCCGTGCGTCATTTGGAGGCTCCACTGAAAACCAGCGTTGTAGTGAACGGCTACAACCCGTGCTGAGTTGGAGACCTTTTTGACTCCACCTTGCGACACCGACAATTAGATGGCAACACACAATGTTATTTTTTGCATGTGTCTCGACTGTGTAATATTTGTAGGTACCTGATTGTTTGTGTCATGAGATGGGTTTGAATAAATTTTTCTTTCTTTCTGTCTTTCTTTCTTTCTATTAATAAACCGTTCTCAAGACTGAGATGATCTGTTGACGCTTAAGTATCTCTATCATATTAAAACAGTATTAAAAAAAAATTAAACAAAAATTTTCAATTGTTGCGTACACTATTTTCTGCCCAATGTAATAAACACTATGTATCTCTAAGGTTTGCTGGTAGAAAACTATATCGGAGTTAAGCTCGCCTTTGTACATTTTATATACAATGCATATTTCTGTAACAATTTTGTGTACAATATTAAGAAAATGAATTCCATTGCGTCGGAGAATATACTTAACACTCATGTAACTATTTTCAAAAAAATCGAACAATAACTTCTTTACATTTATGAAAAATTTCACCGAGGGCATATATCACGACTCAATAGACTATTTTTAGAAATTATAAAGTGACCATTGATTAATTGTTTAGAAAATTGTTTAAGGAGATCTAAGCATCTTCTACAACGCAATGAAGTTCATAGTAGTAACTTAGTTAATTGTAGGTTTCATAACTAAATACCTATACTATAGCTAAAGCAAGCTACAGAATTGGAAGAAAACATTTTTATTTGATTACTGGTGGGTACTCTATCCTTCTACAAATAATAAGGCGCTTTAAAATTATAGAAATCAAATCAAATAAAAAAAAATATTTCGTAGGATAAAAATTATCACTTGGAAAGGTCACATTTTTTATCTTATTTTAAAGTTTTTGACATTATTGCTCATTCACGAAGCTGATTCCCCAGAGAAGAACGAGCAAGAAACTCAAGGGTTGCTCTTTTACATAAATTTGCGTTACAATTATATTATATTGTATAATTAGACTGAATATTGCCGAGTGGCGGTTAGAAATTTTTTGGTAAATAATGTCTGTTTTATTCTTTATTGCACCAAAACATTACAATAACAGAGTACAAACAATAGGTCACGTACAAAGGTGGACTTATCTCTTTAAGAGATCTCTTCCAGCCAACCTGAGCATTGTAATAGGAAACTTAGTAAATTTGGGGTTTAGCAGTAAATTGTGTGCAAAAGAAAAAATCCTATAACGAATAATAAAACAAATAAAAAAAAGAAAAGATAACTGAATAATAAACTTACACTAAATATATTATGTTTTATGATGGATTTGACTTTATTTAAAGGTAGATTATAGGAAGTTACACCACAAAAATTGGGTATTCTTATTGGACTATAAGGCTTATAAAGGCCCAGCAACATGATAGAGTAGCATGTACTAATTTAAATATTTTTTATGGGGTACCTATTCTTAATTCATTATTCACATTATTTACCAGCTAGACTAGACTAGACTAGACTTGTGACCTTCCCAGCCTATGCCTAGCTGGGTCGAGTCACGAGGTGTATATGTACAGAAGGGGCGGAACAGCTCTGGCCAGGGTCAAAATAGAACACGGATCACCACACCAACTTATTTATTGAGAGAAACAGGTCGTACAGAGGACCGAAAGGGCCTTAAAACTAAAAAAATAACTATTGATATGTAAAAAAATCATTAAAATAACTGTGCGACTGAGTTGAAATCTCAAAATCAATGTCCCAAAAAAAAAAGAATCCGTCAGTTCATCAGTCAGTCAGTCAGTTTAAAATTTCAAATGTGAACTCCAATAACCCACACCCGCCAATGAGTATCAGCTCAAAATAACGACACCGTTACAAACTTATTGTATTATCATATGTGTTGATCTCAAGATCGATTTATTTTAAATGGTGGCTCTGGTTACGTCCACATGGGAGAGCATCTTGCTGCTCCTAAACCTGCCACCTTCTATGCTAATTAGTGATGACGCGACACTGCTTTTTAACCGACTTCATTGACAGACTTCATAAAGGAAGAGGTTTACAATTCAGCCGTTTGTCTTTTATGTATCTCTTGCAATGTAAGAGCCATCTCTTAAATTAAAGATAGAGATTTCCGAAGCGGTGGTAGCTTGGACTAACTGACTGACCGAAATATGCTTTTATTTCCAATAGATTTAAATTGACATTCAACAAATGATATCATGTATCTTACGTTGAAATAAATGCTTGAAGTTTGAACAATTGAAATAATCGAACGAATAGTTTAAGGCAGCTTCGATGAACTAGCCAATGGTACTCCTGACACAACGGCATTTATTCCATCAATGTTGTCGGGGATTTTCTAAATTTTATTATTTATTTAAATGGAATACAAGTTTCATTACATAAACTACTTCATAACCTAAAGCCCTTAAGGCTTGACGACTCAACTCCGCAAAGGTCGAGTAACGCCATGGAATACAAGCAATCAACCACGCTTTCCCTGCACTGTAACGGCTTAATTTAAATTATTATACCATTAAATAATCCGACAAGGTCAAACTCCATATTCTACCATTGCTTTAAGTAAAGATTTTACCTTCCACCGATCACCTCAAAATTCTATTGCTTGTCTGTAAGTAAAATATGCTTGTCTGGTTGTTCTCTTTTGTACCAGTGTCTCCTCGTGGGTAATAGCTGAAAATCAGTGTTTTGCTCTCTGAGCAATTATACACACTGAGCTATGACCTATTTGTACGGCTGTAGCACACACATACTCTTAGTGTATCCGTGTATCTAACCGCCTCCGTGGCTCAATGTAAACAACATTAGGTTTACGATTCGGAGGTCGCGCGTTCGATACATGTTTAAGTACTCGGTTTGGTTGGTGGTAGGGCATTTTAAAATGTCCGCCTGGCTAGCTACCACCATCTTATCTAAATCTGCCGCCAAGCAGCAATGTTAATAGTATTGTTGTGTTCCGGTTGTCAGAGATAAGATAGCCAGTCCCCCAAATGTGTTGAGGTTTCCGGATCAGTACGCTTCCACCTTCGACCTCATCTTCACTTAACATCAGGTGTGATTGAGGTCAAGTACAAACCCGTCGTGCATAAAAAAAATCCTGATGTTACTTTTATGGATTGTTATAAAATATGTTTATCCAATTGCTTTGGAACTTATTATTATGTATGTGACTGGAGACACAAATAAACGATTTATCTATCTATCTATTGCCAATCATTTTCACTTAAAGCCATTCGTCTCTGGAACTCCCTAACCGAGTCCATCAGACGAGCTCAAACTTTGAATGCTTTCAAAGTCGCCGTCAAAGAGCATTTCCTTGTGCTTTAATCTATGCTCCTTTCTTATCTTCTCTCTGTACCTTAGCACAATCCTATTGTCGCTTATTATTATTATTTTATATATCAATAAATATTTATTTATTACACCTATATATTTACGTTTGTATTTTGTTGCTATTTTATATATGTTGTTTAAGTAAGTATATTTGTCTATTGATGTAATAAAATAAAACATGCATTTTCATCTAGATTTTACGTGTTCCTAGGACCACTTCTTTATAATAGATTAAATGCAAAAATTGTACAGTTAACACTGTGCATTTTATTTTCCGCGGACTACGCATTCTACTTTTTTGTACAGACTCTACAAATTAACACTAAAACGCGTTAGTCGCGACACACACACACCACTCTACAATTGCCAATTATAAGCAGGCAAATGACCTTACAATATGCAGACCAACATCAAGAACTCCACGACGCAGAAGCTCTGCCCAGCACGAGATAGACCAACGGGCCGCCCAACTTACCTGGCTGAATAAATACTTGGATCACCGTCGCTGCCGCGTTTCACATCTCTGCAACATCAACTCTATACACATCTACTACCAACATCCGTCCGGTCCGGAACCACGCACCAGACCATACAAAAATTACCACCACCTTACCTACAGTCATAATAAGAAATTAATTTCTTTTTTCTTTTTTTTTTTTTTTTTTTATACGAGAGGGCGGCAAACGAGCATGCGGGTCACCTGATGGAAAGCAATCACCGCCGCCCATGGACACCCGCAACACCAAAAGGGTCACAGATGCGTTGCCGGCCTTTGAGGAAGGTGTAGGCTCGTTTCTTGAAGGTTCCAATGTCGTTTACTTTTACTACAAGATTTTCTTCAAAATTTGACCTACGAGGATACAGAGAAGTTATTGACTGTCTTGAAGTAATCTTTAAGCATAGATTAATTATTCTGGATATCTAGTTTATTTATAGATTTTTAGCTTATATCTATATGATTATATTATTTTAAGTCATAGAAGCCCTTAGATTCGCCTGAAACACAGGATTTTCCAAGTTAAGGCACTGCAAGTTGCAATAAAGTATTATTATTATACAGATTTTATGTTTTAATATACCATAAGAATTAATAAATAAAGGACAACAGCACAGATCCATACATCTTTGGGCCAGTTTGTTGTCACTTCAATTAATAAATATAGTCTTGAACTCTTAGTATCAGACGTGCTAAAAACCTAACACATATATTTTTAAAGGACTTTAGAAAAGAACAAAAGAGGTTTGAAATATGGTTTGGGGAACTTTGAAATTATATACTGGCAACATTAACCACATGCATTCTCACGCATGGAAACAAGATGCTAGGTCAAAGAAAAATTGTTTTTTCTTTTCAGAGTCGTCCGTCGCTCGCTCGCTGTTGCTGTTATCCCCATGGACGTAACAGTTTGATTGTTACGTCCATGGTTATCCCTACTTAAATTATAACCTCACAGTCAAAAATGTCAGTTGTCAGTTGTCACTTGTCTATTTTTTTTTTTTTTTGGAAAGAATTTAGTTTTTGTATAGTTTGTGAGCCAAAATGTTTTCTGAGAGCGATATTTTCAAATATTTCTTATAACTATACTAAGGTTCCAAAAATTCTTTTGAATAGCTAAGTTGATAGTCTTTAGTACCGGCTTTTTTTAGGTGTACCTTTTATTAGGTGACAAAACACTGGCCCAAAAATGCGGATGTCTTTTGATTTGATTTCAATTTGTCCGATTTGAGAGCGTTTTTTTCATAAATAAATAAATATTTCGGACTCTTACATCTAGTCCCAAACTAAGCAAAGCTCGTACTATGGATACTAGATAACGGATCAACATACATAAATAGTTATATAAACATGACACAAACATTTATCCGTCGCGGGATTGGAACCCGCAACCGTTGGTTTCGCTGCCAGGGTCATTGTCCACTACACCAATCGGTCGTAATAAAAGATAATTTTTAATAAAGAGGACAGAAAAATGCAATGGGGTCATTTAGGCGTTTAAAGTACCTAATGGACAGTACGTCCATGGCGTCCATGAGCGGCGGTGATTGCTTTCCATCAAATGACCCGCACGCTCGTTTGCCGCCCTCTCATATAAAAAAAAAAACAATAGAATTTACAATGAAATGAAAATGAAAATGAAAAAATGTTTATTTCAGTACCTTAATATATATCCCCTGGCACAGGTATTCAATTACTTAATAGGGGCTCCATAATCAAATTATTGTATGTAGTATTAAATATTTTGAACAATAAATTGAAATTGAAAAATTGAATAAAAAAGTTAAATAAAAAGGTTCTGTATAAATTCTCTATTATATTATTATATATAACAATGAATGAGGTATCGGGGGTCTCCTTTTAAGTATAAAATACCTGCGTTAGGAGGCTCCGCTCTTCCATAACTAAATGTCAAATATTTGTCCAATTAAGGTGAAGGTGAAATAGGTGAATATTATGCTACTTATAAAATAAGAATGAAATAACAATGTAAAAACTAATTTGTTATGTATGTGTGTGTTCGAGTATGTGTTTGTGTATGTGTGTGTGTGTGTGTGCAATTACTTAATAATCAAAATAAATTACACGCGAAAAACATAGCCCTCTCTTCGTTCGGGTAAAACGAAACCGCAATAAGGTACAACATCAATCAACTTGCTTGTTCCATTCATTACAAAACTAGGAAGCCAAGATCCTCTATTATAACCGGACGGTATAGTTAATTCAAATCGCAGAACACTACGGTTATTAAATCGTAATTTGTCGGCTGAGGTTTGGAAATATGCGATCGATTGCTACATTAGTCCCCCAACAACGTTTTGAAACATAGTCGTACCATACGTCATGGAGGCCTTGGTTAGACGAAGACAGATCCATGTAAACTTTGAGCAGGTACCAGGATATCATAGCTGACTAAGGCCCGTGTTAATAAATGAATCTCAATACAAGTCTTGAGGCTGTATCAACCGAGATGCGTTTTAAGCAGTTCACTCTATCTCAAGCTCCGTGCTAATTTATAAACCAATATTGAGGTCTACTCAGCTGAGATCACTTCTCAAGTATTCGCCTCAGCGGCAAATGAATGATAGTCTTGAGTTTCGTTTATTAATACGTGAAACTCGGAGCACGTCTCAAGTGAGTACTGCTTGAGTATGCACGCGGTTTTCAGGTCTCAAGTTAGGTTTATTAATCAACACGTTTACTTGAGACTGATCTTGAGTTGAATCTTGAGAATGGTTTATTAATACGGACCTAAGATATTTCTCCACAAGTAGCTATCGCTTCGAAGGATCATAGCGGTAAACTGCCACGGTCTGGTGTCAATAGATTGCGTTGCTGCCTTGACCCCAAACTAACTAACGAAAGAACATTAATACTAGGTCAACATAGCCTACAAGAGATAGCTCTATCAACAGGTACTCTGCTCAGCGCTTACTAGAAGTGGTTGGTGCATACTGATAGGAAATCTTTGTGCCCGATTACGCGGGGAAACGCCTGACGCGTACCGCTCGCCTGGGGGACGGCGAGACGGTTATGTGGGACTACCCTCCCTGAAGGGAGGGATACCCACTAAAACCCCGCGGCGACCTTCTACGTGCCCGACGTACCTATGACGTATTGAACGCCAGGCTAATTACCCCGGGTACCAGGCTAGCATAAGTGACTAAGTAAAGAATGATTTTCCGCAAGCGGTACTGGCAGAATTAGTAGCGCTGTGGTGTGGGTCGGTGTGTACTGCAGCATTATGCTGAGTCAGAGTCCTTGTAGTACACAGTGGGTACAAGCTCATCACTAAGAAAGTCGGTGTACTACCAGTGAACTAACAATGTTATTCATTCTGTGTACCCTTAACTGTTCAGCCGGGTCTTCTGCTCCAAAAAATAACAAAACATGTTTGCTGAACATGTTAGCAAAACATTACAGTCTCCTGCGGCTTTTAAACAGAAACAAAACGACCACTTCATATGGAACAAACAAACAAGCCGTCCTCAATGTTCGACAGCAACGATGAAATGAAAAATACCCCCCTCCCGCAGGCGAACACGGGGATGTTTTCCGTCCGCCTCGGACAACATTTTCGCTTGTTAACAGTTAGGCTAACATGTTTGGTTAGAATAACATGTTAGGAGAAAACCATAAAAACACGTCGCACAAGACCCGGCTTTATTCTATTTTGGTTGTATATACTGTGCACTGAATAAATATATAATAATATTCTGCATCCCTATTTAATACCGCACAACCTACCTATTTCAAATGTACTGTCCTTATACCCAAAGGTTGCTTGGAAGAGATCGGTTTTAGTCATAAGGTCGCCAAATTTAACATTCTATTCTGACCACTTTTCTGAAACTGTATTTTCTTTTCTGTTGTGCAATAAAGTGTATTTGTATTGTATTGTATTTTATTTATCTATTATTAGTACTAGGCAAGCATAACCGACTAAGACATATCTCTATCAACATGTGCGACTCTGCTCAGCGCTTACAGAACTTAATAGTGCCGACGTGCCTACGCTAATTATTACTAGGGTACCATAACCGAGCAATATTCACCTCATTCCTCACTCTGCACGGCAACCTTCACGCAGACTATTGAGGTGAGAGGTGTTCTGTGACTCTATCGCTGCTTTAACGGGTTTGTACTTGACCTCAATCACACCTGATGTTAAGTGAAGATGAGGTCGAAGGTGGAAGCGTACTGATCCGGAAACCTCAACACATTTGGGGGACTGGCTATCTTATCTCTGACAACCGGAACACAACAATGCTATTAACATTGCTGCTTGGCGGCAGATTTAGATAAGATGGTGGTAGCTAGCCAAGCGGACATTTTAAAATGCCCTACCACCAACCAAACCGAGGACTTAAACATGTATCGAACCCGCGACCTCCGAATCGTAAACCTAATGTTGTTTACATTGAGCCACGGAGGCGGTTAGATACACGGATACACTAAGAGTATGTGTGTGCTACAGCCGTACAAATAGGTCATAGCTCAGTGTGTATAATGGCTCAGAGAGCAAAACACTGATTTTCAGCTATTACCCACGAGGGAGACACTGGTACAAAAGAGAACAACCAGACAAGCATATTTTACTTACAGACAAGCAATAGAATTTTGAGGTGTTCGGTGGGACGTAAAATCTTTACTTAAAGCAATGGTAGAATATGGAGTTTGACCTTGTCGGATTATTTAATGGTATAATAATTTAAATTAAGCCGTTACAGTGCAGGGAAAGCGTGGTTGATTGCTTGTATTCCATGGCGTTACTCGACCTTTGCGGAGTTGAGTCGTCAAGCCTTAAGGGCTTTAGGTTATGAAGTAGTTTATGTAATGAAACTTGTATTCCATTTAAATAAATAATAAAATTTAGAAAATCCCCGACAACATTGATGGAATAAATGCCGTTGTGTCAGTAGTACCATTGGCTAGTTCATCGAAGCTGCCTTAAACTATTCGTTCGATTATTTCAATTGTTCAAACTTCAAGCATTTATTTCAACGTAAGATACATGATATCATTTGTTGAATGTCAATTTAAATCTATTGGAAATAAAAGCATATTTCGGTCAGTCAGTTAGTCCAAGCTACCACCGCTTCGGAAATCTCTATCTTTAATTTAAGAGATGGCTCTTACATTGCAAGAGATACATAAAAGACGAAGAAAGAAAATAAGATGGTGGTAGCTAGCCAGGCGGACATTTAAAATGCCCTACCACCAACCAAACCGAGTACTTAAACATGTACCCCGCTGGGGATCGAACCTGCGACCTCCGTAAACTCAATGTTGTTAACATTGTGCCACGGAGGCGGTTGCTTTGGACCTCAAGCTATTATCAACGGTACCAGGCTAACATAATCAAACAGAATTACAGTTCCTACCAACATGGCAATTGATGCACATTATAGTAGTACACACGGTACTATTTGACGTAAAGCGAGACGCGCCCGCGGTCGCGCTCGAGTGAGCTCGCTCCAAATTCAAACGTCGCTTGCTCTAATTATTTTTAGAGTTGCGTGGGCGCAGCCGAAACCCTTGCGTTTATAACTGCGATTTAAAATAAGCAAAGTAATTAAAAATTACATTAGTTAGGCCAGAGGTCGGTAACCTTTTGAGTAGGACGAGTCAAAAATTACAATTTACAAAATTTACAATTTTTAATTTTTTTCTTGCCAACAATAAACAGTACTTGCATAAATAATACCGATACCAAGCTGTGCTGTGTGGTTTCGGCACTCAAATAGAATAACCAACCCGTCTCTTCCCGTGGGTATCGCAAAAGGTGACTAAGGGACTTTCCACCAAAAAGAATCTATAGTTTTGCATGTTTAATCGGTGATAAGCTCAACCCCTGTCACGTGTACATTTCTGTATATTTCATAAGGTGAACCGTGGATGTTGTTTCAATCATTCAACTTTTAAAGTCAAAGTAAAAAATGCTTTATATTGTAGGTACACAGGGTACACTTAAAATAGTCAATTTTACATTTTTTAAGCTAATGCTTGTTCAAAATGCAATTTTCCCCTGAGAAGAACAAGCAAGAAACTCGAAGGGTTGCTCTTTTAAAATCAGGCTTTGATTTTACATAAAGGTTTTTATCTTACAAAAAGGTTTTTATATTTCATTATTAATTGTGAAATAGCCTGGCATGCGAACAATCTGATTATGTCCAGAGATGATTATCATCTAAATAGTCTGATATTTTATAAGATGCTTTGTTAATAAGTTTCTGTTTTATAGTATCTTTAAATGTATTGAGAGGAAGATTTTGTTTTAATTTTAATGTTTGGAACAACCAAGCAATATTGTTTGGGATATCACTGACCACCCCATTTGGGATAAAGGGAAAAGGATAAAGCATTTTCAAACACAAACAATGTTATTACCCAATAAGTACTATATCCAGATACTCTAACTATTTAGGTTACCTATTCGCGCATATACTCATGTACAGTCGACTACACGTATATTCACTAGACTCATAGGGGTAAATACCAGAGCAACCATTAACATCGACGACCTGTTTGGTGTAGTGGTTAGCAACTCTGACCACTATACCAAAAGGTTGCGGGTTCGAATCCCGCTAGGGGCATATGTTTGTGTGATGAATACGGACATGTGTACCCGAGTTATGGATGTTTTCATTTATAATAAGTATTTATTAAAAAAAAATGTATTTATGTATTAGATGAACCATCTGGTATCCACAACACAAGCCTATAGTTGCTTACTGTGGAACTAGATGGCGCTGTGTGTATGTCTAAGGATATTTGTAAAAAAAAATATGCGTATGCTCAAGTGGATATCACATCCAACTTATGTCAACTACGAGACATTTCATACAGGCAGACATTTCATCTTCGACCACACATCGTCACTTTCCATCCGGTGAGATTGTGGTCAAACGCGAATCCAGTCAATCTTAAAAAAAAAAGGTTTGAATGCACTATAGGTACCCTAGACATTGACCTACAAGTATCACAAAATGAACAAGTTATCAAATTGATTTTTTTTAATGCACTTGACGTCAATAACCCCTGATGTTAAGTGAAGATGAGGCTGAAGGTGGAAACCCGGAGACCCCAACGTATTTGGGGCACTATAGCTATCTCTTATCTATGACAACCGGAACACAACAATGCTATTAACATTGCTGTGTGGCGGCAGATTTAGATAAGATGGTGGTAGCTAGACGGGCGGACATTTAAAATGCCCTACCACCAACCGAGTAATAAACATGTACCCCGCTGGGATCAAACTTCAAACTTCAAGCATTTATTTCAACGTAAGATACATGATATCATTTGTTGAACATCAATTTGATTCCGTCGGTCCTTCGCTACTGCTGGCTCTCCGGCAGCTCTGGAACCCAATGGTCTGTCGAGAGATGACGGAAAAAGACCTGACGGAATGACGCTCGTACCCTGGAAGATGGGTCGGTGTTTGGTATGGGACGCTACTTGCGTTGATACTTTTGCTCCGTCGCATCTTCCAGGAACAGCAACCAAAGCTGGCTCCGCTGCCGCGACCGCTAAGAGCGCCAAGCGGCGCAAATATGCCGGTTTGAGCAGTGACCACATGTTTGCGCCGTTTGGTGTTGAAACTCTCGGGCCTTGGGGACCAGGTGCTCATTATCTCTTTAAGGAGATTTCTGAGCGCTTGGTCAATGCGTCCTATGATCGGAAGGCTGGCCTGTATTTCGCGCAAAGGATTAGCCTCGCCATACAGCGGGGTAACTCTGCCAGCCTTCTGGGAACGCTCCCGTTTGCGAGGGATTTGGGTCAAGTTTTTTATTTGTAAATAGTAGTTGAGTTTTATTTCTTTTAATCATGAGTTAAGACATTGTAATTAATTATTTAAATCTAATAGAAATAAAAAAAAATTATTGCATTTATCTGTCAGTCGGTATGTAAAGTATTTATTTACAACAAAATGTATTTATGTATTATATCAACCATCTGGTATCCACAACACAAGCCTATAGTTGCTTAGTATGGAACTAGATGGCGCTGTGTGTTTGTGCAAAGATATTATTTATTATTGTTATTTCTTACTATTGTGAATATGTCTAAGGATATTTTATTTATTTATTTTTATTTTATTTATGGCAATAACTTCTATTTCGCTAACCTAATAAGACCGCCTTTGTACCCCTGTTAAGAATGTTTCACTGTGTTTATTTTTAAGCTGTGTAGGGTACCTATAGTAGGTACCCTACAATAAAGAATTTTTCTTCAGCTTCTTCTAATATGCCCTATTTTTTCCTTACGGATACGGTATATAAAATATAAGGTCTAACAAACGTTGCAGAGTGTATGTATAGGATGTAGGTACCTATTACGAAAAAAATAAAAAAGGTTATTCAAAAAATAAAATTTAGAAATGTAAATTTTGTGAGTTGGACCTTAATGGCCGCGCGCTCTAAGTACTTTGCCACAACACACAAACACGTGCCGCGGTATCTTTGAAGACGCCGAAAGGCGACCGCTCGCCGCCGGCGCTTGCCCCGGCGCCGCCGCGACGCGCTGTGATTGGTTGCGCCCTGTGCCCCGCCATATGAACGTTGCCTTTTTTTTCTCATTCATAAAATAAGGTACAATCGAAATGAAGTAAGTCTGTTAATGTGTATTTTCATTTGCACTTACATTTAATTTTTTTACTCGGAAACAAAATTTTTAAGGCTAGTTTTTTTAATGAATATATTAAGGTCCTTACCTATGAAATTGGCGTTTTGTATGAAGAATTTCATTAAGACTGTTTACTCCATACAAACATTTTTTTTTTTGGTAACGGCAAATCCAAATTTAGCTAAACTTTGTGTGTATTATCGGATAACATTAAGTTAAGTATAGGCAGCGTTAATTTTTAAAAGTAACCGCTTTATAAAAATTTCAGCACATGAAAAGAGCTCTGTTCAAATTTTTTTTATTATGTGATTTAGCCCAGAAATTAAAAAGTATTTCATGTGAGACCTTGAAATAATATTCCATTTTCCAAATAAAAAACAAATTTGGATATAGCTTTGAAAATCGCAGGAATTGGTACATATGATTAACGAAGAAAAAAAACTCCAATTTCATAGGTAAAGACCCAATATTATTTTATTGTCATGTACGTGCAATTGCCAAAGTTTGTCAGGTTAATTTTGTTACACAGTGCTTTTACTAAGTATTATCGTTCTTTACGCTCTTGGGTGTATCTACCGGACGTGACCAAACATATACATTACAGCACAGGCAGGAAATAGCGCGAGGGCAGCCACTCCGACTGACCGGTCGCGATCACTAATCAACGAGAAATAACTGGAATTACTTAAGTTATACTTAACTTTAGCATAATAACCACAGACCACGTTACATACAAATGACTGACAACTATTTTGACGACCGATTGGTGTAGTGGATAGTGACCCTATCAGCGAAACCAACGGTTGCGGTTTCGAATCCCGCGAGGGGTAAATGTTTGTGTGATGATGAATACGAACATTTATCCCCGAGTCTTGGATGTTTATATTGGTTCTTTACCTATGAAATTGGAGTTCTTTTTCTTCGTTAATCATATATACCAATTCCTGCGATTTTCAAAGCTATATCCAAATTTGTTTTTTTATTTGGAAAATGGAATATTATTTCAAGGTTTAACATGAAATATTTATAAAAAAAAATTTGAACAGAGCTCTTTTCATGTGCTTCCCATAATCATTTCTTAGATTCGCTGAAACTTTTATAAAGCGGTTACTTTTAAAAATTAACGCTGCCTATACTTAACTTAATGTTATCCGATAATACACACAGGGTTTAGCTAAATTTGGATTTGCTGTTCCCAACAAAAAAAAATCAGAAATGTTCGTATGGAGAAAACAGTCTTAATGAAATTCTTCATACAAAACGCCAATTTCATAGGTAAGGACCTAATATTTTGACGACCGATTGGTGTAGTGGATCACTATCCACTCGATCACCCTATCAGCGAAAGCAACAGTTGCGGTTTCGAATCCCGCGAGGGGTAAATGTTTGTGTGATGAATACGAACATTTATTCCCGAGTCTTGGATGTTTATATAAATATTTATGTATGTTTTCCGTTATCTAGTATCCATAGCACAAGTTTTGCTTAGTTTGGGACTAGATGATTGTTGTAAGTGTCCGAAATATTTATTTATTTATTATGGAGTATTGCTGCCACCTGTGGGATGGATCTGCTAAGTATCAGCTTGCCGCTTTAGATTCAGTGGAACGCAGAGCCAAGCGATTGATAGGCAACAAAGAGTTGGTAGAATCCCATCTACACAGCCTTGAACACCGACGGAAAGTCGCATGCCTTTCAATCTTCTATCGGATATATTTCGGAGAGTGTGTTGAAGTACTGCATGAGTTGATCCCGCCATCCCCGTTCTTACATCGAAATTCAAGACGTACCGCAGGATATCACCCGCACTTAGTTGACGTGCCATTTATAAGGACCAAGCGTTTTAGGTCTTCGTTTCTCATGCGCACGGCTAAGGAGTGGAACGCATTGCCTCCGTCTGTGTTTCCAATCGCATATAAAGTCAGGTTAAATAGGCATCTTCTGGGAAAGCTCGTTCCATCGTAGCCCTTATCTCGACATTAGTCCAGATTAAGGTCAAGAGCGATCCCATTCTAATTAAAAAAGAAAAAAAATTTACACTGGCAACTGGATAAGTTCTAATATGCAGAAAGTTTGGACGTTGCTTTTTTGCTCTGTCACAGCGAAACGACTGAACGGATTTGGATGAAATTTGGTAGAATATACTCTGGATTAAGGACATTCGGATGACCTGTTTGGTGTAGTAGTGTAATTAAATTCACTCGCACAATCACACATATGTATTGAAATTTATAAATACCTAGCTATATTGATACCTTTTCGTATCGTGTCTTTTTATGTTTTTTATAGTTTATCACTTGTAGTTGTTTTTGAGTTATTTTAGATATAGTTTTTTTCTTTTTGTTTGCTTTTAGTGAATGTTTAAATTTATTCATAGAGTAATAATAATTAATTCCTTGGTGGCAGCAACTACTCTACTTGGGGGGGAGACTGAAAATCAGCAAATCTGCTGAGTCCCTGCCTTTTCATCACAGTTTGACCTAATTTATAATAATCAATTAATTACATTATTATTATTAGTAGTTAGAAACTCTGACTGCTATGCCAAAAGATCGCGAGTTCTAATCCGGGGCATATGTATGTATGATGAATACCATCCATACCAATCTCTGACCATCTTAATCTTTTGGGTCTGGAGTTAACCTCCAACCTAAATTTTGGGCACTCCATAGAATCGAATGCTAAAACAACAAGGGGTATGGTTCAACTCTTCCCTCTTCTTGGTCTTAAATTTATTACCCGACAGCCCCCAAAAAGAGGGTATGTATGTACATGTATGTTGGAAGCTTTTGAGATGTGGCGCTGGAGGAGAATGGAACGAATCAGCTGGACAGAGAAGGAAACGAACGAAGCGGTTTTAAATATAGTAAAGGAAAAAAGGAAATTGTTGGGAGTCGGGAGTCAACCGCCTCGTGGCTCAATGTAAACAACATTGAGTTTACGATTCGGAGGTCGCGGGTTCGATTCCCAGCGGTGTACATGTTTAAGTACTCGGTTTGGTTGGTGGTAGGGCATTTTAAATGTCCGCATGGCTAGCTACGACCATCTTATCTAAATCTGCCGCCAAGCAGCAATGTTAATAGCATTGTTGTGTTCTGGTTGTCAAAGATAAGATAGCCAATCCCCCAAATGCGTTGGGGTTTCCGGGTCAGTACGCTTCCACCTTCGACCTCATCTTCACTTAACATCAACGTACAATCCCGTTGTGCATAAAAAAAAAGAGTAATTGAGAATAGAAGAGGGAAAGTGCTGGGACACTTTATACGACACGATGATTTCATCAAAACCATAATAGAAGGAAGAATAGAGGGGAAAAGAAAAAGAGGAATACCGAGAATAAGCTATATGCAGCAGATAAAAGAGAAGTTGAACGTCGTGTCGTATCAAGAGGTCAAGAGGAAGGCGGAGAGCAGAGAGATATGGCAAAATCTTCACCGACAAGAGCATGGCTCTTAAATCAGATGATGATGATGTATGTAGATTTCTATGTCGCCAAAGCACCTCGACCGATTTTGAAGTGCAATGTGTCGTTATTAGTCTGTATCCCTAGGGTATCATAGGACACATTCGATGGCAAAATTTCCAACATGGCGCCCGTAAAATAAAAAAATATGATGTCGGTTTTTTGGTTTTTAAATAGTTATTTAAAATCAAATTTCGAAAGTTTTTTTTATGCACAACGGGTTAGCACTTGACCTCAATCACACCTGATGTTAAGTGAAGATGAGGCCGAAGGTGGAAGCGAACAATGTCTATTAACATTGCTATTTGGCGGCAGATTTAGATAAGATGGTGGTAGCTAGCCAGGCGGACATTTAAAATGCCCTACCACCAACCAAACCGAATACTAAACATGTACCCCGCTCGGGATCGAACCCGCGACCTCCGATGCGTAAACCCTATGTTGTTTACATTGAGCCACGGAGACGGTTAATGTCTACAAGAATCCCTTTTCAATAATGGGTAAAAATTATTAATTGAATCCAATATTTTACGGGAATAATCTTACACAATATTCATTAACCAATAACGTTAGTTTTAATTTGATAACACCAAACACATTTCAAAATTCCATTTGTCCCAGACCAACCCTTAGGTTTCAGCAGAATACCAGTGTTTTGCCCGCCTCGGGCAAATCCATACACTGAACTGTAGCCTTTTTGTATACTGCGGCACACACATAATATTTGTTTGTTTCTGTACTTGTGTTTTATTGTTTTAGTTGTATTTTTCATATGTAAAATTTGTTATGTGTGTGTACATGGATGCAAATAAATGCTTATCTATCTATCTATCTAAAAAACTTAGATACCTCATTCTCTTGGGACAAGGAAGTCAGAACGTATGGTAATTATAAATGTGCATGTTATGTTCATTCTGTCAAACCAGTTCATTGAGACCTTGCTTGACTCTAAAAGGTTTTTATGTTTCACGTGTGAAAAAAGCCGTTTCAAATTATATACAGGGAGTGTCAACGAACGGATACTGTAGAAAAAGTACTGTAAACATTGTAGTCCAGTAAGATACCTACACTTTTAAGTTCCTGTATCTTAAAGGCCGTGATTTTTTGTCAGTGATAGTGGTTTCGCCATTAATAATTTATTCTTTAATATTTTGTTTAACGCTGTTGTTAACGTTAAATGGTTGTAAACTGTTTGAATTTCGCGGGTCGAGCGCATCCAACGGCTCCCGACTGCGCGAGAGTTGATATGTGAACCCCACAGAGGAAACGCACGCGTGGTAGTTACATACCACCAGTAGTTGTCATTCGATCGTCCTTGGACAAACACCGTACAATCGCGACTGCTATCTACGAAACCGCCATCTTGCTTATTTCACGTGGAATACCCCGTGGGAGTTCCTAGTGCTGTCGAGTATCCCTGGCCAGGGCGAGAAACCTCTGGAGTGCAGCGGGACGCTGGAAGAAAAGCTCGTATCAAACGCCTCCGTGGCTCGTAAACAACATTGGGTTTACGATTCGGAGGTCGCGGGTTCGATCCCCAGCGGGGTACATGTTTAAGTACTCGGTTTGGTTGGTGGTAGGGCATTTTAAATGTCCGCCTGGCTAGCTACCACCATCTTATCTAAATCTGCCGCCAAGCAGCAATGTAATAGCATTGTTGTGTTCCGGTTGTCAGAGATAAGATAGCCAGTCCCCCAAATGTGTTGGGGTTTCCGGGTCAGTACGCTTCCACCTTCGACCTCATCTTCAATTATCATCAGGTGTGATTGAGGTCAAGTACAAACCCGTTGTGCATAAAAAAAAAAAGAAAAAAAGTATCCGGCAAATTTGACAGGTAACAACCATTTTACGCATTAGTTAATAGCAGCGTTTCATATCGACCAGTGCACCTCGCAGTGTCGTCAAGTTTCCCTATAGATTTTCCTTAGGAAAAGCCTCTGGCGTCATCAGATAGAATAAAAATGTTTCCTAACAAATCGGTAGCTGGCTTTAGATATTAGTATAAGGTTCCCGTTGAGGTACAGAAACTGGTATCCTTCCGTTTGGCAAAATATACTTCGTCAAATTTTACCTCCAAAAAACTTATCGCACTAGTTTCATTTCCCAAAAGAATCTTTAGCAAATTTATATTTCGCATTTTAATCACTTGGTCAAATATTAATTTCGCAATTTTTTACTTGCTCAAGTTTCATTAAGTCAAATATACATTAAGCGAATGCTTTATTTTGTAAAAATATATATTCCAAAACTAAGGTCGTTCAAATTTTCATTTAAATAAATTGTAAAAATATGAAAAGTCTGATATAAATCATTATTATTATAATTATTACCTAATAAATTGTCACTTCACACAATCAGAATAAACAAGTAAGCACAATAGTTGAGTACATTAATTAAGTACAATGTTACGTAGGCTAGATTAGAACTGCTAGAAAAGTGGGTTAGGTTAGGTTAGAACTGTGACCCCAACAGCGCGCGAGCCGAGCGAGCGTAGGGAATTGATTTGTATTATAACAATATAATTTTGGGAAGAGCATGTTATGCCAAACCATATTTGACTACATAATACTTGGTAAAATAAAACATTGCCATGTAATTATTTGTTAAACAATAAATTGCCGAAAATAGTATTGCTAACTGTAAAATTGCGAAAAGTTGTTTTGCCAAACGTTTTTTTGCCAAATGAAAATTTGGGAAACATACTTTGGCATGTAATACTTTGGGAAACGTTTTTTTGCCCAAAAACGAATGCCCAAAAGCTTTAAACCAGCAACCCTTTGAGTTTCTGCTTGTTCTTCTTACGGGAAAATAGTCTTTTGAACAAGCAGTAGCTTTAAAACTGTAATATTAACTATTTTAAGTATATTTAACTATTTTATACTGGTTTGCGTAAAATAAAGATTTTTTGATTTGCCTATCATTCAGATAGTCAGAAATTTTATAATAATATAATATAAATTTTATATTACTATAAAATATAAATTACTAGTCCCAAATTAAGCAAGTCTTGTACTATGGATACTAGATCAGATAAACATATATAAATATTTATATAAATCTCCATGACTCGGGAATAAGTGTTCGTATTCATCACAGAAACATTTACCCCTCGCAGGATTCGAACCCGCAACCGTTGGTTTCGTAGACAGGGTCACTATCCACTACACCAATCGGTCGTCGATGTCAACTGGAACCTTATTACAAATGATTATACATCTAAAAAGACTTATTAACTAAACAGCTGATGAATAGCAATTATTTTTATATCTAACTAAGCATTGCATACCAAAGATATATTCGACATGAACCTACATTGTAAACCATGATCGCTATGCTCAAACAATTGGTATGTATCTTATAATATAGATTCTATTAATCAAATTAACATTGACCTGATCATGCGTCGTGAGAGGAATGTAGGTATGTGAACGCAATGTAATTATACAATTCAATTGTTTAAAACCGCACCTTATGCGTTCCCGCACATAACTCTTCTCTAACTGCTTGTACAGTATGTTCGTGGAACATTTTTGAAGGCCAGCGCCATTATTAACTCGCTCAAAGAATAGCTAGAGGGAGCCAAAGTCTAAAATGCATTATTTTTACGTACACAGGGTACACTTAAAATGGTCAGTGTTTACATTTTTAACTACTGCTTGTTCAAAGGGTTATTTTCCCCTGAGGAGAACGAGGAAAAATCTCGGAGGATTGCTCTTTTAAAATCAGGTTTTTATATTTCATTATTAATTGTGAAATAGCCTGGGGACCAATCGCGCTATTTTAACGACGTATTTAGCGTTCGAACGGAACGTTTTTGGTTATGGTTTAGCTTTAGTTCAGCTGAAGTAAAAAATGGTATCGCGCTATATTTAGTGAACGATTATATCGTTGACGCTACCAAAGTAGAACCAAACCCAAAATATTTTGATAGCTCTAAACCAAGTAACCACGATTATTTAAAAAAAAAACTAGTTTAATTTAAGATTATTTTAATGAATGTTATGTATGTTAAAGACTAGACACACTGCCATCAAGAAAAATACTTAAAAATAACAGAGATCGTTAATAACACGTTCAAAGATAATGTCAACATATATAGAACATTCTACAGGACCTTGCTCTATTTAATTTAGTAAAAGAAGCTTAGGGGATTGTAATTTTAATAAACACACACGCATACGCACACGCACGCGCCACATACCTCTCTATTTTTATAATTTTATTTCTAAATTTTATGGAAAAAAAAATAATGTTAAAATAAGAATTTATCTTGTATACCTACTTACCTTCTTGTGTAAAGCGTTTATCAAGTTCCCGTTAAATTGAGTACTTCCCGCGCGATAAACAAATTTTCGCCGACAGTTATTCCACGCAGGCGAAGCCGCGGGCGGAAGGCTAGTGGATAATAAGAATAAGTTACTGAAATAAACATTTTTGATTTTTTTTTCATTGACATTTAGGACGTCCGTCCATTTAGGAATCTGTCGTATTAGGAATCAGAGGGCGGAGTTTATTTATTTATTTAGGATCACCAACAGTTGTTACACTAGTACATAGTCCATTTAACAATTAATGTAGCTGGTATTAAATTTAAATGTACAACCTTTTATAGGTGAACACATCATGCAAAAAGCTTTAAAATAAAATAACAGTAAAACAAAAACTTATTAATCTAAATTTACCTCTATTTAGTTTTGATTGGTTGAGCTGTTCCGTGCCAAGTTGCGGTGATAAGGTAGTGAAATAATAACTAGAGAGTATAATATATTATGTATGTTGTTGAGGGAATGTTTAACGTTTTGTTTCGACTTAACTCTACTACCGCGTTCACGTTTACGTGACGATTTGTATGGAGAAATGTGCAGCGCCTCTAGCGGATAGTTTGCGAAACGATTTTTTTCTTAGATACTTTTTGCGTAAACGCGAACGCGATGGTAAAGTTAAAAACGAGACAAAACTCGCACTTCGCACACTGAGCTTTTAGGAATCTGGCTCGTTTTCGTTTTTCGTCGGACATTAATAAGTAAACTACAGCCTGTATACGAAAACCTCCGAAATAAAAGTGAGAGGCCGATCGTTATCTCGTGGTAATTGTTAGACTATTCAGTCACTATTCTATAAAATTACATGACTACACAAATTTAGTTGTATAAAGAAGTGAATACTTTCGCTTTCGGTGTGACATTTTTGTTCAATAGATGACGAACTAAATATTAAATAAATAATAGTAGATTGAATAACATGGGAGGAAAATAATATTTTTGCGGCGAGGGCGCGAACATAAGACAGTAAATAGAAACGTAAGTGTAGATAGGGATTCAATGTACATCGCCCGATGTAAAAAATAATTTTGCGCTCTAGTGATGCAGTCTACTTTCCATCTCGATGAGAAAAAATACCAGAAGCGTTTATTATGTATGTATATTACTTATTATTTTTACAAACTATGTATTGTTAAAATGTGAACAAATTCCGTGCGTAGTTCGCTCTTTTTTAACCGACTTCAAAAAAAGGAGGAGGTTCTCAATGCGTCGTTTGTTAGTTTTTTAAGTTATTCAGTTATTTGCGTGTGGAATTCATCATGTGATGCTACTGAGCTGATGATGGAATCTACAGCACTCCTTGACGGTTAGGAGTCAGGACATAATGTTGAATTTTCTTAATTTATTCGGGTTTCCGAAAAGGACAAAAATGATCCTGTGGGTTTCTTGCGCCGCTTCTTTTCCCACAGATGATTTCCCTTTCTGAAGCGGTAGTAGCTTGGACATACTGACTGACTGACAAGTGCAATAAGCCCTATTATTTCCAGTAGATTTAAATTGACATTCAACAAATGATATCATGTATCTTACGTTGAAATAAATGCTTAAAGTTTGAAGTTTTGATGCTGTTTAATTAAGCAACAGATTCTCAAGCGTCGACTTAAGTTTTTTTTAATGGACAACAGGTTAGCACTTGACTTCAATCAAATCAAATCAAAATATTTTGTTTCATAGGATAAAATTATCACTTGAAAGCGTCACTATTAATATTAATAATACATTTAAATTTACTGCTCATTCACAAAGCTGACTGCCCAGAGAAGAACGAGCAATAAACTCTAGGGTTGCTCTTTTAAACAGATTATGGGTTACAATTTGTGATTTGATAATTATATGAATAATAAAACAGCTATGCCCATACTTGCTTATGATTCAAATAGTCAGTGATTTTATAATAGCCATTTGCTAATAATTTCTGTTTTATGATTGCTTTAAATTTATTTAAAGGTAAATTTTGACTGACACTGACTTTGTGAAATCGGCTAACATAAACAGATAACTGGTTCTTATTATTGTCAATAGCCCCTGATTCCAATCACACCTGATGTTAAGTAAAGATGAGTCATCTCAATCTTGAGAACGGTTGATTAATACGCGCCTAAGATACGTCCAGACTGGACGCACATAAAATGCTGGCAAACACAAAATACCCGTTGTTTTTCGTCGGAGTTTAAAGAATAGTGTTACCACCTTGACCACGAAAACTTGAAAAAATGGCCGACGTTGTTTTATGCTGATCTTAAATTATAAATAAACTTTGGACTTTTTAAATTCAACCTTACAATTTGCACACAATGGGTTTGTATAGTAATATAACCTTCAAGTTAGTCACTAACCGCAGTATAAATCATAAGTATCGTGCAACCATATATGTCACATTGTAAGGGTGTGATTTTTCAATCCTTCACTTTGAAAATTTGTTTTCATTTATCTTTCTTTTTTTTATGGAAGGTGGAAGCGTACTGACCCGGAAACCCAAATATTTGGGGAACTGGCTATCTTATCTCTGACAAGCGGAACACAACAATGCTATTAACATTGCAGTTTGGCGGTAGATTTAGACAAAATGGTGGTAGCCTAGCCAGGCGGACATTTAAAATGCCCTACCACCAACCATGATGGGGTTTCCGGGTCAGTACGCTTCCATATTCGGTCTCATCTTCACTTAACATCAGGTGTGATTGAAATCAAGTGCTAACCCGTTGTGCATAAAAAAATATTTGGGGAACTGGCTATCTTATCTTTTGACAACCGGAATACAACAATGCTATTAACGTTACTGTTTCGCGGCAGACTTAGATAAGATGGTGGTAGCTAGCCAGGCGGATATTTAAAATGCCCTACCACCAACCAAACCGAGTATTAAACATGTACCACGCTGGGGATCGAACCCGCGACCTCCGATTCGTAAACCCAATGCTGTTTACATTGAGCCATGGAGGCGGTAAAATCTTCGGTCAGATCTTATAATTAAAGCTTCATATTTTTTAAACATTCCCTAAATTGAAGGCTAGCCTTACCTTCTCTTAAAAAGGAGAGCCCCGCCATTAGCATTTAACACTGTCGACGATGAACGAAGCTCAATTTATGAGGTGCACACTCCGAGATATGATTACAAGACATTCGCTGCCGAGATTATAGCAAGAGTTGCGCAAGAGTTGACGCAACGGACGCGGGTAGGTAAGTGGAACAGAGCCGGTCTAGACAGAGACAGAATTAATCAACAAAAGCCGATGAGAATCAGCTGATATATGCTGCAGGGCTACGATCTCTTCGCCTTGACCTTTAAGAACTTTGTATTTTTATTTTTTTTATTTAAAATTTATTGCACACGAGTATATATAAAAGTCAAATACATACTAGATACAGTATTGTATTTAGGGATCTTAGATGAAACGGTTAAAAATTTTTATTTTTATTTTTTTTTATTTAGTTTTTTTCTTTTACTAACAAAAATTCTTACGGCTTTTTGGCGAGATCTCGGCGAGTGAAGTTGCATTTTTCTTTATATTTTTTTTTTATATGAGAGGGCGGCGAACGAGCATGCGGGTCACCTGATGGAAAGCAATCACCGCCGCCCATGGACACCCGCAACACCAAAGGGGTCACAGATGCGTTGCCGGCCTTTGAGGAAGGTGTAGGCTCGTTTCTTGAAGGTTCCAATGTCGTACTCGTTCGGGAATACCGCTGCCGGAAGTCCGTTCCACAGGGTGGTTGTACGTGGTTAGAAGTTTCTTGAGAAACGGCGAACTTTTCTTTCTTTTCGGCGAGAAGTGTATCGGTTAAATTGAGCAGCGGGTATTAGCTTGAACAGTTCTTCAGAACACTCCCCATGAAATATGCGATAGAGATTGCAGAGGGACGCGATTTTTATAATTTGTGCATTCTAACTTTTGAAGCTTAACAATAACAGAATATTGTGCAGCAAACGTTAGTGTTGGTGTACAGGTGAAAGGAAGTGTAAATATTAAAGTGCGTAACGGAGCTTTCGGGTTCCCACAAGAAGCCCCAAAATCTTTTGTAAAGCATTCTGCCACTTTACTGAAGAATGACTTGACCATGACTAGACTCTGTATACGCCAAGTATACGACGAATTACTTGTTTTGACTGAGACTGGCTTATAAACTGAAGAAATAAGAGAAATAAAATTTTTCACTCGAAACTGGCAGTAATGTCCCTCGACAGTGAGGTTGACTGGTTGCCATCCTCAAAAATAAGAAGAAAAATTTTTACACACATAATATGAAGTCTCTGCTTCCCGAACTAGGTAGACACCTGTATCTCAGGAATCAGTATCTCCTCCTATGTTTGTCCTTAATTATGTCTATAAACGGTACAGACTGAACATTTTATGATGCCAAAAAAAATAATTTGATCTGATCACCTAAACATTATTTTTGGAAAAAAATAAGAAATAAAAGTAACTTAATTAAGAATTGTAAAAGTAAATTACGTGTCGTATCAACAAGTCAAAGAAAAGGCGGAATGTCGAGAAGTGTGGAAAGGACTCCACCGACAAGAGGATAGCTCTTAAACAGAAGAGAAAGAGGGAGATCTAGAGATATATTTAAAAAAAAATATTTCGGACACTTACACCAATCATCTAGTCCCAAACTAAGCAAAGCTTGTGCTATGGATACTAGATAACGGATAAATATACATAAATATTTATATAAACATCCAAGACTCGGGAATAAATGTTCGTATTCATCACACAAACATTTACCCCTCGCGGGATTCGAACCCGCAACCGTTGGTTTCGCTGATAGGGTCACTGTCCACTACACCAATCGGTCGTCATTTAACCATAATTAAAAAACAAATGATTATATCACATAGATCAGTGGCGTGCCCTCCATATAGGCAGAAAGGCAGTGCCTACCCTATAGCAAATTGATAAGTCGAGACAGCTGATTCATACTGATACGAACAGAAATACTTGACATATACAATATATAGTAAGCACTTATAGCTGCACTCGATTCTGTGGAACGACGTGCCATGAGACTCATAAGTGATAATTCGATGACTGCTAAATTGCAGAGTCTTGAACACCGTCGCAAAGTCGCCTGTCTCTCAGTTTTTTACAGGATGCATTACGGGGAGTGTGCGTTGGAATTACATAATCTTATTCCACCGTCACCCTTCCATCTTCAGACCACTAGGCGTGGGGAGGGATTCCACCCGTACATATAGTTAATATACCGAACATTCGCAAAATACAGTGCACTAATGTCATAATATATGTTGTAGATAGCGATAAATTAGCGACAGAATTTATTATTTCAATAATGAAGTGACTTATCATAATATGTGGTTCGCAATGAGAAGTGGGCCTGGTGGCGCTGGTATCGCCGGAAATGGCGCGGTGAGGACGTTAACATTTATATTAGGTCTTCACATCGAAAAGGGGACACACTTTACTACCAGCCGTCGAAGGAGTCGGACCACCACTGGACATCAACGAGCACGATCAACGACGCGTGGAAGAATCCGGTGAGTCGTTACTGAATAAGACTTTGATTATGGAATTTGAGCAAGGAGGAACTGTAGACAAGGTATGGCTGAGATCCACAGAGTGCACGCGGGGGCCAGGTTGTATGGCACGAGGGGCGTGCACATGTTTTCTCTTCAACAGAAAGCATCTCAGGTTCCATGATTATAATCGAATGTGAATAGTTACTGACTGGCTTCAAAACTTAAACTACGACGAAACCGAAGAAATATTGCAAGTACTAGGGTAATTTATTCTTTAAATAACAACTATAAATGGAAACGTTGGTAACATCATTCCAACTGGACCGCTTATTGCTTGCGGACAGAGACTGGACATACACACACATATAACGCCAACAAACACATAACACCCGTGGTTTTTCGTCGGGGGTTAAAAATAGTGCACAACATTACAACTCCACTCCAAGAACCAGGTCTTATGTTTCGTGATTTCCTTCTCGTTTGTATCTTTCCTTAAGTATTTCTTCCTCAACCACCATATCTCTGCTCTAATACACTATGTCCATAGCTGGGGGGTCTGGTGACCTGTAATTCTGGTTCTTCCTTTTCAGGCACCAGTCTTCCCACAAATGAGTTCTATGTATTACCTAGTCCTAAAATCACTTTGTAAAGCGTCATTTGTGGTGAGAAAATAAACAATTTTTATTTATTTATTATAATACGTTGTCGATTTACCTATGGCAGCTTGCAATACTATCGCCATTGCCCGAGCCATCCTTTACCACGTGACTGGCACCACCGTCCCGGTCGCTAGCAACGCCCACCCCCCCTACACGCCCATCTACGACATATAATGTCATATACACTCGAAACCCTCATTTTAGGGGCTAAAATTAGACGTAACCACTTTGGTATTAGTTCATTAATGTTTCAATCAACCTCTGCGTACAATATGCATCCATTGTTTCGGCGACCCATTGTCTCCATGACTCATCCGATCAGATTGGATGTAAACATAAGATATCGCACGTTGGCTGAATCCGACGAAGGTGGTGAGGCCTAAGGATTTGCATAATTTTTAAAGTAATCGGACGCCCACTCTAATTGTGTTGTCGCAATGGCGATAGTTCATTTATTGATATTTCTCAAATAGTAGAATGGTTTACGACAAACAATTTGTTACTAAATGAGTAACTGCCTAAAATGTCTGGGAGTTGCTCAAAATTATAATGATAAAAAATGTCACTCTAGACCTTGTTGATTCGACCGTATTTTCGGGCATTACTTTGGACGACATTTTTGATTTTGATTTTTGATTTTCTGCTGCGTTGCAGTCAAAAAAATTAGACAAATATCGGACGTACCTAAGTACTGCTAGATTAGTATATTTTAGTTATTTCCATAGCCTGATGTCTTACGATATCTTGCTGTGGGGAAATGCCGCGGATATAAATACAATCTTTGTTCTATCATGATTTAAGATATATATTTATATAATTATGTACTTATATATGTGATATTTATTTATTTATATTATATAGTTTACTAATAATCACATGTAATTTTATAACTAAGCGTATTTCTGTATTCTAGTAGTGTATGTATGTAAATAACATATAATATTATATACCCATATATGTATAGTATATTTGTCATTCCATAACTGCACTTTTTGTTCACCGTCCCGCACAATGCTCTAACCACCACTCAGGTTGGCTGGAAGAGATCTCTATTAGAGATAAGCTCACCTTTGTACAATATTTCCGACTGATTGTCAACATGTTTTTTACGTGCAATAAAGAATAACAATACAAAAACGAGCCGTTCGCGTAATTTATCAATTGAGACCTGCAGTGTCACTTAGAGACAGATTTAAAGAGTGTAATATATTCTAACCTTTTCGTCACAGTACATTTTTGAAAATCTAATATAAGTCAAAAAAAATATAGCATCATTTAGGAAAAATAGTGATAAACATGATGTCAATACAAAGTCAAAGTCAAAAATGCTTTATTTTGTAGGTACACAGAGTACACTTAAAATGGTCAATTTTACATAGTAAATTTTAATTTTTTTAAGCTACTGCTTGTTCAAAATGCAATTTTCCCCTTAGAAGAAATAAAGATAAACTTGCAGGTCATATAATCAATCTTTATAATGGTTTATTAATACGGGCCTTAACATGGTTAATTTTTTTATGTATAACCACAAAATCTGCAAACATTACTCGTCCAGATTTTCCTTTTCAGTTGACTACAACCAACGGGCCGTTGACGAATTCCTGTCATTTTATTATTAGAAATAACGAGAGCACTTAAAGTGGACGTGGTGAGAGCGACAGGCGAATTACTAATTGATAAATTATATACCACATCCATTAAGGCATATCGGATCATTAAGCTTGTTCAAAAAACACCTTACCTTATATTTAATGGAAAAACAAAAAATTGGAATTCCAAAGCGTTACCTTTTTTTTTTATATGAGAGGGCGGCAAACGAGCATGCGCCGCCCCTGGACAGGGTCACAGATGCGTTGCCGGCCTTTGAGAAAGGTGTAGGCTCGTTTCTTGAAGGTTCCAATGTCGAACTCGTTCGGGAATACCGCTGCAGGAAGTCCGTTCCACAGGGTGGTCGTACGTGGTAAGAAGTTTCTTGAGAAACGTACAGTGGTAGACTTCCACTCATCCAGGTGATGTGGATGGAAATTTAATTTTCGGCGAGAAGTGTACTGTAGTGTAACTTCCTATGCACTTCTCTTTTTCCTTTTGTCACAACATTATCATTCATTTAACATGTTGTCATAATTCAAACTTCAAACATTTATTTAAATGTAAGATACATGATATCATTTGTTGAATATCAATTTAAATCTACTGGAAATAAAAAAAAGTTTATTGCATTTATCTGTCAGTCGGTATGTCCAAGCTACTACCGCTTCGGAAAGGGAAATCATCTGTGGGAAAAGAAGCGGCGCAAGAAACCCACAGGATCATTGTTGTCCTTTTTTTTAAAATAAAGTACATAACTATAATACGATTTTTTAATTTTGGGGAGCTGGTCGAAGTACACCAAGCATGTTTGTCATTCAGGTAGTCACTAATTTTATAATAACCCTTTTTTGCTAATGTTATTTTGACATGATCTTTAAATTGTTTTCTCAGTTCAGGTATAAGGTTATAAAAGCGTATACAGTGTCCCGCAACAGATGTATTAACTTTGCTTAGTCTGAACATAGGGGTAGCCAATTTGTTCTTATATCACAAATATAAATTACTACTCAACACTAGCTGTATCAACAAACGGACACTTTTCACTCGCGATTGACCACAAATGTACACGCAGACGGGAACATGCGCGTACTTTTATGCACTCGTACTTGTAGGGGTTGTAACTGAAAACCAGTGTTTCGCTCTTTGAGTGATGTGCCACACTGAGTTATAACCCATTTGTGCTACTGCGGCACACACTCGCTCTTTGTATTGTCTATTCTTTACTTTTATTTGTATGTATATTTCTTTGTAATTTAAAAATTGTGTAGTTGTGTGAACGCAGTGGCGTAAATAAATGCTCTATCTATCTATCATAAATAAATAGTAACCACGGAGCAAATACTAAGAGGAGTTTAAACACATTAAGGTATGGAGCGGCGCCTCTTCGCTGTAGCGTACCTAATCCTCGTATAAGCTCAGACGACCGTGTGCTGACAATACCTCCTAACTAACATTTTTACCTAAACATTGTTTTTGCATCGGTGACTTAGCGGTTAAGACGCGGTCTCCCAATTTGGGAGGTCCGGGTTCGATTCAATTAAGGTAGCAGGTCTTTATTTATAATATATAGAAATACACGAAAAACTGTGTCAAAAGACTATGACGTCATCGAAATACAAAGGCTAAGCGTTTTGGAAAGGGCTTACCGATTTTCATCGAATATGGCTAGGAATTTGTCCCCTCGCTTAGTCTTTGATATAAAAAAAACCAAACTGAAAATGGACCACGCATTACTGAGATAGATACGTTAAGGAACACACCAGGTTTAACACACTCGCGACCCGGGAGAGGATAACACCCCCCGGTGCGACCGGAGGGGTGTCGTCGCATCGGGCCCTGTCGCGCGTCATACCGCTCGCTGATTGCGATGTGCGAGCGGTGCGCGCCCCCCGTGGAGGGAGCGCTAGTCGCCCTCCGGGAACGAGCCTCCCCTTGTGAGGGGGGCAAGGCGGGGGGACCTGGAGCCGCTAATGCGTTCCCAGGTCCTCTCTACTGCCGAGGAAAGTCGCCGCGGGGTTTTAGTGGGTATAACATAACCGTCGAGCGGTACACGTAATGCGTTTCCCCGGGTCAAAAAAAAAAAGAAGTTTAACACACCGCAAAAAACGAATTAAAACCTTCGAAAAGAAATCTGCAGCGGAAGCACTACTGGCACTTAGTAGGAACAATCTACGTATTCTCACAAGGGCACTGCTGTCTGAGCAAATACAAGCTCAACAGACATAGATAGATAGATAATTTGTTTATTTGCCTCTAAGCACATTGCACAACGATAACAATTAGTAATACAGTACAGAATAGTATAGCAGTATTACAGGAATAAATATTCTAAAATGTCACTTTTTGTGTGCTGTAGGGACAAAATGGTTCCACCTCAGCATGGTGCTCCGCCCCGCGGACGGATGGAGCGCTAGTATTCTGTTGGGACCAGTTTGGAACATGGGACTCCGAGAAACAGGGATGTGCAGACTTTGCTTCGTTGCAGAGGAAGCAACTGAGTGAGTATATGGACAAAGACTGGAAATACACCACGCAATGAAACGCATAACACCCGCCGCAACTTAACCTTTAGACGGACGCGGACACCGATCGGTGGCAAAAAAATTTTTATACAGACAACACTCGCGGACACCGATCGGTGCCCACGGACACCCGACTTTCAACTCTCAATTGTAATGATTATAGAGTTCCAATTCCTTTGGACTGTGTTTGAACTTGTTCTCTAATTCCGCATCCAATAATGTGATGATATTTAGTCTGTATTTGCGAAAATATTTTTTTTCTCTTTGGGTGGGAGTATAGTCATAGAATTCCAACTACTGTTTTTTATTAGAACGGGCTTAGAAACCTGCCATAGAGCTTCCAATTCTCATAACAATTTATTGAATTACCCGTTTCTTAAACCATCATTTATTGTAAATACAGATCAGACATAAGATATAGAATATTGTAATTTGTCAATTTCTCTAAGCCCGTTGGCAAAAACTATATTGTTATATTAACACCAATAACACGTAATAAGAGGTCACATGTGGTATTAATTTTTATTTTTATTTTATTTTATTTTATTAGGTACACCAACAGTATAACATATCACACTCTTATGAAAGCTTATACAGTAGTTTTGTTCTGATATGAATACCTTTTACAGGCGTACACAACATTGATAATATATCTACACTAGTTACATAAGTAGTACCTACAATATATTATTTTAAAGTATTTAATTATAAATAAGGTACCTATTATGGTAATAATATTTAATAATAAATCATATCGAGAATTTTGTGAATAAGATGCGATCTTATCTCAATATAACTTACTTAACTTACGACAGTGACGCAAAGCTTCTAACTTGTCCCACTTCCAACATTCGAGAGACGCCCGGCCCGCTTTCACCCAACGCGTTTTTTGCGGGCCGCGTCTCCAGCGAGGTAAACACGCCTGATTTAGTGCGGGCCCAATTATAAATAGGCGAAGGAATACCTAGCGTACAGCTTCTCTAATTCAGGTGAAATTAAATGGAAGTATAAAAGCGAACGTCTTTTTTAATCTGACCGAGGGAAGCCAGTAATGTTTTTCGGGATGTATCTATGTAATGCCGTGCGGTTTCAACGTTTGATATGAATAGAACCACATCTTTTTTTTTTAAACGGTTCACAAAACTTTTTTTTTTATTTTTTATTAAAAAACTGGTTTCGCGTTTGACCACGATCTCACCTATGATGGAAAGTGACGATGTAGCCGAAGATGTATCACGCGCACCCAGTAAATGCTTAGTAAACTGGATACAATTCAAAATATTTTCAGTATTACCCAACATTACGACATAATTAACTGAATATATCCTACTGGATGTGAACACAGCATGCACATAGGTAAAGTCAAAATCAAAAATGCTTTATTTTGTAGGTACACAGAGTACACTTAAAATAGTCAATTTTACATAGTAAATTTTAAATTTTTGAAGCTACTGCTTGTTCAAAATACAATTTTCCCCTGAGAAGAACAAGCAAGAAACTCGAAGGATTGCTCTTTTAAATTCAGGCTTTGATTTTACATAAAGGTTTTTATATTACAAACAGGTTTTTATATTTCATTATTAATTGTTAAATAGCCTGGCATGCGAACGATCTGGTTATGTCCAGTGATGATTATCATCTAAATAGTCTGATATTTTATAATATGCTTTGTTAATAAGTTTCTGTTTTATAGTAGGTATCTTTAAATTTATTGAGAGGAAGATTTTGTATATCAACTGGAACCTTATTGAAAAAGCGAAAACATAACCCTTTGAATGAATTACTGACATTGCGGAGGCGACTTACGTGACCTGCAAGTTAATCTTTATTTCTTGTATTAACATCATGTTTATCACTATTTTTCCTAAATGACATTAGGCAGTACAAATTTTACACATTTAGTTTTTTTCTCATTCAGTAACAAATTATTTGCCGTAAACCATTCTACTATTTGAGAAATAGCGTTGTTCACGTCGTCATAATTTAATTTTAGTCTATTTACTTTAAACATTACAGAGGTATCGTCAGCAAACAATACTATTTCATGTTTATCGTTTACAAGGTTTGGCAAGTCATTTATGTAAACCAAAAACAAAAATGGTCCGAGAATGGAGCCTTGTGGGACGCCCATACAGACTGTCGACCCTGACGATGTATTGCCACTGATATCAACCCTCTGAACTCGGTTACTCAAATAAGAATTCAGAAGGTCGAGAGCTCGGCCGGTTACACCATAATGACGTAATTTCCTGATTAAAGTGTCGTGATGAACGCAATCAAAGGCCTTGGACAAGTCGCAAAATACTCCTATTGCATCCTGCGCATCTTCCCAAGCCTCAAAAATATATTGTAAGAGCTCGACACCTGCATCGGTTGTCGAGCGGCCCCTAGTAAAACCGAATTGTTTAAATGACATTAGATTGTTACTGTAAAAATAAGTCGATATCTGATTTAATATAATTTTTTCATAGATTTTGCTGAGAGTCGGTAGTATTGAAATAGGTCTAAAATTAGAGGGGTCTGATGTACTACCGGCTTTAAATAAAGGTATGACTTTACTGTGCTTCATCAGATCAGGAAATATGCCATCATCAGTACATTTATTAAAGATATAAGCTAAGTGTGGTGAAACACAATCAATTACGGCACTAATAATTTTTACTGATAAACCATGAAGGTCGGCAGTTTTTTTCTTGTCTAAAGATCGAAATGCTTTTATGATGTCTATAGGACTTACATGATTAAATTTAAAATGGGAGTCACAAATCTCCACATTTTGTTTAAGTAGCGATTCAGCGAGTGTGGGACATGAATTCAGAGATTTTGTAGTTAATATTGGAATATTAGTAAAGAATTTTTCAAAAGCTTCTGCAACTTCTAATTGTGAAGTTAGAATTCGATCATTAATTTTTAATCGCGTATCAGGGTTACGAGTTTTAAATTTACCAGTTTCGCTATTTATAACTTTCCAAGTTGTCTTTACTATGTCCGCGCTGTTCTTTATTTTATTATTTATAAAATTTGCTTTTGCAGTGGCACACGCTCGCTTGAATATTTTCGAGTATTGCCTAACATATTCAATAAAACTTTCGCTCTTATTATATGTCCTTTCATCATAAAGCTCATATAACTTTTGCCTACTTTTATGAATTCCCACCGTCGCCCAATCACTAAAAACGAGGGAATTGTTGATTTTGACAGATTTTGTTAAGAAAACTTTATTACATTCAGTTTTTAAAATGTCAAATACTGATTTATATAATACATTAGGATCGTCACAGTACGGTAGATAATCTAGTTTCGCAGTCACTTTACTCTTATATTGATCGAGTAGTGACTCAGTTACAGGTACGTACGATATATCTCTTTTCAGCGTTTTATTAATTGCTATGTTAAAAATCGCTAACTGACCACAGTGATCTGAACTTAATTTATTTAAAATAGATTTATCACTGGGTTGTAAATTCGAGAAAATGTTATCAATGCAAGTAGCTGATGTAGAAGCTATTCTAGTGGGCACTGAAAAAAGATTAGCAAGATTATAGCAACTGAAGAAAGATTTAAGTCTTCTGGTTTGAATGCTATCTTCTAATATGTTTATATTAAAATCTCCGCAAATTACAATGTATTTATTTGAATTACTAATTTTACACAGGATTTCATCCATGATTTTCTCAAATAATTCATAAGATGAAGAAGGGGGTTTATATACACATAATACAGTAAGCCGCGCAATTTCCACACAGGCTATTTCAATAGTTCGCTCAACAGAAAGGTTTACAATGTCGAGGCGCTCTTTAAATTTAATATTATTACGAATTAGAATGAGACTACCGCCTCGTATTGCCTTCCTCCTGCTGAACGAGCTTGCAATCTGGTACTCCTTGAAGCCGAACATGAGCTCACATTGCTTATACCAGTGTTCCGTTATACACAATACATCAGTGTTAGTGCAGCTCATGAACAGCTCCACCTCTAGTTCTTTGCCACTCATACCCTGAATATTTTGGTGTACCAGATTAATACATTTTTGAATTTTTAAACCATTTTTTTTTCTTTTTTGGGGTGTGGCAACCCTTTTATAATGATTTTTTTCAAACATATTTTTTATAATGCCAGAGGTGGTCTCTGTTGTCTTATGATTTAATTTAAATTATTTGGAATGATTTCCAAGGATTTATTAATAATTAATGGCTGCCCAATAGAGGCGCCTGTTGGGTCAGTCACTAAAGTGACTGAATTTAAAATAAAATAAGATAGCATATTTGCTAATTGTCTTCTAAAATATTTGGGAAGATAATAATTATCTCCTGTCACATAAAAATATTTGGAACTAATAAATTTATTAGTGTCAAAAAAATGAAATTTATTTTCATGACGACATGTCAGAGTGTGCAAGGTTAAATTTAAATTATGTCTAAAGTCATTTTCATTTTTTATTAAACTCTGGCTAAATGGAAATGCAAACAATAAAACCTTATGAACATTTTTTAAATTATTCAACTGAGAGAAATAATTTATCAGAGTTTTTTTATTTACATTTCCCCGTCGTCCTATAAGAATTATCAAAGTAGTATTCTCTTTAAAAGTCTTTGATAAGATCTTTTTTAATATAATTGAGTAGGTGGCACCAGGCATACAGTTATTAAGTATTGCCTGTCCCATATACTGGCTAAGTCGCAAACCCATGTCTTTACCAACTTCATCACTAAACATTTCTATGTTATGTTTTTTGCCGGTTGACTGAGAGAAGGAAGTATTCTCGTTATATTCACACGGCTCCTGCGTCAGAATTATGGAGTTTGTCTGACACACTGCCGGGGAGAAATCTGTTGACGTTTTAGTCATATTAGTACAATCACATTGGTGATTATTTGTCAATGATTCAAATCTGTCATGGTTGTATTTACACAACTCCAACAGATCGTCCATGGCCAGTGTGTGCTCCTTAATTTGTTTCTGTGATAATTCATATTGCGTGTTAATATAATTTAAAGATTTATTTAGTTGTAATATTTCTGACTGGAGGCGCCGTGTGTCACAATCATAGGCATTCTGAGTTTTTTCTAAGTTTAATTGAAATTTATTTAATTCACATAATAATGCCTTTCTTTCTTTTATAAAATTAATATCTGAACAAACAATCTGAAGGGCAATTCTCGTAATATCTCGTATTACAATTACTGTCAAAATTCAGTTCGGATCCAGTCTCGATCTCCTAAATGTCAACGACATTAAATATAAAGATTCGTAATGTAATTATATCGAAATGTGATCGAAAGTTGAACAGAGCTCTCACTATTAATTGTTCAGTATAAATTGCCCAGCTGAAGTGATATAAGTAGTTTTTTGACAAATGTGAAAGAGAATAAATGGAAGCAAGCGCATATTTGACGAACTGTCAATTTTTTTAATCTCGAACTTGATGTTAAAAGCTTTGTTCAACTTTCGATCACATTTCGATATAATCACATTACAAACCATTATATTGTAGTACGAGAATGACGTATTTGACATTTGGAGACCGAGACTAGATCCGAACTGAATTTTGACTGTAATTGTAATAAGAGATATTACGAGAATTGCCCTTCAGGTACAAATATTACAGAGTCGAGACACATGCAAAAAATAACATTGTGTGTTGCCATCTAATTGTCGGTGTCGCAAGGTGGAGTCAAAAAGGTCTCCAACTCAGCATGGGTTGTAGCCGTTCACTGCTGGTTTTCAGTGGAGCCTCCAAATGGCGCACGGTCACTGGTCAACAATATATTGGGTCTTTACCTATGAAATTGGAGCTTTTTTTCTTCGTTAATCATATGTACCATTTTTCCGTTCCTGCGATTTTCAAAGCTATATCCAAATTTGTTATTTATTTGGAAAATGGAATATTATTTCAAGGTTTCACATGAAATATTTTTTAATTTCTCAGCTACATCACATAATAAAAAAAATTTGAACAGAGCTCTTTACATGTGCTTCCCATAATCTTTATCTTTAATATCTTTATTGTACACAAAATTATTACAGAAATATGCATTCAATTCAATTCAAATTCAAAAAGTTTTTATTCTCTCTCACAAAAGTATACAGGTGTAAACAATAGGTCCTCTACGAGATATGCTACATGTAAGTACAAAATTTTGTGAGAGACTGCTGTCCGTACTAGGAAACCTGTGTGACAGATCACCAGCCTCTCACCCTCTGGAATGGAAAGGCCTTATGTTGCGAGATAGGATGTATGCGTGTGAGCGTGAGTGTGTGTGTGATTACATGTGTGTGTGATTGTGTATGTGCGTGTGTGTGTGTGGGCATTGTATATAAAATGTAAAGGCGAGCTTAACTCCGATAGAGTTTTCTACCAGTTTTTTCTATAATCATTTCTTAGATTCGCCGAAACTTTTATGAAGCGATTACTTTTAAAAATTAACGCTGCCTATACTTAACTTAATGTTATCCGATAATACACACAAAGTTTAGCTAAATTTGGATTTGCCGTTCCAAAAAAAAAAAAAAAAAAAACAATAATGTTTGTATGGAGAAAACAGTCTTAATGAAATTCTTCATACAAAACGCCAATTTCATAGGTAAGGACTTAATACATACAAATAACAATTACAATTAATGGGAGTAATCAGCAAGATGCGATGAGAGGATACACACGTGTATACATTTTTTCTCTCATTAATAAAATGTTCTCCTTAATAAGGAACAAACCTATATGTTATTATTACGACGACCGATTGGTGTAGTGGATAGTCACCCTGTCAGCGAAACCAACGGTTGCGGGTTCGAATCCGCGACGGGTAAATGTTTGTGTGATGAATATGAACATTTATTCCTGAGTCATGGATGTTTATGTTGTATGTATGTATGTATGCAAGTATGACCATGTTTCTGAATGGCTCACATGGCTCACAATCCGGCGTCGCAAGGATTTGCATATAGTTTCTCTTCTCTATTCAGTGTTGTTCGATCCAAGGACACCTTTCTATCTCAAAAATTGGTTCAAATTACTTTCCGCTTCTCATAATCGCCCTCTCCGTTCTTCCGAAAATCTTCGTCTCTACGTCCCTCCTAACTTAACAAAATTCTATAGCCAGTCCTTCAGACTGCAAGCCACTCGTCTGTGGAACTCTTTGCCGGAATCTATTAGGAAAGCTCAATCATTAAATATTTTTAAATGTCAAGTCAAAAACCACTACTTAGGTCTCTGAATTTTTTCTTTTCGTTGACTCCCGCCTCGTGAACATTAGTTGACTATCTATAAGTGCTTCTAGTGATTGTGTTTTATACTATATATTAAGTATTTCTACATATCTGGTTATGTCCAGTGATGATTATCATCTAAATAGTCTGATATTTTATAATATGCTTTGTTAATAAGTTTCTGTTTTATAGTAGGTATCTTTAAATTTATTGAGAGGAAGATTTTGTATATCAACTGGAACCTTATTGAAAAAGCGAAAACATAACCCTTTGAATGAATTACTGACATTGCGGAGGCGACTTACGTGACCTGCAAGTTAATCTTTATTTCTTGTATTAACATCATGTTTATCACTATTTTTCCTAAATGATGTTATATTTTTTTAATAAACAAATTGTTTTATGTAAACAGTTCAATACTTATGAATAAAATAGACTATTAACTAACTAAATCACAACGACAATACAAAACGACATATTTATAATTGTTGTACAAAAAGAGAGGATGATTAATCCTCAATACATATACAACCATAGATAACTTTTTTAGTGGAGGCGATTGTTCCTGAAAATATATCAATCTGGTTTCTTGTACTATTACATAACGCACACATTCGATACAAAGGGCTGTGTTGACCGATGTTGGTTCTGTAGGATCTCTTGCCTTGAGTGTCGTAAAAGGCAACTAAGACTATATAACATATATATAAATAAATAAATAAATAAATAAATATTTCGGACACTTACACCAATCATCTAGTCCCAAATTAAGCAAAGCTTGTACTATGGATACTAGATAACGGATAAACATAGATACATAAATATTTATATAAACAATACAATACAATACAATACAAATACTCTTTATTGCGCAAAATAATTTACAATAATTTTGATGATAACAATAGAACACAATTAGGCGGTCTTATCACTAAAAGCGATCTCTTCCAGACAACCCACAGCTACGGGACATTTGTAGGTAGAAAAACAGGTAGGGTGCATGCATAAATATAATAATAATATCATATTAATGGACTTAATTATATAAATATATACATAAATAAATAAATATATATATAAATAAATATGTAGAAATACTTAATATATAGTATAAAACACAATCACTAGAAGCACTTATAGATAGTCAACTAATGTTCACGAGGCGGGAGTCAACGAAAAGAAAAAATTCAGAGACCTAAGTAGTGGTTTTTGACTTGACATTTAAAAATATTTAATGATTGAGCTTTCCTAATAGATTCCGGCAAAGAGTTCCACAGACGAGTGGCTTGCAGTCTGAAGGACTGGCTATAGAATTTTGTTAAGTTAGGAGGGACGTAGAGACGAAGATTTTCGGAAGAACGGAGAGGGCGATTATGAGAAGCGGAAAGTAATTTGAACCAATTTTTGAGATAGAAAGGTGTCCTTGGATCGAACAACACTGAATAGAGAAGAGAAACTATATGCAAATCCTTGCGACGCCGGATTGTGAGCCATGTGAGCCATTCAGAAACATGGTCATACTTGCATACATACATACATACAACATAAACATCCATGACTCAGGAATAAATGTTCATATTCATCACACAAACATTTACCCGTCGCGGATTCGAACCCGCAACCGTTGGTTTCGCTGACAGGGTGACTATCCACTACACCAATCGGTCGTCGTAATAATAACATATAGGTTTGTTCCTTATTAAGGAGAACATTTTATTAATGAGAGAAAAAATGTATACACGTGTGTATCCTCTCATCGCATCTTGCTGATTACTCCCATTAATTGTAATTGTTATTTGTATGTATTAAGTCCTTACCTATGAAATTGGCGTTTTGTATGAAGAATTTCATTAAGACTGTTTTCTCCATACAAACATTATTGTTTTTTTTTTTTTTTTTTTTGGAACGGCAAATCCAAATTTAGCTAAACTTTGTGTGTATTATCGGATAACATTAAGTTAAGTATAGGCAGCGTTAATTTTTAAAAGTAATCGCTTCATAAAAGTTTCGGCGAATCTAAGAAATGATTATAGAAAAAACTGGTAGAAAACTCTATCGGAGTTAAGCTCGCCTTTACATTTTATATACAATGCCCACACACACACACGCACATACACAATCACACACACATGTAATCACACACACACTCACGCTCACACGCATACATCCTATCTCGCAACATAAGGCCTTTCCATTCCAGAGGGTGAGAGGCTGGTGATCTGTCACACAGGTTTCCTAGTACGGACAGCAGTCTCTCACAAAATTTTGTACTTACATGTAGCATATCTCGTAGAGGACCTATTGTTTACACCTGTATACTTTTGTGAGAGAGAATAAAAACTTTTTGAATTTGAATTGAATTGAATGCATATTTCTGTAATAATTTTGTGTACAATAAAGATATTAAAGATAAAGATTATGGGAAGCACATGTAAAGAGCTCTGTTCAAATTTTTTTTATTATGTGATGTAGCTGAGAAATTAAAAAATATTTCATGTGAAACCTTGAAATAATATTCCATTTTCCAAATAAATAACAAATTTGGATATAGCTTTGAAAATCGCAGGAACGGAAAAATGGTACATATGATTAACGAAGAAAAAAAGCTCCAATTTCATAGGTAAAGACCCAATATATTGTTGACCAGTGACCGTGCGCCATTTGGAGGCTCCACTGAAAACCAGCAGTGAACGGCTACAACCCATGCTGAGTTGGAGACCTTTTTGACTCCACCTTGCGACACCGACAATTAGATGGCAACACACAATGTTATTTTTTGCATGTGTCTCGACTCTGTAATATTTGTACCTGAAGGGCAATTCTCGTAATATCTCTTATTACAATTACAGTCAAAATTCAGTTCGGATCTAGTCTCGGTCTCCAAATGTCAAATACGTCATTCTCGTACTACAATATAATGGTTTGTAATGTGATTATATCGAAATGTGATCGAAAGTTGAACAAAGCTTTTAACATCAAGTTCGAGATTAAAAAAATTGACAGTTCGTCAAATATGCGCTTGCTTCCATTTATTCTCTTTCACATTTGTCAAAAAACTACTTATATCACTTCAGCTGGGCAATTTATACTGAACAATTAATAGTGAGAGCTCTGTTCAACTTTCGATCACATTTCGATATAATTACATTACGAATCTTTATATTTAATGTCGTTGACATTTAGGAGATCGAGACTGGATCCGAACTGAATTTTGACAGTAATTGTAATACGAGATATTACGAGAATTGCCCTTCAGATTGTTTGTTCAGATATTAATTTTATAAAAGAAAGAAAGGCATTATTATGTGAATTAAATAAATTTCAATTAAACTTAGAAAAAACTCAGAATGCCTATGATTGTGACACACGGCGCCTCCAGTCAGAAATATTACAACTAAATAAATCTTTAAATTATATTAACACGCAATATGAATTATCACAGAAACAAATTAAGGAGCACACACTGGCCATGGACGATCTGTTGGAGTTGTGTAAATACAACCATGACAGATTTGAATCATTGACAAATAATCACCAATGTGATTGTACTAATATGACTAAAACGTCAACAGATTTCTCCCCGGCAGTGTGTCAGACAAACTCCATAATTCTGACGCAGGAGCCGTGTGAATATAACGAGAATACTTCCTTCTCTCAGTCAACCGGCAAAAAACATAACATAGAAATGTTTAGTGATGAAGTTGGTAAAGACATGGGTTTGCGACTTAGCCAGTATATGGGACAGGCAATACTTAATAACTGTATGCCTGGTGCCACCTACTCAATTATATTAAAAAAGATCTTATCAAAGACTTTTAAAGAGAATACTACTTTGATAATTCTTATAGGACGACGGGGAAATGTAAATAAAAAAACTCTGATAAATTATTTCTCTCAGTTGAATAATTTAAAAAATGTTCATAAGGTTTTATTGTTTGCATTTCCATTTAGCCAGAGTTTAATAAAAAATGAAAATGACTTTAGACATAATTTAAATTTAACCTTGCACACTCTGACATGTCGTCATGAAAATAAATTTCATTTTTTTGACACTAATAAATTTATTAGTTCCAAATATTTTTATGTGACAGGAGATAATTATTATCTTCCCAAATATTTTAGAAGACAATTAGCAAATATGCTATCTTATTTTATTTTAAATTCAGTCACTTTAGTGACTGACCCAACAGGCGCCTCTATTGGGCAGCCATTAATTATTAATAAATCCTTGGAAATCATTCCAAATAATTTAAATTAAATCATAAGACAACAGAGACCACCTCTGGCATTATAAAAAATATGTTTGAAAAAAATCATTATAAAAGGGTTGCCACACCCCAAAAAAGAAAAAAAAATGGTTTAAAAATTCAAAAATGTATTAATCTGGTACACCAAAATATTCAGGGTATGAGTGGCAAAGAACTAGAGGTGGAGCTGTTCATGAGCTGCACTAACACTGATGTATTGTGTATAACGGAACACTGGTATAAGCAATGTGAGCTCATGTTCGGCTTCAAGGAGTACCAGATTGCAAGCTCGTTCAGCAGGAGGAAGGCAATACGAGGCGATAGTCTCATTCTAATTCGTAATAATATTAAATTTAAAGAGCGCCTCGACATTGTAAACCTTTCTGTTGAGCGAACTATTGAAATAGCCTGTGTGGAAATTGCGCGGCTTACTGTATTATGTGTATATAAACCCCCTTCTTCATCTTATGAATTATTTGAGAAAATCATGGATGAAATCCTGTGTAAAATTAGTAATTCAAATAAATACATTGTAATTTGCGGAGATTTTAATATAAACATATTAGAAGATAGCATTCAAACCAGAAGACTTAAATCTTTCTTCAGTTGCTATAATCTTGCTAATCTTTTTTCAGTGCCCACTAGAATAGCTTCTACATCAGCTACTTGCATTGATAACATTTTCTCGAATTTACAACCCAGTGATAAATCTATTTTAAATAAATTAAGTTCAGATCACTGTGGTCAGTTAGCGATTTTTAACATAGCAATTAATAAAACGCTGAAAAGAGATATATCGTACGTACCTGTAACTGAGTCACTACTCGATCAATATAAGAGTAAAGTGACTGCGAAACTAGATTATCTACCGTACTGTGACGATCCTAATGTATTATATAAATCAGTATTTGACATTTTAAAAACTGAATGTAATAAAGTTTTCTTAACAAAATCTGTCAAAATCAACAATTCCCTCGTTTTTAGTGATTGGGCGACGGTGGGAATTCATAAAAGTAGGCAAAAGTTATATGAGCTTTATGATGAAAGGACATATAATAAGAGCGAAAGTTTTATTGAATATGTTAGGCAATACTCGAAAATATTCAAGCGAGCGTGTGCCACTGCAAAAGCAAATTTTATAAATAATAAAATAAAGAACAGCGCGGACATAGTAAAGACAACTTGGAAAGTTATAAATAGCGAAACTGGTAAATTTAAAACTCGTAACCCTGATACGCGATTAAAAATTAATGATCGAATTCTAACTTCACAATTAGAAGTTGCAGAAGCTTTTGAAAAATTCTTTACTAATATTCCAATATTAACTACAAAATCTCTGAATTCATGTCCCACACTCGCTGAATCGCTACTTAAACAAAATGTGGAGATTTGTGACTCCCATTTTAAATTTAATCATGTAAGTCCTATAGACATCATAAAAGCATTTCGATCTTTAGACAAGAAAAAAACTGCCGACCTTCATGGTTTATCAGTAAAAATTATTAGTGCCGTAATTGATTGTGTTTCACCACACTTAGCTTATATCTTTAATAAATGTACTGATGATGGCATATTTCCTGATCTGATGAAGCACAGTAAAGTCATACCTTTATTTAAAGCCGGTAGTACATCAGACCCCTCTAATTTTAGACCTATTTCAATACTACCGACTCTCAGCAAAATCTATGAAAAAATTATATTAAATCAGATATCGACTTATTTTTACAGTAACAATCTAATGTCATTTAAACAATTCGGTTTTACTAGGGGCCGCTCGACAACCGATGCAGGTGTCGAGCTCTTACAATATATTTTTGAGGCTTGGGAAGATGCGCAGGATGCAATAGGAGTATTTTGCGACTTGTCCAAGGCCTTTGATTGCGTTCATCACGACACTTTAATCAGGAAATTACGTCATTATGGTGTAACCGGCCGAGCTCTCGACCTTCTGAATTCTTATTTGAGTAACCGAGTTCAGAGGGTTGATATCAGTGGCAATACATCGTCAGGGTCGACAGTCTGTATGGGCGTCCCACAAGGCTCCATTCTCGGACCATTTTTGTTTTTGGTTTACATAAATGACTTGCCAAACCTTGTAAACGATAAACATGAAATAGTATTGTTTGCTGACGATACCTCTGTAATGTTTAAAGTAAATAGACTAAAATTAAATTATGACGACGTGAACAACGCTATTTCTCAAATAGTAGAATGGTTTACGGCAAATAATTTGTTACTGAATGAGAAAAAAACTAAATGTGTAAAATTTGTACTGCCTAATGTCAGGGAGGTGCCCACAAATATAATGATAAAAAATGTCACTCTAGACCTTGTTGAGTCCACTGTATTTTTGGGCATTACTTTGGACGCCAAATTACAATGGGGTCCTCATATCCATAAATTGGCGAAGAAGCTCAGCTCTGCAGCGTATGCAGTCAAAAAAATTAGACAAATATCGGACGTAAATACTGCTAGATTAGTATATTTTAGTTATTTCCATAGCCTGATGTCTTACGGTATCTTGCTGTGGGGAAATGCCGCGGATATCAATACAATCTTTGTTTTACAAAAACGAGCCGTTCGCGCAATTTATCAATTGAGACCTGCAGTGTCACTTAGAGACAGATTTAAAGAGTATAATATTCTAACCTTTTCGTCACAGTACATTTTTGAAAATCTAATATATGTCAAAAAAAATATAGCATCATTTAGGAAAAATAGTGATAAACATGATGTCAATACAAGAAATAAAGATAAACTTGCAGGTCACATAAGTCGCCTCCACAAAGTCAGTAATTCATTCAAAGGGTTATGTATACGCTTTTTCAATAAAGTTCCTGTTGATATACAAAATCTTCCTTTCAATAAATGTAAAGATACTATAAAACAGAAACTTATTAAGAAAGCATATTATAAAATATCAGATTATTTAGATGATAAACAATCATGGACATAACCAGCCCGTTCGCATAACCAGGCTATTTCACAATTAATAATGAAATATTATAATATAAAATAATAATTTTGTAATATAAAAACCTTTTTTTAAAAGAGCGACCTCTCGAGTTTCTTGCTTGTTCTTCTCAGGGGAAAATTGCCTTTTGAACAAGCAGTAGCTTTAAAAATGTAAAATCTGACTATTTTAAGTGTACCCTGTGTACCTACAAAATAAAGCATTTTTTGATTTTGATTTTGATTTTGATTTTGTGTCATGAGATGGATTTAAACAAATGTTTCATTCTTTCTTTAGACCAAGTAACATGTCTAGGTGAATTTGCCGTGCGAGTTGTGGGCAATAATGCGTCCACTACTTGGACTCCTACAACCGCCAGACGCAAACGTGTCAGACCGCGAAAACGGTGGAGAGACGAGCTTGACAGTTTTAATAAGGGATGGTTTGTGCTCGCCAAGAACAGAAACGACTGGAAACAGATGAGGGAGGCCTTTGCCCAGCAGTGGGACACTATGGGCTCTTAATATAATATATACAGGGCGTCCCAAAGTTATGGGACATGAAGGGGAAGTACCTTAAATATCGTAGATAGTGAATTTTGCTCAAAGAAGACTTTATGTTATTTTTAAAAGTTAGTAATTCTGCATTCATAGATTTTCTAAAAATTATTTGCTTCGGCTGGGAATCGAACCGACTCAAATGTGAAAAAAAAAACACCCTACTTTTATGATGCCAATCGAAAGAATAGCTAAAAAATAATAACTCTGCCTAAGTAACATAGTATTTTAAAAGAAAGGAACAACGTGAAATTAATCATTTTAATCAAATAAAAAACATACATGAAACTGCCGTAGTCAATTAAGTAGGTATTTTTTTGTAAATTAATTAATTAAATGCTCAAAATGTGATCCCTCTTGTTATCATTTCATCTACACGTGCACTTATAATAAGGAAAACTATGTTAGTACCTATTTTATGAAGTGGGTACTTATTTACGAATAATCAATGCTATCTTTGGAATGATAATATCGCTACTTTTCGAACGTCGTCGGCAATAAATAACTTTCTTGAAATTTGACTCAATCATTTTATGTTGTTCCTTTCTTTTAAAATACTATGTTACTTAGGCAGAGTTATTATTTTTTAGCTATTCTTTCGATTGGCATCATAAAAGTAGGGTGTTTTTTTTTTCACATTTAAGTCGGTTCGATTCCCAGCCGAAGCAAGTAATTTTTAGAAAATCTATGAATGCAGAATTACTAACTTTTAAAAATAACATAAAGTCTTCTTTGAGCAAAATTCACTATCTACAATATTTAAGGTACTTCCCCTTCATGTCCCATAACTTTGGGACGCCCTGTATATAGGTGAATTTGAATTCATGTAATTCCCATTAACTCGTGACGCTATGCTTGATTATGAACAACTTTCCCCAAGGTACCATATTTTTTTATTTTTTTTATATATGAGAGGGCGGCAAACGTACATGACCGCCGCCCATGGACACCCGCAACACCAAAAGGGTCACAGATGCGTTGCCGGCCTTTGAGGAAGGTGTAGGCTCGTTGTATGTATATTATTTTACTTAATTCATTAAATAAAACACTTAACATCAAGTCGAGTGCTAACCCGCATGGTACATAAAAAAAAGACTCACGCCAGGAGTTCACGACCTCATCACAAAGCAACACAGTGTGGACACATGCTAAGCACATAGTAGGCATACAAACAAGTAAACTGTGACTCATGTGCATGTATTTTTTCTTAATTATTATTCATTGCGCATGCGCATCTCTGGGAAGTATTATGAGTAATTTTTATTTTTATAATTAAAGTAAGTATATACAGGTTGGTTGTTGACTTCACGACGTCAGGAGCGACTTAACTCTGAATTATTATTTGTTTGTAAAATTATTGTTTTAGTCGAAATTGAAAGTATGCACCGTCTGCATCTGGAGCACAAATTATATATATTTTTTATGATTGACTAGATTCTTATGACCACAATCTCATCTGATGGAAAGTGACGATGTGGTCGAAGATGAAGCACGCGATCCCAGTAAATGCCTATTCACTCTGCTCTTGAAGATCCCAAGGTTGTAGGATTCAGGAAAGACTGACGCCGGAAGGGAGTTCCATGCCTTGGCTGTTCGGATGATGAATGAAGAATCGAACTTCTAGTGCGAATGTTCGGTATATTAATTATATACGGGTGGAATCCCTCCCCACGCCTAGTGGTCCGAAGATGGAAGGGCGACGGTGGAAAAAGATTATTTAATTCCAACGCACACTCCCCGAAATGCATCTTGTAAAAAACTGAGAGACAGGCGACTTTGCGACGGTGTTCAAGGCTCTGCAATTTAGCAGTCATTGAATTATCACCTATGAGTCTCATGTCACGTCGTTCCACAGAATCGAGTGCAGCTAATTGGTACTTACTATATATTGTACATGTCAAGTATTCTCAATGTAAAGTAAGCTATTAAATCCCAAGGGAGCTAAAATTATATCAACGTTCCCTTGGGTAATAATGACATTTAAATTTGGAACGCCAAAATTTCAACAAAAACTTGTATCAAAATAGTTTCTAAAAAAAACAAGGCTGTTCAAGGCATAAATGAAATGAAATATTTATTCACAAGTAGTTAGATAGTAAACATATCACAAGCTTTGCTTAGTTTGAGACTGAATTGGTGTGAGTGTCCGAAATATAAAGGAAATATATTAAAAATATAGTTACCGAAAGCGTAGAAGATTTCATCAAAATCGGTTCAGCAAAAAAAATTGCCTATACGTTAATCCAAGTCCTAATCTATCTACCAACCAAATTTCAACCAAATCCGCCCAGCGGTATAGGCGTGAAGAGGTAACAAACATACATACAGACATACACACGCACAAAACCTTTTCCATTTATAATATTATTTATTTATTTATTTATTTATTTATTTATTCGATCATGTTCTTAAAACTAGTACATGCACCCTGTCTTATAGGGTGTAGCAAATTTAATTAACCTAAAATTTATTAAAAGCGTTTATCTTATTTCTATATTAGGTATTTTACCCTTTTTATCTATTCTTATACGATAACTATTTATAAATTATAATTATTATTATTGTACTGTACTTATAGTTATGAGATCAACGCTTATAATAATGATGAGATCAAAGTAGTTTATTTTATTTTATCTGACATGTATTCTTCGACAGTATAATAGCATTTCTGTAAGAGAGATTTTAATTTTTTACAAAAACTTGTATATTTCGTGTTATTATTATTTATTATTAGTTCGTGTTATTTACAAAAACTTGTATATTTCGTGTTATTATTATTTATTATTAGTTCGTGTTATTAGTTTGGATTATTAAATGAATGAGGTATTTTGGATGAGAACGCGTTGCGTGGTTTGATTCCTTTCATTCTATGATACTTCATTGACCACTTTTAAACCCTTTCCAGATTTTCCATCTCGTCAACATTCTGTATAATATATAATACACTATAATTACATCATTATAATGCATACATTGTCGGACCTGAAACATTTTCTCCAAGTTTCCTTTTAATATAAAGAAAAAACTTTGTAGTTACTTAGTGTTTTTGCATATCCGTGATGCTAGAAAACACATAGTGGAATCCATCTATTTTTATGTCTTAAATAGTGCCAAATTAGTGCCCAAAGGATAAAAGATCTGTCACTGTAGTTAAACGAGTTATTCAGTATTTTTGGTGAGCATTTTGTATCAATCAATCAATCAAATAATTTATTTGTGATACACAGGTACAATACAATAAAGTGATGTTACATAGAAAACTGACAGAGCGCAGTGATTCGCACATTGGCAAACAAAACAATTGATTAATAATAATAAATAAATAAATAAATATCCTTAGACATACACACAGCGCCATCTAGTTCCACAGTAAGCAACTATATGCTTGTGTTGTGGATACCAGATGGTTGATATAATACATAAATACATTTTTTTTTGTAAATAAATACTTATTATAAATGAAAACATCCATAACTCGGGTACACATGTCCGTATTCATCACACAAACATATGCCCCTGGCGGGATTCGAACCCGCAACCTTTTGGTATAGTGGTCAGAGTTGCTAACCATTACACCAAACAGGGCGTTTGTTTGTATTGTTTTGTTATGTTATATTGTTATAATTTTGGTATGATAGATAGATAGTTATAGCATTAACTTGCATATTACAGAAACACATACAAAAACTATTCGAAGCAACAATCATTCTGCTTGGTGTTATTCTTACGAAATGTAGCCTTATTTCACAGTAATAAAAATAAAAATTAAGCACTGTACGTTTGCTGTACGTTGTATGTATGCAAGTATGTTGCTGGAATGCTCATTTCTCATTTTACTTGAGCTTGAGATAGCGTCAACTGCTTAAGACGCATCTCGGTTGATACAGCCTCAAGACTTGTATTAAGATTGGTTTATTAATACGGGCCTTAGACAACAGTAGCACTATTGTTTCCTCTGGGCATTATTTGGCACTATTCAAGCACAAATTTTCGACCATTATGAAAGTGGCTGAATTCCACGGTGTGTATTCCAGCATCACGTATGTGTTTTTGCTAGTGTAGGTAATAGTAATTTATGAGATGTTTTTGTAAGTGCATTAGCAATTTACTTAGGTGGGTAATTTGATTAATCTTATGATTCACAGTTCATTGGAATTCTCGTGGCAAAAATATGACGTTCGACGACGACGTATGTCGATATTTATCGATCAAAGTTATGTAGGCACAATCAGCAACACAATTAAGGTAGCATGTTTATTTTTATTATATTGCTTGCCTGGATCTAACTTATACTATATATATATATATTATAAATACGAAGGTCTGGATGTTTGTTTGTATCACAACCACGGCGAAACGGATGAACGGATTTGGATGAAATTTGGTATATAGGTAGAATATACCGTGGATGGAGACATAAGATATATATATATATATATTATGCACAACGGATTAGCACTTGACTTCAATCACACCTGATGTTAAGTGAAGATGAGGCCGAAGGTGGTAGCGTACTGACCCGGAAACCCCATCTTATTTGGGGTACTGGCTATCTTATCTCTTGGGCGGGCACACATGGATATCAGAAACCAATCATCATTATATAATCAAACTCAATTATAATAACAAACTAAAATTGTAGTGGTAGAGCCACGCTGTAAGCTATTAGCTTGCAGCATGAATGGGCCGGCTCGACCGGGGAAGTACCACCCTCTCGCAGAAGACCGACGTCTGAGTAGTGGCATTTTGCCACTGCGCTTCGTCCGGTGAGCGAGGGCGCCGGAGGCCCACCTTCCAGTCTCTCTCCAGAATGGTAGCGGTATTTAAAGAGTTAGTACCCCAGGAGGGTACCAGCACTATTAGTGCTGGAGAATCCCTCATCGCTCAGGCTGCCCTACTTATTCTGGGGTGGACACCTTCCTCAAAGGCCGGCAACGCATCTGTGACCCTTTTGGTGTTGCGGGTGTCCATGGGCGGCGGTGATTGCTTTCCATCAGGTGACCCGCATGCTCGTTTGCCGCCCTCTCATATAAAAAAAAAAAATCCTGCTTATCTTCAAGTGGATTACCGTATTCATTCAGGATATAAAAATGGGGAGCCAAACAGCTAATCTCCTACAGTAGATTTATGGTAGATGCGTCGTAAGCCGTGAAGATGTAAGGCCGCTTATACACTGTCCGATAATTAGCGCGTCGGACCGATATCAACGATTGTGAAAAAATAGTGCCCAATGGTGAGAATTAGTGCCATTGTTGTTAGAGAGTTATTCAATATTTTTTTAAAAATTGAATAAAAGTGATGTTACCCAGTATAAAGACAAGATTATGTAGTAAAAATAACTATGTCATGGCTATTAAAATTTATAATAGGCCAGATACCCATATAAAAATTTTACCTTTGAAACATTTTAAAATTAAATTAAAACAATGGTTAATTCAGAATTGCTTTTACTCGTTGGACGAATATTATAAAGGTACTTCTATGCAGTCATATGACATATAACATAATAAGAGATATTAGTCTCAGTTAAATGACATATTATAATGTGAACTAATAATATAATTTTATGTAAAAATAATAATAAATAAATACAAATAAATATACTCTGGACATACACACAGCGCCATCTAGTTCCACAGTAAGCAACGATAGGCTTGTGTTGTGGATACCAAGATGGTTGATATACTACATAATTTTTTATTTTTTTTTTGCAAATAAATACTTTTTGTAAATGAAAACATCCATAACTCGGATACACATGTCTGTATTCATCACACAAACAATATGCCCCTAGCGGGATTCGAACCCTCAACCTTTTGGTATAGTGGTCAGAGTTGCTAACCACTACACCAAACAACTCATAAATAATAATAATAATAGGTATAATATAAAGTAATAATTGTGCATGGCAGACGCTGGCGAACTGTGTGATACTTAACATTATATTTTTTTTTATGCATAACGGGTTGGTACTTGACTTGGTATATGTATATGTCGGAGATAGCGATAAATTAGCGATAGAATTCATTATTCGAACGGTCAACTGACTATCATAGTACGCGGTTAATGTGAAGTAAACCTGGTGGCGCTGGTTTCGCCGGAAAAGGAGCGGTGACAACGTTAACGGTAATATAAGGTCTGCACATCGAAAATGACAGACACTTTGCTACCAGCCGTCGAAGGAGTCGGAGCTCCACTGAACACATCACGACTGTGAGTGATTTGATTATTATCACCGACGCTTGGAAGAATCCGGTGAGTCGTTAGCTAATAAGAAGTTGATCATGGAGTTTGAGCAAGGAGGAACTATAGACAAGGTACGGCTGAGTTTCACAGAGTGCACGCGGGGGCCAAGTTGTATGGCACGAGGGGCGTGCACATGTTTTCTATCGAACAGAAAGCATCTCAGGTTTCATGATCATAATCGAATGTGAATATCTTGGCGATTTCCTGTAGTAGCTTGCAATAATATCGCCATTGCCCGAGCACCCTTTACCACGCGACTGGCACGCGTCCCGGTCGCTAGTAACGCCCACCCCCGAAACCCCACCATCTCCGACATATATTTAAGACCGTTATTGTTACCACATTTCGAGCGAAATAAATTTCTATTTCTATTTCTAATTTTTTAAGCGAGCATTCAGACGTCACGTATTCTTAGAATCCTCATTCCCAATACGCAGACTAATTATAATTTATATCCCAAAAAACTATGCGCAAACCGAAACATACAAGTCTAATAAATAGTACTTCAAAAACAACTAAGTTATTTAGTTGTCTTTCTGAAAATGGGCTGCGTAGAAGACAGATTTTTTGTCTTTTTACAATATTTATTTTTATTTAATTTTTTATTTTTATTTATTCGGAAAACCAATAGCTGCAATAACACTAATATAAACTATTATAGGAAACAGAGAGCCAATTACAGGTCCTCACAAATAGAAATACATTATATAATTCAATAACATACATTATCACACTTGTACATTTTTTGCCCTCGCGGTACATATATCAGGTTTAATCATCGCTATAAAAAAAAAGAAAAAGAAATGATTTATAAATTAAATTAAGCTGTTGTAAGAATTGTTGATTTAATTGACGCCTTGCTGACATAAAACTGGTGTTAAAAAGATCTAGATCGAACTTCTTAGTCAATTTATTAAAATTGTTGCTCGCGCACGCCACAGAAAGGTGTTTTTTCTGTAGTTGATAGAAGTTGGAGGGAAAGAAATGAGATCGTTGTGCCTGAGTGATATAGCAGGAGGTCGGAGACAGATGGCAGATATAAGATTACCATGTGTACAGGAAAAGGAAGGAATCCACCGATGAAGAAATTAAACTGCCCAGGGGCTGCGGTCGGACAATTATTAGTGGCGTCAGACATGGCGCTAACGAAGTTTTCTCAAGAAATTGAATACAGGCAGACGCCATTAATAACTGTCGTATCACGATACCCGGACAATACCAACAGCTCGGTGGAAAATCTTCCCGTTGCCTCTACACAAGTCAATCTCAAATTTTGTGTGTTGTTTCAAGCTGTGTGTGAAGGTGAACATGGCCATACACAAAAATTAACCGCCTCCGTGGCTCAATGTAAACAACATTGGATTTACGTTTCGGAGGTGGCGGGTTCGATCCCCAGCGGGGTACATGTTTAAGTACTCGGTTTGGTTGGTGGTAGGGCATTTTAAACGTCCGCCTGGCTAGCTACCACCATCGTATCTAAATCTGCCGCCAAACAGCAATGTTAATAGCATTATTGTGTTCCGGTTGTCAGAGATAAGATAGTCAGTCCCCCAAATAATATGGGATTTCCGGGTCAGTACGCTACCACCCTCGGTCTCATCTTCACTTAACATCAGGTGTGATTGAAGTCAAGTGCTAACCCGTTGTGGATAAAAAAAAAATAATTAAAGGAATCCTACATTTTAAAACTTAATTTCGAATAATGAATAGCGTACAGCCGCTCAAAAATCGTCACCAAACGTCAGAACAAAATACATACGATGAAATCGGAGCGTGTGCATGCGCGCTAATCGCCACGCATGCGCGAGTGTGTAATTATATTGTGAAACAGCGCGTGAATGAGAAACACTCTCCTGCAGCGGAATCGATTTCAGATCTTTGAAATGTCGACATAGTTGACATCTCATGTAGTTAGGTACTAGGTGCATAAGAAAAAGTGGGACAAATGGATATAGCGCACGTAACTTGAACATTATTTAATGTTTTTGCACATTTTATTCGGATTTGTACTGCATGCGACTTCATCCGCAAGAAAATAGTCGGTGCTGCCGATAAGTAAATATTAGGTCCTTACCTATGAAATTGGCGTTTTGTATGAAGAATTTCATTAAGACTGTTTTCTCCATACAAACATTTTTCATTTTTTTTTTTGGGAACGGCAATAGCAAATTTAGCTAAACTCTGTGTGTATTATCGGATAACATTATGTTAAGTATAGACATCGTTAATTTTTAAAAGTAACCGCTTTATAAAAGTTTCAGCGAATCTAAGAAATGATTATGGGAAGCACATGAAAAGAGCTCTGTTAAATTTTTTTTTATTATGTGATTTAGCCCAGAAATTTAAAAATACTTCATGTGAAACCTTAAAATAATATTCCATTTTCCAAATAAAAAACAAATTTGGATATAGCTTTGAAACTCGCAGGAATTGGACATAATGATTAACGAAGAAAAAAAACTCCAATTTCATAGGTAATAATAATAACTCATAAATAAAGCCTTAACAGGGAAAAACAGGAATATCAAGCTGTAGCTGGAATATCGATATCGCGTCTCAGTCTCAATACATTTTTTTTTGATACTGTTTTAATATGCAACAGATCTCAAGCGTCAACTTACAGTCATCTCAATCTCAACATCGATTTATTAATACGACCCTTTGGCCCGTATTAACAAACCATTCTCAAGATTGAGAACAGTTTTGTGATCGGTCTGAAATAAAGCACTTGAGTCCTGAAAAGCACGTGCACACTCAAGCAGTAATCACTTGAGAGGTGCGCGTTTTAATAAACGAAACTTGAGAAGTGATCCCGGCTGAGTAGACCTCAACACACAATTTTTACAATACAATACTATGCAATACAATTCAATGCAATGCAATGCAATACAATACAATGCAATGGATGGATGGATAGATAAGTAAATAAGTCGTTTATTTGTTATTCCAATCACACACCTACATAAATTTTTAAGAGTATTTCTTAAAAAGAACTTTAAAAGGTAGGTACTAGGTACAGAACAACTAAAGCATATATGTGCTGCAGTCCCACCTCCATACTCCTCCCACTGTAACTCCTGTAAGCCAGGATCAACAGTGGTACTCTGCACGGCGCCTACTGAAGGTGGACGGTGCCCTATGTTATTACGACAGCTGGTCCTGCATCTTCCATTTAAGTTCTACACATATTATAATACAATTCAAGTCACGTCGAAGGTTGTATGGAGCGCGACCTTAGCGTGAGCCACGACGCTGGTTGCGCAACTAGCTGATGGCACAGCGAGCAATCTTATTAATCTCACCATTAACGTTCTAGTTAAGGCTGTAACAGGGACGTATAGTCTTCGTTCTGAAGTCATGGTCAAGTGTTGGTCGATGGTAATTGAATTTGAGCGCAACTAGAGAAGAGCTGCCGTCACTTAAATTGCCGACATTTAAATTTAGATGTCCGACATTTCTCCTGACAACTTCGGAAAATTTTTTATTAAACAAAAAAAATATATTGGGTCTTTACCTATGAAATTGGAGATTTTTTCTTCGTTAATCATATGTACCAATTCCTGCGATTTTCAAAGCTATATCCAAATTTGTTTTTTATTTGGAAAATGGAATATTATTTCAAGGTTTCACATGAAATATTTTTTAATTTCTGGGCTAAATCACATAATAAAAAAAATTTGAACAGAGCTCTTTTCATGTGCTTCCCATAATCATTTATTAGATTCGCTGAAACTTTTATAAAGCGGTTACTTTTAAAAATTAACGCTGCCTATACTGAACTTAATGTTATCCGATAATACACACAAAGTTTAGCTAAATTTGGATTTGCCGTTCCCAATAAAAAAAATCAAAAATAGCAAACAAACTTGGCTGATCCATCCCAGAGGTCCATGCACGAGCGGATCTGAGCTTGGTAAAGCTTCAGCAGCTGCTTTGGTGTGAAATACCGCCTGACCTTAGAGAGAATTCCAAGCTTCTTAACTGCTTCGATTCGATGGAGCGCCCAAAATTCAGACTCGAGGTTAACTCCAAACCCAAGAGGCTGAGATGGTCAGAGATTGGAATGGGTACATCCCGGAAAGTCGGAGTGAGGTGGAAAGGACTCCGTTTGCTAGTGAATAGACACGCCTGTGTTTTGGAAGAATTGAATTCGACAAGATTGGCGTCGCTCCAGTCGGACACTGCCTTTAATGTCGAATTCGTACGCTCCACCATTGACTCCCTGTTAGAACGAATCTCATCTCCACTAGATTGTGCACTGGACATGTATCTCTCTGACGTTGTGGTATCGTCTGCATACCCATGGGTACCGGGTTGGAGCAGATCGTTATATTCTACTTATATACCAAATTTCATCCAAATCCGTTCATCCGTGTCGCCGTGATTGAGCAACAAACAAACTAACAACTGTCGCATTTATAATATTAGTTAGATTAGATTAATTAAATAAGTCTATTATCCAATATATGTCAAAAAATATAGCATCATTTAGGAAAAGTAGTGATAAACATCAAAACATGATGTCAATACAAGAAATAAAGATAAAAGTGCAGTTCATGTAAGCAGACTCCGCCAAATCAAATTCATTCGAGGGTTACGCATACGTTTTTATTCAGCAAGGCTCCCTTGATATACAAAATCTTCTTTTCACTAAATTGTAGATAACAGAAACTTATTCAGAAAGCATATTATAGAATATCAGACTATGTAGATGATAATACCATAAGCTCGGTCGCATGCCAGGTTATTTCACAATTAATAATGAAATATTATACTATGCCTTTTTGTAATATAAAAACCAGTTTTACAAGAACAACCCTACGAGTTTCTAGCTTGTTCTTCTCAGAGGAAAATTGCCTTAAACAGGCAGTAGCTTAAAAAAATTAAAATCTGACTATATTAAGTGTACCCTGTGTACTTACAAAACAAAGATTATTTGACTTTGACCTATGCAGCGCGCACGGTATGCAAACACCATTATTAGGAACTTGACATATCTATATTTAATAAAAATCATTGGTTATGATGACGCAAAAATTAACCCGCCCGGTGCTGGCGGTTACGACATGACTATACGTAACGTCACGTAACGCACAACGCAACACAACCCGCTAACTAGACACAGTGACGGGGCACGCCTCGCAGCCATATTAAATGACAATATTTAAGACAAAATAATAAGTCCTACATTAAAAATAGTATTAAAAACAATATTTTGACACTCCATCACGATTATCACATAAGGTTTAATTTTTAAAATCAAATCGAATCAAAAATGCTTTATTTTGTAGGTACACAGGGTACAGTAGTCAGATTTTACATTTTTAAAGCTACTGCTAGTTCAAAAGGCAATTTTCCCCTTGTCCAAAGAACAAGGAAGAAACTCGAAAGGTTGCTCTTTAAAAAAAAAAGATTTTTATATTACAAAATTATTAATTATTATTTTATATTATAATATTTCATTATTAATTGTGAATAGCCTGGTTATGCGAACGGCCTGTTTATGTCCATGAATGTTTATCATCTAAATAATCTGATATTTTATAATATGCTTTTTTAATAAGCCTCTGTTTTACAGTATCTTTAAATTTATTGAAAGGAAGATTAACAAGGTGAAACTGTAATAATTCACATTAATTGGTGACGCCACTCTATAACGAACAACTTTAATAGTGTTACAACAAAAGATATTGAAACCCACGGTGAAATGCTTCTGGTGAAATTTAAAAATACCAAAAACTAAATCCCACGATCTTTCATGTAGGTATAGTGAAACACAAACTGTTCAAATACCAACAAAAACTGTTAATTACCGTTTTGAAAATTGTACTTTTACTAATTGTTTTAATAATTAAAATTGTGTTAATACCTACATGAGTTTTGTTTTCTTCCTCTCAAGTGTGTTGAAAAACGTCGTATGAAACGCGTGTGCCTGATCATTACCTACTTGGCTATCTTATTGCGCGCTCGCTTGCAGCTCGCGCGCACAATATCGCCTCGTATGTAATGATCACCATAGCACACTTGTATCATAATGTACTATTATAATAGGGTTCCAGTGGACATTCAAAATTTATCTTTAAATAAATTGAAAACCATCATAAAACAAACATTATTTACCAAAGGCTATTATAAAATATCTGACTATCTGGATGATAAGCAAGCAATGTGGCCCGCTAATGCGTAAACGCAATATCCACCTGGGCAGCCACTTACTACACCCGGATGAGATAAAAACCATCGGTGCCAGGAAAATTATCCAATTCCTCAAAGAGGCAAACCTGAGCAACGAACTGTAGGTTAGTGGCGATCACAATAGATCGGCAACGGTCGCAGTGATACAGGTCTCCGTTGACCTGCAACAGCCACATACACATACAATACAATACAAGCATGGGCATAGACAGCTCGGCGATATTCAGTCTAATTATACAATATAATATAAATTGTAACCCAAAACTCATCTAAAAGAGCAACCATTGAGTTTCTTGCTCGTTCTTCTCCGGCGCGAGTCAGCTTTGTGAATGAGCAGTAACATCAATAATTTTAATAAGATAAAAAATGTGACGTTTTTAAGTGATAATTTTTATCCTACGAAATAAATCTTTATTGATTTGATTTGAGACATTTCCATCACATAGTGAAACCACCTCACGTATAAAAGTCCAACAATTTTAAGTTGAAATCGGCTATGGTTTCCAGTGGAAAATTGTTCGTAACCAAGGAGTGGACGAATTAAATTTCATCCCGCAAAGGTAGTAATTTCTTTTCGCGTTTCCTACGAAGATAATTCCGCTTCGGATAACGGAAGCTAGTTCCGAATAACGAGAATGGCTCCGAATGACGTAACTAATTAATTCGTTTGAAATATTTTAATATAATTATAACACGTAACGTATAACTCTAGGAAAGTAATAAAAGAGGAAAGTTAAATATCTCGGCCAGCATCAATACGTGTAAAATCACTAAGTGCGTGGCGCGCCACGCGCAGTGTAGGGTTGTGTACTTGCCCTCACAATATGCCGACTTAGGCTCGTATTTCAAAATGTTGCTCAAGCGTAGATCTGCGCTTGATCATAGTTAGAAAGTGATGCATATGTGCATACTCTAGCGGTACTCACTTGAGAGGTGCGCGTATTAAATAAACGAAACTCAAGACTATCATTCATTCGCCGGTGAGGCGAGTAATTGAGAAGTGATCTCAGCTGAGTAGACCTCAAGATTGGTTTATAAATTAGCACGGAGCTTGAGATAGCGTCAACTTCTTAAGACGCATCTCGGGTGATACAGCCTCAAAACTTGTATTGAAATTGTGATATTAATACGGGCCTAAATGTTTTCAACACCCAAACACTGTTGTTTGGGATTTCTCTGACCACCCTATTTGGGATAAAGGTCGCAACATGATGTATGTATGTATATTATTGTATTTCAGATCCATATAAGATGATAATAATTAACGTAGCCGGGGGGTTAATTCAAAGTTACTAAAGTACCTTACCTTAGATATGACCATAGACCATATGCAGAGCACTGAATCTTTAAGACATGTATTTAGAGAAAAGAGGTTGCTTACTTTGACGTGTATTTATATATTAGAAATATGTATATTTGTTAACAATCAAAAAGAATATCTATTGAAAAGATTGAGAGTCGCAATAATTTACGCTCTAGGTACAGATATAACTTATGCATGCCTCCTGGACCTTATAGCGACATTTATTTTAAAAGTTCTTATGTTACTGGGATCAGAGTATACAGCCATTTACCAGAATATATTAAGGAATTAGTAGGCATTCAGTTTAAAAAAAAGTTGAAGGAATGGTTGCTATGTAAAGTTTTTTATCATATAGAAGAATAGTTTAGGAATATCTACGGATCCTTGTTCTATGTTAATGTTCTGTGTTGATGTGGTGACATTGTTTTAATAATATTTGACATACCGAATTTTAATACTACGCGTCTCTTTTAATTATAATTATTATTGTACGTCCGAAATGGACAAGCTGTTGTGTCAAAAATAAGAATAACATCTCCTGTACACAGTTTGACAATAAAATTCCATTCTATTCCATTCTATTCCATCCTATTCCATTCTATTCCATTATATTCCATTATATTCCATTATATTCCATTATATTCCATTATATTCCATTATATTCCATCCTATTCCATTCTATTCCATACTATTCCATTCTATTCCATTCTATTCCATTCTATTCCATTCTATTCCATTCTATTCCATTCTATTCCATTCTATTCCATTCTATTCCATTCTATTCCATTCTATTCCATTATATTCCATTCTATTCCATTATGTTCCATTCTATTCCATCCTATTCCATTCTATTCCATTCTATTCCATTCTATTCCATTCTATTCCATTCTATTCCATTATATTCCATTCTATTCCATCCTATTCCATTCTATTCCATTATATTCCATTATATTCCATTCTATTCCATTCTATTCCATTCGATTCCATTCTATTCTATTAGAGCCACATTGGCTACTTATACAAGATTATATTTTATACACCAAAAAGCCGATACACCCTAATTAGATCATATATTTGTTAATCAGACTACAGATTTGGATTTGGGCGCAGTCTGACGTCATATGAGGATCGATTGAAAATTTTTAAAACTACACCTCTCTACATTAGACACAAACAGCAAGATTTAATTTATCTTCACAAAATTCTACATTCGTATTTGGATTCTTCTTCACTACTCTCTTTGCTTAACCTCAACATTAACCATAGATTTCGTAACGCCAAAACATTTTTATTAAATGCCTATAAAAACAACACATCATATTATAATCCCATGGTTAGGATGTGTAAGATTTTATAATGAGGTGTCCTCAACTGGTGATTCCCCTAAAGATATATTCGACATTAGAACCATACCATTTAAAAGGCTAGTAAAAGATGTCCTCAACTGAGTTCTATCTCAATTTTACTTTGATGCTTAGCTACAAGATCCGTCAAACCTAAAGGTGTTTTATACTGTCGGTATTCTTAAAAAAAAAAAAAATACATTAATTAAGCTTGTTCTTCTTCTTCTTCTTATTTTTGAGGATGGCAACCAGTCAACCTCATTGTCGAGGGACATTACTGCCAGTTTCGAGTGAAAATTTTTATTTATCTTATTTCTTCAGTTTATAGGTCAGTCTCAATCAAAACAAGTAATTCGTCGTATACAGAGTCTAGTCACAGTCACGGTCAAGTCATTCTTCAGTAAAGTGGCAGAATGCTTTACAAAAGATTTTAGCGGCTTCTTGTGGGAACCCGAAAGCTCCGTTACGCTCTTTAATTTACACTTCCCTTCACCTGTACACCAACACTAACGTTTGCTGCACAACATTCTGCCATTATTAAGCTTCAAAAGTTAGAATGCACAAATTTTAAGACTTATAAAGAAAAATGCTACTTCACTCGCCGAGTTCCCGCCAAAAAGCCAAGCTTGTTCTTGTTTAACCATGTTGTGTATACATGCTTGGGATTCCAATCTAGTTCGAATCTAAGTTAATAAGTTCTTCTCATGTACGATTGTAATCTGTTTTGTGTACCAAGAAATAAAATAAAAATCAATGTGGCTAGAAAAAATAAAATTAAAATAAAGGATTGTAGCGAATTCAGTCACTATTATGTTTTTTCCGCTTTTAGGGTGTTTATCATTCCTTAAAACAATTAAGAAAATAAAATATAATACCATATTTTTATAGCCGGAATCGATTCTATACGTGCTTCTGTCCAAACTCGGGTTTCAGGTTTTTTTTTATGCACAAACGGGTTAGCATTTGACTTCAATCACACCTGATGTTAAGTGAAGATGAGGTCGAAGGTGGAAGCGTACTGACCCGGAATCCACAACACATTTGGGGGACTGACTATCTTATCTCTGACAACCGGGCCAAAACAATGCTGTTAACATTGCTGTTTGGCGGCAGATTTAGATAAGATGGTGGTAGCTAGCCAGGCGGACATTTAATATGCCCTACCACCAACCAAACCCAGTACTAAATAAGTTATAAATAACGTGATCATTTATTTTTTCGCTTTTTCGTTTACAGATTTTAAGGGAAAACGGTGTGAAATGATATTATTACGTCTGTCAGAATGGCGGGTGTAGGTATTCGTCCGATTCGTGCTTACCCAAGTAGGTACATGTAACAGTTCGTCCATAAAAACGGAGTTTAAATACTTTTCGGACGCCTTTACTTCAAAGTGTTTGGTCTAATTTTTAGAAAAGAATTCATCCTTTCTTTTCCTTTAGTGCTGTTCCTTTTTTAATTGAAAAAAAAAGAAAATGCATAATGCAGGTATAGGTATGCAGGCTGTTTGAATACTTCCATCGACTACAGCGTCCCAGTCTTTTTACGAAAACGGGACATATCGGCGTCCCGACTATTGTATTGAGAATAACGGGACCAATTACGTAAAAACGGGACGCATGGTCACGTTAGGCATACAATAAATAACCTTGTATGAAAAAGCGAGATTTTGGGGTTGTTTATAGTCGTGATGCGTCCTGAAAGGACTGAAAGGGGGTTATCTGGCAACACTAGAGTGAAGATGTGAACACGTTCTAGATAGTAGTCTGTAGGACAATCAACTATGCGATACACGGAAAGATTGGTTTCTATGTCAGATGCGTACACTTGTGACCCACATTATGTTTAAGAACTATTGATCTAGGACATAGTTAAGGAAACATGAACATTTTTTGTTTGTTTTTTTTTAATTCCAGGCTACTGATCCCACAAGGCGTTACTGGCTAAATTACAATACAATTTTTTTGATGTTGTTTAATACACAAGACTATCTTGTTTCAACTTAAATTCCCCTCAACCTTGAGATCGTTTTATTTACGGGCCTTAGTATACATAAAATAGGTACCTAACCTAGTTTGGAGCGGTAACGATTATCATGTATGTCGATACCTGTAATAAGAAGTGACGTAAGGGACAAACCCCAGTTTTTCAGGGCAAGTAAATGAAGTTTCTAATTTTAAAAAAAACCTGGTAACTTTTCATTGACTTACGTTTTTTACTTGATTTTAGCAATGAACTATAAGCTTTTCAAGTGCTATACGTTAGTGTACATTAAATTGCTCAAACTCCGATATTCAAAAATATGCATGTCCCATACGTCAATTATTTTCAAAATTTCGTTTATGTACGGCAAAAAAATCTTTTTTTTCTCTCTAGCCTCTGTGTAAAATTGACGTAACAGACTTATTAACATAAATTATATTTGAATATATTGCGGTATAAGATTATTTTTATAATTACTGTAACAATATACACTTATTGTAAATAATCATTGCCTATACGTTAATTTAAAGACCAATAACACTATCTAAAGTAAGTATTGTATTGATGTGTTTAATATTTAAGAAGTGTGTTTGTGCATTGGTTTATTAATTTTATAATTTTTTCTAATCAAAATTATTGCATCGATTATAGGGATATTTTGTAACTTGGAATGACTAGGATAGTTTTAGATAGAACGTCGACGATTTAGGATTCCTATGTCGGTAAGATACTGACACTATCTAGGTGATAAAATATATAATAATAAAAATTCCAGCTGTTAGATTTTTTTTATTCAGAAGAGATCAATCAATTACTAATCAGTCTTATCTTGTAGATTCTCACTCACAGTAAGTTTGCAATAGGGTATTTGACTGACAGCTGACCAAAAAGGTGAATAATGTAGGTAATGATAGTTATTTTTACTCAATCAAATACCCTAAAGTACATTAAGTAGGTAATTAATCTTCTTATTCTAATTCTAACTATTCATAATCTTAATCAATCAATCATTCTGACTATAGATTCTAATTGGTTTCATTTTCACAAGTCGAATCATCTTCGTCGGTTTCGTTTAATGCATCTCTTATCCCACTTGATGTTTCAAGGGATAAATATTCCTGATGAAAGCGATCAGGAATAATCTTTGACGTACAGAGCTTTTTTAAATCATTATATTTAGCCATTGAAATAGGTAAACGTTTTTTGTAAAGGGGCTGCATTCCTTGGTCTAAACTTGAATAACCTACTTCATCTTCAACAATATCCTTTTTTCTGTTCTTCTTTTCCTTTACCACTCCTTTACCTTTTATGGATCTCTTTTTATTTCTTGAACTTGTACTTTTTTCCTTCTCATCTTTTTCAGAAAGCGTGATTTGTATTTTCTCCGACTCCTCTTTCATGCTATACTTTACTTCCATTTTCTCTGAGTATTTTTTCTTAAATGTAACTATTCGAATATTCCTGAGCTTAAGATCTTTGTTTTTTAAAGTAGTTTTCGTGAATGTTTCGTCTGATATTTTCTCCCAGTCTATGAAATCGTGGTGTTCCATTACTTTTACTATGTAAGGACGCGGTCTCTTTCTAGCCGATTCCATAAAGCTTGGCCATTGTGAAGGACTGTAAACAATTATTTTTTTCACCTCCCTCTCGATTACAGCATGCATGCTGTCCACTGGCATATAGGTGTGGCCTGGGAGAAGATAGTTAATCTGTATTAATTCTAAACTTGTTGCTATACCCAAAAAGTATTTCAGTACTGATAGCATGACCCTGTTTTTATTTTGGCCACAACATGAATCACAGTATAAAATTAGGTTCTTGACTCCTCTTTTATCTACATCCTGTAAATATTTGAAGATGCAAGTGCCAATTTCACAGCTTCCTCTTTTCCCGTCACTTTCCCCCCAAGTGTAACAAAATCCATTTTCTGTCGTACTCTCGTAAACCGTCAAGTTATAGACCGCATATTTTCGGCTGTAATACAGAAGCATGCTTTCGCCGTGAGGCGTGTTCAGCACTTTTTGTAGGTCGAAACTGGCTGTCAAGGTTGTCGTATGTGGAGTTTTTAATTCTTGGTGAAAAATAAATCGTTCGTAGGTGGCTGCCTTTTCTTCATCATGTGCAATCTTGTCAGCTTTATCCTTTTCAGTTAGCTCTTGGTTATTTTCATATTTCATACAAAATGAACATTTATCTTTTTTTAATATATGAAAACTGATGTTGTATTCAGTTTTGAATAAATTTGTGAATAAACGTTCGCTTACATGGTTTTCATTTGCCTCTTCACATCTTTTTACATAAAGTCTGTATAAATTAGTCGTGTTTTTGTACTCTTGCGGTAAGTAGAGTTTAGTTGATTTTTTTCGACTATAATGAGATGGAAGCATGGGGAGGCTTTCGATAAAATTCTTTGCAAAGCTTTTTGTTTTATCATCATAAGTATTTGGAGCTGTTCGCGTTCTTCTATCTTTTCTAGCCAATCCTTCTTCAATGTTTCCCAAAGTATATAAAATAAATTTTTGACTGACATCTATTGTCTTTATGATGAATTGCTGGCAAACTTGTTTCCTTCCTTCATTCTCATTGATGTAGTATTCATAAGTGTAAGATTTTTTACTGTCTATTGCACTAGTTTTTTACGTTTGACAGGCATTCTAGAGACACTTTGTAAAATCCAATCCTTTTTTCTCTCATTGTCTAGTTTCCAAAAATAGTCAAAGATAGATTTCCGTTTTTCGTCTGAAATATTAAAACAGTCCCTAGGACATTTTCCTGGGAGGCATGGATTTTCATGTATTTTTCTAGCGTGTTTTATATTACCAGATGCTGTTTCATAAGTAAGTCCTTTTTGTCTTAGGTGTTTACGTGCTTTGTTTTTATTTTCTCGCTTCTGCTTTTATATTGGAATGCTTTCTGTATATTTTTCTTTTTTATCATGTTGCTTGCTTTTTTTCTTTCTTTTTGTGTTTTTCTTTTTATTTGGTGAACTTTCTTCCGATTCCGGATCACTATCTTTCTGTGACCATAAGTCTGAGCTATCTGATGAAAAATCTTCTTTATGGATAAAACTTTCTTCATCCGATACAAAATCTAAAAATGAACGTTTGACCTCCGTTGCTGCGCATTTTCGTCTCTTTTTATTTTTACGCTTTTTGGTCTTGGCTGTCGATGCGCTGGAAGAGATTTTATCCATCATCCTATCAGTTTCAAGTGTTGATGGTTTAGCAATCATTGATGTGTTAGGAGACTCATGTGTATCACCAATGAGTGGTGATGGTGCTGAAGTTGTAGGTTCTTCGCCGAATATTTCAAATTCTTTATTTCTCGTCAATCCAAGATCACTATTTTCTTCCTCATCTTGTATTTCTATGACATACAATACATCTTCCTTGTCATTGGAAGACTTAAGACCATGGCCTTTAGTTGCTTCGGGCAGAGTCGTAGGAGTGGTGTAGTAAGGTGGTGAATTCTGCGCTGTCAACAGCGCGGAATGTGTGGAGGTTATTTCATGAGTACTAAGATCTTCAGGGACGGTTACTGGCGTGGCAGGTAAGGAAGTTGCTCCACGAGTACCAAGTTCTTCAGGATCGATTGACGGCGTGGCAGGTAAGGAAGTTGCTCCACGAGTACCAAGTTCTTCAGGATCGATTGACGGCGTGGCAGGTAAGGAGATTGCTTCACGAGTACCAATTTCTTCAGGAGCGGTTGACTGCTTGGCAGGTAAGAAGGTTGCTTCACGGGTATCAAATTCTTCAGGAGCGGTTGACGGCATGGCAGGTAAGGAGGTTGCTTCACGACTACCAAGTTCTACAGGATCGGTTGACGGCTTGGCATGTATGGAGGTTAATTCCCCAGGATTTCGATCCTGCAGTGTGGTAGGTATATCAATAATTTTACTAGATCTAAGATGTGTTAATTCAGACGGTGACCCATCAGAAGAATCACGATCTAGGTCTCTTATTGTGATAAGTGTTCTGTCAGGTATGAAATCAATTTCAGTATAAATGAGATTATGTGTGGTAGTAGGTCCAGAAGTGCTTTCACAATGCTCCAAACTTTGGAGTACAGTCGGCAGCAAAACCAAACTATCAACTGTAGGAGATGACGTTGGAAGAGAGGTCACTATCTTGGTAGAATCCAGATCCTGATATAAGAGTGGTGGATCAGAAATTGTGACTAATTGATGTGATTCAAAATCTTCAAGTGCGACTGGCCGATTGTCAGGTGTAGGAACTACTATAAGAGGCTCAATACTTTCAAGGTCAAAAGACGACGCTGTAAAAGTAACTGTGGCGGTAACTGGTAATAGCGAATTTTTGTTAACAGTTTCGTCGGAAAATTCAATATTTTCAATGGCAGATGATTTAGACATTGTGAGATCTTTATTGACAAATCCAAAGTCTTCACATGTTAGTAGAGACGAAGAAGATGGTTCAACTGCGTCTGTGATAGGGTCAAGACTATCCGATGGCAGTATTAACAGATCAGTATTATGCCGCATTCCATCAGTTAAATTAAAATTGGTTGTAATCTTTCGTCTTTTGGGAGGATTTTCTGGTGAGTGTTCACTCTCGCTATTCTCAATTATACTTTCAGTACTTGAATTTTTCAACACTTGATCCTTTTCAGCAGTCGATGCAATACTGGAATCAATAATCATTAATTAATTTGAATTTTCAATGAATATTAATATCTAAGTCCTCAACCCGCATTGGGCCAGCGTGGTGGACTATGGCCCATACTCCCTCGTTATACGAGGGAAGGCCTATATCCCTGCAGTGGGATGTTTGCGGGCTGATGATGATGATTAATATCTATAAGTAAATCATTATTGACTACTTAAGGTATAAAGACAAAACATCTGTTTAGCTAGTCATCATAAACCGAACTCATAAGTAAGCATTTTAATTGCAAAGTTTGAAAGCCATCATTTTTATCTATCAGAAACAAGTCACTTTAAAATTCCATCCACGGAATAGAGTGAATATTTACTCAATACTGTTCAGTTTGATTAAATGTCACTGAACTTAGGTCAAAAGGTAGGTAATTAAACAGATATTCATGTTGGTGATCATCATCATCACCATATCAGCCGAAAGACGTCCACTGCTGGACAAAGGCCACCCCCAAGGATCCAAGGATGTTGGTAATAACTGTAAGTAATAGCTATGTAGGTATTTTAAGGTAAGTAAATTAAAAATACCTCTTCAGTCTCCTAGCCTTAGGTAGGTACCTACTTGTTTGTTAATCCACTCGCTACCTGAGCCTGATTAAGCCAAGATAGGTATACGATTTTTACGTGAAACGACTACCTACCACCAGACCTCCACAATCCAGGGGGGAAACCAGATTTTGTCTGAGATTGACTAATAGACATTACGTAAATAGGTAGGTACCTACTCACTTATTCACGCTTTGTTTGACCAGTTAATTAATAACGTATGTTTATGAAAAATCTGATAAAGAAATACCTAAGTACAATAATTATAATATTAATTTACTAACCTCACAATCTTGTCCCGCTTTTGTATTAGTAACTTTCGTTTTCTTAATAATGATTCCATACTTCCATCACTTTCTTCGGTCATTTTTTCAAAATTAGAAAGTACAGTTTAGATTTTCTTTAACCTTTTAAACTATTCTTCCAAAGCAAACACTAGTCGAAACTTGTACAAAAACAATGGCGGTTGTAGTGAATCTGTTCTGCCGGTCGGTCGTGTTTAAAGAATAATAAACAAAACTTTGTCTCACTCGTAACAAGCAAGATGCGCGTTAGAATGAAAAGGAAAGAATAATAGCAACACAACGCGGGCCGCTCGCACACTTGATTTGCAAGTGTGTGCACCTAAATGATAGGTAGTTTGTGGCATCAAAAGAAGAAACACAATTTTAATTTAGGGTGTAAGTTATGTTATTTTTATTTTTTTTACCAAAATTAACGTAAAGACTTATTTAGTTTAAACTAAATTGCCGTAACCATACGAAATTTTAATAAAAAGTTTCAAATTAACGTAAGCACAGGACAATACGACATTTTCTGTAAAAAATAATAATTCTTATAAACGTAAGTGAAGTAATTTAAAGTAATTTGAAAATTAAAATAGCGTAAGGCACAAAAAGAAAAATAATTTGTAGTTCAATTTGACGTATGGGACAGAGAAGTAATACCTCCCAAGGAAAATTAACGTATCGAATATTATAGTTTAAACTATTATCATAGTTTGTTGTTTTTCGGCAAATATAAAATTTATTTGTTGTAAATAAATTACTGCAATATAATATAGACGGTCAATGCAGCATTTTTCGAGAAAATACTTGTAAAATACACTTGAGCGTAATTACAGTAATTTCAAATAATGTAAAACTTAAATTAACGTAAGGAACAAAAATAAGAAAAAAAATGTTTAAATTAATGTATGGAACTGAGAAGTAATATCTCCCGGTAAAAATATAATGTATAAGCCCTTAGTACGAATAATTACCATAGAGTTGAATTTGTCTAGATGATACGTCATTTTGTATCCTGCTCGTTATAACATGACTATGGTTACGCTAACGAAGAAAGAATTCTAGAAGACTTTACGACCTGGCCATAATTAAAACGATCTGATACGTCTATTGAAGTTTTAAAATTCTGTTTAGGTGAAGTAAAAATCTGAGACGTATGGGACATTTTTTAAACGATAAAAATATTTCAATTATACCACTAGAAAGAGCAGAAAATTCTGAGCCAACTGTATTTTTAAGTCATTTTGAGCAAAATGTCCCTTACATCAATTCTTATTACAGGTATCGATGTGTGACACTTAATTGTTTATTGCTAAAAGCGGGACGTTTTGAAAAGGATACCTACTTTTCGACATCAAAGTAGGCAAATTATGGCAGTACGTCTTTAGTGCATAGCTTACAAGTAAGCTGAATAGCAGGTTCCACTGCCTCGCTAGGAATTTAAAAAACTGGACTTACCTGCAGGTATTTTATAGCAGCGCCGCCGATTTCGCACCTTGTTTTACGCAATACCGTCACAGAATTGTTTATTTTAATTTAAGTAAAAAACCACAACACACACAATTTTAAACACAAAATAAATCAACCACGCAGAATTTTGACAGGTGTCAAATGTTCGCGCCACTTTTTTTGGGTATTTTTTCTTAATTCCGGCCAGTATGTAGGTAGTGCGGTTACGTTGTTTTTTTTTTAATTGGGTGCTTTAAAGTACGCGCTTCGCCGCCCGCGCCACCCGACTGACTGTGGTGTAGCCAGCTTGACCACTTTCCAATCTCAATCGTTAAATATACAGATTAAAGATTTATCTTCACAAGACTCAAGAGTGAAGACGTTAAGGTTGAGATTGCAATGGAATTTAAACAATAGCATGTTTTGGCTAACTCGGCTGCTTACGATGTCATTTAGGTATTAGGTGTAGGTAGCTACCTACCATTGCGGCGAGCGGATGCATTGAGATTGCTATATTACAAAGAAAATGCCAAGGTTTTTTTATATGCTACTTTTATTTTATACAAAAAAAATAAGAAGAAAACTTGCAGCAAGTCTTATAACGGGGGGGGGGGGGGGGCATGGAGCCCAAGACCGTCCAAGAACCTGGCCGTATTGGGGCAATGTCATCCGTATATACATTGTAGTCTTTGAATGTCATCATAAAGGTGGTCCGAGAGGGAAGGGGAAAGCGTCTAGTCCAGTAAAAATACGCAATTTTGTGGTCTTACTTCCTATAATCTTAGAGTTCCTGATTGTGTTTTTTTTTTATATGAGAGGGCGGCAAACGAGTACAATCAGTAATAAAATAAAAATGTTGTCTATCAATTCTGTAGCTTGTTTTAAGTTATATAACTGATACAGATAAACGCAAAGCCTTGGGAAATAAAGGCTTTATTCAGCTTTAGAAATAAACCCTTAAATTGAATGACAGACATGACATAGTACATAGAGTAGAAAGTTTACAGAGAAACATAGATTATCTCAATAACCTACAATATTATATTAAAGATATGATATTGCCCTCTTTGAATTTTTTATAAAAAGGAAGAAGTTATTGATCGATTTTTTTTTTAAAGTTGCAGGAGTATTAAGTTATTCTCAGATGCAATGAAATTCACAGTTGTAATTTAATCTAATGGTCTATGTTTGGCTAAATACCTATACTATATCTAAAGCCAGCTACCGATATGTCAGAAAACATTTTAATTCCATCACTGACTCACGGCCTTTTAAAATTATAAGAGGTTAAAAGTGTATCGTTACTGAACTAGGTAGTAATGAAATCAGTGATTGACAAAAGAGACTTCATTTCTATCTCCGGCAACCAAAATATAGGATACCGCTTTCAAACAAAAAAAAAACATCAAAATCGTTTTGAACAAAGTTAAGAAATACAATCGAATTGAAAACCTCTTCCTTTTTGAAGTCTGCTAATTCAAAATAGCTAAAGGTATAAAAAAAAACTCAACGTAGATACCTACCTACCTATTGACGTTTTATATTTTAATTCAAAATCAAAAAATCAAAATCAAAAATATATTCTTCAATGTAGGATACAAAAATATCATTTAGCAACATGTTATTTTTTTTTTAAACTACATACATCGCTACTCAAGGTGGTATAGTTGGCGAGAAGAAGCGACAGGAAACTCCGCAACAACACATCTTTTATTAAATATTAAATTTAAAAAAAAACCTGCCAAGTACCTGTCGTACCACGCCCAATATATGGTTCCGTAGTTCCGTAACAATATATATGCGGCCTTGTGGAAGAGGGCTTTTTGTTGTTTGGAAATTATTCAGCGCAGTGTCAGGCGCGGGGCCCAAAGACTACAATGTATATACGGAGATAGACGGGTATGTTGGCGTTTGCAAGCGACTCGGGTTCACAGCGCCATCTATCCGCAATGATGTGTAACTAATCTCGTCAAGGTCATGAAACCTAGCCGTACCTACCTAAACCTGGCAACTTGATAGTTACTTCAGAGATTTATTTTCAATGAAACATTGAAATTTCAATTGTTTCATCAAAATTTCAATGCTGTCATCGAAAATAAACCTCCGAAGTAACTACACATATAATCTAGTTAGGTATCGGTATACAATAAAACACGATTTAACACACAAATTTTATTTAAGAAAAGCAAACAATAACTATCATCATATATAACCGTGGGAATAAAAAAATATATAAATACCAAACAAAAACATAAGGAAAAAGACAAAAATACACTTGGGAGTCCTGTCTCACAGGGTCCTATCTCACATACAATCTCGACTAAAAGTGGAGCAACCAAAACCCGCCCCGAAGGCTACACCGTGACCCTAAACTCACACCATTAGGAGCAAATGCACATCACAATCACCAAATCACACGGGAAATACTTTAAATTTTCAGAGAAAATGGAAAGTGAAAAAAATGCGCGTACACATCCAACGACAGCCGACATTTTTCTCAGTGTTGCCAAATCATCATTACTTTACGTGTTTTACTTTCACAAAACCTAATGCTATCTCAAATATGAAAATTTAATAACTAGGCAAGAAAAAAATCACTTTAAATATACTTAGGTACATATAGTTTATTTGTTTTTGAGAAAATATAGACTTTAAATATTTTACATGGTAATCATGGTATAAACAAGTTATGACATATGGCGGCTAGGTGGCGCTAGTCTCTATTGGGACGGGAGTATTTGTTCTAAGAGACCACAGCATGGCGGGGCCCGCCAGCCGTAAACACGTGGCGCGGACTTGTTCGGTCAACGACGCTTTTTTTCCCCGTCTGCCAAAACATTGTAGTGTAGTGGGTTAGGTGTGTTATTATATAAGATTCCTTTTTTAGTACATAATATACCTTGGCCAAGTCAACACGTGTCTTATTTACACGGCCTTACCTACCGCATGGCGACCCTGCCAGGATCCTATCCCATGTTTTATTTATCGTTTTTTTTTATGATTGACGGGATTCGCGTTTGACCACAATCTCACCTGATGGAAAGTGACGATGTGGTCGAAGATGAAGCACGCGATCCCAGTAAATGCCTATTCACTCTGCTCTTGAAGATCCCAAGGTTGTAGGATTCAGGAAAGACTGACGCCGGAAGGGAGTTCCATGTCTTGGCTGTTCGGATGATGAATGAAGAATCGAACTTCTTAGTGCGAATATTCGGCATATTAACTATATACGGTTGGAATCCCTCCCCACGCCATCGTTGTTATGTTTCTTATTGTTGTACAATAAAGAATATTTTGTTGTTGTTGTTGTTGTTTATCGCGCGTATCTTGTATGTATCTTCCTAAATTTATGTATTGCCTCGTACCTTCCAAACGGGTTGCTGGATGGATTTCGACAGTTAATGTATCGTTAGATTCCTGTGAAGTGTCCTATATAAGGTGTTTAAAAAAATCAGAATGGCGGATTTTGGCGCGAATTTATAAGTCGTTAATTCTTCTATCATCGGCTCAGCAGCATCACACCTTCCGGACTTCCGGAAGAAAATTTACTAAACACACCATACGTGCCTATAACATTTTAAGAGTTCCCTCCAGAGTGACTCCATCATCAGATCCTGACCTGATGACCATAGGACCACCTGGGAAGTATACAGTTTCAAACAAAAAAAGAATTTTCCAAATCGACGCAGGCGTCTTCGAGTAATTGGGGAACGGGCATTAAAAAAAAAAGATTCCGACGTATTGGGAACCTCCTAATTTTTTTGAAGTCGGTTAAAAAGAAATCGCACTCAAAACCGACGTCGCATCACTGACAAACATCCGGACAAAGACTGGGTGTGGACATACCACAACGAATACAGTGTAAACGCCTGACAAAGAATTAGACGCAAAGGCTTCACTGGCAATGGCTGCAGTCAACATTATGCAGGTGATCTCGTTATTCATAGATTGGTTTACATTTGAACTATTATTACCTCTTCTTAGCCGACTACGGCAAAGCCAAAACGAGGGTAATGTATTCGACGCTTATGTATATATGTTACTACGTACCACCTAAACGCCTCAGCCGGTTATAAATCTTTGCACAAACATAGCATACTTACGAGTATAGATACATTACTAATGCCTAGAAACTACTCAATTAGTCACTATTCCAAATTCACAGATTCTTCATTCTTCAGGATTTTTTCCATCCATCCACATGCACATATGCTCACTCACACACACGCATACACACACACTAACACAAAATACACCAAAATTAATTCGTTCATTCTCATACCTCCGTAGCTGAATATTATGTAATTTTTTAGTAATCTGTGGCTAATGGTGCTGATGTTACAATTAACCATATTAGTTTGTAAATTAAGTCTTTATGTAACAGTTATTGTAATACTGTTTGTTAGTCCTAAATAAATAAATAAAAAAAATAAACACACAGCGCCATCTAGGTCCACAGTAAGCATCTAGGCTTGTGTTATGAATACCAGATGGTTGACAAAACTACACAAATACATTTTTTTTCTAAATAAATACATATATAAATGAAAAACATTCATAACTCGGGGGCCCTTCGCTTTTATAGATTATCGTAGACATGTGACGGTTTAGGTTTTATGTAAAAAAAAATTATGTAATTCAATACATTTATTTGTATGCCACATTGTTACATAGTATATCGTACAAAGCTAATAGTTATATACAGTATTTTATTATTCCAGTTTGATTACACTATTTATAAATTGAAAAATAAGACGACACCAACTGCACTGACCTGCACTGTCACTTAAAGATAACTTTAGAGTATAATTTCCTAACCTTCCTTTCATAGTACATTCTTTAAAAAGTAATACACGTCAAAAAAAATATTGCATCATTTAAGAAAAATAGTGATAAACATGATGTCAATACAAGAAATAAAGATGAACTTGCGGGACACATAACTCTTTCAAAGGGTTATGTATTCACTTTCTCAATAAGATTCTTGTTGATATAGCTACAAAATATTCCTTTCAATAAAGATACTATAAAACAGAAACTTATTAAGAAAGTATATTATAAAATATCGGACTATTTAGATGATAATCATCCCTGGACATAACCAGCTCGTTCACATAACCAGGGGGCCGATCGCGCTTAGTTAGAACGATTAATACCAAATAAACCATAACCAAAAACGTTACGTTAAGCACATTTCGTATCGCGCTAATCATTTGACGGAAATTAACCTACATTTTTTTATCACTCGTATTTAGCTCTAAACATTTTGGGTTCGGTTTTACTTTGATAACGTCTACGATATAATTACAAACGAATTAAATCCACAAAAAGCATTGAGCACCGTTAATGAATTATAAATTGTACATATACAGTCGTGGTCAACTAATTAGGGACACCCTTTGGTTAAACCGAATTGTGAATTTATTTTTTATTTTCCAACTAGTCTAAACCATATTCCATATCTCTTACATGTAAGTATAATTAGTCATTTATGTGCCCGATTATACAAACAATAACAACTTCTTAAACATTAAACCTCTTTGCAGTATAGCTGATAGATTATCGTAGTGCTATTTGTTCAAATAATGCTGGCTGGCCATTTAATTAGGGACACTGAGATATTGCGTTCTATTTTCAAAATTTGAATCTCAATACTTTTTTACTTCTTCTTTTATTGTTTCGTGGTAGTTTTGATTGAAGATGAAGCACGCGATCCCAGTAAATGCATATTCACTCTGCTCTTGAAGATCCCAAGGTTGTAGGATTCAGGAAAGACTGACGCCGGAAGGGAGTTCCATACCTTGGCTGTTGTACTGTATGTATTGTATGACTGAAGTTCCTCGAGTCAGTAAAATCACTTATCACACATCAGCAATTTCACTGGTTCTCTGATTTATTGACTTGGTAGTCATTTTCAATTGGAATTTCAATTGACACGTCAATTGGTATCTCTATCGTACCATCCCCGTACCCATCATCATCTTGCTCTGCCTTTATCATATGTTTCTTCAGCATATGCTTCCTCAAACTCTTCTTCATGACATACTGCTTACCACACACACTGCAAACAAACGATTTGAAATTGTTATGAACGTATCTCAAATGGCGATTTAAAGCGGTCTTCGCTGAATAGCTTCGCTCACACAATTCACACTGATATGGTTTATTAACATGATTCAACTTGTGCTTCTCCAGATTCTCCACGTCATGTTTGCACACATCACACTTCTCCAGCACCTTCGGACCGCTGTGTTTCCTACGGATATGGCGAATAACCAAAGCCTTCTGATGGAACCGTTCCTTACACATGTCACATGAGTACGCCTTCCCATTGTGCTCCTTCATATGACGCTGCATAGAATATTTGCATGAAAAAGTCTTCTGGCATATGACACATTCGTGAAACGGCGACGCACCATGTGTACGCATATGCTGTTTATACCTTTTCAGATCTTTAAACACGCTTTGGCATACAGCACACCTATAATGGCCAGGTTCATGTATTAATTTGTGATATTTTAAGCAGGTCACTGTGATAAAAGTTTTGTCACATACATCGCATCGGAACGGCCGCAACCCTTCATGTTGCATCATGTGATACTGCAAATGTTTCTTCGCAGTGTATGTCTTTGCACATAACGTGCACGAGAATGGCCTGGCTTTCTCATGGACGACGCTGATGTGAATGGTCAGGTTGGATCGGTCATTGAATCTGTTACCGCAGAGGTCACATATGAACTGCTTATTCGTGCCCTTGTGGATCCTCATGTGTTTACCCAAAGTCTGCGCATACGCAAAGTATTTGCTGCAGACGTTACATTTAAAAGTTTTCAGTTTAGTATGCGTCGTCGCATGTCGGTTGAGCGAATCCTTTTTAGTGAACTGTTTCTTGCACTGGTCACACTCGTAGCCGCTCTTATTGTGCTGTTGTCTCATATGTCTGTTTTCACTGCACTTGCTTGTGAACTTCACGTTACATATTCGACATCCGAATGTAGTCTTCATTAAATGGTTGGTGCTTATATGGGTTTGTAGTTCTTCGAATTTTGTGTAAGTACCCTCACATAGTCTGCAAGAGTATGCGCCTCCATTTTCATTCGCCACTTTCAATTCTAGTTGATTATCTATTACTCGATTGTGTGGTTTCTTTTTTTCTGGAAAAAAAAAGAAAGATTGATACCTAGAACTATGGCATACAGGGAAAAGAAGATTGGCAGTTGGGGTACCCTATGAAATCGGGGAAATCGGTAACGTTTCGTAATCGGGCTGTATTCAATTTATACATCATTCTTATATAGGTATTTACCAACTTAAAATTGGAGATATTTTAAAGGGCGACTTGGAGAGCATAATGTACAATGCTTGCAAAAACAAAACGCATACAACTGTCAGAATGCCAGTGTTTCCATTGTAACAATTTACAGCAATTACATCTATTTTGAATAATAATATGATTCGTCGTTTTTTTCAAAATGGATTGGGCAGAATGGGCTTTGATCCCTTTGCCTTCCAACATTGTTGGAGAATAAACTAAAAAAAAAGGGTTGGGTCTGTGTTGGGCCATGGACTTATTATTTAAACAGGACTGATAACTATCAAAAGAATCATTTAGGAAAATGATCACTATGTCAACGCAATAAGGTATTAAATTGGATGCACCATACTCAAAGGCAAATCCGAGCCGAGAGAGATAGAAATAACGGAGGCCGTGTGTCTCGTTCTTACATCTTGCCAGCAAAAAAAATGATTATGATCAACAGTTTAGGCTACTCAAAAATTCCATTGAAACACTTATATTTTTATGTTATTTTAACAATTATAAATAAACAAATAACATTCGCATTAATTTCTTTTCATATATTCTTAAATCAAACAGAAAACATACATTTTTATTTCGATTTTGTTATTTTTATGGTAACCCTGAAAAGCATGTCATGTAATGGCGGTTCGGTGTGATTTTGAATTTTATTTGCATTAAAAGTTTTTTAAAGTATTTGTTATATTATAACAAGTAAAAGGAGTAAAATGGTGAAAAAGTGTTGCGTTTATACTTGCCCAAGTGAATCCTATGGTGGTTGCAACATATCTTTCCACAGGTAAGCTAAAAATAATATTTTTGTAAATCAAAGAAGTAGGATGCCCATGAATTCTTGAAATGAGTCGAAATATGTGAAATATGTGTGATTGATTAGGGTCCTGACTGTTGTACTATTATTGCAGTTTCCCAAAAAATGAAGAAATGCGAAATAAATGGCTCACGCCGGCTAATGTCAAAACGCCAAAGTTTTTTGACAAATATTTTATTACAACATTTGTCCCAAGTAACAAATATATTGTGGTCACCCTGTTAGACAGAGACAAACGGCCTCTACGTTACACATCCCGCTCGGCTCGTTTTTCAGCGGCGAGTACTCAGTCCTGTTTAAATAATAAGTCCATGGTGTTGGGCAGACATGCCGTGTGCAATTTTTTATCCAGATCTCGAAACTTTTTAAATATACAAAAAAAACGAGTTACATACATTTCAACACCTTCAGGGCCGATGCTAAATACATTTAGCTTATTTTAGCTATTTTTTACTAGTTAGTTGTTACTAGTAGAATTAGGTACCTATAAGTAAATTAAATAACATAGCTACATCTATCTACTTATTTGGTTGATATTTGTATTAGGTTCGAGGTGGAGTGTTTGAGTTTTTGGCGGGAACTCGGCGAGTGAAGTAGCGTTTTTCTTTATAATTCTTATAATTTGTGCATTCTGACTTTTGAAGCTTAATAATGGCAGAATATTGTGCAGCAAACGTTAGTGATGGTGTACAACTGAAGGGAAGTGTAAATTAAAGTGCGTAACGGAGCTTTCGGGTTCCCAAAAGAAGCCGCCAAAATCTTTTGTAAAGCATTCTGCCACTTTACTGAAGAATGACTTGACCGTGACTAGACTCTGTATACGCCAAGTATAGGTACGACGAACTACTTGTTTTGACTGAGAGTTACAAACAAGAAATAAGATAAATAAGACATGGCTGTTATGGGCTAGATCCCTTTGAAAATTTGAAAAAAAAAAATAAAAAAATGGAGTGTTTGAGGTTAGGTAATTTAATTATATTTTATAACTATATTTCCCAACTTCTAGGCATATGTTACGATTACGCTTTTTGTTATACTTAATCAAAGCAATAGGATCGATATTTTGATTTAGAGAACTGTCGCTTGCCAATCTTCTTTATTCGTGTAATTCCTGTTAACTGGTTATTAATCATCTCCGTGGGTCAATGTAAACAACATTGGGTTTACGATTCCCTTTGTTTGTTGAATGTCAATTTAAATCTATTGGAAATAAAAATAGGGCTAAGCATTTTTCAGTCAGTCGGTATGTCCAAGCTACCACCGCTTCGGAAAGGGAAATCATCTGTGGGAAAAGAAGCGGCGCAAGAAACCCACAGGATCATTTTCTTTTCTTTTCTTTTTTTTTTATATATAAAAGTATACAACTAATACAATTTTATAATTTTTGGGAGCTGGGCGAAGTATACCAAGCGTTTTTGTCATTCAGGTAGTCACTAATTTTGTAATAACCTTTTTTGTTAATGTTGTTTTGACATGGTTTTTAAATTGTTTTTCATTTAGATTAATGATATTCTCAGGTATAAGGTTATAAAAGCGTATACAGTGTCCCATAAATGATGCATTAACTTTGCTCAGTCTGAACATAGGGGTGGCTAATTTGTCCTTATGTCTCAAATTTAAGTTATGCTTATCGCTATTTTTGGGGAATGCAAAAATATTTTTTCGTACGCACATAATAGTCTCGTAAATAAATTGTGAAGGAACAGTTAAAATATTAATTTCTTTGAACCTGTCCCGAAGAGAGTCATATCGACGCAGATTATATATTGCATTATATTGTATTTTTGTGGAATCTAACCTTGAAAACGGGTCGTAAAATACACACCTCTGGTTTTTCTACGTGCAGGTTTACAATTCTCCACCTGAACTTTTTCTTCTGCTTTTACTCCGTCATCTAGAAGAAAAATATTATATACTTTGGCAATTGATTTAAGCTTCTTTTTGGAGAACCTTGGTACTTTGTACAGTCATTTCAATAAGTTCTAGGGTTTATTGTTGTTGTTCTTCTGTTTTGGTTGTATGTACTGTGCAATGAATAAATGTTTTTTATCAATCTATTATAGGAGGAGATCGTTCTGCCCAAGGAATAAAAAAAATGTAAAATCTGACTATTTTAAGCGCTTTTTTTATATATGAGAGGGCGGCAAACGAGCATGCGGGTCACCTGATGGAATCACTTCCGCACATGGACACCCGCAACACCAAAAGGGTCACAGATGCGTTGCCGGCCTTTGAGGAAGGTGTAGGCTCGTTTCTTGAAGGTTCCAATGTCCTACTCGTTCGGGAATACCGCTGCAGGAAGTCCGTTCCACAGGGTGGTCGTACGTGGTAAGAAGTTTCTTGAGAAACGTACAGTTGTACCTTGTGTACCTATAAAGTAAAGCATTTTTGACTTCGACTTTACCTTCATGTTTAAAATTCCACTCGGAGCGGCTGTCGGAATTGTCAGAATCTGAAACAAGACATCAAGTGGTATAAAGCTGTTTCATATTTTCCTATTATTATTTTCATAAGCAAAATTGTTAGTTTTTTTTATGCACAACGGGTTAGCACTTAACCTCAATCACACCTGATGTAAGTGCAGATGAGGCCGAAGGTGGAAACGTACCTACTGACCCGGAAACCCAAATATTTGGAGAACTGGCTATCTTATCTGTGACAACCGGAACGCAACAACTCGACTACAACAAATGCTGAGTTGGGGACCTGATTCGATGCCACTTTGCGACACCGAAAACTAGCCAATGCATACCTACTTATATTCAGTTCCACATTTCTAAATTGTGTTATAATAGTATAGGTCACAATTAAATGTATTTTATAAGTGTCGCTAAATGGATCAAATAAAGTTTTCTTATTCTTATTCTAACAATATTTTTTACATTGCTGCTTGGCGGCAGATTTAGATAAGATAGTGGTAGCTAGCCAGGCGGGTATTTAAAATGCCCTACCACCAACCACTTCTTTATTCGTGTAATTCCTGTTAACTGGTTATTAATCACCTCCGTGGCTCAATGTAAACAACATTGGGTTTACGATTCCCCCAAATGTGTTGGGGTTTCCGGGTCAGTACGCTTCCACCTTCGACCTCATCTTCACTTAATATCAGGTGTGATTGAGGTTGGGTTGTTGTGTTGCGTTGCGTTTTGCATTGTATTGCATTGTATTGTATTGTAGTGTATTGTATTGCAAACTCAACCTCAAACTCAAAGCATTTTATTTCAACGTAATGTCATGATTTCATTTGTTGAATGTCAATTTAAATCTATTGGAAATAAAAATAGGGCTAAGCATTTTTCAGTCAGTCGGTATGTCCAAGCTACCACCGCTTCGGAAAGGGAAATCATCTGTGGGAAAAGAAGCGGCGCAAGAAACCCACAGGATCATTTTCTTTTCTTTTCTTTTTTTTTTATATATAAAAGTATACAACTAATACAATTTTATAATTTTTGGGAGCTGGGCGAAGTATACCAAGCGTTTTTGTCATTCAGGTAGTCACTAATTTTGTAATAACCTTTTTTGTTAATGTTGTTTTGACATGGTTTTTAAATTGTTTTTCATTTAGATTAATGATATTCTCAGGTATAAGGTTATAAAAGCGTATACAGTGTCCCATAAATGATGTATTAAGAGGCTGACAACAGCCAATTGCGTTGAAAGATTATCATTTTTTGTAAAGCCTATAGCTCGTATCATTATAAAAAAATTTATAGGTAAAATTGATCATATTTCTGACATGATTCATGTTTTCAAAACATAATTACACAATCTTCTCTCGATAGAATTTAATTGCAAAGTAGCATCTAAAAATGCATGAAATCTTATTCTTCTCAGATATGCATTCACTAACATAAATGATATTTTGTACAATATTGTGTCGTATATGTTCCTAAAACAAATTCATGTTTTAGATTTTCAATAATGCGTTTATTTTAATTGAAATAATTAATTTTGTGATTTGGCACTTACGCCCTATAATTCTAAGTAACGCTTTCTCTGTTACTCGTACTCAATTCGACAGTGATCGCTTAGGCGCGTTGCTGGATGGACCTGTGTTGTGCGCTGAGACGCTCTCCCAAATATTCGAACTTTTTTCATATTCATATCCAGGACTTTCTTTTTCTTGTTTTGTTTATTTAATTAGGGTAAAATTTTGTATGTGTGTAAATAATTTTATTTATTAGGTAGGTAGGTAATCACAGTTGTAAATAAATAAGTTGGTAAAGTTAATAATAGAAAATGGACTCGAAAAAAAAAACAAAATCGAAGAAACGGCAATATAAAAGAAATCAGAAACACATGATGGAGGTTGTAAAGTACCTAAGTATAATAACATATTATATCTCTTTTTAATTAATTAAGTAAGTACATGAAACGCCAAATTTATAAAACACAACCATAATTATGTTTCACTATTTTGTAGTTGCGTTAATTCCTACTGATACGGGATGTATAGGTACCCTTTTTTCGTCACCACTTGTGTAAGACGTTTGGCTCAGTCGACTTGGGCTTGTCGCTTGAATTTCGTCGTGCTGGATCGATTCCAGTACTTTTCCGTTATCTTTTTTATTTTATTTGCTTTTATTTATTGTAGGTCTAAATAAATCCTGTAATCTTTTTTTACATGTCTAAGTGATATTTACCAAAAATTTCATTTTTGTGCATGGCTGTGTACTTTTCGGCTCAATGATTATAACATCATGTCAGAACAAAAGCGATGTCCGCATAAGTAGGTACCTATATCCACAACGATGGGTTCTAACGCTTAGTGCTGCATGATGTTATATACCTACTTCGTATAGGGTCTTTGATTTTCAGTTCTAAAAATCATTTGGGCCCTGAAGAGTCATCAACCGGACTTGTTTTGCAAGAGTGAGTAAAATTATTATTTTTACCAGTATCTAGGATTTCTGAAATAGATAATCCCACCAAAAACATTCTGTAAAAAACTAGCCAAGTCTCGATGGAGCTGCTTGATTATCTCTAAAAAGTAATGAAATCTATACAAAGTCGTGCCAAGTCTAAGGTTCCTTACTGCGATTTTTTTATTATTATAGTTAATGTTGTGTGACTTGGCCGTTGAAGGGTACACAGGGGTACAAAACCAGGTGATCCATGACACCATTGCACCAATCTGTCGCCAGAACCGCTATTAATGTTATTAATTATGTTATTAAGAATGTTCAACGGCAAACTATTAGCGAATAATCTGTGTGGCGTTTACATAACATTCTTTATACGTTAGTGGCTTTATCAAGCCTACAATTGACTGGTTATTGAATCAACGTTTTCCAAGTGGCAATTTTCCATCGTCAATGCGTAGCGGTTCTGGCGACAGATTGGTGCAATGGTGTCATGGAGCACCTGGTTTTGTACCCCTGTGTACCCTTCAACGGCCAAGTCACACAACATTAACTATAATAATAAAGAAATCGCAGTAAGGAACCTTAGACTTGGCTCGACTTTGTATAGATTTCATTACTTTTTAGAGATAATCAAGCAGCTCCATCGAGACTTGGCTAGTTTTTTACAGAATGTTTTTGGTGGGATTTCACTTCTTTTTGTAGAAACGTGGGCATATTGATTTTCATTTTAGATTTTCTCAAAACGTAAACACTTTTTTTGGCCAGCATCGCCAAAGGAACCTCCTAGTACACCGTTCACATACACTTCAAAAGTGAAGGGATAGATTTTTCCAGCAGCCATAAGCTCAGAAGCTGAGCCGTAAGTAGTGGGTTTCATCATATCGCTCGTGTAGGATTGCGCGCTCATGTATACGTCACCATCAGCATCACACGTGTACACTTGCATTTCGTCCCAATGTTCAGCAACGTATGCAACTATAGCAGATCTGATACTGCAAGTTGAGTCAGTTCTACCATACACCAAGAAAGATATTGAATGGCTAGATTAAATTAGAAGATGTGTCCCACTACGCTGGATTTTTGCAATGACAGTCGATTTTTCTATGTACCAATAGTAGAAGGGGGCATTACCATATCTCTAATACAGCTGAGACCAGCTGAGGGTTCTTCATCAGATACTTCAGACCTTCGATTTTTGACATCAAATGAAGCGGCCCACCAAGTTGAATATTTTTTGTAAAGGCGGTATATGTCGATCTCTAATAGTTTGGTTGGGCTCTTGTGTTTCCTAATCTGGGTCACCAGGTACTCCAGATCTTCGATTATCCTAGTTTTTATAGTTTTCCCTTTATGTGGCCATTAAACCATAACTCTGTACCAAATTTCAGCTCTCTGAGTTTATGGGAAGTACTAGTTCTATTTTGATGATCATGAGTGAGTGAGTGAGTGAGTGTCATAAATGCGAAACTTTGCTTTCGCTTAACTTCGGAACTAAATGACCTACAGACTTGAAATTTTGGATTTTAAGTATGTGATTATAGCTTACTGGATGACAAAAATTTCTGCGTTCTAGTCTATCCAGAGGTTCTAAAATAGGGGCCTGAAAATGCGGCGAAATGGTTCCAGTAAAGGATGGTACGGCAGTGTTTGCTTCGCGCTCGACTTGGCGGGGGCACTGCCGTGCCCCCCGATAGGCAATATTGTTATTTTTGACCAAAAACAAACCTTGTCGAAAGAAATATGTAAAGGTCATCATAAAACAAAAGCATAACTTTGAGATTTTTATAAAAATGATTACCAATGGGACATATAATAAAAATTATTAAAAAAAAACTGTTTGGTGACAATGCCAATGATGTAAATTAGTAACTCACTTCAAACTAACTTCAAAAATAACACTTTTTATTTATTTGTTTTGCCGTGTCTGAAACATTCTGGTCCCAAACTTATTTTTGAAAACATTCTATGAATACTTATACATTTATATTTCAATAAATCATCCATGTTCATCATTCTTGTTCATGTGCATCATCATTATTATTTTGTGTTGTTTTTTATTTGCCCTGTCTCAGCGCCACCTGTTGCATTTAGGAGAGCTCTAACTCAAAGTTCAGTTCGCAAGAAGGTTTCCCGTAAGGTCGACTCGTCTGACAGTACCCATATTGACCGTGTCGCAGACGCAGCGCTGCTTTATCGAACATTAAGTGGGCGTATCCATTGCTCAAGGTCGTTGGCTCTATTCAGCGCCTTAACTTTGCTCAGTCTGAACATAGGGGTGGCTAATTTGTCCTTATGTCTCAAATTTAAGTTATGCTTATCGCTATTTTTGGGGAATGCAAAAATATTTTTTCGTACGTACATAATAGTCTCGTAAATAAATTGTGAAGGAACAGTTAAAATATTAATTTCTTTGAACCTGTCCCGAAGAGAGTCATATCGACGCAGATTATATATTGCATTATATTGTATTTTTGTGGAATCTAACCTTGAAAACGGGTCGTAAAATACACACCTCTGGTTTGTCTACGTGCAGGTTTACAATTCTCCACCTGAACTTTTTCTTCTGCTTTCACTCCGTCATCTAGAAGAAAAATATTATATACTTTGGCAATTGATTTAAGCTTCTTTTTTGGAGAACCTTGGTACTTTGTACAGTCATTTCAATAAGTTCTAGGGTTTATTGTTGTTGTTCTTCTGCTTTGGTTGTATGTACTGTGCAATGAATAAATGTTTTTTATCAATCTATTATAGGAGGAGATCGTTCTGCCCAAGGAATAAAAAAAATGTAAAATCTGACTATTTTAAGCGTTTTTTTTTATATGAGAGGGCGGCAAACGAGCATGCGGGTCACCTGATGGAATCACTTCCGCCCATGGACACCCGCAACACCAAAAGGGTCACAGATGCGTTGCCGGCCTTTGAGGAAGGTGTAGGCTCGTTTCTTGAAGGTTCCAATGTCCTACTCGTTCGGGAATACCGCTGCAGGAAGTCCGTTCCACAGGGTGGTCGTACGTGGTAAGAAGTTTCTTGAGAAACGTACAGTGGTACCTTGTGTACCTATAAAGTAAAGCATTATTGACTTCGACTTTACCTTCATGTTTAAAATTCCACTCGGAGCGGCTGTCGGAATTGTCAGAATCTGAAACAAGACATCAAGTGGTATAAAGCTGTTTCATATTTTCCTATTATTATTTTCATAAGCAAAATTGTTAGTTTTTTTTATGCACAACGGGTTAGCACTTAACCTCAATCACACCTGATGTAAGTGCAGATGAGGCCGAAGGTGGAAACGTACCTACTGACCCGGAAACCCAAATATTTGGGGAACTGGCTATCTTATCTGTGACAACCGGAACGCAACAACTCGACTACAACAAATGCTGAGTTGGGGACCTGATTCGATGCCACTTTGCGACACCGAAAACTAGCCAATGCATACCTACTTATATTCAGTTCCACATTTCTAAATTGTGTTATAATAGTATAGGTCACAATTAAATGTATTTTATAAGTGTCGCTAAATGGATCAAATAAAGTTTTCTTATTCTTATTCTAACAATATTTTTGACATTGCTGCTTGGCGGCAGATTTAGATAAGATAGTGGTAGCTAGCCAGGCGGATATTTAAAATGCCCTACCACCAACCAAACCGAGTAAAACATGTACCCCGCTGGGATCGAACCCGCGACCTACGATTCGTAAACCCTATGCTGTTCACATTGAGGCACGGAGGCGGTTATTTGAAATACTTAGGACATACAAAATCACGATTTGGTTGGTGGTAGAGCATATTAAATGTCCGCCTGGCTAGCTACCACCATCTTATCTAAATCTGCCGTCAAAACAGCAATGTTAATAGCATTGTTGTGTTCCGCTTGTCACAGACAAGATAGTCAGTTCCCCAAATATTTGGGTTTCCGGGTCAGTACGCTTCCACCTTCGGCCTCATGTTCACTTAACATCAGGTGTGATTGAGGTCAAGTACTAACCCGTTGTACATAAAAAGCCACAGCAGCACTGAAATTGTAAGTGGTTGGGTCTTTTCTTATTATAATTTTCATAGACAACAATGTTGTAGCGTGTAAGGAGCGTCGATGGCTTAGCGGTTAAGACGCGGTCTCCCAATTTGGTTCGATTCCCAGGCAGGCCTACCAATGACTTTTTAAATTTTATTTAATTACTTACGTGCATTTATCAGACTACTCTTTGAAAGAAACCTGCACGCCTGAGAAATAAAAATTTGAAGGCATGTGAAGTCCTCAACTCTCACTGGCCCAGCGTAGTGGACTATGGCCCATACTCCCTCATATACGAGGGAAGGCCTATAACCCTGCAGCGGGATGTTTACGGGCTGATGATGATGAAGGCACAAAAATGTTATTTAAAATACTTTGGATCTACAAAATCACATGCTCAATGGATCGGGGGCTAATAATAATAATATCTTTGCACAAACACACAGCGCCATCTAGGTCCACAGTAAGCATCTAGGCTTGTGTTATGGATACCAGATGGATGATAAACTACACAAATACATTTTTTTTTGTAAATAAATACATCTATAAATGAAAAACATACAAACATATGCCCCTAGCGGGATTCGAACCCGTACCAATTGGTATAGTAGCAGAGTTGCTAACCACTACCCCGACTAAATTTGTATGTAGGCCTGTATAGGTTTTTTTGTGTCACTAATAACTACCAGATCTTTGTTCAGCGCCATCTATGCGTTTCTTGTAGAAGTTGACTTGGAAAACGTGTCATTATATGCAGATTCCGAGAATCGCTGTCGGCGGGGATTTTGACAATTCGGCAATATTGTGCATTGTGGGAATTGGTATATGTTTATTTGGAAGGTCTCAAAAGATCTTGTATAAATATTATGAGGGTATTTAATAATTTATAAACTTACCGCAAGTTTTCACGTCGCAATTTTCATTTTCTAATTGAATTTCTGATTTGATCTCAACCTCGTGATCTGGAATAAATAAATCGTTTATTTTCTCCCCAATCAGACAAAGTAGTATACAGTGGTTAGCATCTGAGGCATCTTTTGTACACACTGCGTCAATATGCCAGCCTCATTGGTACCTTCACCTTTACAAATCTCATTCTCTTTTTGCAATGAACAAATCGACAAATGGGATAGAACCTTATGTGGCATATCCACTCGGCGCCATTTTGATTTTTCTTCAAAGATTCCGCGCACGATCAAACTTATATATATATATGGATAGAGGATACTTATCTGAACGAAAAATGTCAAGTAATACGCTACCCTAAAGTGTCACATTCCCGAGATATTTGGAGGTAAAGATCGCAATATGATGATAACATTTTGTTCAACTGGGATGTGCTGCCTTCTAATAAATAGTTAAATCAACCTGGGAACTATTATTGGAATGCATTGGAATGCGTTTATACAGGTATTACTGTATTTTTAATGATGTCAATGTTCTCATATGGCGATCTTTACCTCCAAATATCTCGGGAACATGACACTTTATGGTAGCATGTTACTTGACATTTATTGTTCATATAAGTATCCTATACCCATATATATAACTTTCATCATGCAAAATGTAAAATGTTCGTTCGCCTTTTTTCCGATCATCTTAAAAAAGGGCAGGGGGCATTTTGCCGGGATCACGGCGAGTGAACTTGCATTTTTCTTTATAATTCTTATAATTTGTGCATTATGACGTTTGAAGCTTAATAATGGCAGAATATTGTGCAGCAAACGTTAGTGATGGTGTACAAGTGAAGGGAAGTGTAAATTCAAGTGCGTAACGAAGCTTTCGGGTTCCCACAAGAAGCCGCCAAAAACTTTTGTAAAGCATTCTGCCCCTTTACTGAAGAATGACTTGACCGTGTCTAGACTCTGTATACGCCAAGTATACGACGAATTACTTGTTTTGACTGAGACTGACTTATAAACTGAAGAAATAAATGAAATAATACATGGCTGTTATAGGCTTAGATCCCTTTGCCTGCTCCGAGAGGAGAGAATAAAATGAAGATGAATAAGATGAATAAAATAAAATGAATAAAATGAACCACTGGGTATTGCTATGAAACTAAGGCCCGTATTAATAGACCATTCTCAATACAAGTCTTGAGGCTGTATCACACGAGATACGTCTTAAACAAAGTCAAAGTACATTTATTGTGAATCACAGGTAGCATTTGGTCTTACATTGGTGTCGATTCGGATGTACAACGAACTAAGTAAATTTAAATTATATGTATCCTTTTCTAACCACTAATACATGAAAAGGACGACATATAATTAAGTCCTGTCAAATTAAGTAAAAGGATCAAAACAAGCACTTCTTTATCAATATTAGGTGTACACCTAGCGACGTCACGATTAAAATACTATGGAGCGACTTGTTTTGACAGCTCTTAACTTAATTTGACAGGACTTAATTTATAGTCGTCCCTTTCATGTTAATAGTGTTAGAAAAGGATGTATCTGCTTTAAATTTAGTTAGTTCGTTGTACATCCGAATCGACACCAATATCCTTAGAGCGCTGTGTTCCGCCGTAAAGGCATACAATATTTTAGCAGTTACAATAAAAAAAAAAAACTTTACTGAATTTATTAATACAATTTCTTTAAGTCAAATAAAATACATTACATATGTTGGTTACAATACAATTATATGGACTTGACTTAACAGTTGACGTTATCTCAAGCTCCGTGCTAATTTATAAACCAATCTTGACGTCTACTCAGCTGAGATCACTTTTCAAGTATTCGCTTCAGCGGCGAATGACAGTCTTGAGTTTCGTTTATTAATACGTGAAACTCGGCGCACCTCTCAAGTAGGTACTGCTCGAGTATTCACGTGCGTTTCAGGTCTCAAGTTAGGTTTATTAATCAACACGTTTACTTGAGACCGGTCACAAGACTGTTCTCAATCTTGAGAATGGTTTATTAATACAGGCCTAAGTGAAAAAAGTGCAGCCAAAAGAATTGCTGAATGTACCCCTGTTAACTGATTACGAGACCTGGGAATTAAAAATAAATATATGGTAGAAAACTATCTCACTTACCACTATCTTCTATTAGTTCCGTTTTTATTCTTAATGCTTGTTCATCTGAAAATATGTAATAATAATTATAATGACAGCTCAGTGTGAACAATATAAGGTTAACATACCTTAATAAAATTCACATTAGGGATTCCCCAATTTGTGACTGTGGTCTTGAGGAGGGGTCTACGGATTATATCTTTTTCAATTGCCCTATCCAACCAGCCTCTTTATATGATATACTCCCCTATGATGACGACCGATTGATGTAGTGGATAGTGACCCTGTCAGCGAAACCAACGGTTGCGGGTTCGAATCCCGCGAGCGGTAAATGTTTGTGTGATGAATACAAAAAGTTATTCCCGAATCATGGATGTTTATATAAATATTTATGTATGTTTATCCGTTATCTAGTTTCCATAGCACAAGCTTCGCTTAGTTTGGTGACTAGATGATTGGTGTAAGTGTCAGAAATATTTATTTTTATTTATTTATTATTTTATGATATCCCTAGACCCACTAACATGAAATGCCTATTGTTATATACAAATTCCATTTTTGTAAATATTTTATCCAAGTATATATCCACATATAAGATAAAATTACGAAATTTAAGTATATCTTATTCGTGATTTGTCCCTGTACCTACTGTCATGTACTATATATTCGTGTTTGTCTTCCTTTCTGTTTTAGATCGTTCAAACGTCAAAGTCAAAGTCAAAAAATATTTATTTCGTAGGATAAAGATTATCACTTGAAAACGTCACATTTTTCATCTTAATATTAAAATTATTGACATTATTGCTCATTCGCAAAGCAGATTCCCCAGAGAAGAACGAGCAAGAAACTCAAGGGTTGCTCTTTTAAATAAGTTTGGGTTACAATTATATTATATTATATAATTAGGCTGAATATCGCCGAGCGGTCTATGTCCATGCTTGCTTATCATCCAGATAGTCAGCAATTTTATAATAGCCTTTGGTAAATAATGTCTGTTTTATGATGGTTTTGAATTTATTTAAAGGTAAATATTGAATGTCCACTGGAACCTTATTATAAAAGCGTATACATTGCCCCTTAAATGACTTAGTGACTTTGTGTAAACGGCTGGCATCAACAGCAAGTTTATTTTTATATCTGGTATTAACATTATGTAATATCACTATTTTTCTTAAACGATTCTACATTTTTTCTTACATACATTAAGTTTTCGTAAATATATTGCGACGCTAATGTTCTAGGTTCTAGGCCCATAGTTTGGCACAGACTACATACTGGTCAACCTCATTCAGCGTTTTAGCCATACAACCGGACTCTGGCAGTAATGGTCAATCGTAATATAGACGACCGATTGCCATAAAATAAAAAGTTGAAGGTTAACATAAAAAAAAACCCACTGGTGTCGATTCGGACACAACTAAACTAAAGTAAAACCCGTTTTGGAGTGGTGCCGTCGCATCGTACTGTTCCAAGGAGAAACAGTCAGTACTGGTTTTAGTTTAGTTGGTGTACATCCAAATCGACACCAATGTAAGATGGCCACGAGTCTGACACAAAACTACAAGTACCACAAGAAGTAGTGGAAGACGTATACCACATTTTGATGGAATGTGTCTTATAGACATACCCTCTTATTCATAAAAATTTACAAACGCTTTATAAGCCTGTTTTAGTTAAAGTATGTTTTGTCACTTTCTTTCATTACAACATTACCTTATGAAGGACAGAGACAAATCACACTTTAACTAAAACAGGCTTATAAAGCGTTTGTAAATTTTTATGAATAAGACGGTTATAGACTGCAGTTACGTCAAAGCGGAGTAAATTTTGACGTTAGTTATTGCAACACTGTTTTGGCCTTTCCATTATTCGATTCGGCCAAAACTCTATATAAATTATATAAGATTGGTATTAACCGCCGTAGTTAAGTTATTGCTATTGGTCTACACGAAGCGGCATAGTCGATTCTCGACAAAGCTCCTTAAAGAAGATATAAAAAAAAAAGTACCACAAGCTAAATAAGCCATTTATAAAAATAATTGTTTCTGTATGGCAATTACTTCATACCAGATGATATTTTTTTTACCTTAAAAAAATGGCATATCAGTATCAGTCAGTATAATGTATGTACGCAATAATATATGCCTATTTCGTAAACATTCTGATAATCATAATTTGAATACTAGAAACAAAAATAAAATTGAAATTCCACAATTTAGACTTAGCAAGGTTAGCACATCCTTTGTGGGACACAGCATGCGCTTTTACAATAAAATACCAGAACATGTATTGAGTTTAACAGAGCAGAAATTTAAACGCCACATTAAAGAAACTCTGTGTAAGAAGGGTTATTACAGGATAGATGATTATTTAGGCGATAAGGAGATCTGGTGTTAGCTGGTCGTTATGATAATTGCTGTTGTTTTGTAATATGTTATATAAAATGTAATATTATTATAAGGATGGAAACAAATTGAAAAGATGTGTTGTTGCGGAGTTTCTTGTCGCTTCTTCTCCCTAACCATAACACCTTGCGAAGCGATGTAGTTTAAAAAAAAAATAACATGTTGACTTTCAATAAGTGATATTTTTGTATCCTACATTGAATAAAATATTTTTGATTTTGATTTTGAAGGTATTGTCATAGGTAGTTTTATTATTTTCATTTTCCAAACCATCATCAATTAACGCGTTAATTGTGTCATTTGATAGTCGCGTGTGTAGCCTATTCCACATAATTGCATCAATAAATTAAACTTGGAGAAAATATGAGGTCCAAATAAACGCATGATAGCAACCCCGCGATTCACGCCAGTCGCATATCAATAAGCGGAAGGCGCGTGCGATTTTGAAAGGCTTTTTGGCGGGATCTCGGCGAGTGAAGTTGCAATTTTCTTTATAATTCCTATAATTTGTGCATTTTAACTTTTGAAGCTTAATAATGGCAGGGTATTGTGCAGCAAAAGTTAGTGATGGTGTACAAGTGAAGGGAAGTGTAAATTAAAGTGCCTAACGGAGCTTTCGGGTTCCCACAAGAAGCCGCCAAAATCTTTTGTAAACTTCCTGCCACTTTACTGAAGAATGACTTGACCGTGACTTGACTCTGTATACGCCAAGTATACGACGAATTACTTGTTACATGGCTGTTATGGGCTTGATCCCTTTGCCTTCTCCTAGAGGAAATAATAAAACGAAAAAAAAAAGCGATTTTGAAAAAATAATTAAACTATACTTTGTATTTCACTTACCTAATATGCCCTATTTTTGCTTTACGGTTAAAAAACTCATCCGGTATAATAAACTACCAGTTCAAATGACGAAACTGAATTATTACAAATTTAGAACAGTACTTTTTCAATATTTGGGTGGGCAAGGCTTTTATCTGTACAAGAATTTTTAAATAAAGAAAACTGTTTGGCATCTTGAATGTACCTAATATTGTTCATGTAATGATTAATACTGTATTCTGATTGTATGTTACAATTTTGACATCTTCTATTAATTAATGTTTTTTTTTTTTTTTTTTTTTTTTTTCTTTATGCACGACGGGTTCGTACTTGACCTCAATCACACCTGATGTTAAGTGAAGTAATGTATTTTAGTTTGTTTTAATTATGATTAACTTAACGATTTATGTTATCTTAAGGCTGCGCCGAGCGAAAGACGCGCGCGCTGTTTAGGTATTTCGCTTGATGCGAATGTGCGTATGGCAGACCGAACACCGTCCGAGCGTAAACATATGTAACTCACATTTTCTTTATTGGGGGTTGTATTGGATTTCTTCTCGCAATAATTTTCAGGGCTATTTAGTATCAATTATTTTTACTTTGTCTACTCCTTTTTAATATTGACCAAATGTGCTAAAAATTAAAACAAAATCCTTGTTAAATTTAATTTTTATTGATCTTTTAGGAAAGTTTATCAATAATGTAAAACTATTGGTGATGTTGCAAAATCTACAGATTATAAAACGCAAAAGTTCAATTCAATTCAATTTATTAATGTGAAACACAGGTATAAAAGATGTTAGTAAATATTATGGTATAAGTAACACTGTGATCTACTCCATTTTGATGATTGTGATCCATTTTGGCATACAAAAAAAATGGTTAGTTATTTATCTAAGGTAGGTACATAGGCTTATCTAAGATGGTAGGATTTTTTTGCAAAAAAAAAAACAAATATATTACAGTAGATACCCATTAGCTTAGTTTCGAAAATTAATATTATAATTCCATGTCAATTATTAAGGACAATGTTAAAATTGTAAAATACGATTGAAATTGGTAAATAAAAATGTCAAATTGAAATGAAATTAGATTAAAATTACATAGTCATGGAATATTTAACATGAATTATATTCAGTCATTTATACATTATTCAACACATAGAGTCAATAATAATATAACAAGTCAAATAGTAACTCAATGCAAATTAACAACTGCAAATTTAAATTAGGTGCTGTTTTCCCGCTCAGAAACAATCAAGCAGATTTGTCATTCAAGAAATCTTTAATGGAATAATGTGTTTTTCTATTAAATATTTAAACAACGAACTCTTGAATGTACTTAGATCATGAAATTCTCGAATGAATTTAGGTATCTTATTGTATATTATTGGTGCCATTGCAAAGATGCTATTTCTAAAAAGTGTAGTTTTACAGGATACTAAACGTAACTGATCACGTCGCCGTGCTCGTTTAACATGTTCAAAATGCTCAGGATTAGACCGAACAAAAATTGCAGTCTTGTAAATATAAATAGAAGGAACCGTGAGTAAATTCAGCTGCTTATAGAAGGGTTTGCAAGAATCTGTGCGTCGCAAATTACAAATAACTCTTCTACATCGCTTCTGGGCTATAAACACTTGTTCATTGTCTGTGGCATTCCCCCAGAAAATTATACTATATCTCAGAGTAGAAGCTACGTAGCCATGATAGGCCGTAAGTACAGCTCCGCGGTTAACAGTTTTGCTTAAGATATGTAATGCATATGAGAACTTTGTTACTTTTTTGCATACTTCATTTATTTGTGTCGTCCATTCCATGTTACTGTCAATATTAATACCCAAGAATTGAGTTACTGATGCTTCATCCACCCTTTTACTATTATATTGTACATTTGTTGTCATATTTAAATGGTTTCTTTGTTTAAAGTTCATTATTTTCGTTTTGTCTAGGTTAATCTTAAGGTTATTACATTCCAACCAGTCAATGATAGATGAAAGACTGCTGTTGATATCCTCTTCATCCTCATATACCACAGTGCTATCATCGGCAAATACCACCATAGGATGATTTGTAGATTTCGGAATGTCATTTATATATATTAGAAAAAGGAGTGGGCCTAATACACTGGCCTTGAGGTACACCGTAGTGCACATGTCTAGTTCCAGATGTATAGGATTGTATGTATGTATACAACCAAGTGCTGAGTTATGACTTGAAATTTCTTGTAGTTGTTGATAAATGTAAGTAAAATTTATAAGTCTGTTTCCGTTTATTGTAATTTCTTCTTGCTTTTCATTTTCAATATCTATATTTAATTGAAAATCAGACGTTTCTTGCGGAGATTCCTAAAAAAAACAGCATTACTAGTAGTTGTCCAAAATAAGTTATTCAGTCAATTATGAAAACTCTTATCAAATGTCCAATTGAATTAAGTGCGTTCCTTGTGTACGGTGAATGTATCTATGTAACATAACAAAGAACTTACACTATGGCGACTTTGTCGAAAAAAAAATTCACTCCCCAATCCCCAAACAAATCGGCAATCAGCTGATCGAAATTAGGATGGGAAATAAATTTTTTGTTATTTTTTTTCAACCATGTCGCCACAGTGAAAGTCGTTTGTTATGTTACATACCTACATTCACCGTACAAATTGGACCTTATATTTGCTACAATTACAAGAACTGACCTGTTCATTATCAATTTGCGTTGTAGTTTTATTTTTTTTCTTGAATCTCGTCTTGCTTATTAATTTATAATATCTTTTTTTACGGTTTCCCATTTTACTGAAACAAATAATAGTTTATTACTGTAATGAATGACGCCATTGCAGTTTTCTTAACTTGGCTCATCTTGTCGAACTCCACCCAACTAGACCAATATATTGTCAATCCGAAATTTTATTTCGAAAAAATAATGAATGATTAAATAAGTGAAAGAATTCTCTTTATTGCACAAGAAATGAAACAACAGTAATATAGGTACTACAGTTATGATAAACTACATTGTACAACTTCGGTGACCTCTTCCGGACAACCGGTGGTTAAAAGAATATTATAATTAAAAAAAAAAGAGAGGTTATTAGAAAGGACAGCTTTACAAAAAATATATGATAATATAACATGACAGACAAAACCAGAATAAAGTTGCTACGCAACTGACCAATGTCTTAATGAAAGTACAGAACAATAACCTAAATGTAATATGTACATACATCACATATACTTAACTAATGTAACGTCTCTTGGTATTTTTTGTATGCAAGAAAAAGTTAGCAGTCTATTTAAAACTCCGAAAAATATACTTACACCGTTTTCGGCCGTCGCCGGTACACGAAATGACGCGATCGGTGTGTATAGTGGCGCTCAACAAAGTGACGTGCGCTCGCTCTGAACACTTGTGGGCGACTGAATCACAGCGATGCGCGACATTATTTTATATCGCCGCGCGGCCGCCATAGTAAAAATGTATGGCGGATTTGAAGCGCATTTTGATAAATTCATATCTTAATTGCCTAATACAATTTTTTATATTGGAGACGGTAAATTTGTAGTATAAACACTCCTGTTTCGGTTGAACTAAAAATAAGCGTAGATTTCTAATGTTATAAACTAAAAAAATACTTAACGCCACCATACGTTTTTTGCATTTTTGTCTAACTTTCCGTAATTTTGTAGAGTAATGTATAAATAATTTTAACATTTTTCCACGGAGTAAATATTAAGACATTCTTCGTCATGGTAAAAGTATTTTTTTTAAATGTGTATATCAAGTATTGTTGAATTTATCAACTTAACAGTAACTGCTGTTTTAGCACATTTCCCTCGGCGCAGGCTTAATATCTTTATTGTACACAAAATTGTTACAGAAATATGCATTGTATATAAAATGTGACATTTTAGTTTATTTTATATATATATATTTTTTTTTATATGAGAGGGCGGCAAACGAGCATGCGGGTCACCTGATGGAAAGCAATCACCGCCGCCCATGGACACCCGCAACACCAAAAGGGCCACAGATTTATATTTAAATTATATAAAATAATTAAGGCTCAATGTACACCACATTGGGTTTACGATTCGGACATCGCGGGTTCGATCCCCATGAAAAAGTACATGTTTAAGTACTCGGTTTGGTTGGTGGTAGGGCATTTTAAATGTCCGCCTGGCTAGCTACCACCATCTTATCTAAATCTGCCGCCAAGCAGTAATGTTAATACCATTGTTGTGTTCCAGTTGTCAGAGATAAGATAGCCAGTCCCCCAAATGTGTTGGGGTTTCCGGGTCAGGACGCGGAAGCGGATGAGGTCGAAGGTGGAAACCTTCGACCTCATCTTCACTTTTTTTTTTTTTGTTGGCCTTATCCTGCGATCAGTCGGTGACTATGAGCAGATTTGTTCTTAGGGCTTTGTCGGGAGAGTGCATACCCCAATGGATATAGCTACTTGTATTTCCATTCATAGGTTGTCCAGGATTATTCGTCTTTTCAGGCGTCTTAGGCTATCTGGTATAGTCAACTGGACTGCTAGCTTGTTGGGATGGTCTGTCAGCCGCGTTTTGTATGATTTGGAGTAAGCTTTGATCTCCTCGCTCACTGTGTTAATTTCCAGGTAGTGGTGGATCTCCGTGTTCTTAATAAACCATGGTGCATTGGATATTTGTTTCAGGATATTATTTTGTACCCTCTGCACCATCATTATATTTGAATTGCAGGCGGAGCCCCACAGTTGGATACCATAGGTCCAAATGGGCTTCAGAACCGTTTTATAAATTAGCAACTTATTATCAAGTGATAGTTTAGAGTTCCTCCCAAGCAACCAATCCTTCTCCCTCCCAAACCAATTGTTGTGTTCCAGTTGTCAGAGATAAGATAGCCGGTCCCCCAAATGTGTTGGGGTTTCCGGGTCAGGACGCGGAAGCGGATGACCTTCGACCTCATCTTCACTTAACATCAGATATGATTGAAATCAAGTATCAATCCATTGTGCATAAAAAAAATACAAGATACCGTTTACTCAGACTATCAAAATTCATTACTCACTGTTGCAATACTCCATAAATTTCGTTTCGCATTTTAAAACTTGTTGCTTGAAGTCTGTCGCATCCCTTAGATGTTGGATACAATCGTCACATATTGTGTGGCTGGCATCGACTGGGGGTTGATTCATCTAGAGTACGTAATATTACACAATTGTTATTATTTAGACGTCATCCTACATATTGAATATGTATTTACATAGAAGTTACAGGTTACCTAATAATAATTTTTTAGTAGTTTGGCGAATCTGCCTTTTTTGGGCTCATTTCTAATATGGACAGTCAAGGTCTTAAGTAAACGTAAAAATGAGAAAAAATACAACTACAAAATACCTAATACCTTACTCTTATAGCAATCTTCGTAAGTGGTTAGAATATTTTTCTGTTCACATTGTATAAAACACCTGTCTTGACAATGCATTTCCAGGAAAGCTTACAATTTGCTAGGGTAGGCTCTGCCTTTTTGCCTGTGTGGAGGACATGCCACGGTTTTTAACAGAATTGGTTTTGTTTATATTGATGACGTTGGGACATGAGCAAGGCTACCTAAGCCAAACTGCCTAAAAGCTCAGAAATTGTAATGATTTGATCATAGAAAACTCAAAGGGTTATAGAATTTAAATTGTCAAGAACGAGTTTGCCTTATATAGAATATGGTGTGATGCTTCATCACCATGACCACACACGTAGCAGAAGACAGTACTCTCTATTGAAAGTACCTCACAACTTGTGCAGGCGACCAGACGGACACATATATGTTTAAGTCCACCTCTCATTAACAAGTGGGAGAAATAATTTTCAATCTTACTCAATGCACCTGCAAGTAGATGTCTCAACATTTGGTTTAAAATACGGAGATCACAGATTCGGTTCCCTGTGGGGTGAATTTTTAGTATGGGGAAATGTGAATTAGGTGGCGCAAGAAATCTTAGAAAAGGTTATGGGCCACACAACTGCGACGGATTTTTTTACACTTCTTTGTGTGTTGCCTTAATGTCACCTTAACAACATTCATCCTTACCGGTGTAGTGTAAGGTAGGGTAGGGTGTTCCAAGTTACCTTGCCAACATTAGCCTATTTACAGTGATAAAGAGATATTGAAGTCTTCCTGGTTCGTAGACCACTAACGATACGCTAGCCAAGGACAGATATGCTTTATTCTTCCAATTTAGTGTTATGGCTGCATCGTTGTGCACGGTGATTCTGTAAATTTTAAATTTGACCAAACTTACAGTGACCCCAAAAGTGTTATGCAAAAGTGCCGAGTATATTTCATCAATGTCTCCGTTCTTGTACGGCACTTGCAGTCCTTTGAAATATCCATCGGCGTGGCAACAGCGGCATAACGCATTCAGATTCAAAATTTCCGTCATTATTCCGTAAACATTTAAAATTTTGCAATCTACTGCAAAAGAAATCAAACATAGTTTTTTTTTTCACTGACAGCTTTTTTGTTTGTTTTTTATTTAATTGATTGTAGGCAAAGGGAAGTAAGTCGATACAGCCACATCTAATTTCTACAGTTTAGTGAAGTCAGTCTCTACAGTCAAAACAAGACATTCGTCGTACCCTTGACGTATACAATACAGAGTAGTCACGGTCAAGCCATTCAGTAAAGTGGCAGAATGCTTTACGAAAGATTTTTGCGGCGAAATAAAACATGGCTGTATCGCCTTAGTTCCCTTTCCTTCTCCGAGAGGAGTAAATTAAAACAAAATGTTGTGGGTTCATTTTATGTATGCAAATTAAAATTTGGCTGTATGGGCTTGATCCCTTTGCCTTCCAATAATATTGGAAAAGAAACCAAAAACAAAAAAAAGCTGCTTTTTGGCGGGAACTCGGCGAGTGAAGTAGCATTTTTCTTTATAAGTCTTATAATTTGTGCATTCTAACTTTTGAAGCTTAATAATGGCAGAATATTGTGCAGCAAACGATATTGTGTACAAGTGAAGGGAAGTGTAAATTAAAGTGCGTAACGGAGCTTTCGGGTTCCCACAAGAAGCCGCCAAAATCTTTTGTAAAGCATTCTGCCTCTTTACTGAAGAATGACTTGACCGTGACTAGACTCTATATGGGCTTTTTGGCGGGAACTCGGCGAGTGAAGTAGCATTTTTCTTTATAAGTCTTAAAATTTGTGCATTCTAACTTTTGAAGCTTAATAATGGCAGAATATTGTGCAGCAAACGTTAGTGTTGGTGTACAGGTGAAGGGAAGTGTAAATTAAAGTGCGTAACGGAGCTTTCGGGTTCCCACAAGAAGCCGCCAAAATCTTTTGTAAAGCATTCTGCCACTTTACTGAAGAATGACTTGACCGTGACTGTGACTAGACTCTGTATACGACGAATTACTTGTTTTGATTGAGACTGACCTATAAACTGAAGAAATAAGATAAATAAAAATTTTCACTCGAAACTGGCAGTAATGTCCCTCGACAATGAGGTTGACTGGTTGCCATCCTCAAAAATAAGAAGAAGAAGAAGACTCTATATACGCCAAGTATACGACGAATTACTTGTTTTGACTGAGACTGACTTACAAACTGAAGAAATAAGATAAATAAGACATGACTGTTATGGGCTAGATCCCTTTGCCTTCTCCTAGAGGAGAAAATAAAACTAAAAAAAAAACAAAAAAAAGCAAGGTTTTTGGCGGGAACTCGGCGAGTAAAGTAGCATTTGGCTTTTTGGCGGGAACTCGGCGAGTGAAGTAGCATTTTTCTTTATAAGTCTTAAAATTTGTGCATTCTAGCTTTTGAAGCTTAATAATGGCAGAATATTGTGCAGCAAACGTTAGTGTTGGTGTACAGGTGAAGGGAAGTGTAAATTAAAGTGCGTAACGGAGCTTTCGGGTTCCCATAAGAAGCCGCCAAAATCTTTTGTAAAGCATTCTGCCACTTTACTGAAGAATGAATTGACCGTGACTAGACTCTGTATACGACGAATTACTTGTTTTGATTGAGACTGACCTATAAACTGAAGAAATAAGATAAATAAAAATTTTCACTCGAAACTGGCAGTAATGTCCCTCGACAATGAGGTTGATGGTTGCCATCCTCAAAAATAAGAAGAAGAAGTAGCATTTTTCTTTATAATTCTTATAATTCGTGCATTCTAACTTTTGAAGCTTAATAATGACAGAATATTGTGCAGCAAACGTTAGTGACGGTGTACAAGTGAAGGGAAGTGTAAATTAAAGTGCGTAACGGAGCTTTCGGGTTCCCACAAGAAGCCGCCAAAATCTTTTGTAAAGCATTTTGCCACTTTACTCAAGAATGACTTGACCGTGACTAGACTCTGTATACGCCAAGTATACGACGAATTACTTGTTTTGACTGAGACTGACTTATAAACTGAAGAAATAAGAGAAATAAGACATGGGCTAGATCCCTTTGCCTTCTCCTAGAGGAGAGAATGAAACGAAAAAAAAAAAAACAAAAAAAGCAAATTAAATATTCTTATTTATTTACGTGTAATAATGACGGAAATTTGGAATTTAAGTGCATTATGCCGCTGTTGCCACGCCGACGGATATTTCAAAGGGCTTCAAGTGCCATACAAGAACGGAGACACGATGGAAATTTACTCAGCACTTCTGTTTAACACTTTTGGTGTAACTGTAAGTTTTTAGCAACACTTTTTTCCTACCCATTTAGGTAAAGGTCGTGGTCATTCCTATACAAAGAGAGGAGATTCAAAGGTCGGTGTTCACCACACTTCAATCTGACAGGAATTCCGTGCCCTGTAGTAATAGTCATGAACGTCTCATGAGCTTACTGTAAATCCGTTCGTATGCGGACGCACATAAAAACAATGTAGCCACATTTGCCAATAAGTCAAGTGATCCGTTTTTTTTGCAGCTTTTTTCTATAAATGCTTTACAATGGTGCTGATTCGGATGTACACCAACTAAACTGAAATAATAGAAACATTCCCTTGAAGAGCGCCGCTTGTGAGGTGACCTCATCAAAACATTCAAAATTCTCACCTATAAATATGATGAAAGACATATGACTGTTACGAGGACATGCTCTGCGAATAAGCCGCACTCACACTGACATCAATATCGCCCATCACTTTCACCGTGTTGTTCAAGCCTGTAATCAGCTGCCGGATGAGGTTGTCTCCACACAATCAGTGAATTCGTTCAAGAATAGATTGGATAAACTTTTAAAAAACTAGTGATGACTTAAATATTGACTGAATAACAACATAATGAACAATGTGAACTCTTCCAACACTGTGATAAAGACATACCAGCAGTAATGCTGCTCGTCTATACTAATATATTAATAATAATATTTAACCCAGTCATGGATGTTTATATAAATATTTATTTATGTATGTTTATCCATTATCTAGTACCCATACATAGTACAAGCATGCTTTGTTTGAGCCCAGATGATTGGCGGATGATTTGTTCCAGGGCTGAACAACACAGTTCCTCAGAAAATAATAGGTGAATTAGGACGTTATGTGACTATATTCAAGCTAGTGTATTGTTAAGAAAAGTAAATATTAGCATCAATAATCCACAGACTTTATCCCCTTTAAAAGACTTATCACTGTTCCCGGATATCACCAAAATGTAATAATAATAATAAATATTTTGTTTCTATGAACCTAAATAAAACCTTCCACCTGTCACCTTCCAGATGAATCAGCCTCCAGTTAATACTAGCCACACAATATGCGACAATTGCATCCAACATCTGAGAGTTGCGACACAATTCAAGCAGCAAGTTTTAGAATGCGAAAGGAAATTTATGGAGTATTGCAACAGTGAGTATATATGAGATAACCCCTGACCTCAATCATACCTAATGTTAAGTGAAGTTCAGGTCAAAGATGAAAGTGTGCCCTCCTGATACCCCCAAGTTATTTGAGAGACTGGCTATCATATTTTTAACAGCTGGAACACAATGCTATCTACATTGATGCTTGGTGGCAGAGATAGATAAAATAATGGAGTGAAGCTAGCCAGGCAGATATTTTAAAAATTATGCTATGGATGCGGCAAGTGTAACAAGATGGGTCGGAGCAGAAACGACTCAGATAATTCTGGTTCAGGTACTTCACCTAGACAGCGTCTTTATTGTGATGTGTCTGTCACATTTAGGCATGATTGTCCACAATGCTATAGTTGTACAAGTAAATCACAGCTTATAGAGTTGTATGGCAATGGTTTTCCAGCGCCACATTACACCATTGCCATGTGATCTTAAATCGCCCAGTAATTGCAATTGGGACCTTTGCTGACCTTTGAAACCACTACCTTACCAGTCACATTAATGCAATTAGAAATATATTTTTCAGATGAACAAGCGCTTGAAATAAAAGTAGAGCCGTTGGAAGAGTATGGTAAGTGAGTTCACAATTTTTCAACTAAAACTAGACTCAAAATGTAAAAAAAAAAATTAATGCCATTTCATTGAATTCTCATTCTGTATAAGTTGAAAATGAGTTAACACCCAAGAGGCTATGATTATATCTTCCAGATAAAAAACTACTAAGTGCCTTTTTTACATCTGACATGGCTAAGATATAAAAAACCGTTTTCAAATGGGTCAGTGTGTGAGTGAATATGTGTGTGGCTTTGGGTGAGTATGTCTGTGAGTGTGTGTATGAGTGTGTCTCTGGGTGGGCGAGTAGGTCTGTATGAATGTTGTATGGCTGTGAATGAGTGTGTCTGTGTGAGTTAGTGTGTGTCTCTGTGTGAGTGAGTCATGTCTGTGTGGGGGTGAGTGTGTGTGGGGGGGTCTATGTGGGTGTGGGGGGGGGGGTCTATGTGGGTGTGTGGGGGGGTCTATGTGGGTGTGTGGGGGGTCTATGTGGGTGTGTGGGGGGTCTATGTGGGTGTGTGGAGGTCTATGTGGGAGTGTGTGTGTCTATGTGGGAGTGTGTGTGTCTATGTGGGAGTGTGTGCGTCTTTGTGGGAGTGTGTGTCTATGTGGGAGTGTGTGCGTCTATGTGGGAGTGTGTGCGTCTATGTGGGAGTGGGTGCGTCTATGTGGGAGTGTGTGCGTCTATGTGGGAGTGTGTGCGTCTATGTGGGAGTGTGTGCGTCTATGTGGGAGTGTGTGCGTCTATGTGGGAGTGTGTGCGTCTATGTGGGAGTGTGTGCGTCTATGTGGGAGTGTGTGCGTCTATGTGGGAGTGTGTGCGTCTATGTGGGAGTGTGTGCGCCTATGTGGGAGTGTGTGCGTCTATGTGGGAGTGTGTGCGTCTATGTGGGAGTGTGTGTGTCTATGTGGGAGTGTGTGCGTCTATGTGGGAGTGTATGTCTGTGAGCGAGTGCATTTTAATTATTTACCATAATTATTTATTTATTATTATTGTAGCTGTGTATCACAAAGAAATAAATTCATATCTTTTTATGTCTATTTCAGATAAAGAACTTGAAAGTAAACCACCGATTATTTTGAGCATCGAGACATGTGACGTGAAACATTATGGTAAGTGCTTTATTTTTTTTAAATAAATAAGAAAAAGACTTTCTCTTACAAATAATTGTAGACGGATAAACAAACATAAATATTTATATGAATATTTCTCCTATCGGGATTCGAACCCGCAACCGTTAGTTTCGCAGGCAGGATCACTATTCACTACACCAATCGGTCGTCGTCTTATTAAGTACCTGTACACAAACAAGACACAATCCCCATCATATCAGCCACAGGACTTCCACAGGACATTTCCTGTCAAACATACAACAATAATTGATAAACCACTTTGATATTGTTTTTGTTTTATAAGGTTTATGTGTGTGTGTCTGTCTTTTGAGAGTGTGTGTGTCTGTGTGTGAGAGTGTGTGTGTCTGTGTGTGAGAGTGTGTGTGTCTGTGTGTGAGCCTGTGTGTGAGAGTGTGTGTGCCTGTGTGTGAGAGTGTGTGTGGCTGAGCGTGAGATAGTGTGTCTGTGTGTGTGTATGTGAGTGTGGGGGTGTATGAGTGTATCTGTGTGTGAGTGAATGTGTGTATCTGTGCGTAAGTGTGTATGAGGTTGTGTGCCTGTGTGTGAGTGAGTGTGTATGAGGGTATGTGTGTGAGTGAGTGAGTGTGTATGAGTGAGTGTGGGTGTATACATGTGAGTGACGGGGTGTATGAGTGAGTATGTGTGTATGAGTATATCTGTAATTTCGGTGACAATGGAATATTATTTTACCATCATCGAGCTGATCTGACGATGGAGGCGGGATGTAGTGATGGAATTCCCTGATGGAAAGATAGTCGAATTTGGGCTAGTTTGTTGCCATGAGCAGTTTTCACGATGATGAGGCTCTGAAGAAGGAGCCCGAAGTTACTTGAAATAGAATATGTGATATTGAACTAGTGTAATATTGAACTATTATACGAACTACAATAGTATGTGATAATCATGATGGAGTATACAGGGTGACTTTAAATTGAAGCATAACCTTGTAAGGGGATGTTGCACAGGTCATTTGCAACAACTTTTGTAGGAACACTCATATGCAAAAGTGAACCAATCTTTTTTTTGGGAATTTTTTTAAAAATATCTATGTGGTAAGCAAAGAAAATTGTAAAAAAAAAATTGTTGAAAATTTCGATAATTTTTCATTTACTGATTAGTCTCTTACGTTCTAGTTACATGTTAGCATCATCAAATCTACATTATTTGCATTATTCTAGACACAGTGCTGTAAAATTCAAAGAAAATAATAAATAATTTACTAGTTTTATAACAAAAAACAGCTCGTTTAAAAAAAACTCACTATTACACTTACTCTGCGTATTATAAAAAAAACATCTACATTTCTTAAGCTTTCAAATGAGGTATAAAACTCTGGCATAGCTAGTCAAACATCAGAGATATTAGCCAAACAAGGGAACAGGTTGGAATAGCAAAAAAATTACAGATTACAATAAAAACTAATTTGTGCAAAAAGTGACTCACACACTTAGTGGTGACAATTCTACAACACACATTTTAAATTTTATTTAGGTTTACAGTACCGCCAGTCCTTATTTTCTTTTAAAAAGCCAAAAATTAAGAATGTTTGAAACACAAAAGTGTCCGTTTTAAACAAAATTTCACTATAACACTTGCTCTGCGTATTATTAGTAAAAAATTTATTTCATAAGCTTTCAAATGAGGTATAAAACCGTGAGTCTAACGGTAAAGGTATTCGCATAACAAAGGCGCACGGCCCAAAAAAGGGTCGGCTAGTAGAGCATGTAGAGACAGCAGGTCATTGTGTGGAATCTGTTTACTTGGTTGTTTAGTTTAGTCCGTTCTTGTGATTCGTTGCGATCGGATGCTTCCGTGTGTGCTCTGCAGTTTTGTTCTACCTCTGACGACCCGGCTTGTGACTTTTTTTGTGATTGATTGCTTTCCCGACGACTTGGCTATTGAACTAGTTTCCGTGTGTTTTACTCAGTGGATTTGGCGTTTATTAAGGACAATGGCTCGCCTACAAGAACGAGCGTTTACCAACGAAGAATATGTTGATATTCTTTATACGTACGGTGTCGCTAGAGGCAATGCCTCAGCTGCCCAGCGCGAATACCAACGCCAGTACCCAAATCGTCGTTTACCTGATGTGGGCGTGTTTTCTCGAGTGTATCGACGAGCCCGTGAGACTGGAAGCTTTCAAAGGCGACGAGGTATGTAATTTAATAAATTTTTGCAGAACAGAGATGTAATGATTACAGTCAAAAGCATCTTAAACACTTTGGTCTTTGTACCGTCCCTATTCTGTGCACTTAAAATCTTAAACGTACTTCAATTGTCAAGCGTTATCAGCTCCTGTACCTAAATACCTACGTAGGTCCGGGAAACAAAAGATTGTATTCTCCAAAATGTTTTTGCATTTGTATTAAACTTTGTAACGGAAGTTCAACACTCAAACAAAGGAGTATGTTTTGTTATCATCTTAACAAAAATAGTGACTCAAATGTAAATTTTCGGAAATGTATTGTTTGTTAGTTTTAAAGTGCACAAAAAAGTAATTTCATATCAAATTCAATCGATAATTTAAGCTTGTTTTTTTTTTAACCAGGCGACGCTGGCAGACCTCGTCTGTACCGTGTCGAAGATGAAGAGGAAATTTTAAACCATTTCCAAAGAGATCCTACCACCTCCACAAGAAAAGTGGCCAATTTACTTGGTACATCACAATACAAGGTGTGGAAAGTCGTCCATGAATCTGGGCGTCATCCATACCATTACACTCCAGTGCAAGCGCTGGAGGAAGGAGATCCCGTCAGAAGGGTCCAATTTTGCAGATATCTGCTTAACTGCGACATAGAGGACGGAAACTACCTTAAACAAATTTTATGGACCGATGAATCCAAATTTGATAAAGACGGGATCACTAATTACCATAACGCTCACTTCTGGGAAGAAAAGGTGGTGGGAAATCCAAATCTAAAAAGACCGAAAGGATCCCAAAGAACATTTTCTGTGAATGTGTGGATGGCTATAATAAATAATAATTTGGTTGGGCCGTATTTCCTGCCACAGAATTTAAATGGTGAATTCTATGAACATTTTTTGAGAAATGTTTTCTTTGATTTGTTGGAAGACATACCCTTAGCCACCCTGCGTGCTATGATCTTCCAACATGATGGGTGTCCAGCCCACTACAGGCGACAAATTAGGGATTGGCTGGACGAAAATTTCCCAAATAATTGGATCGGCAGAGGAGGACCATTCCTTGGCCAGCTAGAAGCCCAGACCTGACACCCATGGACTATTACGTCTGGGGGCATATGAAAACGTTGGTGTGTCGATAACCAGCCAGTCCCAGATATTGAAGAGTTAAGACGACGAATTATTGCAGCAGCTGACCAAATTAGATCCAACCTCAGCTCGGTGGTGGTAAAAAGCGAATTAAGAAAAAAATGAGAATTTGCGTACGAAACGGTGGGAGCGATTTTGAAAATCAGCTGTAATATCCTAGAGGTTAACTGGACAACTGTGTGTGTGTGTATTGTGTGCGTGTACCAGTAATTAGGTGTCAACTCTACAGTACACACTAAAACATAATTTTATAGCTTTTTATCTATTTTAATACGAGAGAATACGGATTGGTGGAACTGAAAACCTAAATAAAATTTAAAATGTGTGTTGTAGAATTGTCACCACTAAGTGTGTGAGTCACATTTTGCACAAATTAGTTTTTATTTTAATCTGTAATTTTTTTGCTATTCCAACCTGTTCCCTTGTTTGGCTAATATCTCTGATGTTTGACTAGCTATGCCAGAGTTTTATACCTCATTTGAAAGCTTAAGAAATGTAGATGTTTTTTTTATAATACGCAGAGTAAGTGTAATAGTGAGTTTTTTTTAAACGAGCTGTTTTTTGTAATAAAACTAGTAAATTATTTATTATTTTCTTTGAGTTTTACAGCACTGTGTCTAGAATAATGCAAATAATGTAGATTTGATGATGCTAACATGTAACTAGAATGTAAGAGACTAATCAGTAAATGAAAAATTATCGAAATTTTCAACAATTTTTTTTTTACAATTTTCTTTGCTTACCACATAGATATTTTTTAAAAAATTCCCAAAAAAAAGATTGGTTCACTTTTGCATATGAGTGTTCCTACAAAAGTTGTTGCAAATGACCTGTGCAACATCCCCTTACAAGGTTATGCTTCAATTTAAAGTCACCCTGTATAAAAAGCTTGTATTTAAAGTATTTTGGATGTAGAACTTATTTGTATAATTTTTGTCTTTATTTCAGATTCTGACAGTTTTGATAACCGCTCCGAGGGTGATATCAAAGACGAAGGTAAGTGTGCTCTATCCATAGACAACTCTCAGCCAATATAACCGTGTGCTTCAGGAACCGTATTTAATAGTCAATATACATAAATGCGGAGCGTCCGTGGCTCAGCGATCTCCCAATTTGGAAGTCCGAGTACGATTCCCAGGCAGGCCATGTACCAATGAGTTTTTAAATTTAATTACTTATGTGTATTTATCCGACTGCTCTTAAAACGGCGAAGGAAAACATCGTGAGGAAACTTGCATGCCTGAGAAATAAAAATTCAAAGGCATGTGAAGTCCCCAACCCGCATTGGGGCAGCGTGATGGACTACGGCCCATACTCCCTCATTAGAGGGGAGACTGCCTGCCTGCTGCAGTGATGATACATAAATGTCGTCACAATCCTTATCCCAAATAACTTCAAACTTCAAGCATTTATTTCAACGCAAGATACATGGTATCATTTGTTGAATATCAATTTAAATCTTTTGGAAATAATAATAAGGCTTAAGCATTTCTCTGTCAATCAGTATGTCCAAGCTTCTACCGCTTTGGAAAGGGAAATCATCTGTGGGGAATTTACGGCCCGGAAACCTAGGTTTACGAATCGTGTTGTTTAGATTTTTTCGTATTGTGTTGTTTACATTTTTCTTTGTTTAATTCAAATTAAATTTGTTGCTAAAACTAACTAAAAAACTTCAAACTTAAGTTGAACTAAGCCCATGCAGTGGCAGTACCTGCATATAAGCCTAAAAGCTTTTGCTGTATTAAAATACTTAATCAGGAATACCCAGTTCATGCTTTATTGATCTTTACACAGTACAGGATTTGCTTGTGATCCTCCAGATTGAACAGAAAAGAGGCAACAAGATGTATTTAACTTTTTTTTATATGCACAACGGGTTAGCATTTGACCTCAATCACACCTGATGTTAAGTGAAGATGAGGCCGAAGGGGGAAGCGTACTGACCCGGAAACCCAAATATTTGGGGAACTCGCTATCTTATATCTGACAACCGGAACACAACAATGCTATTAACATTGCTGTTTGGCGGCAGATAGATAAGATGGTGGTAGCTAGCCAGGCGGACATTTAAAATGCCCTACCACCAACCAAACCGAGTACTTAAACATGTACCCCGCTGGGGATCGAACCCGCGACCTCCGAATCGTAAACTCAATGTTGTTTACATTGAGCCACGGAGGCGGTTAAGTCTAGTCACGGTCAAGTCATTCTTCAGTAAAGTGCCAGAATGCTATACGAAAGATTTTGGCGGCATTTTGGACCCGAAAGCTCGGTTACGCACTTTAATTTACACTTCCCTTCACTTGTACACCATCACTGACTTTTGCTGCACAATCTGCTGCCACTATTAAGCTTCAAAAGTCAGAATGCACAAATTATCAGAAACAAACATGCAACATCACTTGCTGAGTTCCCGCCAAAAGACCTGTTTTTTGTTTTTTCTCCAACAATGATGGAAGGCAAAGGGATCCGAGCCCATACAGCCTAGTCTTCAGTATTATGACAGAATGCTTTGCTGAAGATTTTGGCGGCTTCTTGTGGCATCACATTTCTGACCAGGATAACATTCAATCAATACAAGCCTAGTCACTTTGTGTAGAACTAAATGGCCCTGTGTGTATATCCAGGATTTTTTTATTGAAAAACTAAACTTTATGATTTTAATTTTTTTTCAGATCACGAAAGTAAAGTAGATACAAAACCTCCAATGCAAGATGGATCAAATAAACGCAAAAAAATTAAGGGTAAGTTATAATAAATAAATCTAAATAATTTATTTATTATCGGGCTGCAAGAAGAGTTATGTTTTTCGCCCATAACAACCTCAGTTGTATAGAAATTCACTTGTCCATTATTTGACGACCGATTGATGTAGTGGATGGTGACCCTGTTAGCGAAACCAACGGTTGCGGGTTCGAATCCCGCGAAGGGTAAATGTTTGTGTGATGAATACCAATATTTATTCCCGAGTCATGGATGTTTATAATAATATTTATATATGTTTATCCGTTATGTAGTATCCATAGTACAAGCTTTGCTCAGTTTGAGCCTAGAGGTTGGTGTAAGTATCCGAAATATTTATTTTTATTATCATTCACCAACGTTTATGTATTCATTATGCACTTTACGTCAAAAAAATCCTACAGTTGCTCTTCTAGTAGCTAGCCAGGCGGATATTTAAAATGCCCTGGAACCACCAACCAAACTGGGGATAGAACCTGCGACCTCCGATTCGTAAACCCTATGTTGTTTACATTGAGCCACGGAGGCGGTTGAACGTGATTTTTGTTTCAGATGTGAAAATCGAGGCAAAATCAAAACCAACAAAAGCAACCAAAAATACCATGATTAAAAGTACGTATTACACTTTGATGGTTCTGTACATTGTCATGACCTTTATCCCAAATGGGGTGGTCAGAGATATCCCAAATTAGCGTTTGGGTGTTCCAAACATTAAAAAAATAATGCTTGTAACAACATCCACGATTCATGTTTCGGAATATACAGAAATGCACACGTGACGGAGGGGGTAAAGCGTGCAACTCTGTAGATGTTTTGGAGGTAAGTTTGTTAGTCGCCTTTAAGGAAACCCACGGGAAGAGATGAGTTGGTTCTTTTTATTTTCCGTAGAATAAAATCCAACCGTCTCTGTCCTAATAGGCCACTAAACAAATGTGAGCATGACGGCATACACCAGCGGCAGCACCGACAGCAGAGGCGTCATTAACTATCTGTTTGGTGTATCTGTCTGTCTGTGACGACTATGTCTAGAGGACGTGGGTTTGAATTCTGCTGGCATATACATTACCTCCTTAACGCTACAGAGAGTGCTGTTGAGTGGCTAAGCATTGGACCAATAAAATTTGAAACTCGCCTCGACTCGAAAAGAAGAATCATATACATTGTATGATGAATACATGATACCCGAGTTACGGATGTTTATATCTGTAGTTTCGTATCGATCGATCGATCGATCTCGTAAATTTTGCACTGGTACCCTACCCTCGCTTTCTCTCGCAGGGCACTAGCTGAAAATCAGTGTCTTTCCGCTATAGGTGAGGTGAGGATCTACATTGAGCGATGGCCCATTTGTGGTACAGATACACATACAACTCTATTATAAGTTGTAACAGTTGTACTTAATTTTTGTTTTTATTACTGTGAAATAAGGTTACATTTCGTAAGAATAACACCAAGCAGAATGATTATTGCGTCGAATATTTTTGTATGGTCTATATTTTTTTTTATATGAGAGGGCGGCAAACGAGCATGCGGGTCACCTGATGGAAAGCAATCACCGCCGCCCATGGACACCCGCAATGCTTATGCCAATACCTTCTATTTCACTTACCTAATATGCCTTTTTTTTACTTATTATATACATTTCTATTTATTGGTGTGGACCTTCTAAAGAACTACGATAGCCAACCCAGCATGACAAATCGACATTCTGTAGCGATGCAAATTATTGACCAAATCCAATATTTTGTTTCATTTCTACTAACTAATGTGATGCCACATGTGATTTCCACGCATTTAATCTTTCTTTTTTTGTTTTCAGAAAGAAAAAATAAAATATCAGAATCATTAATAGATCATACACTAGAAATAAAAGTGGAGAATGAATACGGAGTCGTATACTCTTGCAAACTGTGTGAAGGTACGTACGCTCAGCTCGAGGAACTACAGACCCACATACGCAATAACCATAAAATCAGACGTGTATATAGATGCCAAATGTGCGACATGGAATTCACAACCAAAGGCAACGAACACAGGCATATGAAATTACATCACAACGTAAGTGGCTACAAATGTGAACTATGTCAGAAGTATTTCACAACAAAAAATTCTCTCAATGTACATGAGAGGACGCATACAAAAGAGAAACCTTTTAAATGTGAGCTGTGCAGCAAAGACTTTGCTTATGCGCAGACGTTGAGAAATCACATGAAGTTACACAATGGCACGAACAAAAGATTTGTCTGTGATCTCTGCGGACACACCTTCAACGACCGAACCAACCTGTCTATCCACATCCGCGTGGTCCATGAGAAAGCCAGGCCGTTCCCATGCACGTTATGCCCGAAGACTTATAGCACTAAGAACCATTTGACTCATCACATGATGAGACACAAGGGCATCCGTCCTTACCAATGTGAAGTGTGTGCAAAAAGTTTTATAACAATATCGTGTTTAAAAAATCACAAAACGGTCCACGAATCCGGTGGTTACAAGTGTGTAGTGTGCGAAAAAGTGTATAAAGAACGTAAGGGATACACACAGCATGTGCGTTCCCATGGCAATGCGTTGCCTTACAAATGTTTCATATGTTATAAGACATTCTCATGCAAATATTCTATGAAGCGTCATGTAGATGAGCATACGAGTGGGAAAGCGTACTCCTGTGACATATGCCAGCAACGTTTCAATCAAAAGTCTATGGTTGTGAGGCATATGCAACGGAAACATGCTGGCCCGAAGACGTTACAGAAGTGTGATGTGTGCAAACGAAATGTAACAGACTTAGTGAAACATAAAATAAATCATGTGATCAAACCGTATCAGTGTGATCTTTGTGAGCGTTGCTACTCAGCGAAGACAGCGTTGAATCGTCATTTGAGGTATGTACATTATAACGTTAAATCGTTTGCTTGCGACATGTGTGATAAGAAGTACATAATGAAGAAGAGCTTGAGGAGGCATTTGCTAAAGGTGCATAAGGTTAAGACTGAGCAAGATGATGATGGGAACGAGTTTGATGTCCCAATTGAAAATAATTTCCATGTTGATATATTAAGAGCCCCTGAAACCACTGTGGTGGAACAAAAGTGATCTTGAAGAGGACTGCCTCGAGCGTAGAATAAACAGCAATGATTTAGATTGCTTGCACTTAAGCACCTGACAACTCTATTAAACACTGGCCTTAACAGGAATCCTTGTTGACTTTAACATGCATACATTGCGACAGGAGGAGACTTGGGAAATATATCAAGTCGGAATCATGTAATGTCATAAGCTTGGGTGGATTCTCCAATGAAAGTTCCCAGCCTGGACATGGTCAAGGGTTATGTCAACCATGATTGATTACCACAATAAGGAATAATGTCCACAATTTCTTTTTATTGAAAGGTACCTTGAAAAAGCTATTATTTCAGGATGTAATGTAGAGACGATTACTTAAACCACAGTTACTACTTAATGATATAATTCAGCAACTGAGTCAGGTATCGAACAAGACCAATAATTACATTCCTATTTTCACACAAGTCTTCGAAATGATTGCCTATTATAAAGAATAAAATAGAAAATAGTGGCTGTTTTGACAAAGTCACGACCACAAGCAAATACTAGGTTATGGTGTAATACATAGATACGTTCACTATGCACCGTATATTAAGACACAGAGGTATAAAAATTTGCAGACCGGACATAAAGCTTAAATAACGTGGCCTGTTTCCATGAAAAATAATAGCCACTAATTAATTAGATTGATAGATAAAAAGTTTATTGCATAAACTGGCACACATGCAAGAGAGAAACATGAACAAATAAGAAAACAACAAGAGACATACAATTTTTAACAAATACAAACAGATGTAAACAAATATACCATAATATTAAAAAAATTCCCAATACCTTCAAGATTTACTGCCGATTCATTATATGTGGGCATGTGTGCAACAGTCATGCAACAAGGTCATAGCTCAGCGCATTAAAAATACTCAATGAATCACCCAGGAGGCGCGCGGGAACAAGCATAAAAATTATCTAATACCTCGTAAATATATTTCGTTGGTCTTGTATTTGACATAAGCTGCAGGCAGCATAATCTCCATGGAGCATAAGCATATTAATGCGAGGTCTGCTACTATTTAGAAATCTTTACTAAGGCGTTATAGCACTTGGTGGTGGTGTAGTTATCAAACCAAATATGCTGACAATAGATGTCTATACCCAGCATGAGCACAGATTTATCACAAATATATTTGCATGAAGTTTGAAAGTGTCACGAATAACAGAAAAATTGAGGAGTACTAGGTTAGCATGGTTTGGGCACATTATGAGGAGGGATGAAAGGAACGAGACGAGAATGTAGAGGAAGACTGAAGAAGGTGTGGGTAGACTGTGTGAGGAATGATATGTGAAAGAGGTGAGTACGGAGATGACGGCTGATAAAGGAGAGTGGAAGAGGAAGACTTGTTGTGAAGAGGAAGATATGCAAGAAAGGACACTTTAATGCAACTCGATTAAATGTACCTTAGGTTATTTTGGTGTACTTCAGACTTAGATACAAGGTTCACGATGGCAAAAAGAGCTTTTAATAACAAACAAAATCTGTTTAAATCTAAAACACCAAAAAAAGCCAGGAAGCGGCTTATAAAACACTATGTATGAAATACTTTATACGTAGCTTTCTACGGCTGTGAGACATGGACATTAACACAAAGGGATAGGAAAAGGCTAGAGGTAGTCGATATGTGATGCTGGAGATGAATGGAGAGAATAAGCTGGACAGAGAAGAGAACAAATGAAGAGGTGTTAATGATGATAAAGGAGAAGAGATCACAGTTGAGAACTCAAGAGGAAAAGGTCACTTTTATTTGAAGATTGAGGGAAACATTGAAGGAAAGAGGAATTACTTTGACCAAGTGAAAGAAAAGGTGAATGTCGTCTCATACCAAGACGTACTTATTCCAACAACAAGAGCATAGCTCCTAAAGAAGATTATTATAAAATCAATGGTGGTAGTTCTCGGCTGTTTGATGCTTGGAGTGGCTAAATAGAACGGGCCTAAACAGTTATGCTGGATCAATAAATCAATCGCAGGAACCAAAAACAGAAGAGGAGACGGTCTAAAAACCCATTTTAAATGAAGTAGGTTAAAGCTACATGTACCCTTGTAGCGCCATCCAGTGGCGACGTCTATTTTTTAATAGGTAAAGGAATAATGTGAGTAAAATTCCTTGGACGTGAAATGTATATATATTTTTTTTTATGAACATAGGGTTGGTACTTGACGTCAATCACACCTGGTGTTAAGTGAAGATGAGGTCGATGGTGGAAGCGTACTGACCCGGAAACCCCAACACATTTGGGGGACTGGCTATCTTATCTCTGACAACCGGAACACAACAATGCTATTAACATTGCTGCTTGGCGGCAGATTTAGATAAGATGGTGGTAGCTAGCCATACGGACATTTAAAATGTCCTACCACCAACCAAACCGAGTACTTAAACATGTACCCCGCTGGGGATCGAACCCGCGACCTCTGAATCGTAAACCCAATGTTGTTTACATTGAGCCACGGAGGCGGTTAAACTTATCGGAGGTTTTGAGGATCTGACACAAGCACTTACAAAAACAAATACTTTTTGTCGTTTACACAAAAGAGCTACTTGGAGGGGCATACACATATACACCGCCCTCTCTTTGTTTTTGTTCCATGATTGATGATATTGCAGAGCTTCTGCGCTGGTTATTTTTAGCGAGATCCATGGCTGTCCCACCACAATTGGTATGGGGTCTAATTTACTAAAAGGCCTTCGCGACCTGATGATAAGACCCAAAGGCGGTGCAGGGGGCAGTCTCCAGACTGACAATGTCGCTGTCCCTATTGGCAATGGGTCAATTATGTAGCGGCTCGTTTAACTGCCTCACCCAGTCAATAAAGCGTAAAATTTGACATTGCTACAAGAGATGTATCAAGCGTTTATTACATTACTGTTGATTTTTCAAAGTATTTGTTATTTTCATTGTAAAAATCATCATAATAATAATGAGCCGTTTTCAAAGTCAGCTTTCACAAAAATCTCATAGATGGCGCCGTTTCGATGGGGATGTTATTCTTTGCCTTTCTAATAGCTAAAAAAACAATTGTTTCATTCATTTTCTTTAAGTTTATAGGAAGTTACACCCCTAAATATGCATATCTTGACTGGACTAATAATTTAATACCAAAAGACAGAATAATCAATGACCAACTGCTACGTAAATTGGTTGGTACGGCACCACAAAGTCTTAGTTCAGCGCCATCTATCCGTCTTTTGTGGAAGTTCAGCAGAAAAATTGCCTATTAACATTAGTTTAATAATATGTGATTATGTGCGTATAAATGAATTGTAAATCAACACAATTATCGCCACTCGTTTTAATTTTTTATAGTTTTAAGTAATTGTATTTAACTATTTTAAGTAACTGCTATGCTTTCGTTTTTAATAAATAGTTTAAAAAAATGTTACACTTGTTTCATTTTAAAAATTATCGCCTTCAAGCACTGAGGTATTTTTTCTTTGCAATTGCAAGCTATTCGGCTATGGAACTCGCTACCTGATTCAGTTAGACGTGCTCAGTCACTGAACGTATTCAAGGCTCAAGTGAAGTTGTATCTAGCCCTTTAGCTCCTCTATCCTCTTTTCGTTCCATACTCGCATTAATTGCTGTGCGCTCAGTTACGTACTATTCTATTTAATTAGTATAAATTTAAATATGGGTATATATTATATGTTTTCTTAGTTAGGGCCCACGTTTGGCATCCGTATGATCAAACGTGGCCCTAACTAAGAAAAACTTAAGAAAACTGGAAGTGTGCCAAAATGCAATGCAAAGGAGTATGGTGGGTGTTAAGTTAAGAGACAGGGTAAAACTTACAGATATAAGACAAAAAACCAAAATCACCCCAATAACCTACGTAATACATAAAACGAAATGGAGATGGACGGGACATATGATTAGAGGAACAAATAAATGGTCACAAAAAGTCACATACTGGTACCCTAGAGAGGACAAGAGAAGAAGAGGGAGACAGATGCGAAGGTGGGTGGACGATATTAAAAGGGTCGCAGGAGCATGTTGGACGAGGAAGGCACAAGACAGAAAGGAGTGGAAAGTCTTAGAGGAGGCCTATGTCGGAAGACAAACTGCTGGGGTTACTGATGGAGAAGAAATATGGAGCTGCTAAATTTAAAGATTTTCAATCAATTAAATTTAATAATAACAATAATTGTACTTATAGAAATGTAATTTGCGGAAATTAATTTGTATGAATTCGATAGATATAAGTAAAATTTTTTAATTTGAAATAATAACAATTTAATATGTAAAAATAATAATTTAATGTGAAAATAATAATAATAAAAATAAGCAAAAGTAATTGTGCATGCCAATATGTAAAAATGTGTAACTCTGCCAGAAATAAAGGCTATCTTTATCTTTATCTTATATATTATATGTATTATTTTTTACATATATTATGTACGTATGTTTGTATGTATTCAATTAACGTATGTATTTATATGGGTGATTCATTTATTTTACAATACAATATAAATACACTTTATTGCATTATTTATTTTATTAAAATTAGTTTACCGCGCACGCTACCTACATATCATGTGCGTAATGCTTCCTAACCCAAAGGTTGCATGGAAGAGATCGCTTTTAGTGATAAGGCCGCCAAATTATACTATCCCCTTTTTCCCGAATGACCCGGAAACCCCAACACATTTGGGGGACTGGCTATCTTATCTCTGACAACCGGAACACAACAATGCTATTAACATTGCTGCTTGGCGGCAGATTTAGATAAGATGGTGGTAGCTAGCCATACGGACATTTAAAATGTCCTACCACCAACCAAACCGAGTGCTTGAACATGTACCCCGCTGGGGATCGAACCCGCAACCTCTGAATCGTAAACCCAAAAAATTGAGCCACGGAGGCGGTTTTTGATTAAATTAGTACCTACACAAACTGAATGTTTCAACCTCCAATCTCTTTATATTGCAGGCCAAGAGGTCTCTGACCAATAGATTAGACAAATCATCAGAAAAACAAAGTTAGTTCAGTAATTTGTACCATTTGTATATGGAATCATAACGTAGTAATACATTTTAAACCGCCTCCGTGGCTCAATGTAAACCACATTGGGCTTACGATTCGGAGGTCGCGGGTTCGATCCCCAGCAGAATTGGTTTTGTTTATCTTGATGACGTTGAGACATGAGCAAGGCTACCTAAGCTAAGCTGCCTAAAAGCTCAGAAATTGTAATGATTTGATCATAGAATACTCAAAGGGTTATAGAATTTAAATTGTCTAGTCACGGTCAAGTCATACTTCAGTAAAGTGGCAGAACGCTTTACAAAAGATTTTGGCGGCTTCTTGTGGGAACCCGTAAGCTCTGTTACGCACTTTAATTTACACTTCCCTTCACTTGTACACCATCACTAACGTTTGCTGCACAATATTCTGCCATTATTAAGCTTCAAAAGTCAGAATGCACAAATTATAAGAATTATAAAGAAAAATGCTACCTACTTCACTCGCCGAGTTCCCTCCCGCCAAAAAGCCTAGTTTTTTTTTCACTGCCAGCTTTTTTGTTTGTTTTTTATTTAATTGATTGTAGGCAAAGGGAAGTACGTCGATACAGCCACATCTTATTTCTACAGTTTAGTGAAGTCAGTCTCAGGGGTGCGTTCACGACCTACATGCGGAGCGGAGCGTGGTTGTTTGGTTGTTTTTTAACTCGCTCGAATGTACGGAACGACCTTATGACGTATGTCACATTTTGACAGTGACATACACCATTTTTTATGTTGTGGTTGTAAAAATCGTTATCATAATGAGGAGTTCCATCACGCTGCAACACGAGGAACAATTCGCTTTCCATTTTGTAGATATGTACTCGAAAAATAAGTAAACTTCCAATGTAAACTTTCATTCAACTCAACTTTTTCCAAAATATTGCCAGTAAGCAGTATTATATATTTAGTTCCAGTTTTTGTCGCCGGACTTGAGTGGTGGCGCGGACTCTACTATACTCTTTGATGCAAGCCCATCAAAGCAAAGGGTGTACACCACAGATATTTATTATATTGTGAACACTGTTAAAAAAAAATAAAAAATATATGAATGCAAATTAAATAGGTATTCTTATTTATTTACGTGTAATAATGACGGAAATTTGGAATTTAAGTACATTATGCCGCTGTTGCCACGCCGACGGATATTTCAAAGGGCTTCAAGTGCCATACAAGAACGGAGACACTGTGGAAATCTACTCAGCACTTCTGTTTAACACTTTTGGTGTTACTGTAAGTTTTTAGCAACACTTATTTCCTACCCATTTAGGTAAAGGTCGTGGTCATTCCTATACAAAGAGAGGAGATTCAAAGGTCGGTGTTCACCACACTTCAATGTGACAGGAATTCCGTGCCCTGTAGTAATAGTCATGAACGTCTCATGAGCTTACTGTAAATCCGTTCGTATGCGGACGCACATAAAAATAATGTAGCCACATTTGCCAATAAGTCAAGTGATCCGTTTTATTTTGCAGAAGGCTACACCGTGACCCAGCTTTTTTCTAACAGTGTAGCGCTATAGGTGAGGTGAGGATCTACATTGAGCGATGGCCCATTTGTGGTACAGATACACATACAACTCTATTATAAGTTGTAACAGTTGTACTTAATTTTTGTTTTTATTACTGTGAAATAAGGTTACATTTCGTAAGAATAACACCAAGCAGAATGATTATTGCGTCGAATATTTTTGTATGGTCTATATTTTTTTTTATATGAGAGGGCGGCAAACGAGCATGCGGGTCACCTGATGGAAAGCAATCACCGCCGCCCATGGACACCCGCAATGCTTATGCCAATACCTTCTATTTCACTTACCTAATATGCCTTTTTTTTACTTATTATATACATTTCTATTTATTGGTGTGGACCTTCTAAAGAACTACGATAGCCAACCCAGCATGACAAATCGACATTCTGTAGCGATGCAAATTATTGACCAAATCCAATATTTTGTTTCATTTCTACTAACTAATGTGATGCCACATGTGATTTCCACGCATTTAATCTTTCTTTTTTTGTTTTCAGAAAGAAAAAATAAAATATCAGAATCATTAATAGATCATACACTAGAAATAAAAGTGGAGAATGAATACGGAGTCGTATACTCTTGCAAACTGTGTGAAGGTACGTACGCTCAGCTCGAGGAACTACAGACCCACATACGCAATAACCATAAAATCAGACGTGTATATAGATGCCAAATGTGCGACATGGAATTCACAACCAAAGGCAACGAACACAGGCATATGAAATTACATCACAACGTAAGTGGCTACAAATGTGAACTATGTCAGAAGTATTTCACAACAAAAAATTCTCTCAATGTACATGAGAGGACGCATACAAAAGAGAAACCTTTTAAATGTGAGCTGTGCAGCAAAGACTTTGCTTATGCGCAGACGTTGAGAAATCACATGAAGTTACACAATGGCACGAACAAAAGATTTGTCTGTGATCTCTGCGGACACACCTTCAACGACCGAACCAACCTGTCTATCCACATCCGCGTGGTCCATGAGAAAGCCAGGCCGTTCCCATGCACGTTATGCCCGAAGACTTATAGCACTAAGAACCATTTGACTCATCACATGATGAGACACAAGGGCATCCGTCCTTACCAATGTGAAGTGTGTGCAAAAAGTTTTATAACAATATCGTGTTTAAAAAATCACAAAACGGTCCACGAATCCGGTGGTTACAAGTGTGTAGTGTGCGAAAAAGTGTATAAAGAACGTAAGGGATACACACAGCATGTGCGTTCCCATGGCAATGCGTTGCCTTACAAATGTTTCATATGTTATAAGACATTCTCATGCAAATATTCTATGAAGCGTCATGTAGATGAGCATACGAGTGGGAAAGCGTACTCCTGTGACATATGCCAGCAACGTTTCAATCAAAAGTCTATGGTTGTGAGGCATATGCAACGGAAACATGCTGGCCCGAAGACGTTACAGAAGTGTGATGTGTGCAAACGAAATGTAACAGACTTAGTGAAACATAAAATAAATCATGTGATCAAACCGTATCAGTGTGATCTTTGTGAGCGTTGCTACTCAGCGAAGACAGCGTTGAATCGTCATTTGAGGTATGTACATTATAACGTTAAATCGTTTGCTTGCGACATGTGTGATAAGAAGTACATAATGAAGAAGAGCTTGAGGAGGCATTTGCTAAAGGTGCATAAGGTTAAGACTGAGCAAGATGATGATGGGAACGAGTTTGATGTCCCAATTGAAAATAATTTCCATGTTGATATATTAAGAGCCCCTGAAACCACTGTGGTGGAACAAAAGTGATCTTGAAGAGGACTGCCTCGAGCGTAGAATAAACAGCAATGATTTAGATTGCTTGCACTTAAGCACCTGACAACTCTATTAAACACTGGCCTTAACAGGAATCCTTGTTGACTTTAACATGCATACATTGCGACAGGAGGAGACTTGGGAAATATATCAAGTCGGAATCATGTAATGTCATAAGCTTGGGTGGATTCTCCAATGAAAGTTCCCAGCCTGGACATGGTCAAGGGTTATGTCAACCATGATTGATTACCACAATAAGGAATAATGTCCACAATTTCTTTTTATTGAAAGGTACCTTGAAAAAGCTATTATTTCAGGATGTAATGTAGAGACGATTACTTAAACCACAGTTACTACTTAATGATATAATTCAGCAACTGAGTCAGGTATCGAACAAGACCAATAATTACATTCCTATTTTCACACAAGTCTTCGAAATGATTGCCTATTATAAAGAATAAAATAGAAAATAGTGGCTGTTTTGACAAAGTCACGACCACAAGCAAATACTAGGTTATGGTGTAATACATAGATACGTTCACTATGCACCGTATATTAAGACACAGAGGTATAAAAATTTGCAGACCGGACATAAAGCTTAAATAACGTGGCCTGTTTCCATGAAAAATAATAGCCACTAATTAATTAGATTGATAGATAAAAAGTTTATTGCATAAACTGGCACACATGCAAGAGAGAAACATGAACAAATAAGAAAACAACAAGAGACATACAATTTTTAACAAATACAAACAGATGTAAACAAATATACCATAATATTAAAAAAATTCCCAATACCTTCAAGATTTACTGCCGATTCATTATATGTGGGCATGTGTGCAACAGTCATGCAACAAGGTCATAGCTCAGCGCATTAAAAATACTCAATGAATCACCCAGGAGGCGCGCGGGAACAAGCATAAAAATTATCTAATACCTCGTAAATATATTTCGTTGGTCTTGTATTTGACATAAGCTGCAGGCAGCATAATCTCCATGGAGCATAAGCATATTAATGCGAGGTCTGCTACTATTTAGAAATCTTTACTAAGGCGTTATAGCACTTGGTGGTGGTGTAGTTATCAAACCAAATATGCTGACAATAGATGTCTATACCCAGCATGAGCACAGATTTATCACAAATATATTTGCATGAAGTTTGAAAGTGTCACGAATAACAGAAAAATTGAGGAGTACTAGGTTAGCATGGTTTGGGCACATTATGAGGAGGGATGAAAGGAACGAGACGAGAATGTAGAGGAAGACTGAAGAAGGTGTGGGTAGACTGTGTGAGGAATGATATGTGAAAGAGGTGAGTACGGAGATGACGGCTGATAAAGGAGAGTGGAAGAGGAAGACTTGTTGTGAAGAGGAAGATATGCAAGAAAGGACACTTTAATGCAACTCGATTAAATGTACCTTAGGTTATTTTGGTGTACTTCAGACTTAGATACAAGGTTCACGATGGCAAAAAGAGCTTTTAATAACAAACAAAATCTGTTTAAATCTAAAACACCAAAAAAAGCCAGGAAGCGGCTTATAAAACACTATGTATGAAATACTTTATACGTAGCTTTCTACGGCTGTGAGACATGGACATTAACACAAAGGGATAGGAAAAGGCTAGAGGTAGTCGATATGTGATGCTGGAGATGAATGGAGAGAATAAGCTGGACAGAGAAGAGAACAAATGAAGAGGTGTTAATGATGATAAAGGAGAAGAGATCACAGTTGAGAACTCAAGAGGAAAAGGTCACTTTTATTTGAAGATTGAGGGAAACATTGAAGGAAAGAGGAATTACTTTGACCAAGTGAAAGAAAAGGTGAATGTCGTCTCATACCAAGACGTACTTATTCCAACAACAAGAGCATAGCTCCTAAAGAAGATTATTATAAAATCAATGGTGGTAGTTCTCGGCTGTTTGATGCTTGGAGTGGCTAAATAGAACGGGCCTAAACAGTTATGCTGGATCAATAAATCAATCGCAGGAACCAAAAACAGAAGAGGAGACGGTCTAAAAACCCATTTTAAATGAAGTAGGTTAAAGCTACATGTACCCTTGTAGCGCCATCCAGTGGCGACGTCTATTTTTTAATAGGTAAAGGAATAATGTGAGTAAAATTCCTTGGACGTGAAATGTATATATATTTTTTTTTATGAACATAGGGTTGGTACTTGACGTCAATCACACCTGGTGTTAAGTGAAGATGAGGTCGATGGTGGAAGCGTACTGACCCGGAAACCCCAACACATTTGGGGGACTGGCTATCTTATCTCTGACAACCGGAACACAACAATGCTATTAACATTGCTGCTTGGCGGCAGATTTAGATAAGATGGTGGTAGCTAGCCATACGGACATTTAAAATGTCCTACCACCAACCAAACCGAGTACTTAAACATGTACCCCGCTGGGGATCGAACCCGCGACCTCTGAATCGTAAACCCAATGTTGTTTACATTGAGCCACGGAGGCGGTTAAACTTATCGGAGGTTTTGAGGATCTGACACAAGCACTTACAAAAACAAATACTTTTTGTCGTTTACACAAAAGAGCTACTTGGAGGGGCATACACATATACACCGCCCTCTCTTTGTTTTTGTTCCATGATTGATGATATTGCAGAGCTTCTGCGCTGGTTATTTTTAGCGAGATCCATGGCTGTCCCACCACAATTGGTATGGGGTCTAATTTACTAAAAGGCCTTCGCGACCTGATGATAAGACCCAAAGGCGGTGCAGGGGGCAGTCTCCAGACTGACAATGTCGCTGTCCCTATTGGCAATGGGTCAATTATGTAGCGGCTCGTTTAACTGCCTCACCCAGTCAATAAAGCGTAAAATTTGACATTGCTACAAGAGATGTATCAAGCGTTTATTACATTACTGTTGATTTTTCAAAGTATTTGTTATTTTCATTGTAAAAATCATCATAATAATAATGAGCCGTTTTCAAAGTCAGCTTTCACAAAAATCTCATAGATGGCGCCGTTTCGATGGGGATGTTATTCTTTGCCTTTCTAATAGCTAAAAAAACAATTGTTTCATTCATTTTCTTTAAGTTTATAGGAAGTTACACCCCTAAATATGCATATCTTGACTGGACTAATAATTTAATACCAAAAGACAGAATAATCAATGACCAACTGCTACGTAAATTGGTTGGTACGGCACCACAAAGTCTTAGTTCAGCGCCATCTATCCGTCTTTTGTGGAAGTTCAGCAGAAAAATTGCCTATTAACATTAGTTTAATAATATGTGATTATGTGCGTATAAATGAATTGTAAATCAACACAATTATCGCCACTCGTTTTAATTTTTTATAGTTTTAAGTAATTGTATTTAACTATTTTAAGTAACTGCTATGCTTTCGTTTTTAATAAATAGTTTAAAAAAATGTTACACTTGTTTCATTTTAAAAATTATCGCCTTCAAGCACTGAGGTATTTTTTCTTTGCAATTGCAAGCTATTCGGCTATGGAACTCGCTACCTGATTCAGTTAGACGTGCTCAGTCACTGAACGTATTCAAGGCTCAAGTGAAGTTGTATCTAGCCCTTTAGCTCCTCTATCCTCTTTTCGTTCCATACTCGCATTAATTGCTGTGCGCTCAGTTACGTACTATTCTATTTAATTAGTATAAATTTAAATATGGGTATATATTATATGTTTTCTTAGTTAGGGCCCACGTTTGGCATCCGTATGATCAAACGTGGCCCTAACTAAGAAAAACTTAAGAAAACTGGAAGTGTGCCAAAATGCAATGCAAAGGAGTATGGTGGGTGTTAAGTTAAGAGACAGGGTAAAACTTACAGATATAAGACAAAAAACCAAAATCACCCCAATAACCTACGTAATACATAAAACGAAATGGAGATGGACGGGACATATGATTAGAGGAACAAATAAATGGTCACAAAAAGTCACATACTGGTACCCTAGAGAGGACAAGAGAAGAAGAGGGAGACAGATGCGAAGGTGGGTGGACGATATTAAAAGGGTCGCAGGAGCATGTTGGACGAGGAAGGCACAAGACAGAAAGGAGTGGAAAGTCTTAGAGGAGGCCTATGTCGGAAGACAAACTGCTGGGGTTACTGATGGAGAAGAAATATGGAGCTGCTAAATTTAAAGATTTTCAATCAATTAAATTTAATAATAACAATAATTGTACTTATAGAAATGTAATTTGCGGAAATTAATTTGTATGAATTCGATAGATATAAGTAAAATTTTTTAATTTGAAATAATAACAATTTAATATGTAAAAATAATAATTTAATGTGAAAATAATAATAATAAAAATAAGCAAAAGTAATTGTGCATGCCAATATGTAAAAATGTGTAACTCTGCCAGAAATAAAGGCTATCTTTATCTTTATCTTATATATTATATGTATTATTTTTTACATATATTATGTACGTATGTTTGTATGTATTCAATTAACGTATGTATTTATATGGGTGATTCATTTATTTTACAATACAATATAAATACACTTTATTGCATTATTTATTTTATTAAAATTAGTTTACCGCGCACGCTACCTACATATCATGTGCGTAATGCTTCCTAACCCAAAGGTTGCATGGAAGAGATCGCTTTTAGTGATAAGGCCGCCAAATTATACTATCCCCTTTTTCCCGAATGACCCGGAAACCCCAACACATTTGGGGGACTGGCTATCTTATCTCTGACAACCGGAACACAACAATGCTATTAACATTGCTGCTTGGCGGCAGATTTAGATAAGATGGTGGTAGCTAGCCATACGGACATTTAAAATGTCCTACCACCAACCAAACCGAGTGCTTGAACATGTACCCCGCTGGGGATCGAACCCGCAACCTCTGAATCGTAAACCCAAAAAATTGAGCCACGGAGGCGGTTTTTGATTAAATTAGTACCTACACAAACTGAATGTTTCAACCTCCAATCTCTTTATATTGCAGGCCAAGAGGTCTCTGACCAATAGATTAGACAAATCATCAGAAAAACAAAGTTAGTTCAGTAATTTGTACCATTTGTATATGGAATCATAACGTAGTAATACATTTTAAACCGCCTCCGTGGCTCAATGTAAACCACATTGGGCTTACGATTCGGAGGTCGCGGGTTCGATCCCCAGCAGAATTGGTTTTGTTTATCTTGATGACGTTGAGACATGAGCAAGGCTACCTAAGCTAAGCTGCCTAAAAGCTCAGAAATTGTAATGATTTGATCATAGAATACTCAAAGGGTTATAGAATTTAAATTGTCTAGTCACGGTCAAGTCATACTTCAGTAAAGTGGCAGAACGCTTTACAAAAGATTTTGGCGGCTTCTTGTGGGAACCCGTAAGCTCTGTTACGCACTTTAATTTACACTTCCCTTCACTTGTACACCATCACTAACGTTTGCTGCACAATATTCTGCCATTATTAAGCTTCAAAAGTCAGAATGCACAAATTATAAGAATTATAAAGAAAAATGCTACCTACTTCACTCGCCGAGTTCCCTCCCGCCAAAAAGCCTAGTTTTTTTTTCACTGCCAGCTTTTTTGTTTGTTTTTTATTTAATTGATTGTAGGCAAAGGGAAGTACGTCGATACAGCCACATCTTATTTCTACAGTTTAGTGAAGTCAGTCTCAGGGGTGCGTTCACGACCTACATGCGGAGCGGAGCGTGGTTGTTTGGTTGTTTTTTAACTCGCTCGAATGTACGGAACGACCTTATGACGTATGTCACATTTTGACAGTGACATACACCATTTTTTATGTTGTGGTTGTAAAAATCGTTATCATAATGAGGAGTTCCATCACGCTGCAACACGAGGAACAATTCGCTTTCCATTTTGTAGATATGTACTCGAAAAATAAGTAAACTTCCAATGTAAACTTTCATTCAACTCAACTTTTTCCAAAATATTGCCAGTAAGCAGTATTATATATTTAGTTCCAGTTTTTGTCGCCGGACTTGAGTGGTGGCGCGGACTCTACTATACTCTTTGATGCAAGCCCATCAAAGCAAAGGGTGTACACCACAGATATTTATTATATTGTGAACACTGTTAAAAAAAAATAAAAAATATATGAATGCAAATTAAATAGGTATTCTTATTTATTTACGTGTAATAATGACGGAAATTTGGAATTTAAGTACATTATGCCGCTGTTGCCACGCCGACGGATATTTCAAAGGGCTTCAAGTGCCATACAAGAACGGAGACACTGTGGAAATCTACTCAGCACTTCTGTTTAACACTTTTGGTGTTACTGTAAGTTTTTAGCAACACTTATTTCCTACCCATTTAGGTAAAGGTCGTGGTCATTCCTATACAAAGAGAGGAGATTCAAAGGTCGGTGTTCACCACACTTCAATGTGACAGGAATTCCGTGCCCTGTAGTAATAGTCATGAACGTCTCATGAGCTTACTGTAAATCCGTTCGTATGCGGACGCACATAAAAATAATGTAGCCACATTTGCCAATAAGTCAAGTGATCCGTTTTATTTTGCAGAAGGCTACACCGTGACCCAGCTTTTTTCTATAAATGCTTTACAATGGTGCTGATTTGGATGTACACCAACTAAACTAAAACCAGTTTTGGAGTGATGCCGTTGCATCGTATTGTTCCAGGGGGAGAAAGAGACAGTACTACTTTAAAACTGAGTTTAGTTCAGTTGGTATCCATCCGAATCGACACCGTTATGTTGTTTTGTAAAATGTTATCCTCTTTAAATTCTTTTCATGATTTTTAATTATATTTTTTCTATTATATATTTTTAACAAGTTGAAACTGTGCGGCACAATATGCCCGAAAGTAAATACGTATCGTGATAATCCAGGAACATAGTGGCTTCTGCCGTTTGGTGTAGTGGATAGTGGAGTAGGATAGCGAAACCAAAGGCTTCTGGTTCCAATCACACATGGGGTAACGTTTGTGATGAATGTATGAATATTTAATCCAGAGTCATGGATGTTTATATAAATATTTATATGTCCATTATTTTTTATTATATATATTATTATATCGTGGAAGCGTACTGACCCGTAAAACCCCAACACATTTGGGGGACTGGCTATCTTATCTCTGACAACCGGAATACAACAATGCTATTAACATTGCTGCTTGGCGGCAGATTTAGATAAGATGGTGGTAGCTAGCCAGGCGGACATGTAAAATGCTCTACCACCAACCACACAATTATCTAGTAACCATACATAGTACAAGCTATGCTTTATTTGAGCCCAGATGAATGGGCGGATGATTTGCTCCAGGCCTGAACAACTCAGTTGCTCAGAAAATGATAGGTGAATTAGGACGTTATGCGACTATATTCAAGCTAGTCTATTGTTAAGAAAAGTAAATATTTGCATTAATAATCCACAGACTTTATTTTCTTTAAAAGACTTATCACTGTTCCCGGATATCGCCAAAATGTAAAGAAAGGAAGAAAGAAAGAAAAATTTATTTAAACCCATCTCATGACGCAAACACTCAGGTACAAAATGTTACACAGTCGAGACACATGCAAAAAATAACATTGTGTTTGCCATCTAATAATAATAAAAATTTTGTTTCTATGAACCTAAATAAAACCTTCCACCTGTCACCTTCCAGATGAATCAACCCCCAGTTAATACTAGCCACACAATATGCGACAACTGCATCCAACATCTGAGAGTTGCGACACAATTCAAGCAGCAAGTTTTAGAATGCGAAAGGAAATTTATGGAGTATTGCAACAGTGAGTATATATGAGATACCTTAAACCTCAATCATACCTGATGTTAAGTGAAGATCAGGTCAAAGATGAAAGCGTGCCCTCCTGATACCCCCAAGTTATTTGAGAGACTGGCTATCATATTTTAAACAGCTGGAACACAATGCTACGACCTGTTTGGTGTAGTGGTTAGAAATACTGCTGCTACACCAAAAGGTCTCGGGTTCGAATCCCGCTAGGGGCATATGTTTGCATGATGAATACAGACATGTGTTCCCGAGTTATGGATGTTTTTCATTTATATATGTATTTATTTACGAAAAAAAAGTATTTGTGTAGTTTATCATCCATCTGGTATCTATAATTAGGGCTTGGTATTTTCGAATATTAGCTAAACTTTAATAATAAAATAAATATAACTGTCAATTGAACATAATAACGCCAAATTAAATTCTCGCTCCTGGCAACACCATCAATTAGACTGTCATTCGTTCACTAACGGTCAGGCTTTTTGGCGGGAACTCGGCGAGTGAAGTAGCAATTTTCTTTATAATTCTTATAATTTGTGCATTCTGACTTTTGAAGCTTAATAATGGCAGAATATTGTGCAGCAAACGTTAGTGATGGTGTACAAGTGAAGGGAAGTGTAAATTAAAGTGCGTAACGGAGCTTTCGGGTTCCCACAAGAAGCCGCCAAAATCTTTTGTAAAGCATTCTGCCACTTTACTGAAGAATGACTTGACCGTGACTAGACTCTGTATACGCCAAGTATACGACGAATTACTTGTTTTGACTGAGACTGACTTACAAACTGAAGAAATAAGACATGGCTGTTATGGGCTAGGTCCCTTTGCCTTCTCCTAAACGAGAGAATGAAACCAAAAAAAAAAAATCACTAACGGTCAACCTGGGCTTTTTGGCGCCAAAATCTTTCGTATTCTTGCTACTTTATTGATTTTATTTGTAATAAGAGAATTTCAACGTTCTCAGTTATACTTAGAAGTTGATTTAATTTGTTATTAGTGTTAATGTTCAGAGAAGCACTTACATTATATTATTTGTTACTAAAATATTATGTGTTTTTCTGGTCAAAAACAGTCTGATTATTTATTAAAGCTAATAATCATTTTAGAAAAACCTAGTTTTATCTTTACAAATCACTCGATGTTACTTTGATGTCTGTGAACTTTATAAAATCTACGAATTATGTGCTATATTTACTTATTTTGTTTTTTAGATAGAAAATATTCGAAAACTTCGTCATATTCGAATAATTCGAATAGTAGCGATTGAACTATTCGTAATATTCGAATAGTAAAATTGGGCGAATATTACAAGCCCTATCTATAATACAAGCCTAGTTGCTTAGTGTGGAACTAGATAACGTATGTGATAAAAAAAAAATGCTATCTACATTGATGCTTGGTGGCAGATTTAGATAAACTAACGGAGGGAAGCTAGCCAGGCAGACGTTTTAAAAATTATGCTATGATGCGGCAAGTGTAACAAGATGGGTCAGAGCAGAAACAACTCCGATAATTCCGGTTCAGGTACTTCACCTAGACAGCGTCTTTATTGTGATGTGTCTGTCACATTTTGGCATGACTGGCCACAATGCAATTTGTACAAGTAAATCACAGCATATAGAGTTGTATGGCAATGGTTAGTCAGCGCCACATGACACCATTGCCATGTGAGGTTTGTAATTGGGACCTTTGCTGACTTTTGAAACCACTATGTACCTTACCAGTCACATTAATGCAATTAGAAATATATTTTTCAGATGAACAAGCGCTTGAAATAAAAACAGAACCATTGGAAGAGTATGGTAAGTAAGTTCACAATTTTTCAGCTAAAACTAGACTCAAAATGTAAAAAAATAAAAAATTAATGCCATTTAATTGAATTCTCATTCTGTATAAGTTGAAAATTAGTTAACACTCGAGAGGCTATGATTATATCTTCCAGATAAACACTACTATAAATGACTTTTTACATCTGACATGGCTAAGATATAAAAAACCGTTTTCAAAGTGAGTGCGTGTCTCTTATGTGAGTGAGTGTGTCTCTGTGTGAGTGAGTGTGTATCTGTGTGAGTGAGTGTGTCTGTGTGAGTGAGTGTGTCTCTGTGTGAGTGAGTGTGTCTCTGTGTGAGTGAGTGTGTCTCTGTGTGAGTGAGTCTCTGTTTAAGTGAGTGTGTCTCTGTTTGAGTGAGTGTGTCTCTGTGTGAGTGAGTGTGTCTCTGTGTGAGTGAGTGTGTCTCTGTGTGAATGAGTGTGTCTCTGTGTGAGTGAGTGTGTCTCTGTGTGAGTGAGAGTGTCTCTGTGTGAGTGAGAGTGTCTCTGTGTGAGTGTGTCTGGGGGTGTGTGTGTGTGGGGAGGGGGGTGTATCACAAAGAAATAAATTCATATCTGTTTGTCTATTTCAGATAAAGAACTTGAAAGTAAACCACCGATTATTTTGAGCAGCATCGAGACATGTGACGTGAAACATTATGGTAAGTAGTTCGTGCTTTATTTCTTAAAACATAAATCAGAAAAAGACTTTCTCTTACAACAAACATAAATATTTATATGAATATTTACTCCCATCGGGATTCGAACCCTCAACCGTTGGCTTCGCCGGCGGGTTCGCTATTCACTACACCAATCGGTCGTCGTCTTATTTAGTACCTGTACACAAACAAGACAGAATCCCATCATATCAGCCACAGGACTTCCACAGGACATTTCCTGTCAAACATACAACAATAATTGTTAAACCATTTTGATGATTGTTTTTGTTTGATAAGGTTTATGTGTGTGTGCCTGTGTGTGAGATAGTGTGGGTGTCTGTGTGTATGAGGGTATGTGTGTTTTTGTGTATCTGTGTGTGTGTAAGTGAGTGTGTGTCTATGTGTGAGTATGTGTGAGCGAGTGTGTCTGTGTATGAGTGAGTGTGGGTGTCTGTGTGAGTGACGGGATGTATGAGTGCGTGTGTGTGTATGAGTATATCTGTAAGTTCGGTGACAATGGAATATGATTTTACCATCATCGAGCTGATCTGACGACGGAGCCGGGATGTAGTGATGGAACTCCCTTATGGAAAGATAGTCGAATTTGGGCTAGTTTGTTGCCATGATCACTTTTCATTATTCACGATGAATCTCTGAAGGCTCTGAAGAAGGAGCCCGAAGATTGCAACTTGAACTAGAATACGTGATATTGAACAAACTATATTGAACTATTATACGAACTACAATAGTATGTGATAATCATGATGGAGTATATAAAAGCTTGTATTTAAAGTAATTTGGATGTGGAACTTATTTGTAGAATTTTTGTCTTTATTTCAGATTCTGACAGTTTTGATAACCACTCCGAGGGTGACATCAAAGACGAAGGTAAGTGTGCTCTATCCATAGACAACTCTCAGCCAATATGACCGTATGCTTCAGGAACCCTATTTAATAGTCAATATACATAAATGCGGAGCGTCGGTGGCTCAGCGGTCTCCCAATTTGGAAGTCCGAGTTCGATTCCCAGGCAGGCCATGTACCAATGACTTTTTAAATTTAATTACTTATGTGCATTTATCCGACTGCTCTTAAAACGGTGAAGGAAAACATCGTGAGGAAACTTGCATGCCTGAGAAATAATAATTCAAAGGCATGTGAAGTCCCCAACCCGCATTGGGGCAACGTGATTGACTACGGCCCATACTCCCTCATTATTCGAGGGGAGACCTATATCCCTGCAGTGATGATACATAAATGTCGTCACAATCCTTATCCCAAATAACTTCAAACTTCAAGCATTTATTTCAACGTAAGATACATGGTATCATTTGTTGAATATCAATTTAAATCTACTGGAAATAAAATAAGGCTTAAGCATTTCTCTGTCAATCAGTATGTCCAAGTTTCTACCGCTTTGGAAAGGAAAATCATCTGTGGGGAATTTACGGGCCGGAAACCTAGGTTTACGAATCGTATTGTTTAGATTGTTTCAAAGTGAGTGTGTGTGTCTCTATGTGTGTGAGTGACTGTGTCTCTGTGTGAGTGAGTGTGTACATGTCAAAATCAAAATCAAAAAATGCTTTATTTTGTAGGTACACAGGGTACACTTAAAATAGTCAGATTTTACATTTTTAAAGCTACTGCTTGTTCAAAAGGCAATTTTCCCCTGAGAAGAACAAGCAAGAAACTCGAGAGGTCGCTCTTTTAAAAAAAGGTTTTTATATTACAAAATTATTATTTTATATTATAATATTTCATTATTAATTGTGAAATAGCCTGGTTATGCGAACGGGCTGGTTATGTCCATGATTGTTTATCATCTAAATAATCTGATATTTTATAATATGCTTTCTTAATAAGTTTCTGTTTTATAGTATCTTTAAATTTATTGAAAGGAAGATTTTGTATATCAACAGGAACTTTATTGAAAAAGCGTATACATAACCCTTTGAATGAATTACTGACTTTGTGGAGGCGACTTATGTGACCTGCAAGTTTATCTTTATTTCTTGTATTGACATCATGTTTATCACTATTTTTCCTAAATGATGCTATATTTTTTTTGACATATATTAGATTTTCAAAAATGTACTGTGACGAAAAGGTTAGAATATTATACTCTTTAAATCTGTCTCTAAGTGACACTGCAGGTCTCAATTGATAAATTGCGCGAACGGCTCGTTTTTGTAAAACAAAGATTGTATTGATATCCGCGGCATTTCCCCACAGCAAGATACCGTAAGACATCAGGCTATGGAAATAACTAAAATATACTAATCTAGCAGTATTTACGTCCGATATTTGTCTAATTTTTTTGACTGCATACGCTGCAGAGCTGAGCTTCTTCGCCAATTTATGGATATGAGGACCCCATTGTAATTTGGCGTCCAAAGTAATGCCCAAAAATACAGTGGACTCAACAAGGTCTAGAGTGACATTTTTTATCATTATATTTGTGGGCACCTCCCTGACATTAGGCAGTACAAATTTTACACATTTAGTTTTTTTCTCATTCAGTAACAAATTATTTGCCGTAAACCATTCTACTATTTGAGAAATAGCGTTGTTCACGTCGTCATAATTTAATTTTAGTCTATTTACTTTAAACATTACAGAGGTATCGTCAGCAAACAATACTATTTCATGTTTATCGTTTACAAGGTTTGGCAAGTCATTTATGTAAACCAAAAACAAAAATGGTCCGAGAATGGAGCCTTGTGGGACGCCCATACAGACTGTCGACCCTGACGATGTATTGCCACTGATATCAACCCTCTGAACTCGGTTACTCAAATAAGAATTCAGACGGTCGAGAGCTCGGCCGGTTACACCATAATGACGTAATTTCCTGATTAAAGTATCGTGATGAACGCAATCAAACACATGTGTGTGTGAGTGAGTGTGTATGTGTGTGAGTGATTGTCTATGTGTGTGAGTGAGTGTCTATGTGAGAGAGTGTATCTATGTGTGAGTGAGTGTGTCTCTGTGTGACTGATTGTGTCTCTGTGTGAGTGAGTGAATGCGTCAGGTGTGTGTGTGGGGGGGGGGGGGGGGGGGTCTGTGTGGGAGTGAATTTTAATTTAAATTATTTACCATCATTATTGTACCTGTGTATCACAAACAAATAAATTCATATGTTTGTCTATTTCAGATAACGAACTTGAAAGTAAACCACCGATTATTTTGAGCAGCATCGAGACATGTGAGAATTATGGTAAGTGCTTTATTTAGTTTTTAATAAATCAGAAAAAGACTTTCTCTTACAAATAATTGTAGGCGGATAAACAAACATAAATATTTATATGAATATTTACTCCTATCGGGATTCGAACCCGCAACCGTTAGTTTCGCAGGCAGGATCACTATTCACTACACCAATCGGTCGTCGTCTTATTAAGTACCTGTACACAAACAAGACACAAACCCATCATATCAGCCACAGGACTTCCACAGGACATTTCCTGTCAAACATACAACAATAATTGTTAAACCATTTTGATGATTTTTTTTGTTTGATAAGGTTTATGTGTGTGTGCCTGTATGTGAGAGAGTGTGTGTGGCTGAGCGTGAGATAGTGTGGGTGTCTGTGTGTATGTGAGAGAGTGTGTATGAGGGTATGTGTGTTTTTGTGTATCTGTGTGTATTAGTGAGTGTCTGGTTGTGTAAGTGAGTGTCTGGTTGTGTAAGTGAGTGTCTGTGTGTAAGTGTGTCTGTGTGTGTAAGTGCGTGTGTGTCTATAATGTGAGTATGTCTGAGGGTATGTATGTGTGAGCGAGCGAGTGTGTCTCTGCGTGAGTGAGTGTGTCTCTGTGTGAATGAGTGTGTCTCTGTGAGTGAGTGTCTCTGTGTGAATGAGTGTGTCTCTGTATGAGTGAGTGTGACTCTGTATGAGCGAGTGTGTCTCTGTGGGAGTGAGTGTGTCTCTGTGTGAGTGAGTGTGTCTCTGTGTGAATGAGTGTGTCTCTGTATGCGTGAGTGTGTCTCTGTATGAGCGAGTGTGTACGCTATTCACTACACCAATCGGTCGTCGTCTTATTAAGTACCTGTACACAAGACAGAATCCCATCATATCAACCACAGGACTTCCACAGGACATTTCCTGTCAAACATACAACAATAATTGTTAAACCATTTTGATGATTGTTTTTGTTTGATGAGGTTTATGTGTGTGTGCCTGTGTGTGAGAGAGTGTGTGTGGCTGAGCGTGAGATAGTGTGGGTGTCTGTGTGTATGTGTTTGAGTGTGTAAGTGAGTGTGTGTCTATGTGTGAGTATGTATGAGGGTATGTATGTGTAAGCGAGTGAGTGTGTCTGTGTGTGAGTGAGTGTGTATGTGTGTGAGTGAGTGTATATGTGTGTGAGTGAGTGTGTCTCTGTGTGACTGATTGTGTCTCTGTGTGAGTGAGTGAATGCGTCAGGTGTGTGTGTGTGTGGGGGGGGGGGGTCTGTGTGGGAGTGAATTTTAATTTAAATTATTTACCATCATTATTGTACCTGTGTATCACAAAGAAATAAATTCATATGTTTGTCTATTTCAGATAACGAACTTGAAAGTAAACCACCGATTATTTTGAGCAGCATCGAGACATGTGAGAATTATGGTAAGTGCTTTATTTAGTTTTTAATAAATCAGAAAAAGACTTTCTCTTACAAATAATTGTAGGCGGATAAACAAACATAAATATTTATATGAATATTTACTCCTATCGGGATTCGAACCCGCAACCGTTAGTTTCGCAGGCAGGATCACTATTCACTACACCAATCGGTCGTCGTCTTATTAAGTACCTGTACACAAACAAGACACAAACCCATCATATCAGCCACAGGACTTCCACAGGACATTTCCTGTCAAACATACAACAATAATTGTTAAACCATTTTGATGATTTTTTTTGTTTGATAAGGTTTATGTGTGTGTGCCTGTATGTGAGAGAGTGTGTGTGGCTGAGCGTGAGATAGTGTGGGTGTCTGTGTGTATGTGAGAGAGTGTGTATGAGGGTATGTGTGTTTTTGTGTATCTGTGTGTATTAGTGAGTGTCTGGTTGTGTAAGTGAGTGTCTGGTTGTGTAAGTGAGTGTCTGTGTGTAAGTGTGTCTGTGTGTGTAAGTGCGTGTGTGTCTATAATGTGAGTATGTCTGAGGGTATGTATGTGTGAGCGAGCGAGTGTGTCTCTGCGTGAGTGAGTGTGTCTCTGTGTGAATGAGTGTGTCTCTGTGAGTGAGTGTCTCTGTGTGAATGAGTGTGTCTCTGTGAGTGAGTGTCTCTGTGTGAATGAGTGTGTCTCTGTATGAGTGAGTGTGACTCTGTATGAGCGAGTGTGTCTCTGTGGGAGTGAGTGTGTCTCTGTGTGAGTGAGTGTGTCTCTGTGTGAATGAGTGTGTCTCTGTATGCGTGAGTGTGTCTCTGTATGAGCGAGTGTGTACGCTATTCACTACACCAATCGGTCGTCGTCTTATTAAGTACCTGTACACAAGACAGAATCCCATCATATCAACCACAGGACTTCCACAGGACATTTCCTGTCAAACATACAACAATAATTGTTAAACCATTTTGATGATTGTTTTTGTTTGATGAGGTTTATGTGTGTGTGCCTGTGTGTGAGAGAGTGTGTGTGGCTGAGCGTGAGATAGTGTGGGTGTCTGTGTGTATGTGTTTGAGTGTGTAAGTGAGTGTGTGTCTATGTGTGAGTATGTATGAGGGTATGTATGTGTAAGCGAGTGAGTGTGTCTGTGTGTGAGTGAGTGTGTATGTGTGTGAGTGAGTGTATATGTGTGTGAGTGAGTGTGTCTCTGTGTGACTGATTGTGTCTCTGTGTGAGTGAGTGAATGCGTCAGGTGTGTGTGTGTGTGGGGGGGGGGTCTGTGTGGGAGTGAATTTTAATTTAAATTATTTACCATCATTATTGTACCTGTGTATCACAAAGAAATAAATTCATATGTTTGTCTATTTCAGATAACGAACTTGAAAGTAAACCACCGATTATTTTGAGCAGCATCGAGACATGTGAGAATTATGGTAAGTGCTTTATTTAGTTTTTAATAAATCAGAAAAAGACTTTCTCTTACAAATAATTGTAGGCGGATAAACAAACATAAATATTTATATGAATATTTACTCCTATCGGGATTCGAACCCGCAACCGTTAGTTTCGCAGGCAGGATCACTATTCACTACACCAATCGGTCGTCGTCTTATTAAGTACCTGTACACAAACAAGACACAAACCCATCATATCAGCCACAGGACTTCCACAGGACATTTCCTGTCAAACATACAACAATAATTGTTAAACCATTTTGATGATTTTTTTTGTTTGATAAGGTTTATGTGTGTGTGCCTGTATGTGAGAGAGTGTGTGTGGCTGAGCGTGAGATAGTGTGGGTGTCTGTGTGTATGTGTTTGAGTGTGTATGAGGGTATGTGTGTTTTTGTGTATCTGTGTGTATTAGTCAGTGTCTGGTTGTGTAAGTGAGTGTCTGGTTGTGTAAGTGAGTGTCTGTGTGTAAGTGTGTCTGTGTGTGTAAGAGCGTGTGTGTCTATATGTGAGTATGTATGAGGGTATGTATGTGTGAGCGAGTGAATTTTAATTTAAATTATTTACCATCATTATTGTACCTGTGTATCACAAAGAAATAAATTCATATCTCTTTGTCTATTTCAGATAAAGAACTTGAAAGTAAACCACCGATTATTTTGAGCAGCTTCGAGACATGTGACGTGAAACATTATGGTAAGTATTCCGTGCTTTATTTCTTAAAAAATAAATCAGAAAAAGACTTTCTCTTACAACAAACAAATATTTATATGAATATTTACTCCCATCGGGATTCGAACCCTCAACCGTTGGCTTCGCAGGCGGGTTCGCTATTCACTACACCAATCGGTCGTCGTCTTATTAAGTACCTGTACACAAGACAGAATCCCATCATATCAACCACAGGACTTCCACAGGACATTTCCTGTCAAACATACAACAATAATTGTTAAACCATTTTGATGATTGTTTTTGTTTGATGAGGTTTATGTGTGTGTGCCTGTGTGTGAGAGAGTGTGTGTGGCTGAGCGTGAGATAGTGTGGGTGTCTGTGTGTATGTGTTTGAGTGTGTAAGTGAGTGTGTGTCTATGTGTGAGTATGTATGAGGGTATGTATGTGTGAGCGAGTGAGTGTGTCTGTGTATGAGTGCGTGTGTGTGTATGAGTATATCTGTAAGTTCGGTCACAATGGAATATGATTTTACCATCATCGAGCTGATCTGACGATGGAGCCGGGATGTAGTGATGGAACTCCCTTATGGAAAGATAGTCGAATTTGGGCTAGTTTGTTGCCATGAGCACTTTTCATTATTCACGATGATGAGGCTCTGAAGAAGGAGCCCGACGATTGCAACTTGAACTAGAATACGTGATATTGAACTAACTATATTGATCTAGTGTAATTTTGAACTATTATACGAACTACAATAGTATGTGATAATCATGATGGAGTATATGAAACGTTGTATATGAAACGTTGGATGTAGAACTTATTTGTAGAATTTTTGTCTTTATTTCAGATTCTGACAGTTTTGATAACCGCTCCGAGGGTGATATCAAAGACGAAGGTAAGTGTGCTCTATCCATAGACAACTCTCAGCCAATATGACCGTATGCTTCAGGAACCCTATTTAACAGTCAATATACATAAATGGGGTGCGTCGGTGGCTCAGCGGTCTCCCAATTTGGAAGTCCGAGTTCGATTCCCAGGCAGGCCATGTACCAATGAGTTTTTAAATTTAATTATTTATGTGCATTTATCCGACTGCTCTTAAAACGGCGAAGGAAAACATCGTGAGGAAACTTGCATGCCTGAGAAATAATAATTCAAAGGCATGTGAAGTCCCCAACCCGCATTGGGGCAACGTGATTGACTACGGCCCATACTCCCTCATTATTCGAGGGGAGACCTATATCCCTGCAGTGATGATACATAAATGTCGTCACAATCCTTATCCCAAATAACTTCAAACTTCAAGCATTTATTTCAACGTAAGATACATGGTATCATTTGTTGAATATCAATTTAAATCTACTGGAAATAAAATAAGGCTTAAGCATTTCTCTGTCAGTCAGTATGTCCAAGTTTCTACCGCTTTGGAAAGGGAAATCATCTGTGGGGAATTTACGGGCCGGAAACCTAGGTTTACGAATCGTATTGTTTAGATTGTTTCAAAGTGAGTGTGTGTCTCTATGTGTGTGAGTGTGTCTCTGTGTGAGTGAGTGTGTGTCTCTATGTGTGTGAGTGTGTCTCTGTGTGAGTGAGTGTGTCTCTGTGTGAGTGAGTGTGTCTCTGTGTGAGTGAGTGGGTCTCTGTGTGAGCGAGTCTCTGTGTGAGTGAGTGAGTCTCTGTGTGAGTGAGTGTGTACATGTGTGTGTGTGAGTGAGTGTGTATGTGTGTGAGTGAGTGTCTGTGTCTATGTGAGTGAGTGTGTCTATGTGTGAGTGAGTGTGTCTCTGTGTGACTGATTGTGTCTCTGTGTGAGTGAGTGAATGCGTCAGGTGTGTGTGTGTGGGGGGGGGGGGGGGGGTCTATGTGGGAGTGAATTTTAATTTAAATTATTTACCATCATTATTTTACCTGTGTATCACAAAGAAATAAATTCATATGTTTGTCTATTTCAGATAACGAACTTGAAAGTAAACCACCGATTATTTTGAGCAGCATCGAGACATGTGAGAATTATGGTAAGTGCTTTATTTAGTTTTTAATAAATCAGAAAAAGACTTTCTCTTACAAATAATTGTAGGCGGATAAACAAACATAAATATTTATATGAATATTCACTCCTATCGGGATTCGAACCCGCAACCGTTAGTTTCGCAGGCAGGATCACTATTCACTACACCAATCGGTCGTCCTCTTATTAAGTACTTGTACACAAACAAGACACAATCCCATCATATCAGCCACAGGACTTCCACAGGACATTTCCTGTCAAACATACAACAATAATTGTTAAACCATTTTGATGATTTTTTTTGTTTGATAAGGTTTATGTGTGTGTGCCTGTAAGTGAGAGAGTGTGTGTGGCTGAGCGTGAGATAGTGTGGGTGTCTGTGTGTATGTGGTTGAGTGTGTATTAGGGTATGTGTGTTTTTGTGTATCTGTGTGTTAGTGAGTGTCTGGCTGTATAAGTGAGTGTCTGGTTGTGTAAGTGACTGTCTGTGTGTAAGTGTGTCTGTGTGTGTAAGTGAGTGTGTGTCTATATGTGAGTATGTATGAGGGTATGTATGTGTGAGCGAGTGAATTTTAATTTAAATTATTTACCATCATTATTGTACCTGTGTATCACAAAGAAATAAATTCATATCTGTTTGTCTATTTCAGATAACGAACTTGAAAGTAAACCACCGATTATTTTGAGCAGCTTCGAGACATGTGACGTGAAACATTATGGTAAGTATTCCGTGCTTTATTTCTTAAAAAATAAATCAGAAAAAGACTTTCTCTTACAACAAACAAATATTTATATGAATATTTACTCCCATCGGGATTCGAACCCTCAACCGTTGGCTTCGCAGGCGGGTTCGCTATTCACTACACCAATCGGTCGTCGTCTTATTAAGTACCTGTACACAAGACAGAATCCCATCATATCAACCACAGGACTTCCACAGGACATTTCCTGTCAAACATACAACAATAATTGTTAAACCATTTTGATGATTGTTTTTGTTTGATGAGGTTTATGTGTGTGTGCCTGTGTGTGAGAGAGTGTGTGTGGCTGAGCGTGAGATAGTGTGGGTGTCTGTGTGTATGTGTTTGAGTGTGTAAGTGAGTGTGTGTCTATGTGTGAGTATGTATGAGGGTATGTATGTGTGAGCGAGTGAGTGTGTCTGTGTATGAGTGCGTGTGTGTGTATGAGTATATCTGTAAGTTCGGTCACAATGGAATATGATTTTACCATCATCGAGCTGATCTGACGATGGAGCCGGGATGTAGTGATGGAACTCCCTTATGGAAAGATAGTCGAATTTGGGCTAGTTTGTTGCCATGAGCACTTTTCATTATTCACGATGATGAGGCTCTGAAGAAGGAGCCCGACGATTGCAACTTGAACTAGAATACGTGATATTGAACTAACTATATTGATCTAGTGTAATTTTGAACTATTATACGAACTACAATAGTATGTGATAATCATGATGGAGTATATGAAACGTTGTATATGAAACGTTGGATGTAGAACTTATTTGTAGAATTTTTGTCTTTATTTCAGATTCTGACAGTTTTGATAACCGCTCCGAGGGTGATATCAAAGACGAAGGTAAGTGTGCTCTATCCATAGACAACTCTCAGCCAATATGACCGTATGCTTCAGGAACCCTATTTAACAGTCAATATACATAAATGGGGTGCGTCGGTGGCTCAGCGGTCTCCCAATTTGGAAGTCCGAGTTCGATTCCCAGGCAGGCCATGTACCAATGAGTTTTTAAATTTAATTATTTATGTGCATTTATCCGACTGCTCTTAAAACGGCGAAGGAAAACATCGTGAGGAAACTTGCATGCCTGAGAAATAATAATTCAAAGGCATGTGAAGTCCCCAACCCGCATTGGGGCAACGTGATTGACTACGGCCCATACTCCCTCATTATTCGAGGGGAGACCTATATCCCTGCAGTGATGATACATAAATGTCGTCACAATCCTTATCCCAAATAACTTCAAACTTCAAGCATTTATTTCAACGTAAGATACATGGTATCATTTGTTGAATATCAATTTAAATCTACTGGAAATAAAATAAGGCTTAAGCATTTCTCTGTCAGTCAGTATGTCCAAGTTTCTACCGCTTTGGAAAGGGAAATCATCTGTGGGGAATTTACGGGCCGGAAACCTAGGTTTACGAATCGTATTGTTTAGATTGTTTCAAAGTGAGTGTGTGTCTCTATGTGTGTGAGTGTGTCTCTGTGTGAGTGAGTGTGTGTCTCTATGTGTGTGAGTGTGTCTCTGTGTGAGTGAGTGTGTCTCTGTGTGAGTGAGTGTGTCTCTGTGTGAGTGAGTGTGTCTCTGTGTGAGTGAGTGTGTCTCTGTGTGAGTGAGTGGGTCTCTGTGTGAGCGAGTCTCTGTGTGAGTGAGTGAGTCTCTGTGTGAGTGAGTGTGTACATGTGTGTGTGTGAGTGAGTGTGTATGTGTGTGAGTGAGTGTCTGTGTCTATGTGAGTGAGTGTGTCTATGTGTGAGTGAGTGTGTCTCTGTGTGACTGATTGTGTCTCTGTGTGAGTGAGTGAATGCGTCAGGTGTGTGTGTGTGGGGGGGGGGGGGGGGTCTATGTGGGAGTGAATTTTAATTTAAATTATTTACCATCATTATTTTACCTGTGTATCACAAAGAAATAAATTCATATGTTTGTCTATTTCAGATAACGAACTTGAAAGTAAACCACCGATTATTTTGAGCAGCATCGAGACATGTGAGAATTATGGTAAGTGCTTTATTTAGTTTTTAATAAATCAGAAAAAGACTTTCTCTTACAAATAATTGTAGGCGGATAAACAAACATAAATATTTATATGAATATTCACTCCTATCGGGATTCGAACCCGCAACCGTTAGTTTCGCAGGCAGGATCACTATTCACTACACCAATCGGTCGTCCTCTTATTAAGTACTTGTACACAAACAAGACACAATCCCATCATATCAGCCACAGGACTTCCACAGGACATTTCCTGTCAAACATACAACAATAATTGTTAAACCATTTTGATGATTTTTTTTGTTTGATAAGGTTTATGTGTGTGTGCCTGTAAGTGAGAGAGTGTGTGTGGCTGAGCGTGAGATAGTGTGGGTGTCTGTGTGTATGTGGTTGAGTGTGTATTAGGGTATGTGTGTTTTTGTGTATCTGTGTGTTAGTGAGTGTCTGGCTGTATAAGTGAGTGTCTGGTTGTGTAAGTGACTGTCTGTGTGTAAGTGTGTCTGTGTGTGTAAGTGAGTGTGTGTCTATATGTGAGTATGTATGAGGGTATGTATGTGTGAGCGAGTGAATTTTAATTTAAATTATTTACCATCATTATTGTACCTGTGTATCACAAAGAAATAAATTCATATCTGTTTGTCTATTTCAGATAACGAACTTGAAAGTAAACCACCGATTATTTTGAGCAGCATCGAGACATGTGAGAATTATGGTAAGTGCTTTATTTATTTTTTAATAAATCAGAAAAAGACTTTCTCTTACAAATAATTGTAGGCGGATAAACAAACATAAATATTTATATGAATATTCACTCCTATCGGGATTCGAACCCGCAACCGTTAGTTTCGCAGGCAGGATCACTATTCACTACACCAATCGGTCGTCCTCTTATTAAGTACTTGTACACAAACAAGACACAATCCCATCATATCAGCCACAGGACTTCCACAGGACATTTCCTGTCAAACATACAACAATAATTGTTAAACCATTTTGATGATTTTTTTTGTTTGATAAGGTTTATGTGTGTGTGCCTGTGTGTGAGATAGTGTGGGTGTCTGTGTGTATGAGGGTGTGTGTGTTTTTGTGTATGTGTTTGAGTGTGTATGAGGGTATGTGTGTTTTTGTGTATCTGTGTGTATTAGTGAGTGTCTTGTTGTGTAAGTGAGTGTCTGTGTGTAAGTGTGTCTGTGTGTGTAAGTGCGTGTGTGTCTATAATGTGAGTATGTCTGAGGGTATGTATGTGTGAGCGAGCGAGTGTGTCTCTGCGTGAGTGAGTGTGTCTCTGTGTGAATGAGTGTGTCTCTGTGTGAGTGAGTGTCTCTGTGTGAATGAGTGTGTCTCTGTATGAGTGAGTGTGACTCTGTATGAGCGAGTGTGTCTCTGTGGGAGTGAGTGTGTCTCTGTGTGAGTGAGTGTGTCTCTGTGTGAATGAGTGTGTCTCTGTATGCGTGAGTGTGTCTCTGTATGAGCGAGTGTGTCTCTGTGTGAGTGAGTATGTCTCTGTGTGAGTGAGTGTGTATCTGTGTATGTGGGGGGGAGGGGGGGGGTCCATGTGGAAGTGTATGTCTGTGAGCGAGTGAATTCTAATTTAAATTATTTACCGTCATTATTGTACCTGTGTATCACAAAGAAATAAATTCATATCTGTTTGTCTATTTCAGATAAAGAACTTGAAAGTAAACCACCGGTTATGTTGAGCAGCATCGAGACATGTGACGTGAAACATTATGGTAAGTAGTACGTGCTTTATTTCTTAAAAAATAAATCCGAAAAAGACTTTCTCTTACAACAAACATAAATATTTATATGAATATTTACTCCCATCGGGATTCGAACCCTCAACCGTTGGCTTCGCAGGCGGGTACGCTATTCACTACACCAATCGGTCGTCGTCTTATTAAGTACCTGTACACAAGACAGAATCCCATCATATCAACCACAGGACTTCCACAGGATATTTCCTGTCAAACATACAACAATAATTGTTAAACCATTTTGATGATTGTTTTTGTTTGATGAGGTTTATGTGTGTGTGCCTGTGTGTGAGAGAGTGTGTGTGGCTGAGCGTGAGATAGTGTGGGTGTCTGTGTGTATGTGTTTGAGTGTGTAAGTGAGTGTGTGTCTATGTGTGAGTATGTATGAGGGTATGTATGTGTAAGCGAGTGAGTGTGTCTGTGTATGAGTGAGTGTGTGTGTATGAGTATATCTGTAACTTCGGTGACAATGGAATATGATTTTACCATCATCGAGCTGATCTGACAGCGTCAGGTGTGTGTGTGGGGGGGGGGGGGGGGGGTCTATGTGGGAGTGAATATTAATTTAAATTATTTACCATCATTATTGTACCTGTGTATCGCAAAGAAATAAATTCATATGTTTGTCTATTTCAGATAACGAACTTGAAAGTAAACCACCGATTATTTTGAGCAGCATCGAGGCATGTGAGAATTATGGTAAGTGCTTTATTTAGTTTTTAATAAATCAGAAAAAGACTTTCTCTTACAAATAATTGTAGGCGGATAAACAAACATAAATATTTATATGAATATTCACTCCTATCGGGATTCGAACCCGCAACCGTTAGTTTCGCAGGCAGGATCACTATTCACTACACCAATCGGTCGTCCTCTTATTAAGTACTTGTACACAAACAATACACAATCCCATCATATCAGCCACAGGACTTCCACAGGACATTTCCTGTCAAACATACAACCATAATTGTTAAACCATTTTGATGATTTTTTTTGTTTGATAAGGTTTATGTGTGTGTGCCTGTATGTGAGAGAGTGTGTGTGGCTGAGCGTGAGATAGTGTGGGTGTCTGTGTGTATGTGTTTGAGTGTGTATTAGGGTATGTGTGTTTTTGTGTATCTGTGTGTTAGTGAGTGTCTGGTTGTGTAAGTGAGTGTCTGTGTGTAAGTGTGTCTGTGTGTGTAAGTGAGTGTGTGTCTGTATGTGAGTATGTATGAGGGTATGTATGTGTGAGCGAGTGAGTGTGTCTGTGTATGAGTGCGTGTGTGTGTATGAGTATATCTATAAGTTCGGTGACAATGGAATATGATTTTACCATCATCGAGCTGATCTGACGATGGAGCCGGGATGTAGTGATGGAACTCCCTTATGGAAAGATAGTCGAATTTGGGCTAGTTTGTTGCCATGAGCACTTTTCATTATTCACGATGATGCTCTGAAGAAGGAGCCCGAAGATTGCAACTTGAACTAGAATACGTGATATTGAACTAACTATATTGATCTAGTGTAATATTGAACTATTATACGAACTACAATAGTATGTGATAATCATGATGGAGTATATGAAACATTGTATTTAAAGTATTTTGGATGTAGAACTTATTTGTAGAATTTTTGTCTTTATTTCAGATTCTGACAGTTTTGAATACCGCTCCGAGGGTGATATCAAAGACGAAGGTAAGTGTGCTCTATCCATAGACAACTCTCAGCCAATATGACCGTATGCTTCAGGAACCCTATTTAACAGTCAATATACATAAATGGGGTGCGTCGGTGGCTCAGCGGTCTCCCAATTTGGAAGTCCGAGTTCGATTCCCAGGCAGGCCATGTACCAATGAGTTTTTAAATTTAATTACTTATGTGCATTTATCCGACTGCTCTTAAAACGGCGAAGGAATACATCGTGAGGAAACTTGCATGCCTGAGAAATAATAATTCAAAGGCATGTGAAGTCCCCAACCCGCATTGGGGCAACGTGATTGACTACGGCCCATACTCCCTCATTATTCGAGGGGAGACCTATATCCCTGCAGTGATGATACATAAATGTCGTCACAATCCTTATCCCAAATAACTTCAAACTTCAAGCATTTATTTCAACGTAAGATACATGGTATCATTTGTTGAATATCAATTTAAATCTACTGGAAATAAAATAAGGCTTAAGCATTTCTCTGTCAGTCAGTATGTCCAAGTTTCTACCGCTTTGGAAAGGAAAATCATCTGTGGGGAATTTACGGGCCGGAAACCTAGGTTTACGAATCGTATTGTTTAGATTGTTTCAAAGTGAGTGTGTGTCTCTATGTGTGTGAGTGAGTCTCTGTGTGAGTGAGTGTGTATGTGTGTGAGTGAGAGTCTGTGTCTATGTGAGTGAGTGTGTCTCTGTGTGACTGATTGTGTCTCTGTGTGAGTGAGTGAATGCGTCAGGTGTGTGGGGGGGGTCTATGTGGGAGTGAATTTTAATTTAAATTATTTACCATCATTATTGTACCTATCACAAAGAAATAAATTCATATGTTTGTCTATTTCAGATAACGAACTTGAAAGTAAACCACCGATTATTTTGAGCAGCATCGAGACATGTGAGAATTATGGTAAGTGCTTTATTTTTTTTTTTTTATAAATCAGAAAAAGACTTTCTCTTACAAATAATTGTAGGCGGATAAACAAACATAAATATTTATATGAATATTTACACCTATCGGGTTTCGAACCCGCAACCGTTAGTTTCGCAGGCAGGATCACTATTCACTACACCAATCGGTCGTCGTCTTATTAAGTACCTGTACACAAACAAGACACAATCCCATCATATCAGCCACAGGACTTTCACAGGACATTTCCTGTCAAACATACAACAATAATTGTTAAACCATTTTGATGATTTTTTTTGTTTGATAAGGTTTATGTGTGTGTGCCTGTATGTGAGAGAGTGTGTGTGGCTGAGCGTGAGATAGTGTGGGTGTCTGTGTGTATGTGTTTGAGTGTGTATTGGGGTATGTGTGTTTTTGTGTATCTGTGTGTTAGTGAGTGTCTGGTTGTGTAAGTGAGTGTCTGTGTGTAAGTGTGTCTGTGTGTGTAAGTGCGTGTGTGTCTATATGTGAGTATGTATGAGGGTATGTATGTGTGAGCGAGTGAGTGTGTCTCTGCGTGAGTGAGTGTGTCTCTGTGTGAATGAATGTGTCTCTGTGTGAGTGAGTGTCTCTGTGTGAATGAGTGTGTCTCTGTATGAGTGAGTGTGACTCTGTATGAGCGAGTGTGTCTCTGTGGGAGTGAGTGTGTCTCTGTGTGAGTAGGTGTGTCTCTGTGTGAATGAGTGTGTCTCTGTATGAGTGAGTGTGTCTCTGTATGAGTGAGTGTGTCTCTGTGTGAATGAGTGTGTCTCTGTGTGAATGAGTGTGTCTCTGTATGAGTGAGTGTGTCTCTGTATGAGCGAGTGTGTCTCTGTGTGAGCGAGTATGTCTCTGTATGAGTGAGTGCGTCTCTGTGTGAATGAGTGTGTCTCTGTGTGAGTGAGTGTGTATCTGTGTGTGTTTGTGGGGGGGTCCATGTGGGAGTGTATGTCTGTGAGCGAGTGAATTTTAATTTAAATTATTTACCATCATTATTGTACCTGTGTATCACAAAGAAATAAATTCATATCTGTTTGTCTATTTCAGATAAAGAACTTGAAAGTAAACCACCGATTATTTTGAGCAGCATCGAGACATGTGACGTGAAACATTATGGTAAGTAGTACGTGCTTTATTTCTTAAAAAATAAATCAGAAAAAGACTTTCTCTTACAACAAACATAAATATTTATATGAATATTTACTCCCATCGGGATTCGAACCCTCAACCGTTGGCTTCGCAGGCGGGTTCGCTATTCACTACACTAATCGGTAGTCGTCTTATTGAGTACCTGTACACAAACAAGACAGAATCCCATCCTATCAGCCACAGGACTTCCACAGGACATTTCCTGTCAAACATACAACAATAATTGTTAAACCATTTTGATGATTGTTTTTGTTTGATAAGGTTTATGTGTGTGTGCCTGTGTGTGAGAGAGTGTGTGTGGCTGAGCGTGAGATAGTGTGGGCAACTGTATGTGTTTGAGTGTGTATGAGGGTATGTGTGTTTTTGTGTATCTGTGTGTGTGTTAGTGAGTGTCTGTGTGTGTGTCTATGTATGAGTGAGTGTGGGTGTCTGTGTGAGTGGCGGAGTGCATGAGTGAGTGTGGGTGGGTGGGTATATCTGTACAATACAATAGTTCGGTGACAATGGAATATGATTTTACCATCATCGAGCTGATCTAACGATGGAGCCGGGATGTAGTGATGGAATTCCCTTATGGAAAGATAGTCGAATTTGGGCTAGTTTGTCGCCATGAGCACTTTTCATTATTCACGATGATGAGGCTCTGAAGAAGGAGCCCGAAGATTGCAAGTTGAACGCAAAATTGCAATACGTGATATTGAACTAGTGTAATATTGAACTATTATACGAACTACAATAGTATGTGATAATCATGATGGAGTATATAAAAGCTTGTATTTAAAGTATTTTGGATGTAGAACTTATTTGTAGAATTTTTGTCTTTATTTCAGATTCTGACAGTTTTGATAACCGCTCCGAGGGTGATATCAAAGACGAAGGTAAGTGTGCTCTATCCATAGACAGCTCTCAGTCAATATGACCGTATGCTTCAGGAACCCTATTTAATAGTCAATCAAATGCGAACGCTTAATATTAATGTGCATAATATTAATATTCATAACATTTGACGACTTGTTTGGTGTAGTAGTTAGAAACTCTGACCACTATACCAAATGGTCGCGGGTTCGAATCCCGCTAGGGGCATATGTTTGTGTGGTGAATACGGACATGTGCACCCGAGTTATGGATGTTTTCATTTACAATAAGTATTTATTTACAAAAAAAAAATGTATTTATGTAGTACATCAACCATCTGGTATCCACAACACAAGCCTATAGTTGCTTACTGTGGAACTAGATGGCGCTGTGTGTATGTCCAAGGATATTTATTATTTATTTATTATAACAATAACAAAGCATAAATTTAATAAGTATAATGTTAGTTTTCATACTCATGAAATAAATAAAGCTTCTATGTTTATATTATACGTTCAACCTAACATCTAACCTAACCTAACCTAACATCTAACCTGAACCTAACCAACAGTGTCGGGGTGCTCCGATCCATATGCCACAATATGATGAGCAAGTTTTATACAGCCTTAAATAACTATGTATGTGTACTCCGGTAATAGGTTATGTAAATTGATTTTATAAATATTAAAGTTATACTAGATAATGGTATGCACATTTATATTGTGCAGTTTTTGTATTATGTGATTTTATTATTAGGCGGATTTAATATTATTGCACATTTGCGTTATGCCAAGTCTGTTATGCGGATTTATATAGATTATGCCAATTAAAGGACACCCGATTTCAACGCATTTAATCTTTCTTTTTTGTTTTCAGAAAGAAAAAATAAATTATCAGAATCATTAATAGATCATACATTAGAAATAAAAGTGGTGAATGAATATGGAGTGGTATACTCTTGCAAACTGTGTGAAGGTACGTACGCTCAGCTCGAGGAACTACAGACCCACATACGCAATAACCATAAAATCAGACGTGTATATAGATGCCAAATGTGCGACATGGAATTCACAACCAAAGGCAACGAACACAGGCATATGAAATTACATCACAACGTAAGTGGCTACAAGTGTGAATTATGTCAGAAGTATTTCACTACAAAAAATTCTCTCAACGTACATGAGAGGACGCATACAAAAGAGAAACCTTTTAAATGTGAGCTGTGCAGCAAAGACTTTGCTTATGCGCAGACGTTGAGAAATCACATGATGAGACACAACGGCATCCGTCCTTATCAATGTGAAGTGTGTGCAAAAAGTTTTATAACGTTATCGCGTTTAAAAAATCACAAAACGGTCCACGAATCCGGTGGTTACAAGTGTGTAGTGTGCGAAAAAGTGTATAAAGAACGTAAGGGATACACACAGCATGTGCGTTCCCATGGCAATGCGTTGCCGTACAAATGTTTCATATGTTATAAGACATTCTCATGCAAATATTCTATGAAGCGTCATGTAGATGAGCATACGAGTGGGAAAGCGTGCTCCTGTGACATATGCCATCAACGTTTCAATCAAAAGTCTATGGTTGTGAGGCATATGCAACGGAAACATGCTGGCCCGAAGACGGTACAGAAGTGTGATGTGTGCAAACGATATGTAAAAGACTTAATGAAACATAAAATAACTCATGCGATCGAACCGTATCAGTGTAATCTTTGTGAGCGTTGCTACTCAGCGAAGGACATGTTGAATCGTCATTTGAGGAACGTACATTATAACGTTAAATCGTTTGCTTGCGACATGTGTGATGAGAAGTACATAATGAAGAAGAGCTTGAGGAGGCATTTGCTAAAGGTGCATAAGGTTAAAACGGAGCAAGATGATGATGTGAACGAGTTTGATGTCCCAGTTGAAAATAATTTCCATGTTGATATATTAAGAGCCCCTGAAACCACTGATGTCGAACAAAAGTGATCTTGAACAGGACTGTCTCGAACGTAGAATAAACAGCAATGATTTAGATTGCTTGCACTTCAGCACCTGACATCTTTATTAATTTGACATTATACAAGAGATGTATCAAGCGTTTATTACATTACTGTTTTCAAAGTATTTGTTATTTTCATTGTAAAAATCATCACAATAATAATGAGCCGTTTTCAAAGTCAGCTTTCACAAAAATCTCATAGATGGCGCCGTTTCGATGGCGATGTTATTCTTTGCCTTTCTAATAGCTCATCATTCATCATTTTTCATTTTCCTGCCCTTATCCCACTCTAGGTGGGGTCGGCACAACATGTCATCCTCTTCCACTCTCCTCTATCAGCCGTCATCTCCGTACTCACCCCTTTCACACACATATCATTCCTCACGCAGTCTACCCACACTTTCTTTGGTCTTCCTCTACCTCTGTATCCCTCCACATTCATACTTAACACTCGTCTTGTTACGTGCCTTTCATCCCTCCTCATAATGTGCCCAAACCATGCTAACCTATTACTCCTCAGCTTTTCTGTTATTGGCGCCACTTTTAGACCTCTGATATACTCATTCCTGATCTTATCCATTCTAGTCACACCACACATCCATCTTAGCATTCTCATCTCTGCCACATGCATTCTAGTTTCATCAGTTTCTTTCATTGCCCAACATTCAGATCCATACATGGTGACAGGTCTTATGATGGTTTTATAAATTTTGCCCTTGAGTTTCAGGGGCATTCGTGGGTCACATGTAGAAACCTGTCGCCATTTCATCCATCCTGCATTTATTCTGTTCCTCACATCCTGGTCAATATTGCCGTCGTTCTGGTCAATATTGCCGCCTTTCTAATAGCTAAAAAACAAAAAAAAAGTGCACTGCGTGGGCCAACAGATTCATTTTCTTTAAGTTTATAGGAAGTTACACCCCTAAATATGCATATCTTGACTGGACTAATAATTTAATACCAAAAGACAAAATAATCAATGACCAACTGCTACGTAAATTGGTTGGTACGGCACCACCAAGTCTTTGTTCAGCGCCATCTATCCGTTTTTTGTGGAAGTTCAGCAGAAAAATTGCCTATTAACATTAATATATTAATATGTGATTAAAGAATAGAATAGCTTTATTCACTGAAGACACATGATACACTTACTTTGATTATACTATTTTAAAATAACAACTAGGAATTTTACATGGTGTGCCCTGGCTCAGCATAATGCTGCGGATGAAACCCACAGCGCTGATCATTCTGCCAGAGCCTTAAAAGTAAGAGATTATGAACGCATCTCGCGCATCCCAACCGATTAAAATAATAAAAAATGAATTGTAAATCAACACAATTATCGCCACTCGTTTTAATTTTTTATAGTTTAAGTAATTGTATTTAACTATTTTAAGTAACGCTATGCTTTCGTTTTTAATAAATAGTTTTAAAAAATGTTACACTTGTTTCATTTTAAAGATTATCGCCTTCAAGCACTGAGGTATTTTTTCTTTGCAATTGCAAATTGAGATTGCAAGCTATTCGGCTATGGAACTCACTACCTGATTCAGTTAGACGTGCTCAGTCACTGAACGTATTCAAGGCTCAAGTGAAGTTGTATCTAGCCCTTTAGCTCCTCTGTCCTCTTTTCGTTCCATACTCGCATTAATTGCTGTGCGCTCAGTTACGTACTATTCTATTTAATTAGTATAAATTTAAATATGGGTATATATTATATGTATTATTTTTTATATATATTTGTTTGTACGTATTCAATTAACGTATGTATTTATAGAAAGAAAAGAAAGAAAGAAATCGTTTATTGTCACAACATTATTTGCTCAATATACTTAACATTAGGTACTTACATTAGTAAATACACAAAGGACAATACCACTTTTGTGACAAAAGGATCTGGTTCAGCATAATGCTGACAGAGACTAGCTGCTGCCCAGCGCTGGTTTTCAACCAGACCCCCTTATTGGGTTTACTAGTCGACGTTTTGCTCATGTGACGGGCGACCTAAGGTGCATAGTCTATAAACTCAATATGTAAATTATGATAATATATATTGAAACTATAAAAGTACTTAAATGAATAAGATACATAAAATGTAAATAAATAGTGTTTTCGCCTTGTGAAGTGTATGGTAATGTGCTTGTGTGTGCATGTGTGTGTGTGTAGTGCATGGGTGTGTGTGTGGGGGGGGGGGGGGGGTCGTGCGTGTACGTGTGATGTGTTGTGGGATTATGTATTTATTTATTATTGTTTTTTGTTGATAGGTCCTTGAGTATTCGTTTGCTGTTTTTAAATATGATGTTGTTTTTCAAGTAGGTATTTCTTGAGATTAATTTTGAATGAATATGAACCACTGGCCTCACGGATGGGCGGTGGTAGATTGTTCCAGATTTTTGTTGCCGCATATTTGTACGACCCCTTAAAGCCCTTGCTCTTATGTATAGGGATACAAAGCTTATCGTTCTGTGTAGTGCGTGTGATACGCGAGTAGCAGTCTTTACACCAGGATAATTTATCGTACAGATAATTGGGTGTTCTGGATTTTTTTATATGGGTGATTCATTTATTTTACAATACAAATACACTTTATTGCATTATTTATTTTATTAAAATTAGTTTACCGCGCACGCTACCTACATATCATGTGCGTAATGCTTCCCAACCCAAAGGTTGCATGGAAGAGATCGCTTTTGGTGATAAGGCCGCCAAATTGTACTATCCCCTTTTTCTTATTTATTATTGTACAAATAAAGAATATTTTGTTTGTTTGTTTGTATTTTGGCTGAAAAGACGTCGCGCAATTTCCCGAAAGCTGTCCATGAGAGTTGGATTCGTCGATTGGTCTCTCTCGAAGTTAGACCTGTCTCATCTGATCTCTTGTCCCAAGTAGACATACTCGCTCACAACTTCGAGAATAAAGTTCTCAAATGATATTGGTGTGAGCACGACATGGGCATTCGCCATATTCTTCAGCATATTCCTTTGTTTTAAAGTAGTTTATCAAATCTGCTGCACTCTAGGGACCGGGACGCTATCCCTCAGGCTGGTTTGTGACATCTAATGAGGAAAGCGACTCCCAATTGCGATGTTTGTGGTAATGTGCAACGAAGGGCAACATCTGCTGATGAAATATGTCAAGAACCAAAGGGAGGACGCTCTGGTGCACAATCTCTTAGATGTTGGCATTATTCATGCCATTTGACCACACTCAGAAGCGTCGAAATTGATTTGCAATTTGGTTGCTCTCCGGGGTACCCCTCCGTAGCTGAGCCCCAATATATAAATATATGCTAGGGTGACAATGAGACTGACATGTCTAAATGTGGACAAAAGTCCCTAAAATTAAATATAGAGTATTTTCAGGCTCGTGTAATTCAAATATTAAAAAGAAATGTCCTTTGCACAAGCACAAATGACGATTTCACCATGTCATTGTTTTGCTTCATTTTTTATTCTACATGTAATATAAATAAATAATAAATAAATAAATATTTCGCACACTTACACCAATCATCTAGTCCCAAACTAAGCAAAGCTTGTACTATGGATACTAGATAACGGATAAACATACATAAATATTTATATAAACATCCATGACTCAGGAATAAATGTTCATATTCATCACACAAACATTTACCCGTCGCGGGATTCGAACCCGCAACCGTTGGTTTCGCTGATAGGGGTCACTATCCACTACACCAATCGGTCGTCTTAATATAAAATTTAAGTATAAATTATTCGTGATCTGTCCCTGTGCTGTCCTCTGTTCCTCCTCTATTATATATTTGTTTGTCCTTTCCGTTTTTAGGTTACTCAAACAGGAGCTAGACCCATAGTTTGGCACAGACTTCATACTGGTCAACCGTTCAGCGTTTTAACCATACAACGGACTCTGGCAGGTATAGACGACTGATTCCCATAAAATTAAAAGTTCAAGTACCTACTATTTTCCGTAACGAGTGCGACTGAACCATAAACACTTCAGATTTTGTTTTCATCAAAAGCAAAGGAAGCGATGATCATACAGCATCGGTTTTCACATGTGTACACCGGTGCCTCCTCAAGCCGCTACTCTGTGTAAACTGACTATTGCACTGATCACAAGAGAACGGCTTCTCACCAGTATGCACCCTCATATGCAGTTTCAAATTACCATTAATAGAAAACTGTTTATTACATATATTACAGTTATACGGCTTTTCATCGGAGTGCACTTTCATATGTTTCGATAAATTACCTATCTGTTTATTACATATTTTACATGTATACGGCTTTATACCTGTATGGACTCTTTTATGACGTTTCAACTGTCCAGTTTCCCTAAACGAACGCTTACAAATCTCGCATTCAAACGGCTTTTCACCACTATGCACTCGCATATGAATTTTCAAGTAGCCATTATCCGAAAACGTTTTCTTGCAAACCGTACACGAATACGGACGTTCACCTGTGTGTGTTCGTTCGTGGAGCTTAAAGCTCGCCATCTGAGCGAACTGTCTGTCACAGAAACTGCATGTGTACGGTTTGAATCCCGTATGAACCCTCATATGGACTTTTAACGTTGTGTGCGCTGTGAAATCCTTGTTACACACCTCACAGGAGAACGGTCTCTCACCCGTGTGTTGTCTTTTGTGTATTGCTAGGTAACTTTTACTCGAAAATTGTTTGTTGCATACGTTACACGAGAACGGTTTGATTCCAGTATGTATTATAAATATATGACGTTTCAAATGGGTCCGTTGTGGGAATCTACGTCCACATACGTCACAGACGTAGGGCCGCTCGCCTGTGTGGGTCAGTATATGGGATTTCAAAGTCTGATTATGCCCGAACGACTTGGTACATATGTGGCAAGTGAATTTCTTCTCCTGCGTATGCGTTTTCATGTGCTCCTTTAAACCTTTCTTCTTTTGAAACTGTTTCCCGCAGTGACCACACTTGAACTGCTCAACAAAATGTGTGTGTATGTGACTTTTTAGTTGCCCGGGCTTCTCGAAGGTCTGTGTACATATTTGGCATAGATACTTGTCTTCGGTGCAATGGCTTTCTGTTATGTGTTTAGTTAACTCCTTGTTTTTATTGTAGTTTGTATTGCAAAGTAGACATTGGTAGGTCTTCTCGCCGCTATGGATCTTCAGGTGGACCTCTAGAGAACCGTTGTACGAGAACTTTTTGCTGCAAACGTGACAGGAGAATTTCTTCGTTTTCTTTTGCGGTTTGGTGTCTTCATCTGGGAAAAAATTGCAGTGAGTTAGAAAAGACAAAGATATACTTCAGTTCTTAAAAATGCAAGTTAATATAGTTTTTATTAGATTTTTATTTCATTCTTATTTTATAAGGAGCATAAAATTAGGTTTTGTTTTGTAAGACTGTTTTCTCCATACAAATATTTTTGATTTTTTTTTTGGGAACGGCAAATCCAAATTTGGCTAAACTTTGTGTGTATTATATCGGATAACATTAAGTTAAGTATAGGCAGTGTTAATTTTTCAAAAGTAACCGTTTTATAAAAGTTTCAGCGAATCTAGGAAATGATTATGGGAAGCACATGAAAAGAGCTCTGTTCAAATTTTACAAAATACAATTTACTGCTTGTTCAAAAGCCACTTTTCCCCTGAGAAGAACAAGCAAGAAACTCGAGGTTGCCTTTTTTTTTTTTTAAAAAAAAAGGTTTTTTGTTACAAACTTATTAATTATTATTTCATTATTAATTGTGAAATAGCCTGGTTATGCGAATGTAACGTGTAACGGGTGTGTAACGTTACAATTACAAGTATTAATATTACATTTACATTATTAACATACATCAAAATTCAATTAATAAATAAATATTTCGGACACTTTACACCAATCATCTAGTCCCAAACTAAGCAAAGTTGTACTATGGATACTAGGGCCTATATTAATAAACCATTCCCAAGATTGAGAACAGTCTTGTGACAGGTCTCAAGTAAACGTGTCGATTAATAAACCTAACTTGAGACCTGACAAGCACGTGCATACACAAGCAGTCTCACTTGAGAGGTCCGCGTATTAATAAACGAAACTCAAGACTATCATTCATCCGCCGCTGAGACGTCAAGAATGGTTTATAAATTAGCACGGAGCTTGAGATAGCGTCAACTGCTTAAGACGCATCTCGGTTGATACAGCCTCAAGACTTTTAGATTGGTTTATTATTATTATTATTATTATTATTAAATTCTTTATTGCACACAAAAATAAAATACAAAGAACATTTAACATAGATGATGATGATGTGTACAAAGGCGGTCTTATCGCTGATAGCGATCTCTTCCAGACAACCTCAGTTAAAGAAGCTTTTTTAATAATTATTATTAATACGGGCCTACAAATTGGAGATCACACACATATAATATCAAGCAAGTTCTGTCATCATCTTTCATATTCCTTTCGCCGCTTCTTTTCCCACAGATGATTTCCCTTTCCGAAGCGGTAGCCGGTCAAGGGCCAATGGGTAGTATTCTACCCAGCGCATCCGTAAAGCGCCACTGGGTAGTATACTACCCAGGGTCTCGATCCGCTGAGTGTGCTCACAAATCTATTTATCTCGCTTACACTAGTGGTTAATTCCTATGGTAGAAAATTCCTACCAAATCTACGTTAGTGTACCCTTCTTTTAAAATATATGCAGCCATTTGAAACGCACTTTCAACCGACACAAAAAAAAAAAAAAGAAGGTTGACAGCAATAACCTATAAATTTACGTCAGTGTTTGACAGTGCGTAATATATATAATAAATGTTTTTTATATGGTGACATAAGGCTTTTTATGTTTTTCCATGCATAGAATGAATCAATAAACCATTAAAAAACATAAAATAGATAGGTCATCGATTTACTTTTAAATATAAAAAATGTTAAAGGTAGAATATAAAAAACATAATTACTTAAGGTCAATGCCAAAGTTTACAGCTTAGTATACCCATTCAAGAGTTGTAAATTACATCATAACTCATGCCATTAGAGAGCTATGTTCAACAATAGTTATAAAAACAACACTTGAGCTTACAATCTTTGCGCTCGGAGTCATAAATAAAGTTTTTATGAAGGCGCGCGGCAACCGCAAGAGGCGTATCGGGTTACACCATTTGGCCTGGCCTGGCTCCCGGTCTGGCGCTTGACCGGGTAGTAGCTTGGACATACTGACTGACAGAGAAATGCTTAAGACTTATTTTTATTTCCAATAGATTTAAATTGACATTCAACAAATGATGCCATGTATCTTATCTTAGACGACCTGTTTGGTGTAGTGGTTCAGCAACTCCGACCAATATACCAAAAGGTTGCGAGTTCGAATCCCGCTAGGGGCATATGTTTGTGTGATGAATACGGACATGTGTACCCGAGTTATGGATGTTTTCATTTATAATAAGTATTTATTTAATAAAAAAAATGTATTTCTGTAGTTTCAACCATATGGTATCCACAACACAAGCCTATAGTTGCTTACTGTAGAACTAGATGGCGCTGTGTGTATGTCTAAGGATATTTATTATTTATTTATTTATGTTGAAATAAATGCTTGAAGTTGAATGTAACTTACCGTCAGTGCCCTGGCCCCAATCAGCCCAAGTGTCCCATTCTTCCGCGTCCTGCTTACTGGCTCGGAGCACCGACAGTGGCTGGTCTTCCAAGTCTACTGGCTGGATGAATATACCCATTGTTGTCAACCGCACATCTGAAATAAAGCAAGTTTGGTTGGTGGTAGGGCATTTTAAATGTCCGCCTGGCTAGCTACCACCATCTTATCTAAGTCTGCCGCCAAGCAGCAATGTTATTAGCATTGTTGTGTTCCGGTTGTCAGAGATAAGATAGCCAGTCCCCAAAATGTGTTGGAGTTTCCGGGTCAGTAAACTTCCACCTTCGACCTCATCTTCACTAATATCAGGTGTGATTGAGGTCAAGTACCAACCCGTTTAGCATAAAAAAAAACATAACAAATTATAATTTATGGCGATAAGTGCGGATACTTTGGCACCGTCCCATATACAAGGAACTGCGCAAAGAGCTGGAACCGCGGCTGAACAAGCCCAAAAGTAACAAGCACCGTAAATATGCGTCAATTTCTATAAACCATGAGTTTGCGGCGCTTGCAGTGGAGACATTGGGCCCTTGATCTTCTGACACAAAACAATTTGTAAAGGATTCATTCTGGTCCACGCCTCTGGAGATGTGAGAGCTGGTGCCTACTTTGCTCAGCAGCTAAGCTTATGCGTTCAGAGGGCTAATGGCGCTAGCGTACTGGGTACTATGCCACATGGAAGCGAGTTGGACGGCATATTATTACTATAAGATATATTTTCAATTGGGGATAAGTATGATAAATAAATATATATACCCAGCACCCTCTAGTTCCATACTAAGTAACTAGGCTTGAATTGATTGATAGCATGGGTCATGCTAACCCCTGCAGATGATTGGATGTCCATATTCATCAACTCTTGCAATGTATAAAAGCACTTTGAAATTAAAAAAATCTTTTAGCCTATTACGAAATAAGGATTCTTTATCGACTCTTTGGATGCGCAATGGTGAAAAAATGAAAAAATGTTTATTTCTTTCTTTAGGAATCACATGCAACGTATTGTTAAGATTTCCTTTTAGGTATAAGGATACCTGTGCCAGGAAATCTTGCTCTTCCTTAACTAAGCATAGTAAACATTGTAATTATTAATAGATTAGATACTACCACTTAATTTTAACTCTTATTATTATGTGTGTGTGTGCGTGTGTGTGTGTGTGTGTGTGTGTGTGTGTGTGTGTGTGTGCGTGTGCGCGTGTGTGTGCGTGTGCGCGTGTGTGTGTGGGTGTGTGGGTGTGTGCGTGTGTGTGTGTGTGTGTGTGTGTGTGTGTGTGTGTGTGTGTGTGTGCGCGTGCGTGCGTGTGTGCGTGCGTGTGTGTGTGTGCGTGTGTGTGTGTGTGTGTGTGTGTGTGTGTGTGTGTGTGTGTGTGTGTGTGTGTGTGTGCGTGCGTGTGTGTGCGTGTGTGTGTGTGTGTGTGTGTGTGTGTGTGCGCGCGCGTTTTTTTTTTAATGAAAAAATTTTTTATTAATAAATGGTATTTTATTATACATATATTTTAATAGACATGGTATGTACTTGAGCTCACGATATGATATTTTGTGAAAGGAACAGAACAGAGTACCACAGTTGATCCTGGCTTATAGGAGTTACAGGGGGAGGAGTGTGGAGGCTGGATTACAGAACATTTAATTTGTACCCCGTGTTCGCCCTACCAAGGGCCATGACGCACACCCCCCTCTATGAGGCCCTAGCACTTATAAATGCCCTCATGGAATTGGACTCGGTTGACTTATTCTTTGACTCCGAGCATAGATTCCTGCTTTCAGTCGGACGATATTTAGAATCAGTTTTAAATAAATAAAATAAAATAAAAAAATAAAAAGATATTTATTCATCCACTTAAAAAAATATACATGATCATTAATTACAGTTAAATTTTCTAACGTAGTGGACAAATAGGTTGGAGCCTCAGCAAAATAGCTGTTTTTCAGTCTCCACCTCGTGCATTCTCTGATAACAGAATGCATAACACGTCGAAGTTGTTGCACACTACAATACTATTGGCTACAAGCTACTTGCAAGCAAACATTATATGACGAAATCTTGGGAGAAAAAAAAAATTTTGAAATAATAATAATTGGCGAAAGACACCTACAATTCCTGAACAATTAGTAAGTTAATCTCACTAACAAAATCTCAAAAAATAGAACTGGCTGGCACGTCATACTTCGGTATCGCAGAGGCCCAGTTACTGGAAGACTTTTGACTCATAAATCAATCAAAATCAAAAATATTTTATTCAATGTAGGATACAAAAATATCACTTATTGAAAGTCAACATGTTATTTTTTTTAAACTACATCGCTTCACAAGGTGTTATGGTTAGGAAGAAGAAGCGACAAGAAACTCCGCAACAGCACATCTTTTCAATTAGTTTCCATCTTTACAATAATATTACATTTTATATAACATATTACAGCAATCAACATAACGACCAGCTAACACCAGACCTCCTTATCGCCTAAATCATCTATCCTGTAATAACCCTTCTTACACAGAGTTTCTTTAATGTGGCCTTTAAATTTCTGCTCTGTTAAACTCAATACATGTTCTGGTATTTTATTGTGAAAGCGTATGCTGTGTCCCACAAAGGATGTGCTAACCTTGCTAAGTCTAAATTGTGGAATTTCAATTTTATTTTTGATTATTATTTTGTATACATTTTAGGTTCCGGCTTATGGGTAATTCAATTTGTATTGCATGCTATTTCATTGTTAATCAGTGTTTACGTAATATCAGTTTAATTTTTAGTATTAAGAGACATTTATTGATTGATGATTATACCCACCTATATTAAATTTCAAATGACATGGTATGTACTAATCCTATATTTAATACTAGCAGCTGCCCGCGACTTCGTCCGCGTAGACTACATGAATCAACACTTTATTACTTTCCCACGGGAATACATTCAGCAGAAAAATTACCATGTAGAGTTTATCTCAAACAGGAAAAGACCCTGGGCAGATAACAGGTATGTGGAACCATGTTGATGTTTTGCCAGGTAAATGAATTAAGACATGGATCCATTAAAAGACCTTTCTATTTATTAAAGTACTTTATATTTATTAAAGTAAGTAGTTTATATTTATTAAAGTACTTCCTTATAAACAACATTTTTTGCCATGTTTGAAGGTGGTAGCAATAGAACCAAACTTTGAGGTGAACTTACACGGGAGCATGCCACATAGAACTGACCGTAAGAGAAACAGTCCTGTCGTAGGTCTACTCCGGCGAATTTGAGAGTTTGCCCCTGCGACTTATTTATTGTCATGGCAAAACAGACCTTTAGTGGAAACTGAAGCCTTTTGAATTCAAAGGGAAGATCATTTGGTATTAATGGAATACGCGGTACAAACACTGTTTCTCCCTGAGCAGGTCCTGTTAAAATAGTGGCCTCTACTACGTTCCGGTGCAAAGCCTTGACTTGCAACCTAGTACCGTTACAAAGTTTGGGTGGCTTTAAATTTCTCAATAACATAACAGGTGCACCCACACGTAGTAAAAGTCTGTGATATGGCATACCCGGTGGGTTCAAAGTGTTCAACTCACCCTTATCTCATTCTCTAACCCCAAGGGGTTAGCTTCAAAACAAATGGCATTTTCGTAATCAACGTCCCAAAAAACCTAAATAATGACACCAATATTGACTTTTTTGGTATCAACCCCCACCCCTATCTCAACCCTAGAGGGTTAACTTAAAATAAATGTCATTTTCATAATCAACATCCCATAAAACCTAAATAACGACACCAATATCGATTTTATGGTTTTAACCCCCATTTCACAACCCAGGGGGTTGAATTCGAAAAATCTCAAAACACGTATTAGCTTATTTGTTCCTAGGAGTACTCTTGCGAAGTTTCGATTCGAAAATAGTCGAAATGTCCAAGTTATACTGTTTCTTCATACAAACTTCCCACTCCTGTTTCACCCCCTTAAAGGGTGAATTTTGAAAAATCCTTTCTTAGTGCTCCCCTAGACCTCGTAAGGAACCTACGTGCCAAATTTGGAAATTCTATTCACCCCTTTGACTATGACTATGACTTTGACTAAAACTTTAACTATGACTTTGACTATGACTTCGATTATGACATTGACTACGACTTTGACTATGACTATGACTATGACTTTGACTATGACTTTGACATTGACTATGACTTTGACTATGACTTTGACTATGACTTTGACTATGACTTTGACTATGACTTTGACTATGACTTTGACTATGACTTTGACTATGACTTTGACTATGACTTTGACTATGACTTTGACTATGACTTTGACTATGACTTTGACTATGACTTTGACTATGACTTTGACTATGACTTTGACTATGACTTTGACTATGACTTTGACTATGACTTTGACTATGACTTTGACTATGACTTTGACTATGACTTTGACTATGACTTTGACTATGACTTTGACTATGACTTTGACTATGACTTTGACTATGACTTTGACTATGACTTTGACTATGACTTTGACTATGACTTTGACTATGACTTTGACTATGACTTTGCCTATGACTATGACTTTGACTATGACTTTGACTATGACTTTGACTATGACTTTGACTATGACTTTGACTATGACTTTGACTATGACTATGACTTTGACTATGACTTTGACTATGACTTTGACTATGACTTTGACTATGACTTTGACTATGACTTTGACTATGACTTTGACTATGACTTTGACTATGACTTTGCCTATGACTATGACTTTGACTATGATTTTGACTATGACTTTGACATGACTTTGACTATGAATTTTACTTTTCGACTTTGAGTCTTCGACTTTGAGTCTTCGACTTTGAGCCTTCGACTTTGAGCTTTCGTCTTTGAGCCTTCGATTTTAAGCCTTCGACTTTGAGCCTTCGACTTTGGGCTTTCGACTTTGAGTCTTCGACTTTGAGTCTTCGACTTTTAGCCTTCGACTTTGAGCCTTCGACTTTCAGCCTTCGAATTTGAGCCTTCGTCTTTGAGCCTTTGACTTTGAGCCTTCGACTTTGAGTCTTCGACTTTGAGCCTTCGACTTTGACTCTTCGACTTCGACACCAATTTGAATTTGTGATTTTAACCCCTACCATTATCGCAACCCGTAAGGGGTTAGCTTCAAAATAAATGTCATTTTCGCAATCAACGTCCTAAAAAACTTAAATAACGACACCAATATAGACTTTTTTGGTATCATCCCCCACCTCTATCTCACCTCTAGAGGGTTGGCTTAAAATAAATGTCATTTTCATAATCAACATCCCAAAAAACCTAAATAACGACACCAATATCGATTTTATGGTTTCAACCCCCATTTCACACAACAGGGGGCTGTTTTTCGAAAAATCTCAACTCACCCTTATCGCATTCTCTAACCCCAAGGGGTTAGCTTCAAAATAAATGTCATTTTCGCAATCAACGTCCCAAAAAACCTAAATAACGACACCAATATAGACTTTTTTGGTATCATCCCCCACCCCTATCTCACCCCTAGAGGGTTGGCTTAAAATAAATGTCATTTTCAAAATCAACATCCCATAAAACCTAAATAACGACACCAATATCGATTTTACGGTTTTAACCCCCATTTCACAACCCAGGGGGTTGTTTTTCGAAAAATCTCAAAACACGTATTAGCTTATTTGTTCCTAGGAGTACTCTTGCGAAGTTTCGAGTCGAAAATAGTCGAAATGTCCAAGTTATACTGTTTCTTCATACAAACTTCCCACCCCTGTTTCACCCCCTTAAAGGGTGAATTTTGAAAAATCCTTTCTTAGTGCTCCCCTAGACCTCGTAAGGAACCTACGTGCCAAATTTGGAAACTCTAGACCCAGCGGTTTGGCCTGTGCGTTGATATGTCAGTCAGTCAGTCAGTCAGTCAGTCAGTTTCTTCCTTTATATATTTAGATTGACTAAGGCTTACATGTTAGGTTAAGTACTGTTAGTGTAAGTTGTGAGAATAAATGAATTGAATTTACTCTAAGGCACCTACTTACCATCAAGTTTTTGGCTATCTTCATCAGCTCCACCAAAGTGTGATTCTTCCAAACCTAAAATAGATAAAAACATAATGTCAGACAAACCCATACCGATTCAATATCAACAGCCTTACTATTAGACAAGGTAGAGTTGTGACACTAAGGCCCGTATTAATAAATCAATCTCAATACAAGTCTTGAGGCTGTATCACTCGAGATGTGTCTTAAGAAGTTGACGCTATCTCAAGCTCCGTGCTAGTTTATAAACCGATCTTGAGGTCTACTCAGCTGACGACTTCTCAAGTACTCGCCTCAGCGGCGAATGAATTGAGTCTTGAGTTTCGTTTATTAATACGTGAAACTCGGCGCACCTCTCAAGTGAGTATTGCTTGAGTATCCACGTGCGTTTCAGTTCTCAAGTTAGGTTTATTAATCAACACGTTTACTTGAGACCGATCACAAGACTGTTCTCAATCTTGGGAATTTATTAATACGAGCCTAAAAGCACATTACAAACAACAATGTGGGAAGGTTAAAAATAACCCAGATGTGATGTAAAAACATGTATTTTTTTTTATGCACAACGGGTTAGCACTGGACCTCAATCACACCTGATGTTAAGTGAAGATGAGGCCGAAGGTGGAAGCGTACTGACCCGGAAACCCCAACACATTTGGGGGACTGACTATCTTATCTCTGACAGCCGGAACACAACAATGCTATTAACAATGCTGCTTGGCGGCTGATTTAGATAAGATGGTGGCAGCTAGCCAGGCGGACATTTAAAATACCAATCAAACCGAGTACTTAAACATGTACCCCGCTGTGGATCGAACCCGCGACCTCCGAATCGTAAACCCAATGTTGTTTTAATTGAGCCATTTATTATAACCGCCTTATACCGAATGAGTATTTTTATCATAAGGAAAAAAATAGGGCATATTAGTTTTTTTTTTTTTTTTCTAATTATAATGGGATCGCTCTTGACCTTAATCTGGATTAATGTCGAGATAAGGTCTACGATGGAACGAGCTTTCCCAGAAGATGCCTATTTAACCTGACTTTAAAGAGCTGCGGGTTATATGCGATTGGAAACACAGACGTTACTGGAATTGGTAGTTTCATTTTTAGACCCACGCGCCTGCCGGAGATTGATATGATAGATAGATAAGATAGATTTGTTTCCACAGTCACACACATACATTTAGCTTATACATATTGATACACAGATAAGGTAACACATCAACAACAATAACATAATATTGTAACACTAACGCATGTGTGTGCTGCAGCAGTACAAATGGGTCATAGCTCAGTGTATTAGATTGCTCATTGAGCAAAACACTGATTTTCAGCTATCGCCTAAGGAGCAGAGCAACTTGGAACCTAAACCAGAGGAAACAGTAAAGACAGTAAGTTCAGACTCTTGAAATAGTGATTGATGAGTGATAGTAGGTGCGAGTGAACATAAAGAGACGTAGTGTTTCTAAGTTGTGGAGCGCAAGAACAGTATATACGTAACTTTATCATAGTTGGATAATTAGTAATTAGTAAATATTAGTTAACTACTTAAACTCATACAATGGCATAACTTAACTCATTTATAAAATGGCATCCACCCATACACACACCCACCCACACCCACACAGACACACACACATACTCCTCACCCACACAAACACACCCATACACGTACACACCCATACACGTACACACCCATACACGCACGCGCGCGCGCACACACACACACACGCACGCACGCACGCACGCACGCACGCACGCACACACACACACACACACACACACACACACACACACACACACACACACACACGTACACTCATGCGCCCTCACATACACACACACATTCTATTTTGCAAGTTATATTTAACTCATATGATAGCTAATTGGTTACGTTTCTTTACAAAGCCTGTAAACTTCAAGCATTTATTCCAACGTAAGATACAAGATATCATTTATTGAATGTCAATTTAAATCTATTGGAATAAAAATACGGCTAAGTATTTTTCGGTCAGTCGGTATGTCCAAGCTACCACCGCTTCGGAAAGGGAAATCATCTGTGGGAAAAGCAGCGGCGCAAGAAACCCACAGGATCATTTTCTTTTCTTTTTTTTATATATCATAGTCGGATATGCGACTGGCGGGATTCCTAGGGTTACTATCATGCGAATTTTAATTGGAACCCATATTATCTTCAAGGTTTTTTAAATAATTTAATTTAATGACGGCCTGTTTGGTGTAGTGGTTAGTAACTCTGACCACTATACCAAAAGGTTGCGGGTTCGAATCCCGCTAGGAGCATATGTTTGTGTGATGAATACGGACATTTGTACCCGAGTTATGGATATTTTCATTTATAATAAGTATTTATTTACAAAAATAAATGTAATTATGTAATATATCAACCATCTGCTATCCACAACACAAGCCTATAGTTGCTTACCGTGGAACTAGATGGTGCTATGTGTATGTCTAAGGATATTTATTATTATTATTATGTAAATATAGGAAATATAAGTAACCATATCCATTGGGGTATGCACTCTCCCGACAAAGCCTGGTCGCATGATAACGCCAACAAAAAAAAAAAGAAATCTATGAGAAACGGCACTCTCACCTTTAGACAAATACTTAGCGTAGTACTCTCCGAATTTCTCCTCACAATTCAAGACTTGGTCTTTGAAGAGCGCCGCATCACGGAGACGAGGCACACACAATTCGCATATAGTGTATGCGGCTCCACTGCAGTCACCTGTCGGGGTAATCTGGAAGTTATAAAATATAATTGTCAAACTGTTAACTTGACTCTCTAGCTCTAGCGATGAGTAAGGGATTGAGTTTGAATGTTGTACCACTCAGAAATCCTCCCTAAGTATAAAAAAGATGCTTGGACCTGTTGGATGATGAGAGCTCAAAAGAAAAGGGAATTTGGTACAAATCCATCCAGAGTCATCCTCCTCATACTCCTTGGTTTATTAGTTGTAAGTTAAGTAGGAAAATCATTGTTTTAGTATGTAGGCTTTTAGACGACCGGTTGGTGTAGTGGCTAGTCGCCCTGTCAGCGAAACCAACGGTTGCGGGTTCGAATCCCGCGAGGGGTAAATGTTTGTATGGTGAATACGAACATTTATTCCCGAGTCTTGGATGTTTATATAAATATTGATGTATGTTTATCCGTTATCTAGTATCCATAGCACAAGCTTTGCTTAGTTTGGGACTAGATGATTGGTGTAAGTGTCCGAAATATTTATTCAAATTTATTCAAATAGGATTCGATCTGGACACATGCCACTTAACAAGTTTGGCTTATTAATGAGAAAAACCACCACACCAAACTGTGAGGTGTGTGGGACTGTGGAGGATGTTCAACACTTGTTAGTGGAGTGTGTCCGGTACGAGCAATCTAGAAGGGCACTGATGAGTGAACTTAAACTGAACGGATTTGATGTAGGAGTGTTTCACACTATTCTGTCCCTACCAAACTCAGAAAGAGCCAGGAAGTTGTTCAGTTTGGTGAACTCATCAGTGTCTCGTTAAGTGTAGCGATTAGTTAAGGGGTATGATGGGACTGCCATACAAAATTTGTAAAATCCCTGTAAAAACTTTACATAAAAAAAAAAACTGTTAACTACCATTTATTGTTATTTTTATATTTTATGGCAATCGGTCGTATTTAATGCGATCAACCATTACTGCCAGTGTCTGGTTATGTGGATAAAACCCTGGGTGAGATTGACCAGTATAAAATCTGAGTCAAACTATCGGGCTGTGTCCGATCTGAGCTTAGTTTAACCTTACGAAGATGCAGAATACTAGAAGCAGTTAGCTAATCTGACAATATCATGAAAAACAGGCAGTTGTCAGGTAGGCTACAGGATCTCTAAGATACCACGGACAGTGCTGTGAGCGAGGCCACATTCTGGTCCTCAAGAATTTGATGTGTTTGCCATCAACTCGCGAAAAAGAAGTACAAGCTTTGCTTAGTTTGGGACTAGATGATTGTTGTAAGTGTCCGAAACATTTATTTATTATTCTTTAACAGACTAATGATATGGATTTGTGAAAAAAAAAAAAGCAACAAGCAGCAGAATGTGTGCAGATCAGCTTGTGATTGCAATGGCAAACCAACTGGCAGAATAGGACTCCCTTCGTAACATCATTGCAAAATTGAAATCACACAGCAGTTTCTGACGACAGTTCCTCTTTGCATACCTTCCATGATCCAGCCACTTCCTAGCAGAAGGAAAGGCTACGGCTACAAAAGCCTCAAAGACAGGAAGAGATTAAAAAAAAACTAAATCGCCTATGCCAATCTAACTTCAAGTATTTATTTCAACGTAACATACATGATAACATTTTTATTTATTTATTTATTTATAGCCTTGTATCAGAAATAAGCCTATTAATACATTTATTGTTTTTCTTAAACTACGATAACCTGCTCTGTGTGCCTTCGGGCAAAGGCCTCCCCCATTCTTCTCCATTCTTCCTTGTCATACACTAATCTGCTCCAAGTCTTGGTCTTTCCAGCCATTTCTTTGATTTCATCCGCCCATCTTTTAAATTGCCTACCCCTGTTTCTTTTATGGCCTCTAGGCTGCCATAGTGTTACAATTTTGCTCCATTTATCTCCTCCTCTTAAAGTATGGCCAGCCCACTTCCATTTTAGCTGTTTTGTTTTGTATGTGACGTCAGCTACCCCTGTTTTGTCTCTCAAATTCTTAATACTTATTTTGTCAATTCTTCTTTTCTTTATGATACTCCTTTCCATGGCTCTCTGCGTAACACTTAATCTTTTGCATTGTGCTTTGGTGAGTGCCCATGTTTGGCATCCATATGTGAAGATCGGTAGAATGCATGTGTTGAAGAGTTTTCTCTTGATATGCATGCTTGTTTGACTATTTTTCATGACTTCTTTCAAAGACCAATATCTCTTCCATGCATTTCCGATTCTTCTATCTATTTCCTTTGTTGTCGTGTCCTGGTTGGATATTAGTTGACCTAAATATATATATTCCGGTACATACTCGATGGTGTTGTCATCTATTTTTATCACTTTGGTTGCCATACCATTGGTCATGACTTTTGTTTTCTGAAAGTTCATTGAGAGTCCAGCCTCTTTACTTGCTGTATTCAGTTCTACGAGCATTTGCTGTAGTTCTTCTACCGTGTTGGCAAAGACCACTATATCGTCCGCAAATCTCAAATGTGTTAGTTTCTCACCGTTAAATGTGTTAGTAAGCCGTTTTTTGTCCAATCTAATATCCGGAATATTTCTTCTAGAACTGCTGTGAACAGTTTGGGTGACAGAGGATCGCCTTGTCTTACTCCTCTTAGGATATATATCTCACTGCCTTCCTTTTCCATTTTGAGTTTTGCTGTGGTGCCTGTGTAGATGTTCTTAATTATCCTTATGTACTTGTGCTCGACACCCTGATTTCGCAGCGCTTCCCAAATTTTTGAGTGGTTGAGTGAGTCAAATGCCTTACAGTAGTCCACGAAGCAAAAATAATATTGGATGTTATATTCTTTGCATTTCTCTGCTACCTGTCTAACTACGTGCATGTGATCCACAGTAGAGTAGTTGTTTCTGAATCCTGCCTGCTCTCTGGGTTGATTCTCGTCCAGAGTTTTGGTAATACGGTTTAAGATTACTTTCGAAAATATTTTATACACATTGGACATTAGGCTTATGGGCCTATAATTGCCAATGTCATCTCTGTCGCCTTTTTTGTGCAGGAGTTTAATGAAGGATACTGTCCACTGTTTTGGTATCTTTTCTGTTTCCAGGATAATGTTGAAGATTTGACTAAGTAATGGTGTAATAGCTTCTTTTGTTTCAATTAATGCTTCATTTGAAATATTGTCAGGGTCTCTCTTTTGTGTACTGATTGCTATTTCGACTTCTCATTGCATAATGAATGGCACTTCGTCCAAGTCAAGTAATTCAAGGTGTTTTTTTTTTTTATAGAATTTTATGAAATTTTATGAAAAAAATCTTTTCTATAGATTTTTTTATGAAATTTTACTATAGAGACCTCTATTCAAAAAAGCCCAACAACAACATGATAACATTTATTAAATATCAATTGAAATCTACTGAAAATAAAAGGGCTTATTGCATTTATCTGTCAGCCAGTATGTCCAAGCTACTACCGTTTCGGAAAGGGAAATCATCTCTGGTAAAGCGGCGCAAGAAACCCACGGTATCATTCTCAACCTTTTTTTTTTAATAAATAGTATACAACTAATACAATTTTATAATTTTTGGGAGCTGATCGAAATACACCAAGCGTGTTTGTTATTCAGATAGTCACTAATTTTGTAATGACCTTTCTTTGCTAATGTTGTTTTGACATGATCTTTAAAATGACAGTCAGTTCTGCAACAGATGGCCTGCCCAGTGCCACTTAAGCTTACTAATTCTGTGGAATGTCAGTCAGAATCAAAATCAAAAAATGCTTTATTTTGTAGGTACACAGGGTACACTTAAAATAGTCAGATTTTACATTTTTTAAGCTACTACTTGTTCAAAAGCCACTTTTCCCCTGAGAAGAACAAGCAATAAACTCGAGAGGTTGCTCTTTTAAAAAAAAAAGGTTTTTATGTTACAAAATTATTAATTATTATTTTATATTATAATATTTCATTATTAATTGTGAAATAGCCTGGTTACGCGAACGGGCTGTTCATGTCCATGAATGTTTATCATCTAAATAAGCTGATATTTTATAGTATGCTTTTCTAATAAGTTTCTGTTTTATAGTATCTTTAAAGCTTGGTTACCTCCAAGTAATGGGCCATAGTTTGCTTTGAGTATATAAGATAATTTGGTTTGCCAAATTACAATATAGGAATATTTATTTAGACTGCAATTGTTTATCTATTGTGTGCTTATTTATAATGATGGTTTAATTATTGTTAATTACTATCTCAAAAATCAAATTGAGAAAAACTGAGGGAAAACCACAACAAGGCTCAGCCTGATGTGAAACAGACATGGATAATACTTTGTAAAATGTGCAATCATTGTTTTTTCACCAGTATTTGCCTCTCTCTAGAGTTAGTTACTGACCAGCTCACAGTACCGATAGTATGTCATTCAAAAACTGATGATAGAAGCAAGGTGAAGTGACCAATCACTGTCAAAGGCCACAGAAGCCCCCGAAGGCTACACCGTGACCAAAGCAGACATGGATAATACTTTGTAGTATGTGCAATCATTCTTTTTTCACCAGTATCTGCCTTTGTCTAGAGTTAGTTACTGACCAGCTCACAGTATTGATAGTACGTTATTCAAAAACTGGTGATAGAAGCAAGGTGATGTGACCAATCACTGTCAAAGGCCACAGAAGCCCCCAAAGGCTACACCGTGACCAACTATTTATTTAGGACAAACCTTTGAAGAGACACTGAAGTGGTAGAAAGTTTTAACGGTACTTTAAATCACCTTCATTCGATATATATCTTCTATACAAAATACTTACGGTAATATCAAAAGTCTGTCGAAGTAGCACTGAATAGATTTCCTCTCTTCCATTGTTCGAATAAGGCGCTCCAAGACTCCGCAAACTGCCTTCCGAGTGACAACACCGGCAAAGACCATTTATACTCCACGAGTCGGACATTTTTTACATAACTCACTCTTGAAAAATAAATCAAAATCCAAGAAAGGATAGAATATTTACCTATTAGAAGCAAGAAAATAAACACCAACCAAACCAAACTCTTTTTTTTTTTAGTTAAATATGGCTTGGCAGTAAAGCCATCAGGCTAAACACGAAAACATGCTGTAATAATTCTTCAGTAAAGTGGCAGAATGCTTTACGGAAAATTATGCGGCTTATTGTGGGAACCCGAAAGCTTTGTTACTTTCGTATTTAATTTTACAAAGCAAATTTCCCACACAGCACAGCCTAAAAAAAAATTTTTCACACAGTAGCATTCTTTGTCAACGAGCATAATATGGTCAACCCACGTTGGTCTGTGAGTCAGTTCGTTCCCTGTCGGAATCGGTGGTCCGCGGGGGGGGTGTGGCGTTGGCGGTGAGTTTGGACATCGTCAACGCTTTCGGTACCCTCCCCTGGCAGGCCATAAGGTGCGTATACCACGAGGTGCCTCCCTATCTGCGGGCCGTGATCGGGGCATACCTGCGCGACAGAACCGTGAGGGGTGGAAACACGGAGGGATGTCTGTTGCGGGTTTCCACAGGGATCCGTTTTAGGGCCCCTGTTGTGGAACCTCGCATACGATGTGGTCCTTCGCATCAGTCTCCCCTCCGGCCTGTCGGTCGTCTGCCACGCAGACCACACACTGGTGTTGGCCGGGGGGACCGACTTCGAGGAGGTGCTTCAGTTCGCCGAACTTGGCGTGGCATGTGTCGTCGGGAAGATCCGCGAGCTGGGCCTGGAAGTAGCGCCTCACAAGACCGAGGCGCTATGGTTCCACGGCCTCCGTCGAGGCCGGCAACCACCCAGCTCGCGACTCCATGTAGGTGACGCTGAAGTCCAGGTGGGGCGGTGCATCAAGTACCTGGGCCTCATCCTAGACAGCTGATGGGGCTTCGAAGAGCACTTCAAGCGCCTGGTCCTCCGAGTGCGAAAGGTAGCGGGCGCTTTACACCGCCTCCTACCTAATCTCGGGGGACCACGAGAGGAAGTTCGTCACCTCTACGGTGGCGTTGTACGATCCATGGCCCTCTACGGGGCCCCCGTCTGGTCGAACGACCTGGCGAGGTCCTCCCGCTGCAGAGCTCTCCTCGGGAGCCTGCAGCGGCTGATGGCCATTCGGATCATACGAGGCTACCGGACGATTTCGTTCGAGGCGGCGACGGTCCTAGCGCGGGCTCCACCCTTCGACATCCTGGCCGACATAGACGCGGCGGTTTACGACCGCATCCGCTCTGTCATACGGGATGCCGAGGGGGTCACGCCTGACCGTGCGCTCGAGGTGCTACGGCAGAACGCACACCGACGTGTGCTGACGCTCTGGCGGGAGCGCCTTGTGATACAAGGCTACGCCCGCCAACGCGCCGTCGGAATTCAAAGCATAAATGGGGAGGAAAGGCTGCGTCACCTACAGGTGGACTCAGACTCACCGGGTACGGGTGCTTCGATGAGTATCTGAGTCGAAAAGGACGGGAGGAGACGGCACGATGCCACCACTGCGCGTCCGACCAGGACTCCGCCCAGCACACGCTGGAGGACTGCCCGGAGTGGCAGTCCGAGCGTAGAGACCTGGTCGACCGGATCGGACGAGATCTGTCCCCGTCAGCATTAGTCGCGGCTATGCTGGCGAGCGAGGAGGGTTGGAGGGCAGCGGCCTCCTTCTGCGAGGCAGTCATGTTCCAGAAGAAGGCCCCAGAGCGGGATAGGGAGAGGGCCGATCCCGCTCGCAGGAGGCGACGTCGGGGGGGCGGCAACGCTCGCTAGCCCCCTACACGTCGCCCGAGGGTCGCGGGTGGCTACATCTCGGGGCGATGTAGTCGTCGGACGCGGCCCGGGAGAGGATGATACCCCCCGGAGCAACCGGGGGGTGTCGTCGCATCGGGCCCTGCCGCGCTTCATACCGCGCGCTGATCGCGGTGTGAGGCACGACAGCGCCCCCTACGGAGGGTGCGCTAGACGCCCTCCGGGAATGGGCCTCCTCTTGTGAGGGGAGGCGGGGCGAGGGGGGCCTGGAGCCGCCTATGCGTTCCCAGGTCCTCCCTACGTGCCGAAGAAGGTCGCCGCGGGGGTTTAGCGGGTATCCCTCCCGTCTGGGAGGGGAGTCCCACATAACCGTCTCACCGTCCTCCAGGCGAGCAGTAAGCGTAAAGCTATTTTCCGCGAAAAAAAAAAACATGGTCTGTGAGTCAACCCATAGAACTAGTAAGTACTAATATAATACCAGGAGTTCAATGGGTCACCCTCATTTATCGTTTTAAGAAATTTCGAGGAGGGCCAGAATTACAGTAAAAATTAATTTTGTGTTAAAACCTTTTAATCATCTAATATTATAAATGTGTTGTTTGGATGTTTGTTTGTTTATTTGTTTGATGCTCAATCACTGCGATATGAACTACGCAACTACTCTAGTTGGTTCCTGATTATTCTATATTATTCTCCTGGATCATCAAAATATAAATTAACGCGGGCCATATAAATATTTATTTCGAAGGACCGTACTTTGCCCGTACTTTGCCACGGACAAGCACTAAGGTGAATTCCATTATGTTCCGTTTTGCCATTTTTGACCGGCAACACTAATAAAAATGATATACCTATATAAAAATGAGATACCTATACAGCCTATACTAATAAATTACTACAGAATGTTTTCGTTCCAGATAGCTTTACTGCCAAGCCATAATTAATAAAAAAAAATATCTTGTTTGACTGCTGTGCAGGCAACACTGGTAAAGACCATAGACTTACTACTTAGTATCTCGTAAAGACAATCTCCGTTCTCTGCGCCGCTCACAGGGCGTAATCTCTGTATTAGTTCTTCTGAATAGTCTGTGGCCGATAGTGATAGTACTCTTTCTTTGGACTGTGGATACGGAGATTCTTCGTCCGCTCCAAAGAGTATAGTAACTATTTACGTCCGCTCGGAGTAATAATATCCTTTGATTCTCCGGTCTTTTTCTCTTCTTTCTTGGTGAATTTGAAACTGCATTACTTTTATTTATTTACTTTGGCCTGATGCTATCTATACGTTACCTAAATATCTTCTAGTTTGTGCAACAAAAGTGAAAAGAAGCTCCTGGCTCAAACTAAAAAATTAAACCTGTCTTCGCCAACTAAAGATTAGGTGGATAATTCTTAAAAAGGTTTTTTAGATATTCTGAATTCAAAAAGATGCCTGAGATAATTAAAGAAGAGTTACTTAGCGAGGAAGATGTTGACCGAACAGCTGATCATGACTTTAAGGTCGAAATAAAAATTGAAGAAGCAGACACGATAAAAATTGAACAAGAACTATATGAAGACCATAAAATTATTGATGATATGGTCATTGGACCAGAAGTATTACATTGTGCGCAAATTATATCTGGTATAACTTTATTTTTATTTAAAGCTTTTTAGCTTTTAGCTAATTTATAGTTCACCATGATCTATATACCAGTATGTTTTGTAATATACTATACTAGAGGCACACTGGAGATATAAAATAGTGTGACTGTTTCCATACAAAAGATTAAGCAACATTCTAGTCAGTAGATGATAAGTAAATACATATACATACAACACACACTCGCACACACACACACACACACACACACACACACACACACACACACACACGCGCGCGCGCACACACACGCACGCACGCGCACGCACACGCACGCACGCGCACGCACACACACACACACCCACACACCCACACACACACACACACGCAAATACACGTACACACACACGCACATACATATATATATTCAACAACAATTGTGAGTTATGTAGATACAGTTACATACAGAGTTATGTAGAGGTGGTGTTGTTATACTTATTAGTTCTGTTGTGTTACAATATTTATTGTATATAATGCTAAGTATAACAATACATTCGTTGGTACGCTGTCGCTTTGGAAATGGGCGTTTATAGCTGCACTACAGTTTCCAACTACAGTAGCTATCATCACTATTTTGTACTGTGTATATTTATTTTTGTATCCAATAAAATTATTCTTGTTCTTATTTAATTATATGTATTAGCTACTACTTAATCGCCATGCAGCTTTTATCAATTACAAGGATTTTCACAAATATAGCTTGTTTCCAAATAAAATTATTATTATAGATTGGAAAACCCATTGGTGTAGTGCATAGTGACCCTGTCCAGTGGGTTCGAGTCCAACAGTGTAAATGTTCAAGTGATAAATACGTACATTTATTTCCGAGTCATTGATGTTTATATAAATATTTATGTATGTTTATCCATTTTATTATCCATAGTACAAGCTTTGCTTAGTTTGAGACTAGATGATAGGTGTAAGTGTCCGAAATATTTATTTATTATTTCTGAAGAAGCTTCTTCGGACAACCAGGCGCGGCGGGGGTTTCCATCCATATGTTGTCAACATTTATAATGCGGACTGCTAAGGTATGGAACTCACTGCTCGCGTCGGTTTTTCCCGACACTTACAACCTTGGGATCTTCAAGTCTAGAGTGAATAGGCATTTACTGGGTGCGCGTGATACATCTTCGGCTACATCGTCACTTTCCATCATTACATTTAATAAAAAAAAAAAAAAGCTTATTATTATAAGCTTTATTTCCTTGCATTTGGCTTTTTGTGTGTATCCTTAATTTATTTGCTAGTTGTGATAGTATGTGCTTAATTATCTATGTTAGTGTAAGGGCCGCCTAACGTGGTGGAAGCCTCCTTCGACGACTTCCAATCCCCTCTTTGTCTTGCTCTTCTTGTGTGTGCTGCCACTGAATATTCAATTTCTCAGATTGTCTGAGTTAACATATTTCTATTTTAATTTGTTTTTCGTTTATGTTAATCCTCGACCTGTATATGTCAGTGCATGGCGGATTGTATTTTAACCATTAAGTTCTAATATATATATATTTTTTAGGTTATATTTTATTTAATTATTATCTCTTAAGTATTGTATTTTCTTAGCTTAGTAATATCTTATACTATTTTAAGATACCAATCGCTGTATAGAAGTTGTTGAGATATTATTTCCAATAGATTTAAACTACAAGATTTATTTTTATTAAGTATTTATCTAAATTGTTTTAAATTTGTTGGTGTTACCAGCTACAATTTCCTCTGGTACATTGTTCCACGCTTCCACCACTCTAGTACTAATAATATTTATCATTTATCTATTAAAAAGAGCATGTAACTTAAGCTGCATAGGTGGCCTAGGGGTTGCCATTGCATTTGTATGCTAATGGTCTTCTACTTCCTGTTATAAGTCTTTGTGAATTGCTAGCTTGACCTCTAAGTCAGAAAGTGATATGTAGGTATACATAATACATATTTTTCTTCTTTCAGCAGCTGAAAGCACAATTCATAAAGAAGAAGTTCATACTCATAAATACTGTTGCTTTTTATGTAAACAGAACTTAAAATCCTCGTCTTTGTTAAGCAAACACTTACTCAATCACAGCGGGAAGAAGGAATCATGTGGCATTTGTAATAAATACTATACCAAACAAACGAACCTCCAAATTCACATGATGAATGAACATACGGAAGAAAAAGAAATATGTTCTCTATGTCCACACATAAAATTACCGAGCAAGACGGTATTAGAAATTCATATGTTGACGCATACAACATCTGTACACACATGTGATATGTGCAAAGAGGTGTTTGACAGCAAAACTGGATTTACCAAACATATGAGAAAACATATCGGAGGGAAGATTTATTCATGTAAATTTTGCAATTCTGAATTCGAGGCACCAAGTGGCTTGGCCACGCACGAAAGAACTCATACTGGCCAAAGACCGTATTCTTGTGAATTATGCAACGTTACATTCTCGACAAGCTACAAGCTCCACAGACATGTACGACACGTGCACGACAGTGGCGAAAGAGCATCTAAATGTTATTGCTGTGAGAAAACATTCATCCGCCTGTGTGACTTGAAGCGACATGAAAGAACTCATTAGTTGTGAAATTATGTAAGGCGAGACAAGCAGAAAGATATATATATATGCACCGACATACTAAGGCCCGTATCTCGTAATCTCAACAGAAATCTTGAAGCTGTATCAACCGAGATGCGTCTTAAGCAGTTGACGCTATCTTAAGCTCAGCGGCGAATAAATTATAGTCTTGGGTTTCGTTTATTAATACGCGCACCTCTCAAGTGAGTACTGCTTGAATATGCACATGCTTTTCAGGTATCAAATTAGGTTTATTAATCAACATGTTTACTTGAGACTGTTCTCAATCTTGAGAATGATTTATTAATACGGGCCTTATACCTGTATTTATAGAATGTTGCTCAAGCGTAGATCAGCGCTTGAGCATAATTAGAAAGAGATGCCGCTATACAAGTTACATAAAGCTGTCCCTTTTTTAACTGTCCTTAAGCAGAGATCTCTGCTTAAGTAACATTCTGTAATATGGGTGTAAATCGTAGACTAAATTTCAATTCACTTTTTTAATATAATGACAACTATTACTTTGTAGTAATTCTGCCAAAAACTGGTGTTCAAAGAGACAAGTGTCCCCCAAATGTGTTGGGATTTCCAGGTCAGTACGCTTCCACCTTCGATCTCATCTTCACTTAACATCAGGTGTAATTGAGGTCAAGTACCAATCCGTTGTGCATAAAAAAAAAGTGAGCTAAGAGCCGGTATTCGCAGTGACGTTGCGTATTTAAACCAACAAAATGACCATCACAAATAAAATAATCCTATATTCAAACCATTATTGCTATAAATCTCAATGTTTTATCTTTTGTCAATTGTGTTCCTATATCAGTGATGTTTTGTTAATGTATTGTTCGATATTTGTAAGTATCGCTCCATAGATTAATGATTGGTCTCCGCGCCGCTACGACTAGATACCGTCGGCGTACTCGAAAAATGCGGCAACAAATACTACCCGCGCCAGTCACGCCACAAGTTCAAATTCTCAAATTTTGGTTTAAGACTGAAGCAAAATGCCGGTTTGCGTAGTCAAACTATGTAATAACAATACTACAAAAAACAAGAAAGATACTGGCATCACATACCATCAGTAAGTACTGTATAAATCTACACACTACAATATTGAGTTGCCGCATTCAGGAACCTGTTTTTTCTTCATAGTGCGGTATCTAGTCGTAGCGGCGCGGAGACCAATCATTAATCTAAGTATCGCTCTTTGTCTGCAATAAAAAACTTTAATTTCATTTTTCCTTCCGAGGGTTTGATGGAAGAAATCTCTTACAGAGATAAGCTCGCCTTTTGTGTATTGTAATTTCTGTCCTATGTTTGTTCAATGTATGTTTGTATACTTATATGCAATAAAGTTAAAAAAAAAATATTTGTTAGTAGATCATAATTTTATATTGTTAATTGAAATAAAATGAATATAAATTGGCCTCATATATCTCTCTCGTTAGTCTTCTTTCATTCATCCCATCCACATGTCCAAACCATCTTAGCATACCTTTTTCAATCTTTGTCACTCCGTCTTATTTCACACTGCTTAGTTATGCAGGGGGTTTAGGGAGATCCCTAATTACACTATTCCAGGTTCCAGTTGAAATACAAAATCTTCCTTTCAATAAATTAAAAATATTATAAAACAGAAACTTCGATGTAAGACTTAACTGCGACAAACACTATTGCGAAAGATGGAACTGCGACAGTGCCGAACTGCGACAGATCTGAACTGCGAAAGACTTAACTGCGACAAACACTATTGCGAAAGATGGAACTGCGACAGTGCCGAACTGCGACAAACACTTGCGAAAGATGGAACTGCGACAGTGCCGAACTGCGACAGATCTGAACTGCGAAAGACTTAACTGCGACAGGACTGACTTAACTTTGTTTGTTAATTAGGTTGGAAACATGAGAAACAACGCACGAGCCGAGCGAGCGAAGTGAGCGTGCCGCGGCAGCGGCCGGCAAAGTGCCAGAACCGAATCGCTCCGTTCTAATGAACCATTGATTTAACAGTCGTGTCGCAGTTAAGTCTTACGCAGTTCAGATCTGTCGCAGTTCCATCTTTCGCAGTTCAGTCTTTCGCAATAGTGTTTGTCGCAGTTAAGTCTTAAATTCCAGAAACTTGAAACCATATTATAAAATATCATACTAGGTATATTAGATGATAAACATCCATGGACATAACCAGCTCGTTCGCATAGCCAGGGGGCTAAGTTAGGTACCAAAGCTAAACCATAACCAAAAACGTTACCTACGTTGAGCACATTTCGTATCGCGCTTTTTTTATTTTTATTTTTTTATTTTATTTTATTATTTTTTTATCACTCATATTTAGCTCTAAACATTTTTGGTTCGGTTTTACTTTGGTAACGTCTACAATTATAATTGTTCACAAAAAAAAGCACGATACATTTTAAATCAGCTGAACTAAAGCTAAACCCAAACCAAAAACGTTCCGTTCGAACGGTAAAACCGTTATTAAACAGCGCGATTGGTCCCAAGGTGGGAATAATCATAGCTGGGCACCGTTAATGGAATTATAAATTATACGTTAAAGCTTTAGATTTCTGAAGATTTAACGTAATCCGTTTACCCATGATAAAAATTGCATTTACTTATAAAAACTTGGCTTGGGTTCTGGAAGTTAACAGGTTAGGAACAAAAAAAAAGTATGATTGGAATGTTTAGTTTAGTCATCTGGCATAATGTGGAGTTATGTGGATATATAATTAAGGCCCGTATTAATAAACTGTTCTCAAGATTGAGAATACTTTTGTGACCGGTCTCAGGTAAACGTGTTGATTAATAATAAGAATAATTTATTTAACCACAGGTAAATTCAGTACACACCGGTAAAATTTTGTAATATTTATAGAATTTCTAAAAGTACGTTCGCATGAGCATATCGCATTAATAAACCTTACTTGAGACCTGAAACGCACGTGCATACTCAAGCAGTACCTACTCACTTGAGACGTGCGCTGAGTTTCACTTAAGGCTCATTCATTCGCTGCTGAGGCGAATTCTTGAGAAGTGATCTCAGCTGAGTAGGCCTCAAAATAGGTTTATAAATTAGCACGGAGCTTGAGATAGCGTCAACTGCATAAGATGCAACTCTGTTGATACAGCCTCAAGACTTATATTGAGATTGGTTTATTAATACGGGCCTTAAGATATGGTCATAGTACTCTGAAAGGGTAGAAAATAGATAATCGAGCATTGAATTTACATATTCCAAAAACGTCTTCTTATGGTTATGCTTGTATGTAATTTATAAGACGTATTATATAGATATAATTCTATCACTAGTCACTACACACACACAATACAGTTCTCGAGGCGTAAGATCAGCTTTGCATTTGTGTGAGTGCACACAGATAGAGATACGGCTTGTGGCGCAGCGCGTCCCGCGCATTGTTTAAACGCGGCCTGAGGCGCGGCGTGTCCGCTGCGCGTCGCTTCCCTGCCGCGCACATGCCGCACTTCACCTCTTGTACCGCTAGCAGCTTGACGTCACTCACACAAATGCAAAGCTGAGCTTACGCCTCGAGAACTGTACACACATAAATACACACTCACATATACACACTTTAAATCAGTGCTCTTATCTTATAAATAATTATTTTAAACCTTTACTCTTTCATTCGTCTCAATGTTGTGTAACATTTATATCTCTCATTTGTATAACTTGCTTATGATAATATAGGGAAGCCTATAATTGGCACATGCATAACTAACTTATGTTTTTTAAAATGTCTGTAAAAATTACCTTTTTGAGTAAAATCCAAGTAACAAACATCGCATGTGTAGTGTTTTAAAAATCATTTTTGATTTTTAAATTGCTTATTACAAGTGTATTACAATATAAGTTATTTGTATTTTTATCTATGTCTATATTTATTTTCTTAATAAAATAAAATAATGAATTAAAATTATTACATTTACACAACTAAGTATAAAAAGTGTATCGCCTCGAGCTCTCCTACCCGCAGCATTGTCCCCAGCACGCTAGCCGCGTTGCCCCGCTGCACCGCCAGGCTTTAGTCTTTGTGTAAAGAAGGCGCCCGCCCTGAAAGCTTGGATTAGCAAGTCCTACACCTCTTTTATGAATTTTTCGATGTCTGACGACCACTGTCCGAGTGTTTCGAAGGTTCGAAAGAAGTCTTTACCTATGAAATTGGAGTTTTTTTTCTTCGTTAAGGCCACGGGCCTAAGGGGTCGTATTAATAAATCGATGTTGAGATTGAGATGACTGTAAGTTGACGCTTGAGATCTGTTGCATATTAAAACAGTATCAAAAAAAAAATGTATTGAGACTGAGACGCGATCTCGATATTCCAGCTACAGCTTGATATTCCTGTTTTTCCCTGTTAAGGCTTTATTTATGAGTTATTATTATTGGGTCTTTACCTATGAAATTGGAGTTTTTTTTTTCTTCGTTAATCATTCCTGCGATTTTCAAAGCTATATCCAAATTTGTTTTTTATTTGGAAAATGGAATATTATTTCAAGGTTTCACATGAAATATTTTTTAATTTCTGGGCTAAATCACTTAATAACAAAAAAATTGAACAGACCTCTTTTCATGTGGTTCCCATAATCATTTCTTAGATTCGCTGAAACTTTTATAAAGCGGTTACTTTTAAAAATTAACGCTGCCTATACTTAACTTAATGTTATCCGATAATACACACAAAGTTTAGCTAAATTTGGATTTGCCGTTCCCAAAAAAAAAAAACAAAAATGGTTGTATGGAGAAAACAGTCTTAATGAAATTCTTCATACAAAACGCCAATTTCGGTAAGGACCTAATAGTTCTAATAAAAAGATATTAAACATTACTTTTGTGTTACTGTGAGTTTATAGTAAACATGAAGTGAAATCTAAAGAAAAACAAAAAAAAAGCCACGATATTTTGGTTTACACCACGCATTTATGAAAACATATCTCGTTATACAACACTGAAAACATATCTCGTTATACAACACTGAAAACATATCTCGTTATACAACACTGAAAACATATCTCGTTATACAACACTGAAAACATATCTCGTTATACAACACTGAAAACATCTCGTTATACAACACTGAAAACATATCTCGTTATACAACACTGAAAACATATCTCGTTATACAACACTGAAAACATATCTCGTTATACAACACTGAAAACATATCTCGTTATACAACACTGAAAACATATCTCGTTATACAACACTGAAAACATATCTCGTTATACAACACTGAAAACATATCTCGTTATACAACACTGAAAACATATCTCGTTATACAACACTGAAAATTAAAACAATTCTAATACCATTTGACTCGAACATTAACAAAAATAAAATCTTATGTATCTCTGAAACTAAAAACAATTCTAATATTAAGCCATTTAAATAATCAACTATAAACAAAAAACACCTATTTATCTATTTATTGCACTCATTGACATGAAAATTGAACTAATAACGAGTTTCGTTGTGTACAACGAAAGAACATTCATCTAAGTTTGCTGCTTTCATCTACCCAATGTTTTCCTAAGTCGACAGTTGGATAGCTAACATCCAGAGACATAAATACTCTTTCCATCCAAATATTAGCTAAGTTTAGTGCGAAAATGGTGTCGATTCGGATGTACACTAACTTTTTTTTTTTTTTTTTTTTTTATGCACAACGGGTTCGTACTTGACCTCAGTCACACCTGATGTTAAGTGAAGATGAGGTCGAAGGTGGAAGCGTACTGACCCGGAAACCCCAACACATTTGGGGGACTGGCTATCTTATCTCTGACAACCGGAACACAACAATGCTATTAACATTGCTGCTTGGCGGCAGATTTAGATAAGATGGTGGTAGCTAGCCAGACGGACATTTTAAAATGCCCTACCACCAACCAAACCGAGTACTAAATATGTACCCCGCTGGGGATCGAACCCGCGACCTCCGAATCGTAAACCCAATGTTGTTTACATTGAGCCACGGAGGCGGTTAAACTAAACTAAACTAAAACCAGTTTTGGAGTGGTGCTGTCGCATCATACTGTTCTAGGGAGAAAGAGACAGTACTACTCTAAGGCCCGTATTAATAAACCAATCTCAATACAAGTCTTGAGGCTGTATCAACAGATGCGTCTTAAGCAGTTGACGCTATCTCAAGCTCCGTGCTAATTTATAAACCAATCTTGAGGTCTACTCAGCTGCGATCACTTCTCAAGTATTCGCCTCAGCGGCGAATGAATGATAGTCTTGATTTTCGTTTATTAATACGCGCGCCTTTCAAGTGGGTAATTGCTTGAGTAAGCACATACTTTTCAGGTCTCAAGTTAAGTTTATTAATCAACACGTTTACTTGAGACCGGTCACAAGACTGTCCTCAATCTTGAGAATGGTTTATTAATTAATACGCGCCTAAAACTGATTTTAGTTTCGTTTACGATAAGATACGACTAGATACGACTTACGATCGAATCCGAATCGACACCAATATCTAGAAATGGATTCTAATTGTTTGGCTTATTAGATAAAGTAGAGTCAATTTAATAAATCACATTTGACACTTTATCAATACTCAACAACGTGTATTGCCCATTGCAATTTCTATGTATGTTAATAATTATAGCAGTAAGTAGTTGTCTTGCGTGACGTCTCGGCGGGTACATATTTGAATGTCGAAAATTAAACTAAGTACCTACTATTAAAAAATCGATGTTCAAAATATCGAAAAAAAATGAAATATCGATTGTATATTGACCACCTGTTTGGTGTGGTGGTTAGAAACTCTATGGCCACTATACCAAAAGGTTGCGGGTTCGAATCCCGCTAGGGGCACATGTTTGTGTGATGAATACGGACATTTGTACTCGAGTTATGGATGTTTTCATTTATAATAATTATTTATTTACAAAAAAAAATGTATATAACGTAGTATTTCAACCATCTGGTATCCACAACACACGCCTATAGTTGCTTACTGAGGAACTAGATGGCGCTGTGTGTTTGTCTAAGGATATTTATTATTTATTTATTTATAAAAGTATCGAAAATCTAAGTTTAAAATGTCAAACATTGATCGAGTGATAAAAATATCGAATGATTTAAAAATGTCAACAGTCATTCCATCTAAGTTCAAAATGCCAACGTTTATTACACCGAAATTCATAACATCTACGTAAAACTCACCCTTAGATAAAATATCAAAAATGTAGGTAGGTTTGAAATTGTCACACGGTCATTTGAACAAAAGCTCAACTGACCAAAATCCTGGAATATCAACGTTTAAATTATCTGTTAAACTATTGGCCGAAACTTTTAAAGGTCAAAAGTATTATTTATTAGATAAATGATTAATTATCAACTATTTTAACTGAAAACAGCAAAAATTATTTGTTTTATTACAAATAATTATGTCAACCTAATTTCCCTGCTCCCGCCTTAACCTTCTGAACCTGACCAACAGTGTCGGGGTGTTCCGACCCATATTGCTCGCTCGCTACAGATAGGGGTCGTATCTGTAGCGAGCGAGCAATATGGGTCGGACGGAGCACCCCGACACTGTTAATTAGGTTACATCGGGCTACTTGCTGCAGTATACTTCGATATCTTGGACTTTCGATGTTACTTTGTAGATAATTTAATTTTCGATACATTGGACTTAGATTATAACCATTCGACAATATAAACTTTCGTCAATTTAATTGTTCGATATTTTGAACATCGATTTTTTAATAGTAGGTATTTTAATTTTCGACATTGAAATATTTACCCGTCTCGGCTACATTTCTTCATCGGCATCCATACTTTATTCATTATTATATTTTAAAGAAATCTTAAGATTTCATTTATTTAGCTAGCATATCGGTCGCTTTAGTTATACTTCAACTTTCTGTTTAGAACACAATCTCAATTCCGGATAATGTGTCCTTAGATGAACGCTTAGGGCCTGTTTGTCTCTGAATATTTTTGCACACACATCGCAAGTCTTCTGATTTTTCCAACCTTGATGTATTTCTAAATGACGAATCAACGTCTTTCTGTTACAGAAATCGTACTTGCATACATCGCATGTTAAACAACGACCAGAAGATAAATTGCATTTAAATTTCTTATGATTGTAATACTTAGACTTAGTATCAAAATATAAACCACATATTTCGCATTGAACCTTTGTGTGATGCACGCTGACGTGACGCGCTACCTCAGTTGCTCTGTTAAACTTTTTCTGGCAGAATGTGCATTGAAATGGAGCAATATCGTTATGTAAGTCAATATGGCGGCTTAAATTGTAACTGCAGCTAAATGATTTGTTACAAATACGGCATTTGTAGTGATTGTAATTACTGCATAAGTGTCTTCTTAGATGACGTTTTAGTTGACTGTTTTTCTGGTAACTTTTTTTGCAAATATTGCAGCACTTTTTCCCAACACTTTCGCATTCTTTGCTATGATGAGCTAATAATTGGAATGATGCAAAGTCGTCACCGCAGTTTTTACAGAAGTATGTTTTAAATTCAGAGTGTTCTATACTGTGATCTCGCAAATCACACAGTCTCAAAAATCTTTTAGGGCATGCGCTGCACTTGTGTATTTGTCCGTCTTCGTGTTTTTTAAAATGCCTGTAAAAATTGCCTTTTTGGGTAAAATCCAAGTAACAAACATCGCATGTGTAGTGTTTTAAAAATCTTTTTTGATTTTTAAATTGCTTATTACAAGTGTTACAATATAAGTTATTTGTATCTTTATCTATGTCTATATTTATTTTCTTATCTGCTATCTCCTGTAGATCTTGTTCTTTATTTAGATCAATTTCTATCTCTATTTTAGCTATTATAGTTTTATTAGCTTCTGGATCACAAGTTTCTTTTTTAGCGTAAACAATTCCATCATTGATAATGACTATTTCATATTCATCGTTATCTTTATGCGTTGTTAAATGTAAAGTGAAATCCGTTTTTGTACCAAATTTTGTATCGCATAACTGACACTCGTGCAAAATCTTATCGATTGGATCACCGCGTTCAGAAATACGTCCAGTTAAATGTTTCTTTATATGGATTTGGAAACTCCACCTAGACGCATATTGTTTCTTGCAAATATTGCAAGTGAACGGTTTAGGCACTACGTGCTTGGCAGTGTGGACTTTCAGCCGCCAGCTATCTTTGAACGCCTTAGAGCATACCTTGCATTCAAAAATTGTTGGTCGATTAGCTTCTTTATTATGACTTTGCATATGATGGGCCAATGCACCTTTTGCACTGAAATTTAATTCGCAAATATCGCAAATATAGTATTGAATACTATGCTTCTCCCATTTATGCATCACCAACTTGGACATATCTACAAATTTTGCTTTACATTTATAACATATAAATGACTTATCAGACGCGCACTGTTTCTCGTCACACAATGATCTATGTGTTATTAGTTCGGCGTTGTCAGCAAATCTCTTCTTGCATCCCAAACAAGAGTGGATAATTTGGTGCGTTGTTAAATGGCACAACTTAAAAAATTGCTCCGGACAAATGTCACATGTGAAAACTTTACTCCCTTTGACTTTGCATTGCCTCTCATGCTTTAGAAGACATGTTTTTATTTTAAATGTTTTGTTACACATTCGACACGGGTATAACCTACTTCTGTAATGGCGTTTTTTGTGAGAAGCCAAATAATATTCGGTCTTAAAATGGCGATCGCATAACGGACATTTATGTTTGTTTTCTTTTTTGTCCTCTTCTATATCATTGTGTGATTGTATTTCATCATTACCGTTGTTGCTTGGAATATCTACTGCTGTTTTCTTATCTTTGTTTGAAATGATATCATCTGCTTTTCTATCTTTCTTGTGAGACTTTAAATGATTTGATAGACTGGACTTTAGATTAAACTTTCTGAAGCAATACTGGCATACATATGATTCCATGCTTATATTTCTAACCTGCGACAATCGTCCGTATCTATGACTATTTTCGTGTAATGTTAAATTCCATTTATTTGAAATTTTAATTTTGCAAATTTTACACGAAATATATTTATTAGCTTTTATTTTTATTTTATTATTACTATTGTTGACTTTTAAAGCTCTGTTACCACAATTTTTCAGAGTATTCTTTGATTTTAAATCTAGAGGTAGACCACCGATATTTGTATCATGTATTTCACTACCAACTCCGATTCCTATTATGCTTTCTTTTTCCTTCCGTCTGCCACAACTAAAACGACTATGTCTACTTAAGTTATGCTTGTATAGAAATATTTTGTAGCACTTTCCACAGCGAAATTGTAACTTAGATGTCCTTGTATTAAACAGTTTCATATTATATTTGTCTGTGAACATCTCCTTTGACTTATTACCTTTTAAATATTTTTTATGTGTACGTAAATGACGAATAAGATTAGATTTCGAAGTTAATTTCTTTTCACATATATTGCAAAAGAGACCAATTTCTTCATTTATCTTATTTTTTAAATTACACATGTTACTAACAGATTTTTTTCGTGTATTGTGATCTGTGGTATTAACTTCTGTGGTTCTGGCTTCTTTACTTCTTTCACGTGGTGTTTTCAGAATACTACCAGTATTATTGCTACTTATTATTGTTTTTCCTTTGCAGTTGCACCGGCTATGCCTTTGCAAATTACCCTTATGCATAAACTTTTTCTTACATACATCACAGCGAAATTTAGCCTCTCTACCAGATTTTAATGCTTTATTTATTATACAATCCTTGCCAGCTAAGCTAATTTCAGTTAGCTTATGTGTTACATGTTGTTTTGTATCATACTTTTTAGATTTTTTAAATGACTTATCATGTTTTGTTAAAATTGTATTATTTTCTTTATCTTCATTACTTGGTTTAGGCGTTTCTGCACTATTTCTGAGTCTTTGTTGTTTCTTTTTAGACAATCTAGGACCTTTAATATAATTCACATGTGTTTTGTTTAGGTTGCCGATCGATAAGTCACCATTTTGAGGTAATTCAAAGTGATACGTAACACCCGATTTGCATTCAAATGTTTTGTTATATTTTTGTAGAAGTTGCCTCGAGGGATACTTACGGACATGATTCGGAAGTTCTTCAGAAACATGTTTATTTGAACTAAACCTTTGTGTAAATATATCGTGTCTTGCTAAGTAAATAATTGGTTTTGGATGCTTTCCCTTGTGGTTACGTAAATCTACAGCAGATACAAAATCCTTATCGCATAGCTGGCAATTAAATCGATGTTTCTCAGGCTTGTTAGAGATATCTGAAAAAAAAATCTAGTTGTAAACTATTACTGTTACTTTGATACTTCTAACCCGGCCGCCATGTTGTATTTTTTTGAAGCAAGAATTCATATGTTTTGCGGCAATTTATATGTACTCGGTCAAATATTGCACTGATTGAGCCTTAGCTGATGTGGAGTTTAATTATTGCATAATTAATATCAGACATTATTAAACATAATCAAAACAGGGTTATTTTATTCTTATGGCATAATAGATAATTATGTTGGACACAATCGATTTCGGTGACTTCAACTATGTCAATAACTGATGCCTAATAGTGTTCAAAGCACAGAAGTGGTGCTCAATGTATTTAAGGCCCGTATTAATAAACCATTCCCAAGATTGAGAACAGTCTTGTGACCGGTCTCAAGTAAACGTGTTGATTAATAAACCTAACTTGTGACCTGAAAAGCAAGCAAAAGGACTCACTTGAGAGGTGCGCGTATTAACAAACGAAACTCAAGACTGTCATTCATTCGTCGCTGAGGCGAATACTTCAGAAATGATCTCAGCTGAGTAGATTTCAAGATTCATTTATAAATTAGCACGGAGCTTGAGATAGCGTCAACTTCTTAAGACGCATCACGAGTGATACGGCCTCAAGACTTGTATTGAGATTGGTTTATTAATACATATTATAGGAAGTTACACCACAAATTTTTACTGGACTAATGTGACAGTCGACTGTTAAAGACGGTGTCTCATTTGTATGCTCAATTTACTGTAGTAGATGATAGTAAACGTTGTGACATTCGGCTGCTATATAGAAGCTCTGTTAGCCGCAGTCGAGAACCGAAGAGGATAGATGACAGGTCACTTGATACGACACGATATTTTTTTGAAGAACATAATTGAGGGAAAGATTGAAGGAAAGAGAGGAAACGGAAGACCTAGGCGTAATTACTTTGACCAAGTGAAAAAAAAAGGTGAACGTCGTGTCGTATCAAGAGGTTAAAACGAGGGCGGGAAGCAGAGAGATGTGGTCATTACTCCACCGACAAGAGCATAGCTCTTAAATTGAAGCGAGAAGCTCGTTTATGTTAAATTGGTTTATCAATACGGGCCTAAGAGAGTTATTAATAGGTTGCTCTGTGGTACACAACTCCGAAATATTATTAATAAATAGATATACTACCGTGGAACACAACTGGTCCAATTGGCATCTCCTCTTTGACGTCACGGTATTCACACAATCCGTTCGTAACCTCCACCCTCTCTGTCCCATCACGAGGCTCCTGTTTTATGTCCATGTTTAATGTACTGTCAGCTTTTGTTGCAGTACCTTCAAAATCTGTAAGGTTCACAATGTTTGATTATTCGTGCGTATGTTTTGACACCTTACTGCTATCACCATCATTCAGGTTTAGGACCCGATTTCGGAAGACATATAAGCGAAAGCCATTTGTGCGACGCCAGATAATCGAAGTGCCATATGAACGACACGCCATTTAGCCGATGGGTCATTTAATCGAAAAGACAATGTACAGACCCCTATCTGTACATACTCACAAACACACACGCACACGCACACACACACACACACACACACACAATTGGAGTATCAAGTATCAACACAAGAGAAGTTAGGTAAGATACGAGACGTTAAGACGTAGGTAGCTGACAGCTTTTCTTAGTAGCATAATACATACATACATACAGAAAGAAAACGAATGGCCCTGAATGACATGTTAATACAAACCATTGTGAATCCATTCAGCCAATGAAACCTGTCGATTCGTCGATCCAATAAGCTCAACCTTGAACCTCACGTTGCTCGTTATTCTGACCTTCGCCGACTTTCATAATCTCGCCGCCTTCATAGTCACAGCTTCGAAAACAGCATCCTATGAAAACAATTTTATGAATAATATTACAATACACCAGACGACCGATAGGTAGGGTTGCCATACGTCCCGTAAATTCGGGACTGTCACAGTATTTGACCATACCGTCCCGTATTACTACTCGTATATGTCCCGTATTTCGACAAAATACGGAAATAGAATAGAGGTGAGGAGCGCGAGCGCGATGGCCACTACTGTAGAGATCAAATCTCATCAGATCAATACCCATCTGTTAGAAAACTCATACTACGTGCAAAAGTAGTTAAATATAACAAAACATAGTTCAAAAGCCACGTGTCGGTATTGAATGTCTTACTTAGGTTCGAGTTGTAGGCATCAGAAAAGAAAACGTCCCGTATTGACTTCCAGAAGTTATGGCAACCCTACCGACAGGTATAGTGGATAGTGACCCTGTCAGCAAAACCAAGGGTGGCCGGTTCGAATCCCGCAAGGGGTAAATGTTTGTGAGATGAATACGAACATTTATTCCCGAGTCATGGATGCTTATATTATATAAGGTCTAATAAAATTAACCCGACAAACGTTGCAGAGTGTATTTATAGAATGTACCTATTACGAAAAAAAATAAAACATTAAAGTTAACATATTTTATTCAAAAAATTAAATTTAGAAATGTAAATTTTGTGAGTTGGACATTAATGGCCGCGCGCTCTAAGTACTTTGCCACAACACACAAACACGTGCCGCGGTATCTTTGAAGACGCCGAAAGGCGACCACTCGCCGCTCGCAGCGCTTGCCCTTGATTCGCCCTCTGCCCCGCTACCGCCTTTGGCGTGAACGTTGCCTTTTTTTCTCACTTTAAAATAAGGTACAATCGAAATGAAGTAAGTCTGTTAATTTGTATTTTCATTTGCACTTACATTTAATTTTTTTACTCGGAAACAAAATTTTTAAGGCTATTTTTTTTTAATGAATATATAATTTTATTGTCATGTACGTGCAATTGCCAAAGCTTGTCAGGTTAATAAACCAACCTTAATAAAAGTCTTGAGGCTGTATCAACAGAGATGCGTCTTAAGCAGTTGACGCTATCTCAAGCTCCGTGCTAATTTATAAACCAATCTTGAGGTCTACTCAGCTGAGATCACTTCTCAAGTATTCGCCTCAGCGGCGAATGAATGATAGTCTCGAGTTTCGTTTATTAATACGTGAAACTCGGCGTACGTCTCAAGTGAGTGCTTGAGTATGCACGTGCGTTTCAGGTCTAAAATAAGGTTTATTATATAATCAACACGTTTACTTGAGTCCGGTCACAAAACTATACTTAATCTTGAGAACGGTTTATTAATACGGGCCTGTGGGTCAATAACGGACGCAAATCAAAAAAAAATCGGTACCTACTTAAGAATTCTTTTTTAGGTACCCTACCAACCGACTAGATTGGTTCACTCACCTTTACAATGTGTTTCCAACAATTGTTTTGAATGTATAAAATCGGGACATATTTATGTATTCACGGATTTAGCTAACAATGTAAATTATCTAGGTTCCTAAGTTATATAAGTTTTAGATAGAATTATTGAAGAAACATTGTTGTAAAAAAAAACATTAATACTGACATACCTGTGACAACACACCACAAACAAACAAAATAGGTTCGTTGGTCTGAGCAAAATTCAAAAATGCACAGAATAGAATTTTTTTTTTTTTAAATCTTCCGGCTCGAACAGTTGTTTTTTTAGTAGGAGCCAAAGGAAATTTTAGGAGATTCATCCATATTGTTTTTTACATGAACATCTTTTTCCTCTCTCTGCTGTATCGCCACTCTCGCTTTATGAAATTGGCCATATAAAAAACAGGCTAGTCGCAAGGGTTGGACTTTTTGTTATTGTTGAGGATCGAGCTACAGAGGGCGGCGGATTCGTTTAATTACGATAAATTATAACCACGAACGCTTGATACTGTAAATGTATATTTTTCACTTTGACGTCGAGATTTGTCACATTTATAATATGTTTCTAAAATACACAGTAGCTATACAACCAGCCATTATTTGTCCTCTACACTCCCCAAACGAAAGAGCGAGAAAACAAAGCTCACATCTGAAATTGTCGCGGAACTTTAACTATCCTACCACTGCGTGTACGCACCGTTACATTCTCGTCCTGGTGATTATTTGTTGACGATGGCACAGCTGACTCGTCCACTGAAGTTAGTTCACGAACTTCCCCGGACGGAGGACTCGAAATTTCCAAACTGTATAATCTCTTGTAGGGTCTTATCTTAACCCCATCCGTCGTTCTTATCTTCGCTACCCTAGCGTGGCCATCTCTACCAGGAAACACTTCTAGAATGTAATGTAATCTCTTACCATCTTTCCATAATAAACCGACTTCATACCTGCCATCTGCATTTACTGTCACTGTGCTCTTGAAAGATTCCATGGCATCCGTTTCTATCGACTTCTGTGTCTTGACTTCAATGGGGTCGGCAATACCAAGAGTCTCCAACTCCCATAACTTGCTAAGATCCGAATTGAAATAAGCGGATGTAGATGTTGAAGGACCGCATGATCCTATTGTCTGACCCTGTATAGTCCAGCCTAATTTCGTCTTTACTGCTACTAAATTATCGTTAATATTAATAAATTGGCTTGTAATCAAGGATCCCAAATAATCCGAGCCAATCAACAGACTTATTTCTAACGGTTCCTTTCCCTGATCCGACAACACAACGCTGTTAGCCTTTAATAAAGCTATAGCTTCATTGGAACTCTCTATTCTTGGTACATGGCCACATATCTTTGCCTGGTCTAAGACCTTCATACGTAGACAGAAATTGTCTTCCAGGCTTTCTACATGTACCTCGTAAAGCTTGTGTACTTGCCGAGCCGTCTCCGAACCGCCAAAAACAAAATGACCGAGCATTTCTTCGCCAATTTTATTTAAACTCAATTGTTTAGCGAGTTCTCCTGTGATATACGATCTTTGCGATCCAGAATCTAATAACGCGCGCACAATTATTGCTCCTTTACGCGACTTTATGCGAACCAGTAATGTTGGCAAAAGGGTTATATCATTTTTATAACACAACATTACCCCCTGGTCCTTGCTATTTGCAACATCTTTCGTTGACTTAATATTAATGATCTCCGCACACATAATAGCATGATGGCCTCTATTGCATATAATGCACCTCACTATCGCCTTGCATTTAAAGGCATTATGCCCCTCCTTGAGACATTTAAAACAAGCTCGCTTATTCTTCAGCATATCCTTCCTCTCTTGTAATGGCATCTCTCTGGCCTTCAAGCATTCTGAGCTGGTATGCGATAGCTTGGTACACCACAAACAAGCCTTTGGTTCTTTCATTTTGTCTGATGATGATTGTCCTGCTACGATACATGCCGCAGTTGGCAGATGATCGGAGGTTGAAGATGATCCTGCTTCTGTCTCAAAGCCCATTTTTGCCATTTCTATCCTCTCCTCACTGTCTACCTCTCTGCCTAAAAAGCTTAATAATTCAGCCAACTGGTTAGTCTCATGCCCATCAGTAGTTGAAGAGCCAAACTGTCGACGGCATCGCTCCCATGCGCGTAAGACATCCTCTGAGAGAGTGGACTCCACCATCGGATATAACATAGACGCATACTTCTCCTTCGTAACTTTCAAACTTTCAAGAGCATGTAATTGTGTCATAAGCTTGTCATATAAGACTCTAATGCTTGAAGTTTCCTTATTTAGAACCAGTTTCAAAAGCTCTCGAATGTGCATTTCTATGAGGAGATCGTCTCTAGCAAAACGCGACTTAAGCATCATAACAGCCTTCTTATAATTAGGACCCGAAGGAGGAAAACTTTCTACTAACTGTCTCGCCGACGTACCTGGGACAGTAGCCTGCATTAGATATTGGAATTTATCCTCCTCATCCAAGGATCCATCCTCATCAATTTTCTTAAATTGGCCCCAAAAACCCAACCAATTTTTTATGCAGCCGTCAAACTTTTTTAATTCTATTTTCGGCAATACATATTTCCGTCTTTCTATCGCCTTACTCGCCTCTGATGATGAATCGTTTACCTCCTTGAGGTACTTCGCGCATTCTGACTCTAAGGTGAAGTACCTATACTCATATGACTCAACTTGCTCGATTTCCGAAAGCAAAGTTGATTCGTCGGTGATGTCAAGAAGGTGACCCTTGAGGCTCTCATCGACCTTGAAAAGGTCATCTGCCTTCTTCTTAAGCCATTCTCCTGCTCTGGAGATGGTTTCTGGACTTTTCTCTTTCGCTGTCATACATATCTCTAAGGCGTTCGCTGCCTTCGTAAAAAGACTACGCGCAATGCCGCGCTCCTTTCGTAGCTTGTCTGCCATTGTCACGGTCGCCACTTGTTGAGGATCGAGCTACAGAGGGCGGCGGATTCGTTTAATTACGATAAATTATAACCACGAACGCTTGATACTGTAAATGTATATTTTTCACTTTGACGTCGAGATTTGTCACATTTATAATATGTTTCTAAAATACACAGTAGCTATACAACCAGCCATTATTTGTCCTCTACAGTTATGATCGTTTGGATCTCGGTATCATAACTTAATTATTTTTAGAACCACCTTTTTAAACAATGCTCACATTTATTTTAATTGAAATATTCCCTCCGATTGCGAATTATTCCGAAACAATATTGCGGGGTATGAATACTTCTCGGGTTGCGGAAGAATACTTCCCCGGGCAGAGCCGCCATTCCCAGCTAACCGCGACCACCCGTAGACAGAGAATAGGTAAGTTCGTCGTAGTGATTACATACTCTTTGTCTTCGTCGCCTCGTCGGTCAGTCGGCCGCCCGCGGCCGGTTCGGTTGTAGACCTGCGTGAGACTCGGGCCCAATCGTACCACGTTATCGCATTACGTAAAAAATTCTGATTGAAAGAAACTTTCGGATAATATTCATATCGGTCGTGTATTCCCGGCCAAAGTAACAATGGCAAGATCGATCTGGATAATGCAATCAACTTTTGTGTTAAGAAAATCGACGATGCTCCTTCCCAAGTAAATAATATACCGAATGAGTTTTTTTTACCGCAAGGAAAAAATAGGTCATAGTAAGTGAAATAATAGGTATTGGATAGGTAGTTGTTGAGGTCTCCATGTAAGTATAGCAATACCTGTATCAGAAGACCTCACTCTTCCATAGCAATGTTATTATTTTACTAAAAATAAAACAAACATAGGTAGTTTATAAACTATCATTACCTATACTTTCAGGCAAGTAAGAAACTCTGCAAATCATCATGTACAGAATAGTATGAAAAGTAAATAATAAATGTAAAATATCTTTGCACATACACACAGTGCCATCTAGGTCCGCAGTAAGCATCTAGGCTTGTGTTATGGATACCAATTATGGTTGATAAACTACCATGGACTTATTATTTAAACAGGACTGAGTACTCGCCGCTGAAAAACGAGCCGAGCAGGATGTGTAACGTAGAGGCCGTTTGTCTCTGTCTAACAGGGTGACCACAATATATTTGTTACTTGGGACAAATGTTGTAATAAAATATTTGTCAAAAAACTTTGGCGTATTGACATTAGCCGGCGTGAGCCATTTATTTCGCATTTCTTCATTTTTTGGGAAACTGCAATAATAGTACAACAGTCAGGGCCCTAATCAATCACACATATTTCACATATTTCGACTCATTTCAAGAATTCATGGGCATCCTACTTCTTTGATTTACAAAAATATTATTTTTAGCTTACCTGTGGAAAGATATGTTGCAACCACCATAGGATTCACTTGGGCAAGTATAAACGCAACACTTTTTCACCATTTTACTCCTTTTACTTGTTATAATATAACAAATACTTTAAAAAACTTTTAATGCAAAGAAAATTCAAAATCACACCGAACCGCCATGACATGACATGCTTTTCAGGGTTACCATAAAAATAACAAAATCGAAATAAAAATATATGTTTTCTGTTTGATTTAAGAATATATGAAAAGAAATTAATGCGAATGTTATTTGTTTATTTATAATTGTTAAAATAACATAAAAATATAAGTGTTTCATTGGAATTTTTGAGTAGCCAAAACTGTTGATCATAATCATTTTTTTTGCTGGCAAGATGTAAGAACGAGACACACGGCCTCCGTTATTTCTATCTCTCTCGGCTCGGATTTGCCTTTGTGTATGGTGCATCCAATTTAATACCTTATTGAGTTGACATAGTGATCATTTTCCTAAATGATTCTTTTGATAGTTATCAGTCCTGTTTAAATAATAAGTCCATGTAAACTACACAAATAGCTTCTTGTTTTCCAACCACATTGGAAGACAAATGGAACTGAGCCTATACAGCCTAGTGTACAGAGTGACTTGTTAGTTTGAGATCATCTCTGAGTACTGAAACATATGGAGATGGTCTATTATTCTATATGAACAATCAGTTATACAAATATGATGGAAATCGACATTGTAATCATGAACATATAGCCATCTCATTTTCACAAACCTACAATAGTCCACGTAAAAAGAGACAACAATATATTTGTATGAACTATTATCGGCAATACCAAAAAGTCACGTCATAGAAATACCTAACTGCGGCCGGTTTGACATTTTTGTTTCTCAGTGTGACAGGTACGTAGGCTGTCAACGAGAGTTGTTTTGCAGTGTTTTGTGCCAGAATTGTTTTAATTTGTGACTTTATCGTGTTCCAAAGTTCATTATAAAGTGAAAGAAAATACAGGGAACATGTCTAATAGCAGTGTTTTTGGTTACGGCTTCAAAAAAAGCGAAAATCGACCAAACATATAATTACACCGGTACGTATTAGTATTTAGCAAAAATACCAAATAATACATCAAAAGCCATATGTTTTTGCTTTCTTATAAATAGTTTACGAATAATTCATAACGAATTTAGCTTAAACTACGTATTTTTGTGGGTTTTGATAGTTATTTTAGGAAGTCTAAAACAGTTGCTTTTTGTCGATAGAGTTGCCCTTCAAGCCATTTTTCATATCGATGTTTTCCAGTGTGAATTGTTGTGTAATGTTTCTATACCGCTTTTTTTCGTTTTAGGAGGCCTAAAAATTATCGAAAAAGAAAAATGTGGCTGGATGCAATAGGAATGGAACATTTAAAGATACATGTGAGGTCAATTTTCATTCGATTGCTCTTCACGGCCTTCCGGGATGTTGCCCTACCGTCACGAATCTTTATAGTGAGTATTTAATTTTTAGTTATTACTAGCAAACAGCCTCGTAGCTTTGCTCGCTTAGATTTACAAACTTTATTTTTATTTTATTTTATTTTCTTGGGAAAACCAACAGCTGTTTTACAAATTATCACTTAAACTAAGAAACTGAAAGCCAATTAGAGGTTTCCACTGATACCCTCTTTTTCTTACCAAATTTCAGCTTTCTAAATACAGTATTTTTGTCTGGGCGTTGGTAATCATAATCAGTCAGGACAATCAATTTTATAAGTATCAGTTTTATCTGAAATCATGTTCTGTATTTATAGAACATGAAAATAAAATTCATCATCATATCATAATCAGCCGAAAGACGTCCACTACAAATACATTAATGAATTAATTTGTTTAAGTGTCATTTTGATTTCCAGGTTCAGGACCCAACACTGAAAACAATTAAAAAATTAAATATGAAATGTGAAAAATACAAGAAGAAAATTAAAATTTTGACGAAAATAGAAGACAGAAAAAATACCCCATATATTATACGTCCATAATTGAGGGTGGATGATACTCGTCCATGGAAAACCGTCAGTGCCACTTCTTGCAATGTTATACTACTTTATCTACATAAACCAACTACACATTTGTCCAGTCTTTCACATATATTTTCAATATGGCAGATAACAGAATGCAAATTGCAGAATTTGTCACTATGTAGTCCCAGATATTTCGTTGACTCTACTTCTTTAATTTGCTCTTTATTATACATTATATTAAGATGAATGTCAGTACCTCTAATTGTTCTAAATAATATAAGTTTTATTAATGTGATGAAGATTATAAATGATGACGACCTGTTTGGTATAGTGGTCAGAAACTCTCCTACTATACCAAAAGATCGCGGGTTCGAATCCCGCTAGGGGCATATGTTTGTATGATGAATACAGACATGTGTTCCCGAGTTATGGATGTTTTTCATTTATGTATGTATTTATTTACAAAAAAAATGTATTTGTGTAGTTTATCAACCATCTGGTATCCACAACACAAGCCTATAGTTGCTTAAAGTGGAACTAGATGGCGCTGTGTGTATGTTTAAGGATATTTATTTATTTATTTATTATTATCATTATTATAATGTTAATTTTAAAATTGATTTTATGCAGCCAGTCACCCACAGTAATTATTCGTATTGCATTCCGTGGTATGTTGCCTGGAAGAGATCGCCGAGATAAGGCTGCCTAATTTATAGTATCTATAAGATCATTAAATGTACCTTCCTTATTTAAACAATAAAGCGTAATTGATTGATTGATAACATTTTCTGTATCTTTGTTGATTGGATTGTTTGTAAAATTGTAGGTATTTTATTTATGGAATTCTAAAACGTTCAATATTATCTTTGATATCCCTTGCTGTATAAATAAATATATATTTGCAAATAACTCTTTGTTTTAACACCCTTTTACATAGTGACAAAATATAGAAATAGGTACAATACCATTTTGTAGTTGAGATCATGTTAGAGTCTGAGCGGAATTTGTCGATAATTGTGACAAGATTTCAGAACTTGTCGGTCAGCTGTTTATAAGACACAGGGGTGTATTGCTGGCCGTGCCAAGATGAGAGCTCATCCTGCCAGACCACTTTAATATTTCCAAAACTCCAGAGGTTCTAGCGAAAATTGGATTAGACCAGCAATTTGTCGATATTTTTCACAAAACACTCGTTACTTAGATATATTCAAATTATTAATGTGAAGAGTGAAGTGTAATGAAGAGAAATATAGAGTTCCTTTTTCGATGTACAGTCGCGAACTATGAAACTGAGAATATCTACAGAACTTGGCATCCATTTAGATGTCAATTCTTTTGTCAGTGAAATAGACAATCACATATTATATGCTAACAAGTCCCATTTTAACAATTACGTTTTCGATGAGACACAAATTATGTATCTAAAAAGATATCGATGTACCGTGGGGCACCACTACAAAAAGCTGCCATTTTTGTTTCTCAGTAAGTTTAGGTATACACGCTTTTTTCGTAGGTAGGGCATCTCCATATGTTTCAGTACTCAGAGGAGATCATAGACTTAGTATAAGTCTATGTTTGAGATAGTGTGACAGTGGTGTCGATTCGGATGTGTACCAACTAAACTAAAACCAGTTTTACTGTCCCTTTCCCCCCGGAATAGTCGCAGGGTCACCTAGTTCGGGCACCACTCCATAACATTGCTGTTGTAAAAATATCCCACAATAATTTTAAGAATACCCACTAAGTTTTTTGTTAGGGAAGGAAACAATAAATAATTTACTTACTTCGACGACACCTTTTTTTTTTTTTTTTCGCGGGGAAATGCTTTACGCGTACCGCTCGCCTGGGGGACGGCGAGACGGTTATGTCGACTTCGAAGACTTCGACAACACCTAATCGACACCAGTAGGTATGCTTCACACAAGATTTTAGCGGCTTCTTCTGGGAATCCGAAAGCTTACCATTCGTAATTTACACTTCCCATGATGCCGTACAATCATCATCGGCTTTTTGGCGGGAACTCGGCGAGTGAAGTAGCATCTTTCTTTATAAGTCTTTAAATTTGTGCATTCTAACTTTTGAAGCTTAATAATGGCAGAATATTGTGCAGCAAACGTTAGTGTTGGTGTACAGGTGAAGGGAAGTGTAAATTAAAGTGCGTAACGGAGCTTTCGGGTTCCCACAAGAAGCCGCCAAAATCTTTTGTAAAGCATTCTGCCACTTTACTGAAGAATGACTTGACCGTGACTAACGACGAATTACTTGTTTTGATTGAGACTGACCTATAAACTGAAGAAATAAGATAAATAAAAATTTTCACTCGAAACTGGCAGTAATGTCCCTCGACAATGAGGTTGACTGGTTGCCATCCTCAAAAATAAGAAGAAGAAGAATCATCATCAGCCGAAAGATGTCCGCTGCTGGACAAAGACCTCCCCCAATGATCTCCACAACGATCGGGCCAAAAATTCTGCCGTTATCTAAGTTTTTTTTTTGCTCAGTTTTTTTGTAACTGATAGATGAGAGTAATTGTATTTTGGAGATGGTCACACTGATTATTGATAGAATAATATTTTTTCCCGTTTGTTTGTTGTGTGTGTTGCGATAAAGCTTCGATAAAGAGTAATAGGGCTTTTTGGCGGGAACTCGGCGAGTGAAGTAGCATTTTTCTTTATAAGTCTTATAATTTGTGCATTCTAACTTTTGAAGCTTGTACATTTTGTAAACACACACATATGTCTGCAAAACAAGGAAAAGGGAAATATATACGGTGACCTTGTTTATTTTGGGACGCCCTGTATATGTATGTTAACATTTTCATAGGTACCTTAATGGCAGAATATTGTGCAGCAAACGTTAGTGATAGTGTACAAGTGAAGTGAAGTGTAAATTAAAGTGCGTAACGGAGCTTTCGGGTTCCCACAAGAAGCCGCCAAAATCTTTTGTAAAGCATTCTGCCTCTTTACTGAAGAATGACTTGACCGTGACTAGACTCTGTATACGCCAAGTATACGACGAATTACTTGTTTTGACTGAGACTGACTTACAAACTGAAGAAATAAGATTAATAAGACATGGCTGTTATGGGCTAGATCCCTTTGCCTTCTCCTAGAGGAGAAAATAAAACTAAAAAAAAAAAAAAAAGAGTAATAGTAAAGAGTAATACTCTTTGAGAGTAATTTAATATGGTTTGCGACGTGGTGTGGTCGGTCTTCTTTAGACATTATCTGAGTAATCTGTGGTCGGTCTGTGGGGTCTCCGGTGATTGATCTTGTGTGTGGTGATGGATGGTATTGATGGAATAGAATGAATATGTTACACGGATTAGAATACTGAAAAAAGAAATGGATCTATCAAAAGAGATTTATATTGGAGGAGATATTGAAGAGGAAGACCTTTTAATCGAAAGGGAGGCACTAAATACAGATGAATTAGCAGCAAAAATTTACAATAGTAAGTTGTATTTGCAATATTTAGTGGGATCGTCTGAAATAGGTACGGAGGCCATGTCTCAACCCGGCTTTTAGCGCAAAGTTTTGCCCGAATGTTGATAAATTGGGCACAAAAACGTTTGGGGTGTCATCAAGGGAGCACTGAGGCACAAAAGAACAAAGTTTTGTGTTAAACCCCAGTGCAAAAAGCCTGAATTTTCTTATCTAAATTCAATATTTTTTTGCGGCCCCTTGGACACGACTGTTCCAGGAAAGAGGGCACCTAATGATTTTCGGGCGTATGTATGTATAGACTTCTATGTTAACTCCAAAGGGGCTTGACTAATTTTGAAGTACAAGGTGTTAGATTCGTCTTGATCCACAGTGTATCCTAAACATTTTAATATACAGGATTTTTGGTTTTTTAAAAACTTAAATTGGTATTGCCTCACTGCCTGTCTCCTTAACACGTTCCGTGACACAACCCACCTCTCGACATTATTATTAAAGTAAGCACATCCAGTAAGGAGTGGGAAGGCTCGACAGTAAAATAGCTTAGGAAAAATAAGTAGTAGAGATCACTATGACGAACGTAATTTCTATGCTTTTTTTCTCAGTCAGTAAGTCGTACTCAATCCACTCTTAAGGAATTCCCCAGGGTGGAAATTAGTCGGATAGATCCTTATTTCCTCATAGTCTACCTCGGGCAATGGATTTGCCGACTACAAAAGTGGAGAAGGTGATCAAATGATTCTAATTCTTATTAGGCCAACAGCCCTACCAGCTTATCCTGATTTTATTACAATAATTGATACTTGGATGATGTGCAAACCTATTGACTGAATGATAATAATAATAAATAAATTAATATTTCGGACACTTATACCAATCGGGGAGTAAGGGGAGAACGGACTTAACATCTTTTCCGGCCCTATTGTCAACCTCGCCTGCACGCGCCGACTGGCGGCAGCGGCCAACTGGCTTCTGTGGTGCTCCCTGCTGGATAACTAACAAGGCACTGGCGACCGAGCAGTGGCGGTATAACCACACCCCTGTCCGGGTAACCGGTCGGAAGAGGCTACAGCGAGCCTTGGGATTTAAATAATCCCAAAAAACGGCTGGTGCAGCTGGCTTGGGTAACCTCTGCGCTACTTGACCCACGCCACAAATATGGAACAAGCAGGATCTAAAGAGAAATTACCCCAGGAGGGTACCGGATCTTCCGGAGAATCCCTCCCTGAGCAAAGCTCAGGCTGCCCCTCGTATTCTGGGGGGGGCAAAGACTTGCTTAATAGAGTGGAAAAAAAATTCACGCAACAAATCTTTCATCCATCACTTTTCTTCAGACCACGTTCATCATCGGACGGGGATATAACAAGAAATGGACAGGAACCTGAGAATTTGCTCTCAACAACAAGAGCGACAACAATAACATGGCAAGAAGACAGAGTGCCAGAAAACAAAAGAAAAAAAAGAAAAGGCACGAGTCCACTAAAAAACAATGAGAAACGAGTTAGAGACACTTATGGTTATGCTGTGCCTATACAAAACAGATTTGGAGACTTGAGACACCGACGTTGCTGAAGACGAGACCACACACGAAAATAAGACAATATATACACCAAAACCTGAACCTATCTTCATTACCGGTGTTACAAATGTATCTGAATTACGAAAGAGCTTACAAAATATTGTAAAAGATCAAGAGAAATATCAAATCACCACTTTAAGAAATGGGCACACCGTTAAAATCCTACCTGGAGATGTGGATTGTTACAAGTTAATTAGAGAATCTCTTATTAAACTTCAGATAAGCCACTATACTTATAAATTAAAACACGAGAAAGCATTCAGAGTAGTGTTAAGAGGACTGCATGCTACTGAGGACACTGAAATAATCAAAGAAGAATTGACAAAACAGGGACATGAAGTCAGGAATATAACAAACATTATTCACAAGAAAAACAAAGAAAAACTCCCACTATACTTTGTAGAATTGGAACCAAAAGGGAACAACAAAGACATCTATTCAATTAAAGTCCTCAATCATACAATTGTTAGATTTGAAGCCCCATATAAGACTAAAGAAATAGCACAATGCAAGAGATGTCAAAGATTTGGACATACTAAAAACATGTGCTTCCGCCCGCATCGTTGCGTTAAGTGTGGAGATGATCATGCAACGACACAATGTAAAAAACAAAGAGACACACCTGCCACCTGCGCTAACTGCTTAGGTTCACATCCCGCAAACTATAAAGGTTGTAGCAAATATAAACAATACAAAACGGCTATTTATGAAAAGAAAAACACACCTAAACAAACAGATAAAAGAACTGAAGAACCTCCCCAACATAACAAACAGTTTGAGAATCAGAAATACAAGAACCTTAGCAAAACATACGCTGAAGCTGCGGCACGAGCCCCGACAAAAACAATATCAAATAATGATAATGACAATACCAATTTAGTAATAATTGTCCAAAACATGTTCGAGAAATTCGAAAAAATGATAGAAAATATGATGGACAAAATGATGGATAGATTTATCGATCTCACTATGAGGCTAGTCAAATAAATGGCTACCTTTCGTATTTGCACATGGAATGCCAACGGCTTGTCTGAAAGGAGACAAGAATTAATCTCGTACATCAACAACAATTCTATAGATATAATGCTAATTTCGGAAACAAGATACACGAGTAAAAATTACTTAAAAATACCTGGCTATAAAGTGTATTTGACTAATCACCCATCTGAGAGAACACATGGTGGTACAGCTGTAATAATCAAAAGTACTGTTAAACATTATGAAATGGAGAAATACAGAAAAGATTATTTGCAGGCTACAATAATAATAACAGAAACCCATAATGGACCGCTCTCGATTGCAGCTGTCTATTGCCCTCCTAGACACACTATAAAAACTGAGGAATTTACTTCATTCTTCAACACACTAGGACCTAGATTCATAGCAGGAGGGGACTGGAACTCCAAACACACTTTGTGGGGATCTCGCCTTATTAGTACCAGAGGAAGGCAACTGCACGCAGCAGTGATTGTAAATTGCCTACAGCATCATGCAGCGTCACATCCCACATACTGGCCTACAGACCTGAACAAAATACCTGACTTACTTGATTTCTTCTTATCGAAGGGCTTATCTGACAATTATACAATGGTCGAAAATGATACCGATCTATCTTCTGATCATACCCCTGTCATACTAACAATGAGTAACCACGTTATTTTAAAAGAAGAACCTCTAGCATTATCAAATAAAAACACAGATTGGGAAAAGTTTAGAGAAATTATAAACAAAAATACCAACCTAAATTTCTCATTGCAAACAGAGGAGGATATAGAATACGCAGTTGAGAATCTAAACCGAAGCATACAGACTGCTGCTTGGAGCTCAACTCCAATAAGAAGAGTGTCAAGTCGAAAAAACCAGTACCCATTAATAATCCGGGAAAAAATCAGAGAAAGGAGGAAACTCAGAAAAATTTGGCAAACCACGCGTGACCCTGAGGATAAAAGAAAATTTAATCGCAGTTCCAGAGAATTAAGCTCTATTATTAATGAAATGGAAAATGAAACACTTCAAAGGTACCTGGCAAGCCTTTCTCCATCAGCAAGTACAGACTATTCACTATGGAAAGCAACTCGAGCCTTCAAAAGACCTTGCCAGCATGTTCCTCCTCTGAGGAACGAAAGAGGCGAATGGGCAAGAAGCGATCAGGATAAAGCAGACCTGTTTGCGGAACATTTGTCCCGTGTTTTTCAACCAAACCCCAGAGAAACTAACTCAAAGGATGAAAACGAAATCGAAGAGTTCCTAGACTCTTGTAATCAATTGTCGCCACCAATCAAGAGTGCTTCACCAAGAGAGGTTCGTCACCTTATACGAAACTTAAAGAACAACAAGGCTCCAGGGTATGATCTAATAACTGGAAGGATATTAAAAGAACTACCCCATAAGCCGGTAATGGTAATTGTCGCTATATTTAATGCCATATTGAGAACGGGATACTATCCTGCACAGTGGAAAATAGCCCAAATAATAATGATAGCAAAGCCTGGAAAATCCCCCAATGAGGCGTCGTCTTACAGACCAATAAGTCTACTGCCCATCCTGTCTAAGGTTTTTGAAAAGATCTTACTAAAAAGACTAAAACCGAACCTATCAGCTGTCATACCAGACCACCAATTTGGTTTTCGCGAAGGTCACGCGACTGTAGAACAAGTCCATAGAACGGTCAATACTATTTCCCAGGCACTGGAGGCAAAGAAATTCTGCACAGGCGCATTTTTGGACATCAGCCAGGCCTTTGACAAGGTATGGCACAAGGGGCTTCTATATAAACTCAAATCAAGCATCCCACACAACTTATATACGATTATGAAATCATACTTGTCAAACCGATGCTTTGAGGTTACGTTTCAGAATGCAAATTCGGCACTATGTACCATCCAATCGGGAGTTCCGCAGGGATCTGTTCTCGGTCCAGTACTCTACCTAATGTTCACAGCGGACTTACCTACTACTACGAATACAGTGACCGGAACATTTGCAGATGATACTGTTATTCTGGCTACACACAATAATGAGTTCGAAGCTTCTAAACATCTACAGGACAACCTTGATCAGATGACTTTGTGGTATCAAACATGGAGAATAAAGGTAAATGCCGAAAAATCGACTCAAGTGACATTCACACTGAGGAAACCAACATGCCCTCCAGTCAAACTCAATGGACGAGAAATACCTCAAGCAGAAGTAGTAAGATACTTAGGTTTACATCTGGACAGAAGACTAACGTGGCAAAAACACATATGGTCAAAGAGAAAGCATCTGGACACCAAGGTCAGAAATATGAGCTGGTTACTGGGTAAGCAATCAAGGTTGTCACAGGAAAGTAAGCTTGCTATATATAAGATCATACTAAAACCAGTATGGACATATGGTATTCAGCTCTGGGGTACTGCTGCCAACTCAAACATTAATGTGATAGAACGTTTTCAAACAAAAATGCTGAGAATGATTTTCAAGATACCATGGTACATAAGCAATCAATGCATATACCAAGACCTGCAAATACCTACTGTCCGAGAAGAAATAACTAATTATTTAAAGCGATACATCAACCGGCTCTCTAATCACCCCAACATAATGGCTTATGCTCTAGCGTCAAGTGAGGACATAAGATTTACGAGACTGAGAAGGCACAGTGTAACCAGTCTGCTGACCAGATTTCAGTGACACACACACATGGGTGGAGGAACGCGGTCGCTGGATCTCTCTCCATATCCGAACACATAACCAGCGCAAGCGGTCACCAGTGTTGATTATTGTAGCTATGACTACAGATGGCAACAAGCAAGACATAGAAAAAAAAAAAAAAAAAAAAAAAAAAAAAACTTATACCAATCATCTAGTCACCAAACTAAACAAAGCTTGTGCTACTAGATAATGGATAAACATACATAAATATTTATATAAACATCCATGACTCGGGAAAAAATGTTTGTATTCATCACACAAACATTTCACCCCTCGCGGGATTCGAAACCGCAACCGTTGTTTTCGCTGACAGGGTCACTATCCACTACACCAATCGGTCGTTATAATAATAGTCTTAGTCCTGTAAGGGTACACTAACTTCTTACAATCCTAAAGGGTGTAATTTTTTGCACGTGGATAGAGTACTTGTCAATGGTAGAATAAATATGTTACGATAACTTTAATTTAATAGAAAGAAAGAAAGAAAGAAACTGTTTATTCGCCACTTCGACACATATACAACAATTGTTAGGCAAGTAAAATAACTGAACACTCAGATAAGTGTCGCAGCAGCGAAAGGGAAACGACTCTGCTATATGCTGAGCTTATAAGAGCTCAGCGCTGGTTTACTGTCGCACCCAGCGCAGACGAGTTACCGTCGCTAGTTGCATAAAGACAGGACAAGTCAAAGGAATGTGCTATGTAAGGAATAAAAATGGGTGTTGGTGCGGCCATATGATGAGGACAGACAAAGACAAATGGACCAAAATAATCACCGAGTGGTACCCCAGAGACAAGAGAAGGCGAAAGGGAAGACCTAGTAAAAGATGGGAAGATGACCTGCCAAAGGGGTGGCGCAGAACTTCCAAAGACCGTTGCCAATTGCCAAAAGAACCGCCTCCGTGGCTCAATGTAAACAACATTGGGTTTACGATTCGGAGGTCGCGGGTTCGATCCCCAGCGGGGTACATGTTTAAGTACTCGGTTTGGTTGGTGGTAGGGCATTTTAAATGTCCGCCTGGCTAGCTACCACCATCTTATCTAAATCTGCCGCCAAGCAGCAATGTTAATAGCATTGTCGTGTTCCGGTTGTCAGAGATAAGATAGCCAGTCCCCCAAATGTGTTGGGGTTTCCGGGTCAGTACGCTTCCATCTTCGACCTCATCTTCACTTAACATCAGGTGTGATTGAGGTCAAGTACCAACCCGTTTTGCATAAAAAAAAAAAAAATGGCGAATCTGGAGGAGTGGTGGTCGATGTCGACGAATAATATTATAAATAATAAGACATCTTAATAATAGATCAGCGAATAAAGGCAATTTTTATTTTTATTTTATTTTGTAAATTAAATAACATTATAGGTTTTAAAGCAAGCTACAGAATGGTTGGAAAACCTTTTTATTCTATTACTGATGGGTACTCAAGAGTACCCAGGACCGTACTGGGTACAACTTTGAGATCGTAGTCAAACGCGAAACCAGTTTTTAATAAAAAAAAAAAACTAAGATTATGGGAAATTACACCAGAAAAATGATGCATTTTTATTGGACTTTTTAGACCAACTGGCAGACTGTTTTGGACCCCATCGTTTTCTATGTGGGAATTGGGGGTAGGAAAACAAACGTGTGATGTTTTATGAATTAAATTTTTTTCTTCTAGATTTGTTATTTACGACATTTGAAACTTCCAATGATGAATTTGAAGAGATAAATATACCTAAAGATGAGTTTCCTCCTGCTCTTACTGATACAGTAGATTGGAAAGATAAGATGGATGAAACAGATACTGTGACATTTCAGAGGAATGGTGAAATATCTATGAATATCGCTGCGGATGTACTTCAGAATAACGTAAGTTTTTTATTTATTTATTTATTTATTATTATTATTATGATACATTATCATTACAGTCGAAACCAATGCAATAATGTACGAACCAGCTAAATAGTATAATAGTTAATATATAAAACAATAAAATTGTAATTTAGGCACTTACTAATCATTAGCTACTTATATAACATACATATTTTTTTTTTTTTTTTTTTTTTGTTGGCCTTATGCGATCAGTCGGTGACTATGAGCAGATTTGTTCTTAGGGCTTTGTCGGGAGAGTGCATACCCCAATGGATATAGCTACTCGTATTTCCATTCTTAGGTTGTCCAGGATTATTCGTCTTTTCAGGCGTCTTAGGCTATCTGGTATAGTCAACTGGACTGCTAGCTTGTTGGGATGGTCTGTCAGCCGGGTTTTGTATGATTTGGAGTAAGCTTTGATCTCCTCGCTCACTGTGTTAATTTCCAGGTAGTGGTGGATCTCCGTGTTCTTAATAAACCATGGTGCATTGGATATTTGTACATACAACATATAGCGCGACTTTTGTGAATTCACTCAGAGGACATGAGAACAAGTCTATTCTCTCCGCTACCTCGTTTAAGAGTTGTTTTTTAAATAATGGAAATAGACATGATTGAAGCAGTTATTGCTATCCCACATTAATACTGACGACCGATTGGTGTAGTGGAAAGTGACCCTGTCAGCGAAACGAAAGGTTGCGGGTTCGAATCCCGCGACGGGTAAATGTTTGTGCGATGAATATGGACATTTATTCCTGAGTCATGGATGTTTATATAAATATTTATGTATATTTTTCCGTTATCTAGTATCCATAGTACAAACTTGGCTTAGTTTGGTACTAGATGATTGGTGTAAGTGTACGAAATATTTATTTAAAAAAAAAAAAATATTCTATGGAATTGTTTGTTAGTCAACACTCCTTTGTGAAAAAAAAAAGCAATACGTTGTCCCAGTCTTAATAGACTTTGAAGTCATACTATATTTCGATTTGGTCCCATGTATGTTTGATTTTGATAGACTAAGAACGATCATTGTGGGGGCCTTTGTCCAGCAGTGGACGTCTTTCAGCTGATGTGATGTAGATGATGGTGTTGCCTTTTCAGGGGCCTCCTATCAAGTGGTAGGGCATTCTCGTCAGTTACTATTTTATCCTTCGCGCACTCTACATTTCACATCATACAACAACAATAGGTTTGTGAATTTTGCACTTGCATATAAGTGCAAAGGAGATAGACATGCCAATGTCTCTCAACAGTGAAAACTCAAGTGCGCATTCTTGCGCATCTGATATAGTTGCAGGATTTCTATGAAAGAGCTTTTTATTACTAAGGGTCATATTAATAAATCGATTTTGAGATTGAGAATGTCTCAGTCTCAATACTATTTTTTTGGATGCTGTTTTAATATGCAACAGACTCTCAAGCGTCAACTTAAGGTCGTGTCAATCTTGAGAATGGTTTATTAATACACGCCTAAATGGTTCTAAAAATATGTGAATGTGTGATATGATGTTAATGATTTATTTCAGTTAACTGGGATCAAAATCCAAGAAATAGAAACAGAAGGACAAGGAGTTGTGTTTAAAGACGAGATCAAAGAGGAGGATGACTGTCTGAGCAATATTATGTTGGAGTCACTAGTTTCACTTCAACAAGGGGATAAGAGCAATGGTATAGTTTTTAAATCCAAAAAGCCTTTATTTCTTCACATGTCACTGCACTGGTGATATGGTTGTGATAATAATAAGGGTCATTCATCTAGGTTCAGAATGTACTAAACAAGTACCCCGCTGGGGATCGCATCTGAGCCAAGGAGGCGGTTTAAAATACATTCTGTATCTTCTTTTTCTAATTTAATAGCTACGCTCTTGTCGGTGGAGTAACCGCCGTTCCTTTCTTTTATCTGCCCTCTCTTTCACATCGTTATACGACACGACATGTACTTTCTGTATAACTTTTCCATAATTTTATTTTTGTTATTTGTTCCACTATCTGCAATCAGCTGTAGTATCCATAAACAGATCTGGTGCATGGTGTAAAGATGAGTCCCTGATACTCCATTGAGTACCATAGCCAAATTAATTCTTCTTCATCAAATCTGATCTTCTTATCTGGGTCAAGAAGCGTCCTGGCAAGACTGTTCACGTGACCTCTGAATCTGTCTTCATATTTAATGCAGTACATATTTATTTCCTCCCATCACAGTCGGTACTATCAAGTAGTCGTGTATCTGCGTATAACGGATAAACCACGTTGCATCTGAGATCATCTTAAGTGTTTTCTTTTGGAATCTTTGTAGAACAGGAAAATCTTTGTTTTTTTTTCAGATCCATCCCCCAAATCCATTTTATATTGCAAGCCTTGTGCTTTAAGTTTTTGTACAGAAGCTATTTACAACTTACACTGCCGTGTACACCAGAGAGTGCAGCTGTGCTCCTGTGAGATATGCGACAGCACTATAACAGAACAATATCTAGATACTAAAACACCCACAGAACTTGAAACACAAGAGAAAACATATACAGAAGTTGATATTCTTGGACAAGACGGTTTTGCAAAACATAACAAAGTTACACATGTAACAGCACATTCAACAGCTGTCAAAACCGTGAATCCCAATGTAGAATTGATCCCACCAAATGAAAAATCACCAAATGAACTATGTGCAGAAGGAAGTGCTACCCGTAATTCGGGTAAAGATATTAATGAACATTTAAATTTAAGCAAACACTATCCTAACAAGACTGGAAATACTGAAGAATGCTTAAGAAACCTGAAAGAAAGACTATCCAAAGACATACTCGTTAAAAATGCGAAATCTAGTACAAAGCAGACACCTTCTGCTTATCCTACTTTTAAAGTTATTGGACTCAATGAGATAAATTCTGGTATTATAGATGCTACACAAAGAAATATAATTTCCTTAAATAGCAATACACACGAAGTGTGTTTTGTTAACAATGAGAGACATAATAATAGTAATGCTATAGTAAACAACGGACATTTTATATTGGCAAAACCTACAAAGCAGATAGCTTCCGCTTATCCTACTCTGAAAGTTATTGGACCTAATGAAATAAATGCTGGTAGCATAGATACTACACAAAGAAATATAAATTCCTTAAATAGCATTACAGCAATACAGACGAATAACAATGAGAGACATAATAATAATAATGCTATATTGAAAAACAGACATTTTATATTAGCAAAACCTGCACAAACAAATAATACCCAACACAGTTCTGTTGCCAACGAGAAATATAATGATAATCCAAATAAAATAGAAAGAGTAGTTATTTTTAAATCTAACAATATAACGTTAGCGAAGTGTGCACAAATCAATGAAGAATCATTATTAAAAATCACTAACGTACAAAACGGTTCTGTCAACAATAACAAATGTAACGAAAATAAAACAGTACAAGAATTAATTTTAAATACAAACAATTTCAAGAAACCGACGAAGTTAATTATGAAAGACAAACCAGACCTTATTATTAAAACGTGTTCAGTAGGTAGTAATACTCGAAAAGATGTAAATACTAACAAAACCTATGCCGATATGACTCCAGTTCCTATATCAATATTTATAGACCGAAATGCCAAATTAAACAAAAAAATTAGTTTTGGTATTAAGAAACCTACTACTAATAATGCACAGAGAGTAATTTCTACAGGAGGCGAACATATTGTATATAATAAAATTAATACTAGCAATAGAGCTGCAAATTACAAACAGGATAATAAGCGATCACTATTAAAAAGTAGTAATAAAGGAACAAAGAGAGATCTTTTAGTTATTAGAAAAGTTATATCAAGTAATAGAAACGTAGTAACGAACAGTGCAAAAGACAAACCAAAAATTAAAAATATTGATAAAGATGTTGCTAAAAGACAATTACAAGAGAGATTGCTCAATTCTCGTATTTTGAACAATAGAGAGACAGTGTCAACAGCAACAAAGAAAGAAGAAGACATCAAAGAAGAGGAAAGTGAAGAAGAATTTGAGTGGGAGAATACTGAAGACCTGTCAAATGATGTACAATATAACCTTGGTGAGTATTTCAATCCATTCTTGATCAGGATAGGACATATCTGTAACATTAATAAAGGGAGATCTTCATCATAACAGCTATTTATTGTTAACTTTAATAATAAATTAGTATGAGTCTTCATGAGACACGCAATTATTTCAAAAATATATTAGAAATTAAAAGTATGTAGTGTCATTTATACCTAAACTGGGAGCTGAAAATTACCAATTTTCAAATCTGAAAACCTTTTTTTTTATATATGAGAGGGCGGCAAACGAGTATGCGGGTCACCTGATGGAAAGCAATCACCGCCGCCCCTGGACACCCGCAACACCGAAAGGGTCACAGATGCGTTGCCGGCCTTTGAGGAAGGTGTAGGCTCGTTTCTTGAAGGTTCCAATGTCGTACTCGTTCGGGAATACCGCTGCAGGATGTCCGTTCCACAGGGTGGTCGTACGTGGTAAGATGTTTCTTAAGAAACGTACAGTGGTAGACTTCCACTCATCCAGGTGATGTGGATGGAGTTTTAATTTTTGGCGAGAAGTGTAACGGTTAAATTGAGCAGCGGGTATTAGCTCTATTTTAGTTTAATCAGAATACGGCAAACTCTAATTTGTTATTTTCACAGGATAAAATTATCGCTTTCATGGTCAATAGTCAAAAATTCTTTATTTTGTAGGTACATAGCTATGGTCCCTACTGGACATGGTCAGTTGTCAAAAATTCTTTATTTTGTAGGTACATAGGCTATGGTCCCTACTGGACATGGTCAATAGTCAAAAATTCTTTATTTTGAAGGTACATAGCTATGGTCCCTACTGGACATGGTCAATAGTCAAAAATTCTTTATTTTGTAGGTACATAGCTGTCGTCCCTACTGGACATGGTCAATAGTCAATGTATCTACAAAATAAAGAATTTTTGACTATTGACCATGAAAGTGATAATTTTAACCCGTGAAAATAACAAATTAGAGTTTTCCGTATTCTGATTAAACTAAAATAAGTTATCAGATTTGAAAATTGGTAATTTCCAGCTTATAACTATAGGTACATAGGGTATACTTGTAATGTAGTGTCACACTAGTGACCACCTGATTGTCAATGTTTTTTTAAGCCTGTATGTAGCCCACCGACTTGTCTTAACGACTGCCTTCAAACAACTGAGATAAGACATTTAACGCGCTCTCAGCACGGAAACACTCGTATTAAAACGTCACTAGTGGTCACCCATCCAAAGGCTGGCTGCGCTCCCTTATAGTGCCTAAAATAAATTATGCTTGTATTTATGTTACTTCTCAGGTTCGTCCCAAAATGAGGAACGTGAAAAGGAACAGCCTTCAAATGACCATGCCAAAAGCCTGGCAGAGTATCTAACAAGCGGTGAGGACGTGATTGATGCTAAATCAGTTCGTAAAGAACAGAGATATATATGCGAGTGTCAGAGCTGGTTCTGCAATAAGGGTAGCTTAACCAGACATAAGAAATATTGGTGCCAGCGTATTAAATTAACAAAGAAAATACAATGCGACAAATGTGGCAAGGAGTTAAGAAACAAATCCACTTATAAGATACATAAACGTTACTACTGCTACGATAGAACAGCAGATATGCTTTTTAGCTGTGAAATCTGTAAAAGAAAATTCCCTGATGAAGACAAACTTGAGATGCACAAACAGAAAGAGCACCGTTCGAAACGTACGGTTGTTGCCTGTGACATTTGTAGGAAAACCTTTAAAAGACGCTCGCATTTGGAGAGTCATATGATCAATATTCATCAGAAACAAACTATAAAGTATAGTATGTGTGAGATGTGTTCGAAACAGTTCCCGAGGAAGGAACACCTGACCAGACATATACGTGAAGTCCACAATCCAGATAAACAACCAAAGAAAAATAATCGGGGCAACAGAATAGATACATATATTTGTGATTATTGCCAAAAAACATTTAAGAAGAGACAAGGCATTGTTGGTCATATGAAAGATGTACATTTCAAACATATGATGAAAATGAATTTTCCATGCAGTATGTGCCCGAAGCGGTTTTCTCGCAAATTTCACTTGGACAGGCATGAGCGTGGTCACGTAAATGCACTAAAGAAGGTCGCTAGAAAGAAGAAATTTGCCTGTGACCTTTGCAGCAGTACATATGCTGACAGCAGCAGTGTTGCCCGGCATAAAAAAAGAAGCCATTCGGTAAATTTTAAGTGTGAAATTTGTAATAAATCCTATGTTGTGATGCAGAACTATGTTAAGCATTTGAAGAGTCATGCTGTGAGTAAAGAGAAGCAGAAGTTCTATTGTGATATTTGTAGGAAGGGCTGTAATCGGAAGGGTGCGTTAGAAATTCATCTACGCAGCCACAGTGACACGGCTGAAAGACTGGGCTCTGGGCCATAAAAAAAGGTAAAAATACAAATACAAATACAAATAATTTAGTAGTCGAGAATTTCACATTTCACAGTACAGTTGGCGTCGTTGTTATTCAAACTGGCTGTTCTACGTGTTTAATGATAGCGTGATGCCTATTCAAGCTATACCATCTCCTCCGTGGCTCAATGTAAACAGCATTGGGCTTACGAATCGGAGGTCGCGGGTTCGATCCCCAGCGGGTTACATGTTTAAACCTGGCTAGCTACCACCATCTTATCTAAATCTGCCGCCAATGGTTCCTAGTGGAATGTTGTTCGTAATCAGGAGTGGAATCACCAGTGAACAGGAATTACAGGAATTAAATTTCACCATGTATACTTACAATATGTAAAAAAAATACCAATGATAGTGTAAGGCCCGTATTAATAAACCGATCTCAATACAAGTCTTGAGGCTGTATCACCCGAGATGCGTCTTAAGAAGTTGACGCTATCTCAAGCTCCGTGCTAATTTATAAACCAATCATGAGGTCTACTCAGCTGAGATCACTTCTGAAGTATACGCCTCACCGGCGAATGAATGATAGTCTTGAGTTTCGTTTATTAATACGCGCACCTCTCAAGTAAGTATTGCTTGAGTGTGCACGTGCTTGTCATGTCTCAAGTTAGGTTTATTAATCAACACGTTAGCTTGAGATCAGTCACAAGACTGTTCTCAATCTTGAGAATGGTTTATTAACATGAGCCTAAGAGCTGATTAATAATGAACTTTAGTATTAAAAAAATCCATTCTTCTCGAAAGTTTAAAAGATGTTTTCGCTGTATTTTTGTTTTTATTTCGACAACCTGTTTAGTGGTTTTAGAAACTTGCTACTACACCAAAAGGTCGCGGGTTCGAATCCCGCTAAAGGCATTTGTATTATGAATACAGACAAGTATACCAGAGTTATTGATGTTTTTCATTGTAAATATGTATTTATTTACAAAACGAAATGTATTTGTGTAGTATATGAACCATCTGGTTGTCCATAATACAAGCCTAGTTGTTTACTAGATGGCGCTGTCTGTATGTGCAAAGATATTTATTATTTATTCATTAATTGTTTTAATAAAACTATGTCATCAGTTTAAATATACAACTATTGTTTATATAGTATTAATAAACCATTCTCAAGATTGAGAACAGTTTTGTAATCGCTCTCAAGTAAACGTATTGATTAATAAACCTTGCTTGAGACCTGAAACGCACGTGCGTACTCAAGCAGTACTTGAGAGGTCCTTCGAGTTTCACGTATTAATAAACGAAACTCAAGACTATCATTTATTCGTCGCTGAGACGAATCCTTGAGAAGCGATCTCAGCTGAGTAGAGCTCAAGATTGGTTTATAAATTTGCACGGAGCTTGAGATAGCGTCAACTTCTTAAGACGCATCTCGGCTGATACAGCCTCAAGACTTGTATTGAGAATGGTTTATTACGGGCCTTAGTATGCAGTTTGTGCATTTTAATAAAAACGATTGTTATTAATACATAAGTATAATGAATATATTTAATATAATGAACTTTTGTTTAGACCTATTTAATATTTTTATGATAAGTTTTCTTATACGCCTGTAATTATGTTGGCGTGATAATCAAATTGACGAAATACCTACTGTTAAATATTTATGATATAAAATAAAAAGAATTTTTTTCATCTTTTCGATTAGTTTTATTTCATAGTATAATTTGAAGGCTTAGTCGATGAATGATCAATTCGTAAAATACTTAGCATTCTACAAATGCCTAATTCTTAAAATGGCCAATTTGTAAAAGTTTTTTTTTATTTTTGTACCCTATCGCGTGGGATGTCGTTGAATAGGTCGTTCAAAACTATTATTAGTTATCTTGAACGGTTCACCGATTCAGGGTTCCGTTTGCGAACTTTTTGATAGTCAAGTGTGTCTTTCATTCTCTTTAGAATAGTGCTGGTTTTTGTCAACAAGAACCCGCCAAAATCTTCCGTAAATCATTCTGTCACTTTACTGAAGAATACTGGGGCTTTTTGGCGGGAACTCGGCGAGTGAAGTAGCATTTTTCTTTATAAGTCTTAAAATTTGTGCATTCTAACTTTTGAAGCTTAATAATGGCAGAATGTTGTGCAGCAAACGTTAGTGTTGGTGTACAGGTGAAGGGAAGTGTAAATTAAAGTGCGTAACGGAGCTTTCGGGTTCCCACAAGAAGCCGCCAAAATCTTTTGTAAAGCATTCTGCCACTTTACTGAAGAATGACTTGACCGTGACTAGACTCTGTATACGACGAATTACTTGTTTTGATTGAGACTGACCTATAAACTGAAGAAATAAGATAAATAAAAATTTTCACTCGAAACTGGCAGTAATGCCCCTCGACAATGAGGTTGACTGGTTGCCATCCTCAAAAATAAGAAGAAGAAGAAGAATACTGGCTACCACATAAGACTAGGCTGTATGGGTTCGAATCCCTTTGCCTGGAATGTTGGAGATTAAACAAAAAAAAAGAATTTCCCGCGCGCAAAAGATGATTAATTTTTCCACTTCCTATCTAAATAACTATCTACCTACTACTTCGCGTTGAGACTACTCCAGATCGAACAGCGCGGTAAGTTGCCATTCTAAAGAAAGCATATTATATGGCTGGTTTATCATATTACTAATTTGTTTATAGATGTTAATAAAGGTTTATATGTATACTAGCTTTTCGCCCGCGGCTTCGCCTGCGTGGAATACCATTTTCGAGGAAATGACACATCCAAATCCAAATGACACATGATGAAATAGACACATAGAGGAAAGTTACCTACGCATGATATAATTAATTTAATTGACATTCTAAAATGGATTTATGCATGACATTATTAATATTATCTATTATTGACATCTTATTATATTCGTTGAAATAGGATAGGGTGTACTTTTAATTTGCTATTTTCTGTTTATTGTTGATTGACTGTGGAATTGGCGCACTTTCTTTAAACTTACAACATACATACGTAGCTTCATAAAAATTATAACTATTGGTATTTGAACATTATTAACATAAATATCCCTTTCCTCCATATTGCCATGCCTGACAAGGTACATGTGTATGTTAGTACTTACCTATGTATTGTAACTATGACATGGTGTAATGCAATAAATATATGAATTGAATTGAAAAATTTGTTGATCTCGCGGGAACTACTCACTTTATCGGGATAAAAAATATCCTATGTTTTAATCCCGAGTATATTCTACCTAATTACCTCATCCAAATCCGTTCATCCGTTGCGCCGTGATTGAGTAACAAACAAACATCCATATGTTTAATAGATAATATCGTCGCGCGAACAAATCTTATTCGCGCTTTTCTTAGTAGGTAAAACAGCGCCATCTCTTAGAATCCTCGAGAACTACTAGGACCGCTGAGAATAAATGGTCAAAAGCCATGGAACTAGTAAGTACTATGAACAACTAGTAGTTACTAATTCCATGACAAAACCGCGCACAATCAAATTTTTTTTTAGTCTGTGCTCACAACCAAGGAATACAATAATTATTAAAAATATGGGCTTTTTGGCGGGAACTCGGCGAGTAAAGTAGCATTTTTCTTTATAATTCTTATAATTTGTGCATTCTAACTTTTGAAGCTTAATAATGGCAGAATATTGTGCAGCAAACGTTAGTGATGGTGTACAAGTGAAGGGAAGTGTAAATTAAAGTGCGTAACGGAGCTTTCGGGTTCCCACAAGAAGCCGCCAAAATCTTTTGTAAAGCATTCTGCTACTTTACTGAAGAATGACTTGACCGTGACTAGACTCTGTATACGCCAAGTATACGACGAATTACTTGTTTTGACTGAGACTGACTTGCAAACTGAAGAAATAAGAGAAATAAGACATGACTGTTATGGGCTAGATCCCTTTGCCTTCTCCTAGAGGAGAGAATGAAATGAAAAAAAATATTAAAAATATGACTTTTACGAGTAATATATTTGTTATATGAATATTTATTAGACGACCCGGTGTAGTGGTTAGAAACTCTGCTACTATAGCAAATGGTCGCGGGTTCGAATCTCGCTAGGGGAATATGATTGTATGATGCATACAGACATGTGTTCCCGAATTATGGATGTTTTTCATTTATACATGTATTTATTTACAAAAAAAATGTATTTGTGTAGTTTATCAACCATCTGGTATACATAACACAAGCCTAGATGCTTACTGTGGACCTAGATGGCGCTGTGTGTTTGTGCAAAGACATTTATTTATTTATTTATAATATGAATAAACTATGTTTATTTTATTATACATAAACGATATTCGCATGTTTTTGGTCACTTTTCTATGCTAAGTGATGCATTTTTAAAATACACATCTACTTATCCACACATACTTTGGCGCCGATTTCGAAAGATATTTTTTTCATATACTAGAAATAATAATAATTACGGGAGTGAATGTAGAAAATAACTGATTGACAGAGATGCGAGCGTTGCTCCTGCAGGTTAGGTAGGTATATCATATCATTTGTCATATTTATTGTTAATCACACCGACAGTAAACTGCATTTAGTTTTTGTGTACAACAACTACACAATCTTCTAAATATGTAAGTAATGTATTGTGCTGTTATACATTGGGCACACTAAAAGTTTTGCACTTCTAGCTTTTCGGAACTATCTCACTTTCGAATGTTATATTTTTTGAAACGACTTGCAACCTTCTTAGTAATAAAAAAAAAATTGGCGGGAAATCATTTGTCAATTGTTTTTATCACAAATCAAAGTTCTACGTACGCAACGAAAATGGAATTAAGTCGAAAAGATTTTAGAGCGATGATTTTTAGCTTCCGAAAACGTACAACTCGTCACCCATCCTGGCATTGCCTCGACCTAGCACCCTGTGATTTCTGTATTTTCCCCAAAATCAAAGATTTGATGAGAGGTTTAGATTAGATAGACTAGATACCGTCGGCGTACTCGAAAAATGCGGCAACAAATACTACGCCGTATTCGGCGTACCCGCGCCAGTCACGCCACAAGTTCAAATTTCAAATTTTCAAATTTTGGTTTAAGACTGAAGCAAAATGCCGGTTTGCGTAGTCAAACTATGTAATAACAATACTACAAAAAAACAAGAAAGATACTGGCATCACATACCATCAGTAAGTACTGTATAAATCTACACACTACAATATTGAGTTGCCGCATTCAGGAACCTGTTTTTTCTTCATAGTGCGGGATCTAGTCGTAGCGGCGCGGAGACCAATCATTAATCTAAGGAGGGTATTTTGAAAAGCAATATACATAATATTTTGGTTATAAGATGTTGTTTTTTTTAAGTTACGCAAAACTTTTAGTGTGACCTACATTATGATGATTACAAAAAAACCTCTATTCCTAGCAGTAACTACTGGGAATTTCCTTCTTAACAGACTGGGAACTGCTGAACTGATTGCGCTATAAATGCAATGGGACCAATTTGACAATAGTGTCGATTCGGATGTACACCAACTAAACTAAAACCAGTTTTAATACTTTAAAAGTAAGAGACAGTACTACTGTACTACTGTACTGTCTCTTTCTCCCTGAAACAGTACAGTTAATTGAAAATTATCATGTTGCAATACCATTTCCGGTTTCCTGTCAATGGCTTTGTTCTCACTTCACTCCTCTTCCTGTTCACGAAGCAACGCCACAACATGGCCGCACGTACGCACATTATTCAATATAATTTTATAAAGTAAAAGTATTATCATTGCTGGCTCCCACCCAACAACATTTCAATGCAAAGAACTTGAGGGGGACTTGCCCTGACTATCTTCGAGGGCAGCGACGTCCAGGGAGGGCTGCAGCGGCGAAGCAACACAGGACAACAGCAAATCAGCAGAATCAACCATCATACCATTATTCAACATTCTTGGTGGCCCACGAGGGGATCACACCATCAGATCAATTATTTCAACAAGTACGATGCGACGGCACCACTCCAAAACTGGTTTTAGTCTAGTTTAATTTAGTTGGTATACGTCCGAATCGACACCAATATCCCCTTTCATTACAAAACGAATCACGCGAATCTCGTAGATGTCGGTGTAAACAAAAAAAAACGTCCGAATTGAAATCCACCTCCGTTTTGAAATCGGTTAGAAATAAACTAACCATTCGCTCCGTTTACACACATCACTGATATATCCGATCCGACAAAGATTGGACACACGCCGGTGTCAAACGTGGTGTTTGGGATCGTCGTACTCTGTGGCACAAACGCTATAGCGTTCGTATTTGGCCTTGCTTTTTTGACAGAGACGCTAATCCAGCCGCATTTCCTTAATAAATTCTGTGCCCCTAGAGAAAAGGGGTCGAATTAAAAAATCCCATTTTTCAAGAAAAACCTGTTTTTTAAATGATTTTCACTTATAATTACAAATATGTAATGTTACATGAGGTTCGATGTGACTATATACAATTTTTAGGCCCGTATTAATAAAGCATTCTCAAGATTATGAACAGTCTTGTAATCGGTCTCAAATAAACGTGTTGATTAATAAACCTAACTTGGGACCTGAAACGCACGTGGATACTCAAGCAGTACACACTTTTCACGTATGTATTGTTTGTTTGTTTGTTTTTTTTTTCTGTTTATTTTAAGGAAGGTTTCTTCAATAAAGAAGATGTCACCCTCATAGTGATACAGAATAACTTAACCTCTACGCTTAATACCTACATCAACTAAATTATAGAGTGTCCTAGCTGCTCCTGATGTGGGGTCAGCTAAGACACTGTTACATATTCCCATTTCGCCATTATAGTTAATTTTAATGAAAAATTGTTGCCTCTCGGGTTCATTCCGGACACACTCCATCATGATGTGGTAAACATCTTCTACAATTTCACATTCATTGCAGTTAGGTGATGTGGACTTTGCCATGAGGAAGCTGAAACTGTTTAATGGAATGTGTCCGGAGCGAAGCCCAAGGGCAGTAATAATTTGGGACCTGCTCATATTCGTACCCTCAAACCAGGGGAATCTATACAGCGTAAGTTGAATCGTCCTGTACCAGATTCCCCTCGTCAGTGACCTCTCATCAAAGTATTCTTGCCAACATTTCGTGCTCTGTTCTTTCGCCAGGTGAATCAGATCTGAGAAATAAGGTAAGTAGCTAACCGGGATACCATTTGTAGTGGCTTCTTTCGCCATCAAGTCTACCCGTTCATTGCCAACCAGACCAATATGAGCATTTTGTTTGTTTGTAAACGCTTTATTGTACTTCATATGATATACATTGATAAATTAAATGTAACTTAAAATTAAGTACAAAGGCGGACTTATCCCATAAATGGATCTCTTCCATCAACCTTGGTAAATATTATTATTATTAGTAGGTATATTAATAAACGAAACTCAAGACTATCATGCAATCACCGCTGATGCGAATACTTGAGAAGTGATCTCAGCTGAGTAGACCTCAAGATTGGTTTATAAAGTAGCACGAAGCTTAAGATAGCGTCATCTCAAATGATACAGCCTCAAGACTTGTATTGAGATTGATTTATTAATATGGGCCTTAGTGTTGTTTCAGTGGAATAAATCGATCTTGAGATCGCGTCTCATGCAACAGATTCTCAAGCATCAACTTAGGTCATCTCAATCTTGAGAGCGGTTCATTAAACAGGCCTTAGATCATCCACATTTTTTAAGTGTAAGTTCAGTGAAAAATGGTTTAATTTCAGTGAAACATTTACTCACGTTGTGATTATTTATTTATTCAGGTGAAAATTAGTTCAAGGGTACTTAAATTTGTATCATCAAAAGAAAATTTTTGTAAATAAAAATCGATTGTAATTTAACCCTAATTAAAATACATTGGTGTCGATTCGGATGTACACCAACTAAACTAAACTACAACCAGTTTTGGAGTGGTGCCGTCGCATCTTACTGATCCAGGGAGAAAGAGACAGTACTATTTTAAAACTGGTTTTAGTTTGGTATAGTTGGTGTACATCCGAATCGACACCAGTGTCATGGGTTTTTAATTAAAATGCTTTTAATTATGAAATAATTATTTAAGTACGTATTTACAAAACGCTATTCGTACTTGGCCTTACTTTTTTGACAGAGACGCTAATCCATCCGCATTTCCTAAGTTTTACCGACAGCGGCGCGAAAGGCATTTGTGTTCGCGATGATGATTCGCGATAGGACGAATTGCTTGGTCAGACGTGTCGCGCCAACGCAAATCTTCGCGTTATCGCGATAGTGTGGCCGTAGCATTAGAGCTATTTGAATTGGTCTCGTAAAGTGCTGTCCAAAAGATACGTATGCACTCAGTATGATTTGAGTTGCATTTCCTATGGAGCCTCCGTGGCGTACGGACGCTTCACCAACATTGACGTGCATAATAAAAATTGGGTGAAAATGTCATAAAAATCTAATTAATCGTGAACAATATGTGGTCATATAATAAAGTTGATATTTTAAATATAATATTATAAAATAAAAGTGACCTACCCACCAGAGCAGCGACGAGAAGGCGAAGTGATCTAGGCCGCTAATGAGGTAAGTCTCACGATTACTTTCTTATACATTCAATACGTTTCAAATTTAGATTAAATGAAGTAAGGATTTAGTGAACATTTTAAAAGAATTGGTAAAGTCACAATCAGATTTTGATCAAGTCTAAGCGAGCTAAGGGCTGAAAAGTCGGGCCTCAGTTTTCACTTGTGTATTTAATAAACCGTTCTTGAGATTGAGGTCGCGTCTAAGTCTCAATACATCACTAAAACGCCGAACAAATCAGTTTGGTAAACAGCTGAAGAGCGGGCGGTGATTGGTCTGTGGTCTCAATACTGTTTGTTACAGATTCTCAAGCGTCAACGGTCATTCCCATCCTGAGAACGGTTTTTTTTTTTTTTTTTAATTATTATTGGACACTGGGCGAAGCCACTACTACCTACTTAGAAACTAAATTTTTCCTACTGAATAATTGAGGAACTCATATAATGCTATGTACAGTGAAGGATTTTTAAGCAGATCTATTGTACATTATGGTAATGATGGACTACTGAGGATATCGACACATCTGCTAATAAAATACAAACGTTGCAAATTAAACTTTTTTTTTTTATATGAGAGGGCGGCAAACGAGCATGCGGGTCACCTGATGGAAAGCAATCACCGCCGCCCATGGACACCCGCAACACCAAAAGGGTCACAGATGCGTTGCCGGCCTTTGAGGAAGGTGTAGGCTCGTTTCTTGAAGGCAACTTGAACTTAGGGCAAACAAAAATTATGTGATCTAAATCAGAGTAAAGCGAATCACAATATTTACAGGATGCAGAAGGAATAAGATGTAACCTATGTAAATGACTAGAGAAACCACAGTGACCAATCCGAAGCCCACGGATGGATGTAATAAAATTTCGATCGAAAAACTTCTTGACATTTTCAAACCAAGCCTTAGTAGTAGTAGAAGGCACTGCTGTAATTTCTGCTATTGAGAACGGTTTATTAATACGCACCATAGACTATTGAAGGCTCATCTAACGAATAAATTATGCATATTATGCAATAGTCTTTACGTCAAAATCTAGGGCTAATAAGAAGATATTGGTCTCGATTCGGATGCACAACGAACTAAACTAAATTTAAATTATATGTATCCTTTTCTAACCACTAATACATGAAAAGGACGACATATAATTAAGTCCTGTCAAATTAAGTAAAAGGATCAAAACAAGCACTTCTTTATCAATATTAGGTGTACACCTAGCGACGTCACGATTAAAATACTATGGAGCGACTTGTTTTGACAGCTCTTAACTTAATTTGACAGGACTTAATTTATAGTCGTCCCTTTCATGTTAATAGTGTTAGAAAAGGATGTATCTGCTTTAAATTTAGTTAGTTCGTTGTACATCCGAATCGAGACCATTGTCGCAAAATGTTTTCCTATTTTGAATATCTAAGTTCAAAACGGGCCCTCATTACATTTACTGAGATCGCGTGCTTCATCTCCGACCACATCGTCACTTTCCATCAGGTGAGATTGTGGTCAAACGCGAATCCAGTCAATCATAAAAAAAAAAATAATAAAAATGGTGTAGGTATTTGTGATAATTCGAACAAAAATTATTACATAAAGCTACTGTGTGACATTGAATGTGTTAAAACTAAATTGTGAACAACTAAAAAACAAGAGCTTGGTCCCCATTCCTCATTGTTTTACAGTAATAACCTTAATAGCATTTGGGCATTCTTCTTTTAAGGTCGTTACCTATGAAATTGGAGATTTTTTTTCTTCGTTAATCATATATGTACCAACTCCTACGATTCTACTTATACCTATTTATTTCCAATTTTGTTTTTTATTTGAAAAATAGAATATATTTTCAAGGTTTCACATGAAATATTTTTTTAATTTCTGAGCTAAATCACACAATAAAAAAAACTTGAACACAGCTCTTTTCATGAGCTTCCCATATTATTTCTTAGATTCGCAGAATCTTTTATAAAGCGGTTACTTTTAAAAATTAACACTGCCGATATTTAACTTAATGTTATCCGATAATACACACAAAGTTTAGCTAAATTTGGATTTGCCGTTCCCAAAAAAAAAAATCAAAAATGTTTGTATGGAGAAAACAGTCTTAATGAAATTCTTCATACAAAACGCCAATTTCATAGGTAACGACCTAATATTTCACACTAGATTTCCGCCCGTAGCTTCGGCTGCATGGAATAGCTTTATCGCGGATATGTTTAATGTCTTTATCCCGCGGGAACTACTCCCTTTATCGGGATATAAAGTATCCTATGTCTTAATCCAGGGTATATTCTACCTATATACCAAATTTTATACAGATCCGTTCATCCGCTTTGCCGTGATTGAGCGACTGATAAACAAACGTCCAAACTTTCGCATTTAGATTAGATAAATTATGACATAAATAAAGTGATGTTTTTGGAAAAAAAATGTGCAACTAAGTGCTATTCTTTATTACTAATAAGAAATTACAGGAAAATACCCCATTTCAATACCCCATTTCATACATCCATTCATTCCCAAAAAATAGCGATAAGCATAACTTAAATTTGAGACCTAAGGACAAGTTAGCCACCCCTATGTTCAGACTGAGCAAAGTTAATACATCATTTATGGGACACTGTATACGCTTTTATAACCTTATACCTGAAAATATCATTAATCTAAATGAAAAACAATTTAAAAACCATGTCAAAACAACATTAACAAAAAAAGGTTATTACAAAATTAGTGACTACCTAAATGACAAAAACGCTTGGTATACTTCGCCCAGCTCCCAAAAAATATAAAATTGTATTAGTTGTATACTTTTATATATAAAAAAAAAGAAAAGAAAAGAAAATGATCCTGTGGGTTTCTTGCGCCGCTTCTTTTCCCACAGATGATTTCCCTTTCCGAAGCGGTGGTAGCTTGGACATACTGACTGACCGAAAAATGCTTAGCCCTATTTTTATTTCCAATAGATTTAAATTGACATTCAACAAATGATATCATGTATCTTACGTTGAAATAAAATGCTTTGAGTTTGAGTTTGAGTACCGAAATTGAAACTTTTCTATTTTGTACGTAGGTACAGTGACAATAATTTCTTTCTACCCTCATATTTTAAACATCAACAAATGCAATTATGTGTGATGTTTTAATAGATTTTTACTTATCTTCTGAATGTGAGTAAAGAAATTTATATCTCAAAAGAATAATTACAATTCACTTATACATGAGAAAATTTACAAAAAAAAATTTTGTTAGTTTCTATTGCGGGCGTATTATAAACAATTTAGTTAAGAATAGAAAATCGTGGGTAAGAAAACAAAACCCATTAAGCACTATTAATCAGCATATACAGAGCTCTGCTAAGTATGAGCAGCCCACAGAGCGCGCGCTCACATCTCGCTGGCGTTAGCGCTAGTCATGCGTGACCGGGCGTAGAACAAATTATCATCAACTGTGCGGTACGGCTGCGACTACTGCTGAGAATTCCAAGCGACGCAAATGCCTCTGGGTACGGGTTACGTATTTGTTCCCTTTGGTGTGGAGATCTTAGGCCCGATTGGGGTAAGGACGAGCGACGATTTTTTAAAGATCTGTCGTTGCGCTTGTAATATCTCTGGTGACAAAAGAGCTGGCAGCTACCTCGGGCAGCGTAATTAGCATTGCTATACAATGAAATGCTGTCAATCTTGTAGTGTATACTAAGTATGTTATATCTACGAGTATGTGTGTGTAGGTAGATCTCATAATATAATGTATTGATTCGTGCTAATAAAGACAGTATATTCGTAACCTTTGACTGGCTTTTGTTGAGATCAACACGTATAGCGACCCAAGCTAGGCTTACCGGGCTGCCGCCACTGTGTTTTGAATTCCGTTCGCCGTAAAAGGGACTCGATTACAATGTGCACACAATCGAACGGACACCCAACCACGTCATATTCTTTTGGACACCCTTCCATATGTGTACAGTTCTCGAACACGTTTTCTACTTATCATAATCACGCAGAAAACGTGTCTGTTTTCCGTGCCTTTGTATTCATTATATTCTCATTTATTTTAATTTTCTTGTAAATATGTCCTTTTTAATGTGCGTAAATATAATGTATCCTCTGATTTGGGTATAAGCCTTTGGGATTCGTAATGCGTTGCTCCAAGGATTTTACTCAAGCTAAAACTTGGAAATCTTGTATTGTACATTTGTGCGTCGTCAAATTAAGCTTAAAATACGGAGAAGAAATAAACTATTGTCACCCTAACTAAACTACAAAATTAGAAAATTGTCAATTTCGGTATTTAGTTTCCTATAATTTATTTATTTATTTATTTTATTTATTTATATAATAACACACCAACAGCACACACATTACAACTCACATAACAAACAGGTTCAATTATAAACAGGTCTGATATATGAGCCAATAATAGGCGTGTACAACATCAAGAGATATACACAGCTCTAAAGATAATTAAGTTATTACAAGTCTAGTAACGATTACAAAAAACTAATTTAATTGAAAACGGCACAATCGTCTATAAATGTTGCTTCCGCAAATATTGAGAAATTCTTCTCTTAAACACACCTAATGAATCGTGAAAGATATCAGTCTGATCAGATATAATTTATTATTAATAATAATAAATACCACTTGGTTGTGCTTTTTTTTCCCAAAAAGCAGATGGATGCAGATCCCAAAGTATCTGCATCCAACGAGTTACGCTGCCAGCGTTTTGGGTACCTTGCCTCGCGGCCCCAATTTTTTACATTTTGTTCTAGTTTTTACTGTTTTTAAATAAATAAATAAAAGCAGATCACTTTGGATGTGTCACAAGTTTCATTATTTATTTAGTATTAAAAGAAGAAACGAATTGGAGGATTCAGAGATCAAATATTAGGTCCTTACCTTACCTATGAAATTGGCGTTTTGTTCATACAAAACACCATGTTGTAGGGAGAAAACAGTCTTAATGAAATTCTATGAAGACTCTCCATACAAACATGGCTCCAGAATGGTAGCGGTATTTAAAGAGTTAGTACCCCAGGAGGGTACCAGCACTGCTGGAGAATCCCTCATCGCTCAGGCTGCCCTACTTATTTTGGGGTGGACACCTTCCTCAAAGGCCGGCAACGCATCTGTGACCCTTTTGGTGTTGCCTCATATAAAACCTCAACATTTTTGTGATTTTTTTTGGGAACCGCAAATCCAAATTTAGCCAAACTTTGTGTGTATTATCGGATAAATATCGGTAGTATTAATTTTTAAAAGTAACCGCTTTATAAAAGTTTCTGCGTATCTAGGAAATAATATGGGAAGCTCATGAAAAGAGCTGTGTTCAAGTTTTTTTTATTATATGATTTAGCTCAGACATTAAAAAAAATTTCATTTGAAACCTTGAAAATATATTCTATTTTCCAAATAAAAAAAAACAAATTTGGAAATAGCTGTAGAATCGTAGGAGTTGGTAACTACATATTATGATTAACGAAGAAAAAAATCTCCAATTTCATAGGTAAAGACCCAATATTTTGCATACGTGAATTCATCCAAATGGAATCGAATCATCAAGAACAGAAAGCACTGTAGGTATTGACAGCTAATAAGGTAAAGGTTTCATGAAAAGTAATATAGCGAGTATTCTTATTTTCCCTTTAAATGGAACTACTTTCATACAGTCACAGAATACATACAGAATAAGAATACAGGTGACCCGCATGCTCGTTTGCCGCCCTCTCATATAAAAAAAAAAAAAAACATAATATGCTATATTACAGTAATATAAAAAAATATAAAATTGTATTGGTTTACTTTATTTATTTACTTTACTTTATTGAAAAAAAAAAGAACAACAATGATCCTGTGGGGTTCTTGCGCCGCTTCTTTTCCCACAGACGAATTCCCTTTCCAAAGCGGTAGTAGGTACCTTGGACATACCGACTGACAGATAAATGCAATAAACTTTTTTATTTCCAGTATATTTATATTGACATTCAACAAATGATATCATGTATCTTACGTTAAAATAAATGCTTGAAGTTTGACTTTGATAAGCCAAATAAAGGAAAATTGAGGGAGCGTCTGTAACTCCGCGGTTAAGACACGGTCTCCCAATTTAGGAGATCCAGGTTCGATTCCCAGGCCATGTATACCAATAAGTTTTTAAATTTAATTACTTATGTGCATTTATCCGACTACTGTTAAACGGTGAAGGAAAACATGAGAAATATAAATTGAAATTGTGAAGTCCCCAACCCGCACTGGGCCACCGTGGTGGACTATGGTCCATATTCCCTCATATACGAAGGAAGGCCTATATCCCTGCAGTGGGATGTTTACGGGCTTATGAAAACATTTTGTTGTATATTTGTTCAGATACCTTCAAAAACGTGACAAAGTACCTACCAATCGAGTCAAAGTACCTACCTAGAAAGTCAATTCAGATGCCAAGGAGGAGCTATTGCAGGTATTTCAAGAGCGAACTCGTCAGTTCAAGCGTCAAGTGTCGAGGACCAAGCATCTGAAAGATCAACCGACGAAAGGCAAGGTATTCAATGACGGATCTGCTACCGTATGATCCGTTTAGTGATGGTAATGGAGAATATGGATTATATGAAACTATGAACAAGTTGAGGATGAAGCCATGGCCCAGCTAGCACAAGGTCGTCATATTGTCGTCATTTTTAATGCCACTCCATGACGAGTCGGACGTCCAAATAACTTCAAAAATTATGACGTCTATATGACCCTATAAGACAGGTCATAAAGACGTCATACGAATAACGTCTCTATGACGTGATTTATCTGGTGTCAAATAGACGTCACATGAATAGCGTCTCTATGACGTGATTTATCTGGAGTCATATGGACGTCATATGAATCGCGTCTCTATGACGTGTTTCATTTAATGTCATATGGACGCCTTATGAACGAGTCTAGACTATAGTTATTCTGACACTGACTCTGTTAGGACAAGAAGTGATTCCGATTTGGTGGTTCGGTGTGTCTGTCTTTTGAACTAGGTCGTGAAATATTAGGACCTTAAACCTATGAAATTGGCGTTTTGTATGAATACATATCCATACAAACATTTTTGATTTTTTTTTGGGAACGGCAAATCCAAATTTAGCTAAACTTTGTGTGTATTATCGGATAACATTAAGTTAAGTATAGGCAGCGTTAATTTTTAAAAGTAACCGCTTTATAAAAGTTTCAGCGAATCTAAGAAATGGTTATGGGAAGCACATGAAAAGAGCTCTGTTAATTTTTTTTTATTACTAGATTTAGCCCAGAAATTAAAAATTTCACGTGAAACCTTGAAATAATATTCCATTTTCCAAATAAAAAAACAAATTTGGATATAGCTTTGAAAATCGCAGGAATATATGATTAACGAAGAAAAAAAACTTCAATTTCATGACCCAATAGATTGCTGTTTCGTTATAAAACATAATTGAAAATAATACGCCGTCCAACTCGCTTCCATGAGGCATAGTAACTAGTACGCTAGCGCTAATTGCCCCGTTGAATGCATAAGCTCAGCTGCTGAGCAAAGTAGGCAACCAGCTCTCACATCTTCAGAGGCGTTGACCAGTCTAATGGATAAATCGTTTACATTTTTTTTTGTGACAGTAGACTAAAGGCCCAATATCTCCACTGCAAGCGCAAACTCGTGGTTTATAATAATTATTGCTTTACGTCGCTTGTGACTTTTGGGCTTGTTCAGCCGCGTTTCCAGCTCTTCGCGCAGTTCCTTGTTTATGGGACGGTGTCAAAGTATTAATATATGAACATTAGCATCGCAATATATTTACGAAAACTTAATATATGTAAGGAAAAATTAATTGTATTTGTATTCATTTACTTAAGGAAAATTATAGAATCGTTTAAGAAAAATAGTGATATCCATAATGTTAATACCAGATATAAAAATAAACTTGCTGTTCATGTCAGCCGTTTACACAAAGTCACTAAGTCATTTAAGGGGCAATGTATACGCTTTTATAATAAGGTCCAAATCCAGTGGACATTCAAAATTTACCTTTAAATAAATTCTAAACCATCTTAAAACAGACATTATTTACCAAAGGCTATTATAAAATTTCTGACTAAGTATCTGGATGATAAGCAAGCATGGACATAGACCGCTCGGCGATATTCAGTCTAATTATACAATATAATATAATTGTAACCCAAACTTATTTAAAAGAGCAACCCTTGAGTTTCTTGCTCGTTCTTCTCTGGGGAATCTGCTTTGCGAATGAGCAATAATGTCAATAATTTTAATATTAAGATAAAAAATGTGACGTTTACAAGTGATAATCTTTATCCTACGAAATAAATATTTTTTTGACTTTGACTTTGCACAAGTTGCGTACTACACCAAGGTGCACCTCAAGCACCAGGGTACTAAGGTGGCTCCATCAGGATTTTTCCCGTCGTTCCTGAATAAATCACAAAGCTCCAGAGACGCCGGGACCGCTGCAGTGGCAGGAGCACGCCTAATTAATTGTATTTGTATTCATTTATTTATCTAAAATGTTACAAAGATATACTTACAGGTGTCACAAAAACCTATACAGATTTTTTTTATGCACGACGGGTTGGTACTTGACCTCAATCACACCTGATGTTAAGTGCTGATGAGGTGGAAGGTGGAGGCGTACTGACCCGTAAACCCCAACACATTTGGGGGACTGGCTATCCGAATACCGTATTGACATCGCCGCTACAAGATCAAACTTAGCTGCAGCAATTGGCATCCGACTGGTGTAGTTGATAGTGACCTTGTCAGCGAAACCAACGGTTGCGGGTTCGAATCCCGCGAGGGGTAAATGTTTGTGTAAATATTCGAGTAGGTACATATAAGGTCTAACAAAATTAACCCGACAAACGTTGCAGAGTATATGTATAGGATGTAGATACCTATTACGAAAAAAATAAAACATTAAAGTTAACAGATTTTATTCAAAAAATTAAATTTTGAAATGTGAATTTTGTGAGTTGGTCGTTAATGGCCGCGCGCACTAAGTACTTTGCAATGCAAATGCAACCAATCACAGCAAGTCGTATTGGTTGCGCCCTGTGCCCCGCCACCAGCCACCCCCTTTGGCGTCTTCCATATCAATGGTACGTTGCCTGTTTTTTCTCATTGATAAAATAAGGTACAATCGAAATGAAGTAAGTCTGTTAATGTGTATTTTCATTTGCACTTACATTTAATTTTTTTTTACTCGCGAACAAAATTTTTAAGGCTAGTTTTTTTAATGAATATTATTTTATTGTCATGTACGTGCAATTGCCAAAGTTTGTCGGGTTAATTTTGTTAGACCCATTATAATGTTTATATTAATATAATATATCCTCTATATGTATGTATGTATAAGCTTTGCTTAGTTTGGGACTAGATGATTGGTGTAAGTGTCCCAAATATTTATTACAAGCTTTCCGCCCGCGGCTACGCCTGCATGGAATAATTTTGTCGCGAATAGGTTTACTTTGTTTATCCCGCAGATACTCACCTTTATCGGGATAAAAATTATCCTTTTTTTTTTTGACGGGGGAAAACGCCTTTACGCGTTCGACCCGCCGGTACGGGAACGGTCCTACCATAAAACCCCCCGGTGTTCCTCCGCGCGCACCGAAACGGCGTGGGTACCCCTCGGTAATCCTCCGCAGCCACGCTAGGTATATTCTACCTATATACTAAACTTCACAGCGCCTGTCTCTCAGTTTTTTACAGGATACATTTCGGTGAGTGTGCGTTGGAATTACATAATCTTATTCCACCGTCACCCTTCCATCTTCGGACCACTAGGCGTGGGGAGGGATTCCACCCGTATATACTTAGTTAATATACCGAACATTCGCACTGAGAAGTTCGATTCTTCATTCATCATCCGAACAGCCAAGGCACGGAACTCTCTTCCGGCGTCAGTCTTTCCTGAATCCTACAACCTTGGGATCTTCAAGAGCAGAGTGAATAGGCATTTACTGAGATCGCGTGCTTCATCTCCGACCACATCGTCACTTTCCATCAGGTGAGATTGTGGTCAAACGCGGATCGGGTTAATCATAAAAAAAAAAAAATCTAAATCCGTTCATTCGTTTCGCCGCAAGCGCAACTGAGCAATAAACAAACATTTAAACTTTTTATAATATTATATTACATACTTAGTTAAATTATTCTTTATAAATTATATTACATACTTAGTTAAATTATTCTTTATAATATTATATTACATACTTAGTTAAATTATTCTTTATAATATTATATTACATACTTAGTTAAATTATAGCCTCTGAGACATAATAACTTAATATGGCTCCCTGTAGTATCATCCAACTACAAGCAAAACACCTTTATGTGGCGTGCGAGCAACAACTTCAACAAACTGTTATATGACCACCTCAATGTCGATCTCTTCCACACAAGCGTTCCCACAGCGAGACGTATCCTTAGCAATAGTTTCTTTTAATCGTGTATTGTTTTTTTTAATTTTATTTTTAATGTTCTATGTATCTAAGTAACATATTTTATAAATGTTTACATGTATGTATGGATATCGCATATGTAAGCTACGTAGTGTATGTGTAGCGTTCGATCCTGCTGAGCGCTTTATTAGACCAATATTATATTGTCTACAATATTTCTATATGTGAGAACCTGTTATTAGCCGTCAGGTATAATTCCCCATTGTTATTTGTGATTTAACATGGCTGTTGGTTTTCCTTAACATAAATAAAAATAAAAAAAAAAAAATTATTCTTTATAAATTATATTACATACTTAGTTAAATTATTCTTTATAATATTATATTACATACTTAGTTAAATTATTCTTTTCATCGATCAGTTACCGCCACAAGTCTTATCTGATTACCAGCTTGCTTCGCCACCACAGCTTCTATTTCAGTTGCCACAGCTAACACTCTCACATTTATAATATTAGTTAATTACTTAAATTCATACAATGGATAACTTAACTCATTTATAAAATGGCATCCACCCATACACACACACACACACACACACACACACACTTGCAAGTTATATTTAACTCATATGATACCTAATTGGTTAAGTTTCTTTGCTAAGCCTGTAATTGTTATGGAAGAGCGATGCATCAGGATACAGGTACTTAGGTACTTACTAGGTGTTTTCCACCCAAATATTAATAATGTAACATATATATTTGATTTTTTTTTGATTTTTGATTTTTTTTGAGCTAAGTCCTTTTGCCATTAGGTACCTTTGCCCAATTTAAAATCATAGTTAATTATGTTAAGTCCACTTTTGACAACTATTATTTTAAACGAGTATCATTTTGATCCATACAATTGCTATACACCACCGTACAACATGATCTTTATAGAATACACACTTATGGTTGTTATTGAAAATGTTTGCACCAGTACCCTACCCTCGCTTTCTCTCGCAGGGCACTAGCTGAAAATCAGTGTCTTACCGCTATAGGTGAGGATCCACACTGAGCGATGGCCCATTTGTGGCACAGATACACATACAACTCTATTATAAGTTGTAACAGTTGTACTTAATTTTAGTTTTTTATTACTGTGAAATAAGGCTACATTGTGTAAGAATAACACCAAGCAGAATGATTGTTGCGTCGAATATTTTTGTATGTGTTTCTGTAAAATGTAAATAAACGCTTTAGCTATCTATCTTATCTAAATCGCAACCCATATCTGAATCGCGCCAATTGAACAGCCTGTATTGCCACCACAAGCGTTAATGGGGATGAATCGCGCTAATTTTACAACGGTTTTACAGCTCGAACGGAACGTTTTTGGTTTACCTGAGTAAAAAATGGTAAATGGTATTCACAAAATACGATTATATTATTGACGCTACCAAAGTAAAACCAATTTTGGTAGCGCCAAATGAATGATAAGTCTTGAGTTTCATTTATTAATACGTGAAAATCTCAAGTGAGTACTGCTTGAGTAAACACGCGCGTATCAAGTTAGGATTATTAATCAACACGTTTACTTGAGACCAGTCACAAGACTGTTCTCAATTTTGAGAATGGTTTATTAATACGGGCCTTAAAGTTCCTGCTTTTTTGTAGAAGCATAGTTTCTAACAATTCTGTAGCTTGCTTTACGTACAGTTTAGGTATTTAGTTATAAAAGATACAATATTAAATTAAAGTGACCACTGTAACAGATGTGAACTTCATTGCGTTGTAGAATATGTTAAGATCTCTTAAAACAATTTTCTAAAAAAAAATAATCAAATTGCGACTTAATATTGTCTAGATTCGTGATACTTGCTCTCGGTGAAATTTTTCATAAAATATAAAGAAGTTTTTGATCGATTTTTTTGCAAATAGTTACACGGGTTCTAAATACTTATTTTCTTCGACGCAATGAAATTCACAGTGGTTATTTTAATTATACCTTCATGATATTGTTAATATGCTTTATTATTAAATACGAATTATATATATTTGTTCGAAAACATTTTCATTCTATCGCTGACAGGTACATTCGTCAAAAAATATTGTTCACTGTCGCATTTACAATAATTGCATGATGCACACATCAGCTACAACAGGCTGAAATTTTGTATGGAAAATATCAGTGTCCAGCAGGGGCCAACTATCGTATTAATAAATCGATCTTGAGATTGAGATCGCGTCTAAGACCCGTATTAATAAATCAATCTGAATAGAAGTCTTGAGGCTGTATCAACCGAGATGCGTCTTAAGCAGTTGACGCTATCTAAAGTTCAGTGTTAATTTATAAACCAATCTTGAGGTCTACTCGGCTGAGATCACTTCTCAAGTAATCGCCTCAGCGGCGAATGAATGATAGTCTTGAGTTTCGTTTATTAATACGCGCACCTCTCAAGTGAATAGGTACAATAGAATAGAATAGAATAGAATTTTATTGTAAAACTATGTACAGGAGATGTTAATCTTATTTTTGACACAACAGCTTGTCCATTTCGGACGTACAATAATTTAAAAGAAAAGCATCGCATTAAAATTAGGTATATCAAATATTATTAAAACAATGTCATTAAAACTGTCACCACATCAACACAGAACATTAACATAGTACAAGGATCAGTATACAGGGCGTCCCACGGCTATGCCACATGGAGGGAAAGTACCTTGAATTTTGTAGATGGAACATTTTACTGAAAGAAGACATTATTTTAATTTAAAAAACAATTTAAACTGCATTCATAGATTTTTAAATAAGTACATGGTTGAACCGGGAATCGAACCATTTATTTATAAAAAAAAATTACCATGTAGCTTTATCATACCGATCGAAAGGCTTCATCATAAGGATTATTTTTTGCTAAATAACATATTGTCAGAAATAAAAGGAAGACCATGAATTTTAACATTAGATGTTCAATTTTGTTCAGAAAAATGAAAAGCTGACATTGCCGTAAGGACATACAACTGACATTATCATTACTATAATTACCCACTCGAGAAGTATGCATCATTTCCCTATTATAATTTAAGTTCATGATAAAATGATAAAGAGATACGTAATTAGTAAGTAGGACTATCTCAATGAACATTTTCTTTCCTGGATCGGGACAAATGGACGAAAAAATGGCCGCCGAGATCCCCAGATCTAACCCCGTTAGATTTTTTTTATGGGGTTATGTAAAAAATTTACTTTACAAGAACCAGTGTCAAAGTGTCCACGAGCTACAAACTGAACTTCGACGTATTATTCTAAATATCTACCACAACATGATCAAAAAATCGACAGGGAGCGAAATAATCAAAAGAGTGCGACTTTGTATTGAACAAGATGGGACTCATTTTGAGCATTTGATAAATTTGATTAATTTTGTATTAAAAATGTTAAAATTCATGGTCTTCCTTTTATTTCTGACAATATGTTATTTAGCAAAAAATAATCCTTATGATGAAGCCTTTCGATCGGTATGATAAAGCTACATGGTAATTTTTTTTTATAAATAAATGGTTCGATTCCCGGTTCAACCATGTACTTATTTAAAAATCTATGAATGCAGTTTAAATTGTTTTTTAAATTAAAATAATGTCTTCTTTCAGTAAAATGTTCCATCTACAAAATTCAAGGTACTTTCCCTCCATGTGGCATAGCCGTGGGACGCCCTGTATATTCCTAAACTATTCTTCTATATTATAAAAAACTTTACATAGCAACAATTCCTTCAGCTTTTTTTTAAACTGAATGCCTACTAATTCCTTAATGTATTCTGGTAAATGGTTGTGTACTGCTCGAGTATGCACGTGCTTTTCAGGTCTCAAGTTAGGTTTATTAATCAACACGTTTACTGACACCGGTCACAAGACTGTTCTCAATCTTGAGAATACGGGCCTTAGTTTCAATACTATTTTTTTGATACTGTTAATATGCAACAGATTCTCAAGTGTCAAATTAAGGCGATCTCAATCTTGAAAATGTTTATAGTGTGTCCATGAACGTGTTAAAAGAGCACGTAGCTTTGCGCATTTATGTAATTTTTTTTGGTCAGCTACTTTATTTTTTTTTTCTTTTCGGGCGTGCGTGGTGGCCATCTTGCTGCCAAATATTTTTAATAGCGTAACGGATCGATGTTGGATAGGATCAGGTAACAAGAAAAAAATTACGAACAACAAAGACATTTATTCCCTTACATTACATTTATAACACAGACTCTTTGGTAGACTTAATCTAAAATCTTACAGACTATAGTTTATCATACTATAATGGTTACCCAATAATTTTATAACTGAGCAAAATTTAGACAGAACCTTATATCGAAAAGTATATTTACATTGAGCATAAAAAAGAGGGGGGCGAGGCAACGATCATTTACTGTGCGATGCCAATTAAGGTGGATCCCTTAGATATTAGATTATACCGTGTTCCCGGGCCAGAACTAGTTGATATCTAGGTTCTTAAAATTACGGAAGCCTTCCCCACCACCCCTCTTTAAGTTATTTACATAAAAATGATTTTATTTGATTAATGATTTTATCCTCAATCATTGATTGATGATAAAATCATTAATGGCGTCGATCGACTCACTTGGCACACACTTACTTACCCTAAAATTGAACCAGTTGAGACATTTCAGTCCGATGACTTCATTCAGAAATGTATTCATTTATTTCTTTCTTTGTTTTAAGTTATTTACATAAAAAATATTTTATTTGATTAATGATTTTATCCTCAATCATTGATTGATGATAAAATCATTAATGGCGTCGATCGACTCACTTGGCACACACTTACTTACCCTAAAATTGAACCAGTTGAGACATTTCAGTCCGATGACTTCATTCAGAAATGTATTCATTTATTTCTTTCTTTGTTTTAAGTTATTTACATAAAAAATATTTTATTTGATTAATGATTTTATCCTCAATCATTGATTGATGATAAAATCATTAATGGCGTCGATCGACTCACTTGGCACACACTTACTTACCCTAAAATTGAACCAGTTGAGACATTTCAGTCCGATGACTTCGTTCAGAAATGTATTCATTTATTTCTGTCTTTGTTTTAAGTTATTTACATAAAAAATATTTTATTTGATTAATGATTTTATCCTCAATCAATGATTGATGATACAATCATTATTGGCGTCGATCGACTCACTTGGCACACACTTACTTACCCTAAAATAGAACTAGTTGAAACATTTCAGTCCGATGACTTCGTTCAGAAATGTACTCATTTATTTCTTTCTTTGTTTTAAGTTATTTACATAAAAATTATTTTATTTGATTAATGATTTTATCCTCAATCAATGATTGATGATACAATCATTATTGGCGTCGATCGACTCACTTGGCACACACTTACTTACCCTAAAATAGAACCAGTTGAAACATTTCAGTCCGATGACTTCGTTCAGAAATGTACTCATTTATTTCTTTCTTTGTTTTAAGTTATTTACATAAAAATTATTTTATTTGATTAATGATTTTATCCTCAATCAAAGTTGCCGATCGACTCTCTTGGCCCACACTTACTTACTAATAGAACCAGTTGTGACATGACATTACAGTTTTTTTTTATTTATTTATTTAGCGGCATTGGCAACAAAGCCATTAGCCGAAATCATGGCACTAAATTAAATAATACAAAATATGGAACTCACAAAACTAAAACAAACTAAACTACGAAAACAAAACAAAATACTTTTCAAAAAAACAAATAAAAAGGAGAGAGAAAAGAAAAAAAAACTATGCCTAAATTGCCTACTATATATACATATGACATTTCAGTCCGGCGACTTCGTTCAGTATTCATTTGTTTCTTTGTAAAGAAACTGTTTAGTCGCCACTTCGACACATAAACAATTAATACAATAACAGAACACTCAGATAAGTGTCGCAGCAACGAAAGGTAACGACTCAGCTTTATGATGAGCTTATAAGAGCTCAGCGCTGGTTTACTGTCGCGCCCAGAGCAGACGAGTTACCGTCGCTTGTTGCATAAAACAGGACATTCCTGTTAAAGCAATAAGAATGCGCTATGTATATTAAATTTTCAAATAAAATTTTAAGTTAAAATTTTCACAAATGATTAACTAAATCGATTCTAATGAAACTTTATAGGGATAACTAGAATACATAGATATATAGTATCGAATTTAAAAGAATATATTGCATTTTTTTCTGTTACTATGGAAAACTTAAAATCGCTCCAATTTAGCTTCAATACTCTTTTCGAAAATGTACTGTACTAACTTTTAAGTACGTGCTTTAAGCGTATAAAGTTTCATTAGAAACGGTTTTACTTATTTCAAAAAAAATTGTATGGAATACCGTTCAATTTTTTTTTATCTTATTTGAAGAACTTAGTCATTTTAATGACCATGTCGCTCCGTAATGACGTGGATATTTATGCCCTGTTATTTACACAGACTCTTAACTAATTTATATAATTATTTGGTCATTTCTGATATAGCGAATGCCAATACAATATTACACCCCCCAACAGATTGAAGTAGGTTCGGGATAAACCCTCTTAATTGGTTAAATATTAACCTTATTATTTTTAATTACACTTCCAGTGTAAGCTGGCCGCGCGACGCTATCGGAAATGAGAACCCCGCGAGATCAGCTTAAACTGGAAGAGTTAAACCGGGCCTTCTGCTCCAAAAAATAACAAAACTCGCGTCTCAAGGCCATTTTTTCTGATGCTGTTTTAATATGCAACAGATTCTCAAGCGTCAACTTGAGGCCATGTCAATCTTGAGAACTGTTTATTAATACGGGCCTTAAAGTTATAAGATATTATTAAATAATATAAATAAATAATTGTTATTCATATATTAAGTGATGCGCCCCTTAAAAAATGATTGTGAAAAGAATATGGGCCCTACAGGTTTATTGTTTTTTTCAAAATCATAATCGAATAAATAATCGAATTAACGCGTCGGTTAATTGTGTCAAACGGTCGCGTTTGTAGCTTATTCCACATAATTACATCATTAAATGAAATAAAGAAAACTTGGAGAAAATTTGAGTTCCAAATAAATTTCGCATGATATCAACCCTACGAATCCCGCTAGTCGCATATCAAAAATATGCCGGTGCGGGCGTGTTTGAAAAAAAAATTGAACTTTTTACCTATGCCAATACCTTCTATTTCACTTACCTAATATTACCTACCTACCTACCTAATTATGTAAAAAAACTCATCCAGTATAATTAAAATATATTTCTACTTCCAAATTATTCTGTCCATAACCTCGAGTTAACAAACTAAATACTATATCTTTTCACTTTCCTGTCATATTTTATTTGTACCTACCTACGTAGAATTGAAATTTTAAAAGAACATTTATTTTCGCGGTCTATGCTACGAAACTTCAAAATCCTTAGAAATATACAACCTTACAATATTCGATAAAAAAAATTTCAGTCAAACCAGCTGAATTCCACATGAGTATATTCTTAAATCACCGATGTGCTTCAATTTATATTAGACATGTGTCAGAAATTTTTTCTTGGCATCTACTTAATTATGTACATTTTTAACAATTCAATTCAATCATTCATAGACATAGAAAATTTTTATTCAGGGCCACAATCAATACATTGTACAGACCATAATAAATATAATTATTATTATACAGGAAGAAATCTTAGAATAATGCACAATATAATTGTAGCAGTGAAAGGGCTTGCTGGCTCATTCGTAAAGTTGGCACTAATATTACTGTTTTAATTGTCACCTGGAAGCGCCATTTTCAACTATAAAACAATAAAAGCGGGTGTACAATGACAAAGTAACGTCAGATTTTGCGATCACTAAGTTAAAACCTGTACATGTCACTTTGTGTACATGTTTTTTCTTCTTCATTATTACTTCGTATGTATGAGAGACCAAGTAACTAATACATAAAATACGTATTTAATTATTGTCTTGATTTTCACCGTTATGAATAAACAAGCAGCTTCCACATTTTGGTAGTGATTTAGTAGAAGTTGCGCATGCACATGGGTATCCACGGTAGATGTACCATGGATCACTTCACTATTCACTATCATAGGCCAAATAAATATCGTCGTCATATCTTACATGGAGGTTGCATTGAATGAACAACGAAAATACCTCACACATTAGGAAGGAAAATATGAACGCGGAGCATTACTTTTCTTGAAAATGAACTCCTTGTATTAAAGTTCTAGAAGCAATAATTGAATTTTAACCGCGTCCATTGTTCAATATAAACAACATAGGGTTTACGGAGGTCACGGGTTTGATTGCCAGTGGGGTACATGTTCAATACTAGGTTATTTTATATGCCGCCTAGCTAACTACCACCATCTTATCTAAGTCTGCCGCTAAAACAGAAATGTTAATAGCATTGTAAGTTCCGGTTGTCATAGATAAGATAGCTAGTCCCGCAAATAAGATGGGGTTTTCGGATCAGTACACTCGGCCTCATCTCACTTAACATCAGTGTTTGAGGTCAAGTGCTAACCCGCTGTGCATAAAAAAAAACTAGTTTATGGCCTCGGAATCTTGTTCTTCAGTCTTTTCTTTACAACTCCGCTTATACGTTTCCAAAGCGCATTTCTCCATATTATCACACCGTAATTCCGCTTTGCTTTTCCATAGGGATCTTACTATGTAATATTTTTCTAAATATCTCATGCCTATGTTCCTTTTTCTCAGCGTAATGACGGTTTAAATGTCTTATAAACTTGGACTGCTTAAAAGTTCTCTGACATATGTCGCATTTGAAATTTGACGAATATTTCAGATTGACACGATGGCTTATGTATAATAACTTGGTGAATGTTAAGTTACAATGATCGCATGTATATTTCTTTTCATTCACGTGGGTAAGCAGGTGATTGGTCAAACTGTAATCACTGGCAAATTGTTGAGGGCACCTATCGCACTTAAATTTAAATTTCACTGTTTTTATTATGTGCGCACTGATCATATGACGCTCCAAATGTTCTTTCCTATTAAAATCTTTCTTGCAAATATCACATATGACTGTCAACTTTTTCCCGCGATGTGCCAAACTCCCGCCATGCGCCACTCTTCTGTGATACTCCAGCTTTGATATATCGTGAAACTTCTTTGGACAAGCGGCGCATGCGAATGTCAGCTCGGATTCGTGTGACTTATCAAGGCAATAGTATCTTTTATGGACGCTCATTGCTGATTCGCTGGCGAACTTAAAACCACACCATGCGCATGTGTTTGCCGCGATGGGTTTCTTTGTGCAATCAAAATCCACATGTCTAGTTAGGTATGAAAGCCTGGAAAATGTTTTTTTACACACAGGGCATGGATACCTGCTGTTTGCATGTTCTTCTTGTTTGTGGAGGGCCAAAGAGGAAGAATTTGGGAATGTAATGTAACATATTTGGCAGGCGCACTGCGTGACCACGTTTTCTCCATCACCTTTATCTTGTGCTGATTGAGACGGTGTGTTGCCTAGAGAAGGTAGAGAAAAAGATTGATTTATGAATTTATAAATACAAAATGCTTTTTATTGCTAATAACAAAGTCACAACAATTATTCATGTATATAGATGTAGGTAACTATATCGGTATTTTTAATTAAAAATTATAAAATATTATGTAGAATTAGGTTAGAAAGAAAGAAACTGTTTATTCGCCACTTCGACACATATATAACAATTGTTAGGCAAATAAAATAACAGAACACTCAGATAAGTGTCGCAGCAGCGAAAGGGAAACGACTCAGCTATATGCTGAGCTTATAAGAGCTCAGCGCTGGTTTACTGTCGCACCCAGAGCAGACGAGTTACCGTCGCTAGTTGCATAAAGACAAGATTAAATAAATACATAAAGATACTTGTTATGTGACATAAAACCCGATAAATAATTTAGTTAGTAGTTATTGTTATTAGGCAAAAGGAAGTGACTCAGCATTTGCTTACTTGAGAACATGATCTCGAGTAGGGCTGGTTTTCAGTCACTCCCTTCTCCCTAAGATGCTGAGCGAGACCTAGTTGTGGAGGGCTTTCATTGGCATACGTATATAAAATTATGAAGTAATATTTTTACACAAATTACAAATATTTTTCTATTCTTATTTTCAGCAAAGTAAAGCAAGGTCTGATTTAAATTAATGTTTACTTGAAGTAAGAATTTGGAAAGAGATTTTAGATGCATGACCATATGACCAAAACTCGCCATCAGCAGCCTTGCATCTCACATATGGCACGATTGTAGCAAACAGTTGACAGCCAACGTCGAGAGAGGTGAAGCATTTGCAGAATTATAGACATGCGACGCCATGAGAATTGCAAAAAAAGTCAAAAAAATGTCTCGCATGCAAAAACTACATAAAATTTCAACTTGCTATATTTTTTTAATAATATTATAAGGCCAATATAATCTCGAGTTTATACCGGATAAGTTTCTTCCCGTAGGGAAAAAAATAGGGCATGTAAGTGAAATAGGTATACTTAGGTAGTTTTTTTTTTCAAAACCATCATGGCGGTCGGAGATTAATTTGCGACTGGCGGGATTCGCAGGATTTCTATTGTGCGCAATTTATCTGGAACTCATATTGTCTCCAAGTTTTCTTTACTTATTTAATTTATTCATTCATTCATTCATTCATTCATTCATTCATTTATTCATTAAAAGATAACAAAGATCCAATGGGTTAGTATGTCTTATTGCAACTACGTTAGTAACATTATAAAAATTAAAATAGATTAAAATAATTTTTGTCCTACGAAATTTGATTTCAGATACTAATCACCCGCTCTTCATTTGCCCATCAAACAGATTACCTATTTAATCTGCTTGATCAACAAATGAACGAAGTGATTTAGTATGGGAGAGTCGTATCTCTCCGCAACGGTCTTCAAGATGCTGTTGGTACTAACACGTACTCTTTCTAGTAGTGACGCCGTTATCTTGCGTATGATCGCGTGGAAACCGTCCGTACGCGCCTGAGCAAACATTTCTGACGCACTGCAAAAGCGAGGCAGGCCCAACGGCACCCTAAAACCGTTGTTATATTGGACTCGCAGAACTTTAGCGACTTTTTGGTGTAGTTGGTCCACAGGTTGCCCGTGTATAAACTTTGACAATATGCTTTGAAAAGCGCGATTTTTACTTGGCCAGAACAACGAGCGAACCTGCGGGCCAACATATTACACTAACCGCCAGGGCCCTGCGTTCCCTCTCAATGTCAATATGATCTTTCAGGTCAGCAGTAACTAAATGTCCCAGGTATTAATTTAGTGATACAATTATGTGGAATTGGCTACAAACGCGACCGTCAAGTGACACAATTAACGCTGTATTCGATGATGGTTTTGAAAAAAAAAAGTAAATCTACCTATGCCAATACCACAGAATTAATATAGTAGGTACTAACATACACCTATTTCACTTACCTAATATGCCCTATTTTTTCCTTAGGATAAACTAAGTCTAGTAGTTGACATATAGGTCGTAGCTCATTAGAGCCACCAGGCATTCACTCCGCACCGCCTCGCCTCGTGCGGTTAGTATTCTTTATATGGACTTATATGGGTATGCGCTCACTACATCAACTCCGTAGCGTCACCGGATCGCCTTAGTCGTAAGCCCTCCACGCGCGGACGGCGAGTGGACCACTCGGTGACAACTCGTTGCTCGCATGCTTACCTTGCGTTGACTACGCATTGCCAACGCGCGGGTCCCGAGTGGACCGCGCGCTGCCCGCGAATGATTCACGCGAGGACGATACCTATACCTAGTGCCAATTGTTAGCAGACCACTCGAAAATTCGTAGACCGAGCGACGTCCACTCGTTGACCACGCGGGGTCCACTGGTTGACGACACTAGGTCCGCTGGTTGACCGCGCGACGTTTATTGGTGATAACGCGGCGTCCACCCGTGGATCACCTGTATACAACGAGTGGACGCCGTGCGACGAGGCGGAGCGGAGTGGGTGCCGGGTGCGTCTAATGAGCTATGGCCTTGCTCTATGGGGTACGCGTTGCTTTTTGCATAAGAATTGCCCATTAAGGGTGGTCAGGGACTATCTAAAAGCCTGTAAGATTTTTCTTCCTTTGTTCACAGGCTTATTAGACATGATTTTTAGTAGAGATGGGCCGAACGTGGGTTTCACTGAATACGAATATTCGGCATAATTGATTCCTTTACGTAAACAATACAAGTAGAAATTAGAAATATGATTCATTTTTTGTTGAAATATTATAAGTTAATCATGCAACTCTTGATTAAAACAAAAACTTGCTTAATTTCTCACAATAAAGATCTGATTTTTTTAGAAGGTTCACTTTAGACTTTTAATTCTGTAAACACTTCAGCTCTGTCAGCTGATTAGGCATTAACCATTCGGGATAATCGCGATTCGTTGGCCAGAGGGCACAGATGTGTTCATTACATTATACTTGGTTTACATTAAATGATTTTTGTACCGCCGTTATACTTAAGGTACCAGGACAATAGAAGCGTTACAATTCGTTCATATTACATTCGGTTCATAATGCATTTTGGGATACACTTCTTTTACACTGGTATAGATTGTCCGCGCGCAGCTATCAGTTCGAACTGTTCAATCATCCGACTGACAGGTATCAGCTTGGTAGCAGGTCAACAGAATTCAAACTAGAGTACGGTATGCTTGGTTCTACAATCGAACTCAATCGATTACCGTAAAAGAAAAAAGCTCTAATAAATTTTTAAAAATAACAACAACCATTGAAAAATACTCACCATTCTGATGTTCTACAATTTCTACATCGTTACGTCCATCCTTTGGTTCATTGGCTGTAGTGATATCAGAATCCTGTGTATTAATTTTAGAGTTTGCATTGTTAGTTTCATTATTTTTAAATAACATTTTATTTCGCAATTGTTTTGTAAATATGCCACTAGCGTATGTTTTTTTTCCGTTTTTAATACAAAAGGATTTACGTTTTCTATATTTTGGTTCCACCTGATTATTTCTGTGTGCATAATAATATGCTGTCGCATTCCTAACATTTAGACTACCTGCCTTATATTTGTTATTATAAGGGTGGATATATGTTTGTACACTATTGCTTGTTATATGTGTACTGGACACAGCATTTACCATAACAGCGTGTGTCTTAGCATCATTGGCTGTATTGTTATTATTATAGTAGATGATTCCAGCAGGTGCACCACCAGCATTTAATCCTAGAGGAACAACATGTCTTTTAGTGTCCGTTATATTGTTGGTTCTATTAAAGTACACGTTGTAAGATTGTATTGTTGTAGATGTAAAATCAGCACTTATGTTAGCAGGTATAGCTTCAGGATTTGACTTGTTAGGTCCTAACATAATAGCTTGGATCGTATTTATATTATTTCTTTGCGTAACTTCAGCGGTTATATTTCCAGTAGATATGTTGCCAGCAGATTGAGTTATTATAGCCTTCAAGTTCTTTGATCCCAAGCTAACAGCTTGCGTTGAGGTGTTGGCTGAATTTTTGTTAGTATTAAAATACATTTCATTTCTTTGTGGATCATCAGCTTTTATAACAACACTTCCATTAGATCCGATAATAATAGCTGGTGTAGTGATTGGGGTCGTATTTATGTTATTAATAAAATTTATATTATTTCTTTGTGCACTATTAGAGCTTATATTTTTAATATCTCTTTTTTTGGCATTTATGTTGTTCGGTTCTAATGTAGCAGATTGTGTTGACGTTCTAGTTTTATTTTTTTTATTATTAAAATATTTTCGACTTTTTTGTGCGCCATGAGCAGATATGTGTCCAGCCTGTTTTGAATGTACGTTATCAGCATCAACAGAATCTCTTTTAGTTGTATTGTTGTTACTATTAAATGCTTCAGAGGTTACAAAGGGTTCGCTAGCAGCATTACTATTAGTTATTTGTGCACAATCAGCAGGCGTGTTTCCAGCCGATATGTTTCCAGAATTTAATTTGTTTGATCGTAAAATAATAAATTCTTCCAAAGGATTCATTGTATTATTGTCATTATTGGAATATACGTTATTTCTTTGTGTACAATGACCAACACTGCCAGCGTTTATTTTATTAAGCTCTAAAACAACTTGGCCATCTACTCCTGTCATACTGTTGTTGTTTACAAAGCTGGCGTTATTTATATTATTATTTAAATGCAGACTTTCCATTTTAACACAATCAGCAGATCTGTTACTTAAGATTAATTGTTTCTCTAATTGTGTAGTATTTAAATTATCACTAGATTTCTCATTGTTTTCATTTTTTTTATTTACTGTTTCATTACCATTAAAATGAGTTTTATTGACGTAGCTCTCATTATTAGCAGCTACATTTCCAGTATTCACGTGGTCAAGATTTATATATGATTTGAAAGCATTTTCTTCGAACACCGTTACATATTGGTCACTGTTCACAAATCTATTATTGTTTATATCATCATTTGAATACACATTATTTCCTTGTGAATTTTCAGCAATTACATTAATTGGTTCAATATGATGATAAACTTGTTGATTTCTTTCTGTTGCATTATCTACATTACTACCGTGTGTGTTTCCAGCCGATATGTTTCCAGAATTTAATTTGTTTGATCGTAAAATAATAAATTCTTCCAAAGGATTCGTTGTATTATTGTCATTATTGGAATATACATTATTTCTTTGTGTACAATGACCAACATTGCCATCGTTTATTTTATTAAGCTCTAAAACAACTTGGCCACCTACTCCTGTCATACTGTTGTTGTTTACAAAGCTGGCGTTATTTATATTATTATTTAAATGCAGACTTTCCATTTGAACGCAATCAGCAGATCTGTTACTTAATAATCTTGCGTTATTTATATTATTATTTAAATGCAAACTTTCCAATTGAACGCAATCAGCGGATCTGTTACTTAAGATCAATTGTTTCTCTAATTGTATTGTATTTAAATTATCACTAGATTTCTCATTGTTTTCAATTTTTTTATTTACTGTTTCATTGCCATTAAAATGAGTGTCATTGATGTAGCTTTCATTATTAGCAGCTACATTTCCAGCATTCACGTAGTCAAGATTTATATATGATTTGAAAGTATTGTCTTCGAACACGGTTACATATTGGTCACTATTCACAAAACTATTATTGTTTATATCATCATTTAAATACACATTATTTCCTTGTGAATATTCAGCATTTACATTAATTGGTTCAATATGATGATAAACTTGTTGATTTCTTTCTGTTGCATTATCTACATTACTACGTGTATGATCGTAATCAATACAATTATTTAAATTATCATTGTAATACAATTCATTTCCATGTGTTTGATGTGTTATACTGCCAGCGTTCATATTATCATTGTAATAAAAGTCATGTCCTTGTAATTTATCTGTTATATGGCCAGTGTTCATAATATCATTGTCTTGTATTTGATCCGTTATACTACCAGCGATGATATTATAATTTTCTTGTGTTTGATCTGTTATACGACCAGCATTCATATTATCATTTTCTTGCGTTTGATCTGTTATACTGCCAGCGATGATAACATCCTCGTAATAATTTCCTTGTGTTTGATCTGTAATACTACCAGCGTTCATATTATAATTTTCTTGTGTTTGAACTGTTGTACTGCCAGCGTTCATATTATCATTTTCTTGTATTTGATCTGTTATGCTATCAGCGTTTATATTATCATTTTCTTGTATTTGATCTGTTATGCTATCAGCATTCATATTCTCATTTTCTTGTGATTGATTTTTTATGTCGCTAGAGTTCATATTATTATTGCAATACAATTGCTTTCCTTGTAATTGCTCTGTTATACTGCCAGTGTTCATATCATTTTCTTGTGTTTGATCTGTAACACTGCCAGCATCCATATCATCATTTTCTTGTGTTTGATCTGTAACACTGCCAGCATCCATATCATCATTTTCTTGTGTTTGATCTGTAACACTGCCAGCATCCATATCATCATTTTCTTGTGTTTGATCTGTTGTACTGTCAGCGTTCATATTATCATTTTCTTGTGTTTGATCTGATGTACAGCTAGAGTCCATAGTATTATTGTAATATAATTCAAATCCTTCTAATTGATCTGTTATACTGCCATCGATCATAACATCCTCGTAATAATTTTCTTGTGTTTGATCTGTAAAACTGCCAGCATCCATATCATCATTTTCTTGTGTTTGATCTGTTGTACTGCCAGCATTCATATTATCATCTTCTTGTATTTGATCTGTTATACTACCAGCGATCATAATATCCTTGTAATAATTTCCTGGTGTTTGATCTGTTATACTGCCAGCGTTCATATTATCATTTTCTTGTGTTTGATCTGTTATACCGCTAGAGTTCATATTATTATTGTAATACAATTCATTTCCTTGTAATTGATCTGTTATACTGGCAGCGATCATAACATCATCGTAAATATTTCCTTGTGTTTGATCAATTATACTGCCAGCTTTCATATTATCATTGTCTGGTGTTTGATAAATTATACCGCTGGAGTTTATATTATTATTGTAACAAAATTCATTTCCTTGTATTGTATCTGTTATACTGTCAGCATTCATATTATTATACAAATAGTATTCATTTCCTTGTGTATTATCTGTTGTTATACTGTTAGCGTTTAAAGTATCTTGTCCCGTATATGCACTCCCCACAGAAATATTAAAATTACTCGATTTCTCATCATTATTAATACAAGAATTTTGGAGTTCATTATTCAAGGTTTTATTTATTTCTGTATAATCTGAAATTATGTTAGCATAGCATTCGTTTATATTCAAGTCACTATCCGCCATAGAAACATCTTCTGAACATGTATTTGTAATAATTTCCGTCGTATCTGTCAATATTGATGTTAACTGTTCTAGGTCATATTTTTGAGTTCTCATGTCTTCTGTTGATTGTGGCATATTAATGTTCAGTTCTGAAATATGAACTTGTTCAATATTAGTATGTTCCAAATATGAGCGGTCTATGTGTTGCTCTGTTCGTTCTGAGATTTTATCTGTTATAGACCAGTCGCAAACATCAGAGGCACAAAATCGCGCTCCTTGGTGCACACTGCAGTCTAAGTTATGTAAAAATTCTGTGCAAAAAATTTGAGTTTTTGATGAATCTGAAAAAAAAATATCATGCTACATTGTACTCATTACTTGCGTCAATAGAAAAAGGCTATACTGTATAGAACTGGACAGTAATTTGGAATAAATTATACATTCAATAATAAATGTATAACTCACATACACTTTGGAAATGTCAATGTTATTTTAATTGTACGTTACGGATTGGTACTTGACCTCAATCACACCTGATGTTAAGTGAAGATGAGGTCGAAGGTGGAAGCGTACTAACCCGGAAACCCCAACACATTTGGGGGGACTGGCTATCTTATCTCTGAAAACCTGAACACAACAATGCTTGGCGGCAGATTTAGATAAGATGGTGGTAGCTAGCCAGGCGGACATTTAAAATGCCCTACCACCAACCAAACCTCGAATCGTAAACCCAATGTTGTTTACATTGAGCCACGGAGGCGGTTAAAACTTATTTTTTATGTATATGTCATTATTAGTCAAGCTACCTCCCATAACAGTTTGATTCACTATTTCTGGGACACCTTGTATAGTATACAGAATATGCATAACATAATTAAAACCGAAAACGTGATTTGAAACATCTATACTAGTAAATTAATCAAAATGAAAATCAAAAAATGCTTTATTTTGTAGGTACACAGGGTACACTTAAAATGAGTCAGATTTTTCATTTTTAAAGCTACTGCTTGTTCAAAAGGCAATTTTCCCCAGAGAAGAACAAGCAAGAAACTCGAGAGGTCGCTCTTTTTAAAAAATGGTTTTTATATTACAAAATTATTATTTTATATTATAATATTTCATTATTAACTGTGAAATAGCCTGGTTATACGAACGGGCTGGTTATGTCCATGATTGTTTATCATCTAAATAATCTGATATTTTATAATATGCTTTCTTAACAAGTTTCTGTTTTATAATATCTTTAAATTACTGTTACTATATGTATTGTGGCGATTAAATAAATTTAGCAGTGAAAAAGTTGCTCTACAGGCTTATCATGGATATGTATGTTCTTTGTTTAGGTATGGTATTATTCTGTGGGGCAATGCCTGCCAAGTAAATAGAGTGTTTATTGCACAAAAACAATGTGTAAGAGCTATATGCGATGTTAGTGCTCGGACATCCTGCAGACCACTCTTCAAGAAATTATAATTACTTACAGTGCCGTGCATATATATACATGAGATATGTGTATTTGTAAAAGTTCACCCAGATCTATTTCAAAGGCGAAAAGAAAATTGTAAATTTAATGTCAGGTACCCCGACCGATTGATGTTACCCAGTATTAACACCACGTTATGTAGTAAAAATAACTATGTAATGGCTATTAAAATATATAATAGGCTAGATACCCAAATAAAAATTTTACATTTGAACCTTTTTAAAAGTAAATTAAAAGAATGGTTAATTCAGAATTGCTTTTACTCGTTGGACGAATATTATAAAGGTAAAAATATGATTGACCAGAAAAATAAGAAGTAGATATTCTTTCCATCAGGTGAGATTGTAGTCAAACGCGAAACCAGTTTTTAATAAAAAAAAAAAAAAAAAAAGTTAAATGACTTATTATAATGGGAACTAATAATATAATTTTATGTAAAAACAATACTAATACAATAGTAATAATAGATATAACATTAAGTAATAATGTTGCATGCCAGACGCTGGCGAACTGTGTGATACTTAACATTATATATTATATTTAAGACCGTTATTGTTACCACATTTCGAGCGAAATAAATTTATATTTCTATACTCTCTTCTTCTTCTTCTTATTTTTGAGGATGGCAACCGTCAACCTCATTGTCGAGGGACATTACTGCCAGTTTCGAGTGAAAATTTTTATTTATCTTATTTCTTCAGTTTATAGGTCAGTCTCAATCAAAACAAGTAATTCGTCGTATACAGAGTCTAGTCACGGTCAAGTCATTCTTCAGTAAAGTGGCAGAATGCTTTACAAAAGATTTTGGCGGCTTCTTGTGGGAACCCGAAAGCTCCGTTACGCACTTTAATTTACACTTCCCTTCACCTGTACACCAACACTAACGTTTGCTGCACAATATTCTGCCATTATTAAGCTTCAAAAGTTAGAATGCACAAATTTTAAGACTTATAAAGAAAAATGCTACTTCACTCGCCGAGTTCCCGCCAAAAAGCCTATACTCTCTAATATTAGTAAAGGGTTTCTCATTAAGAGCGCTCAAACATTGAACTAAAATAAACTGTATAAGTCATTATTACCACAATTTTTATTTTTATTTTAAGGACTCTCGATGGCATTATGCGTAGAATATAATTTCAGTCAAATTTTGGACGGCATCTTCGCATAAATGAGTCGCAATGTCACAAAGAACGCGGGTTATGTCAATGTTAAAAAATCTTTATTTTGTAGGGTACACTTAAAATTGTTTTTACAGCTTTAAAAAAAAAAATCAAAAAATGCTTTATTTTGTAGGTACACTTAAAATAGTCAGATTTTACATTTTTAAAGCTACTGCTTGTTCAAAAGGCAATTTTCCCCTGAGAAGAACAAGCAAGAAACTCGAGAGGTCGCTCTTTTTAAAAAAAGGTTTTTATATTACAAAATTATTATTTTATATTATAATATTTCATTATTAATTGTGAAATAGCCTGGTTATGCGAACGGGCTGGTTATGTCCATGATTGTTTATCATCTAAATAATCTGATATTTTATAATATGCTTTCTTAATAAGTTTCTGTTTTATAGTATCTTTAAACTAATGCTTGTTTAAAAAGCAAAGCAACAAGCAAGAAACTCGAACTTGCTCCACTTTTAAAACTGGTTTATATATTACAGAAAGCCAGAATTGCAATTGTGAAAAAAAAATGGGCCAGGAGGAGGAGGTATTGGACAGTAGGCGCGGCAGAGGTAGGCCCAAAAAGCGATGAACGCGATGAGCTTGTTACTTTTAGCGTGGAGTGGGGAGATATTGCGCTGGACAGAGACATGTGTCATAAAATAGCAGAGGCCTTTGCCCAAGAGAGGGACAAACCATGCTAATAAAAAAAAATGTGAAATAGCCTAGCATGCGAACAAGCTGGTTATGTCCAAGGATGATTATCATCTAAATAGTCTGATGCTTTCTCAATAAGTTTCCGTTTTGTAGTATCTATTAATTTATTGAAAGGAAGATTTCGTTATATCAACCGGAACCTTATTGAAAAAACGATGCTTCTGCCTCTGAATGAATGACGAAGCCCTCGGAATGAATGACTGCTTTTGCGGAGTCAACTTACATGAACTGCAAGTTAATCACTATTTTTCCTAAATGATGCTGTATTTTTTTTGACAAATTAGAATTTCAAAAATGTACTGTGACGAAAAGGTTAAAATATTATACATACTCTTTAAAATTATTTCTAAGTGACACTGTAGGTTTCAATTGGTAAATTGCACGAACGGCTCGTTTCTGTAAAACAAAATCTGTATTTATATCCGCGACATTTCCCCACAGCAGGATACCGTAAGACATAAGGCTAAAGAAAAAACTAAAATATGCTAATCTAGCAGTATTAAGTAATAAATTATTTACTGTAAATCATTCTACTATTTGAGAAATAGCATTGTTCACATCGTCAGTTTAATTTTTGCCTATTTACTTTAAACAATACGGAGGTATCGTCAGCAAACAATACTATTTTATGTTTATTCTTTTATAAGGCTTGGCAAGTCATTTATATTAACCAAAAACAATAATTCCGAAGAACCAAAAATAGTCTTTAAGCGCTCAACATCTGCATCGGTTGTCGACATTAGATTGTTATTGTGAAATAAGTCGACAATTGATTTATTATAATTTTAAAAAATATTTCACTAAGAGTCGGTAGTATTGATATAGGGCTACAATTAGGTTTAAAGATACTTTATTCTCATAAAAGACAAGTGTCACTTACATGAGAAGAAAACATAGAATTTAATGATAGTCATTCGCACCGCACATTTCACCCAAGTTATTGTAAGAAATAAAGAGAACACACCACAACACTTGATAACATTAAGTTCACTTATTCTCAGTTAGATGAGATAATATGCTGAGCCAATTGGAGTCTAAATGGATTAAACGAGTTATTTTTATTTTTAATTGATGAAGGTAACTTATTATAAAGTTCTGCTCCCATATTTGTAAACATTTGCTCACGGTAATTTGTTCTGAATTGTGGGAACGCAATGTAGCCAGCTCGTCTTGAGCTGCGTTTAGACGCATTTTTTGCTTGAATGAATAAATTATTGTGTGAATGTTTCCATTTAATATTTTTCGGATAAGAATGCATGTGTAATAAGAATATAGCTGTTTTATGTTCATTAAATTAGTTTCTTAATATACTTTGGCAGTCGATGTTGAGTAGGGATAATGAAATAACATTTTAATTAGCTTATTTTGGATTGTTTGACTGCAGCCAGTCACAGAGAGTGTTTAGGTCTTCCTGAGCCATTTCAACAATACTGTGTATTGAGGATCCAAAGTAGAATAGACATGTATCATCCGCATATAAAGTTATGTGACCATGTAATCCCAAGTCATTGATATCATTGACATAGATCAGGAACAGTAATGGACCCAAAATTGAACCCTGAGGGACTCTGAAAGTTATGAAGCGCGTGTCACTTTGGTGCTCATTAATTTTTACTACTTGCTGCCTATTCTTGAGGTACGATTCAAATATGCTCAATGCACTACCAGTAATGCCAATCATTTTAAGCTTTTTTATTAAAAGATTATGACTGACTGTGTCAAATGCCTTTTTGAGATCAATAAATATACCCAATACAATTTTTCTGTTATCAATGTTCTGTCTAATCTTAGTAATAAAGTCTACTGTTGCCGCCAGAGTTAATACTTTATAAGTTAATACCAAAAGTAATCTTTTGGTTCTAAAGGCTAAATTTTAAGAATTTCTACAAATTAGAGGGGTCTGTATATACTAATAAACCGTGAAGGTTGGCGGTTTTTTCTTGTAAAAATATTTCGATTTTTACAAGATTGTTTTAAGATGTCTATGGGACTTATATATGATGAAATTCAAAAAGAAAGTCACCATTTTGTTTAAGTAGCAATTCAGTGAGTAAGGGACATGAATTCAAAGATTTTGTAGTCAATATTGGTATATTGGTAAAGAATTTTTCATAAGCGTCTGTAATTTCTAATTGTGTAATTAAAATTGAATCATTAATTTTTAGTCGCGTATCAGTGTTATGAGTCTTGACTTTTCCAGTTCGCTATTTATAACTTTCCAAGTCGTCTATACTTTGTACGCGCCGTTCTTTATTTTATTTTTTTATAGAATTTGCTTTTGCTGTAGCACATTCGCTTGAATGTTTGAAGTTTTTGATTTTGAGGTCAGAATTTTGGACTTCTAACGTCGAAATGTGTTTATTTGCCTCGCATAGATCCTTGTATTGTAGTTGGCCTTCAGGGCGGCAATTGTCTGTGGTTTGTCTGCATAGACCAGAGATTTCACATAGCCCCACAGAAAGCAGTCGACCGGTGTTAAATCACACTAGCTCATGCGCACGACGCGGAATGGACTGCCTAGGGTTTTCTCGCACCCTGTCCCGAACGGCAACAATATTCTCTAACGATCTCGCGTTTCTTTGATGTATAGGCACTTCTTCACCGACCCGGTTGTGTCAAATTATTCATTAAACGACAGATTATGGTATCTGCAGGAGGGTCATGAATGCCAGAAATTGGAAGCAACGTACGGAACGTTAGGCAAACAGAGCACTGATTTCGATTGTAAATTTTAACAATTTCTACAAGTTGTTGAAGCTTGTAGCGTGCAATGGTGACATGTCTTCCCGTCAAATTTCACAGCTATCGCTTTACCAAGATGGCCGCTATACACCGTCAAAGTTCGAGCGTCCCAATGGAAAACCCTTTACTATGGAATGATTAGTGGCATATGAAAAATATACATAAGGAATAACAATGGACTCAATATGCTACCCTGTGGCACTCCAAAGTAAACAGCCCTGGGCCTGCAGTCTCGACATAGATAGCGATCGTTATGTTATCGAATTCGGTCGCTAAGTCCTAACAATGTTATTTTAATTGGAGAATTAGAGTCTTTAGTATCAAAATATCGGTTTCCATTGAAACTACGATTTAGGCTTCCATCAAAAACCGATATGATTATGAACACTAGGTATAACATTTAGAATAAGATCGTTAGGAGTTAACGACCGAAATCGGTTGCTATCTATGTCGAGACTGCGAGCCCAGTATTCAGAAAATTACTTGAGATATTTTTGTCTTGTTGTTTAGATAAGAATTAATTAGATTTACGCGTTGCTTCCACGCGTTGCGTTGACGTTGAGTCAAGTCAAAAAAAACCACAGAGTCCAGTCTTCGACTCTACGTATCCAGACGAAGATCGCTCCATCTGCTACTTTCTTATCTCATGTGACATTTTTGAGTTTTATGTTTAATTTTGTACTGGTAGTTTAATGTTAAGTAACTTTTCATTATTCGTGTGTGATTTTGATTTATTGTAAAATAATGAAGGCTGAGTTCAAAATTATACACACCATTGATATGTTTATCGGTGTCATTGGAATTTCAGCGCAATCGCTCCAGTAGCTTATTTGTAATCATGGTAAACAGCACAATAGCATTATACATATTTCGATGATTATGTAATTTTAAGTATTTAAAAAAGAACTTGGTTTTAAAACTTTTTTATTTTAATTCTTTTTCAGTTTATCTGTTTAATTTTGTACTGGTAGTGTATTGTTAAGTAACTTTTTATTATTCGTGTGTGACTGGTTTCAAAATCATATAATTTCAAAATTATACATACCATTAGTATGTTTATCGGTGTCATTGGAAACTATCCAATTTAACAACTTGGAAGGTAACACACCGTCATTAGTTTCCTCCGTGATCCCTTGAATAATTTCCATATTGTTATCCGTGGCATTAGCTTCATTGGACTTCTCTCTAATGTCAAACTCATCGAGCTAAAACAATACTTTAATTAATATAAGGGCAGAATTTCCCCAATTTAGACTTAGCAAGGTTAGCACATCTTTTGTGGTATACAGCATATTTACAATAAAATACCAGGGGACCAATCGCGCTATTTTACAACGTTTTTACCGTTCGAACGGAACGTTTTTGGTTTTGGTTTAGTTTTAGTTTAGCTGGTGTAAAAAATGATATCGCGCTTTTTATTGTGAACGATTATATCGTTGATGCGACCAAAGTAAAACCAAACCCAAAATGTTTAGAGCTAACCACGAGTATTAAAAAAAAGCAAAGTTAAATTATCAAGTCAAGAGTACCCTAAACTGACGAGCATGTATGAACAACCTTAAGAGAGTGAAGGAAGCAGAAGAGGTGTGTCAGGATCGTAGCAAGTGGAAGTCTGTGGTCTCTGCGTACCTCTACGGGAAACAGGCGTGACATTATGTATGTTTAAAAAAAAACAGTTTAATTTCCGTTAAAATTATTAGGGCGATTATCTTCAAACTTAGCGCGATTGGCCCCCAGAACATGTCATACATGTTACTAATGTGTTAGCTGAATTCTTGTAATAACATTGTAGAGATGAAAAAAAATAAAAGATATTCTGTTGTTACGGAATTTCTTGTTGCTTATTCTCCCTAACCATAACACCTTGCGAAGCGATGTAGTTTTAAAAATAGCATATTCAGTTCAATAAGTGATATTTTTGTACCTTATATTGAATAAAATATATTTGACTTTTTCTACTGGACTTTACCAAATACGTAAAATACGTTTGCATTTCCATTAATTTCCTCAGAGATGAGTATTCCAAATTGACTTACAAGTCCTTCAAAAACATCTTCAGTAAGAGAATTTTCAGTATTATTTTGAAGTCTCGTCACCGCCGCCGCCGTTGGAACACTATTAATGACTGTGGAGTTCTCGTAATTTAATTCTTCTCTAGACTTCCGCGTGTCTTTTTCACTGGTTATATTCCTATGAAAAATAGAAGCATCCGGGTCTGAGGCTTGAGTTTTAATTGCTGTAGGCAAATAATACATGTTTCGTCATTAAAATGCAGGGTAGCAGATTAAAAAGTATAAGCAATTTACATTTTTTCCATATAATTCTAAAACACATAAAAACTTGAGGCGTTATAAAAACGTTTTGTACAATAACGCCTCAAGCTTTTATGTGTTTTAGAATTATGTGGGAAACTTGTATATTGCTTATTCCTTCTAATATGCTACACTCACCTAAAATAATCAAAAATAATCGCGTGAAGGATTTACTTTCAAAAGTGGCGCCGACTTTGAAAGATATTTTTTCATATAATAGAAATAATAATAAACAGTGAACATAGAATATTGATTGAGACATACAACTGTTCCAATAAAATTATTTTTTACTTGGTTAGTGGCTGATTCAGTGAAGTAGATTCATTTTTGTTAAGAAGTATTTTAGTTAGGTACCTATATAAGCTTGCTTTAATTTTTTTTCCTTTTCAGTTTTATCTGTTTAATTTTGTACTGGTTATTGTTAAATAATTTTGTATTATTCATCATGTCTCATAATTTATATTGTTAAATAATGAAAGTTAAGTTCAAAATTAAACACACCATTGGTATGCTTATCGGTGTCATTGGAAAACTTCAATTTTAAAAACTGGTAAATTAACATATAGTCGTCAGTTTCTTCCGTGATCGTCTCCATATTATTATCGGCTGCATTAGCTTCTATGGACTTCTCTCTAATGTCAAACCCATCATGCTGAAACAACACCTTAATTAATATAAGGGCAATAGATAAACGTTTATTCGTTTCTCCAGCCACACACATACATTTAATAATATTTATAAGTAATTAATACAAAAGTAGTACACATAATTTAGACTACAGTACAGTAATAAAAACCAGATCAAGGTAGCTTAACCTTAGTATGTACTAAGTCGGCACTTTTGCTGAGGAAGCACGCAAGTTTAAATATGTAGACAGCATTTTACAAAACATGGCAATAAAAACAGAATATATAAATGTACAAACAAAACATAGGCATAAAAAGTATGTGTGTGCTGCAGTGGTACAAATGGGCCATAGCTCAGTGTCGGATTGCTCAAGAGCAAATCACTGATTTTCAGCTATTACCCTTAAAGAGGGAGACGGAGTACAATATTCCTAAGTAACCCTAAGTACAAATTAACATTAATGTTATATTAGTAGTAAGTTTCAGGTTATAGCCCTTTAGCCAGGTGGGCGGCTGACTTAAGAGGGTTCTGATTTATTTCTTATGTAAAATGTAAGAGTAAATTAAACTACAAGCTTAGCATGAGTTCACAATCATGTTGAGTCGGCGCTGATGGTATTGTGCTGAATGGCGAATATGTAAATGAATAAAAAAAAATATTAACATTTCAAGTACACCAAAACAACTACGCAACGCCTGCAATAAGTGACGGCGCATATATAGATATAGTCGCTCGCGCGACACCTGGCTGAAAGAGGCAGTCTCCCAATTAGTAATAAATAGACCATTTTGTTAAACGATGCAACGATTAAGGGTAGCAACCCTTAATCATTACATTGTTTACAGTTAGGTCAGTTTAACTTGCTTTGCTACTGGACTTAACTAAATACGTAAAATACGTTTGCATTTACATTGATATCCTCAGAGACATGGAGTATTCCAGAATTACTTACATATTCTTGAATTACATCTTCAGTTAGAGAACTTTCACTATAATTTTGAAGACTCGTCACCTCCGTTGGAACATTATCTATTGCTGTGGAGTTCTGGTGATTTAAGTCTTCTTTAGACTTCTGCACATCATTTTCAGTCGTTATATTCCTACAATCGTTAGAAGTTTTCGTGTCGGAGGCTTGAGTTTTAATTTCTGTAGGCAAATAATACAAATATCGCCATTAAAATATAGTGTAGCAGATTAAAAAGTATAAACAATTTACATTTTTTCCATATAATTCTAAAATACATAAAAGCTTGAGGCGTTATAAAAATTGTTTTGTACAATTAAAAACATTACCTACGTTATAATAACGCCTATAGCTTTTATGTATTTTAGCATCCGCCGACTCCGTGGCTCAAAGTAAACAACATTGGGTTTACGAATCGGAGGTCGCGGGTTCGATCCCCAGCGGGGTACATGTTAAAGTACTCGGTTTGGTTGGTGTAGGGCATTTTAAATGTCCGTACGCTACCACCATCTTATCTAAATCTGCCGCCAAGCAGCAATGTTAATAGCATTGTTGTGTTCCGGTTATCAGAGATAAGGTAGCCAGTCTCCCAAATGTGTTGGGGTTTCCGGGTCAGTACGCTTCCGCCTTCGACCTCATCTTCATTTAACATCAGGTGTGGTTGAGGTCAAGTACCAACCCGTCGTGCATAAAAAAAAAGAAAAAGAAACCTACTTGACTTATCAACCACTACAGAGTAAAAAATAATATTATTGAAATGGTCGTATGTCTCAATCAGTTATTTTCTGTGTTCACTGTCGTAATTATTGTTCTTTCTATTATAATAAAAAAAAATATCTTTCGAAGTCTGCCTATACAATTGAAAATAAATGGTTTCACATTATAATCACTGTTACCCACTGGCGACGACATCGAAATATATTATTTCATATACTAGAAATAATAATAATTACGACAGTGCACTTACTAATTAACTGATTGAGGGATACGAGCGTTATTATTTTTTTTCTTGAAGTGGCTGCTTCAGTTAATTCCGCTATTTTTTATTTTTCACTTTTAAGTATTAGCTCCTTACCTATGAAATTGGCATTTTGTATGAAGAATTATAGTTTTTTTTTTGTTAAAGATTATTTTAGTTACGTATAAGCTCGGTTTAATGATTTTTTTTTAATTTAATTTCTTTTTCAGTATCATCTATTTAAATTTGTAACGGTAGTTCATTATTAACTTTTTATTATTGGTATGTGACTTTGTTTTATATTTTTATTTGTTTGTAAACGCTTTATTTTACTTCATGATACATCCATTAATAAATTAAATTTAAAATGAAGTACAAAGGCGGATTTAACCCATAAAGGGATCTCTTCTAGTCAACCTATATTCTTAAATAATGAAGGTTAAGATCAAAATTAAACAAACCATTGGTATGCTTATCGGTGTCATTAGAAAATATCCATTTAAAAAACTTGGAATGAAACATATCCTCCATTTTTTCACTGTCCCCTTGTATCGTCTCCATATCATTATCTGCTGCGTTCGCTTCTTTGGACTTCTTTCTATTGTCAAAGCTATCGTGCTGAAACAATACCTTGATTAATATAAGGCAAAAAAGGCTTAAATTTACCAAGTGGTTATAACCCTTCCCTTTGCTAGGACGGCTGACTTAGACGGTTCTGATTTATTTCTTCCAGCAGATGTAAAAGGAAAGAGTAAATCAAATTACAGGCTTAGCATGATTTCACAATGATGTTGAGTCAGTTCCTATGATTTGGTGCTGAACGGCGAATATGTAAATGAATAAAAAAAAAAATTAACATTTCAACTACACGAAAACAAATAATCCTAACTACGCAACGCCTTTTTTTTTAACGAGGGGAAATGCATTTACGCTTTCGACCCCGTTGTGGGGCTCCCCATTCCAAAAACAGGTGCAGTCCTACCCACTAAAACCCCCCGGTGTTCCTCCACTCGCACCAAAGCGGGGCGTGGCCACTGGTACCCCGCGGTAATCGTATCCCTCGTATCGTATGGGTATCGTAACCCTCCTACAGGCTGGAGCAGGGAGGAATCTCCTGGTCCAGCCACGTCAAGAAGGCGCGTGGGAACACCACGCGCGCCTTCTCGCGAGGTCTGCGTGTGGGCGGTGACTAAGTGACGGCTAAACATGACAAGTGTACCCTAGAAACATAAGGTATAGTCGCTCGTACGACACCTGGCTGAGGAAAGAGGCTGCTTGTAATAAATAGACCAATAAGTTAAAACAATGTAACGAGTATTTTTAATATATGTACTGATGATGGCATATTTCCTGATCTAATGAAACACAGTAAAGTCATACCTTTATTTAAAGCCAGTATGTTGTACCCCTCTAATTTTAGACTTTATAAATACCACCGGCACTCAGTAAATTCTTTGAAAAAATCAGTTCTCGACTTAGGTATTTTACAACTAATGTAATATAATGAAGAATTTTCGGATTTGGATATTTTTCATCTGAGTCGTAATCAGTTCAAATCAGCAGTATTGAAAGCACTGACATAATTGTGCACACATACACTCAACTCTAATACACACACACACACACACACACACACACACACACACACACACACACACACACACACACACACACACACACACACACACACACTCGCATATACTACTCTATACATTTTCTCTCTTCCTTACACCCACAAACACAACAATTTGATGTCTCAATAGTTAAGGTAACAAATTAAGCTATGTATAAACTTAATGAGATCTATTTTGGCTTCTAAATGTATAATTTATATTTTAAATTTGTAATAATGGATGTGATTTCAAATAAATCATTAAATAAAAATAAAATAAGCAATTCGGTTTTACTAGGGGCCGCTCGGCAACCGAAGAATGAGAGAAAACTAAATGTGTTAAATTTGTATTGCCTAAATGTCAGGGAGGTATCTATAAATATAATGATAAAAAATGTCACTCCAGATGTCGATTCTACTGTATTTTTGAGCATTACTATGGACGCCAAATTACAATGGGGTTCTCATATCCATAAATAACGAAGAGGCTCAGCTCTGAAGCGTAGGCAGTCAAAAAAATTTGACAAATATCGGACGTAAACACTGCTAGATTAGTTGTTTTTAGCTATTTCCATAGCCTGATGTCTTACGGTGTCCATGCTGTGGGGAAATGTCGCGGATATAAATACAATCATTGTTTTACAGAAGCGAGCCGTTAGCGCAATTTTTTAAATTGACATAAAAATTATAGCATCGCATTTAAGGGAAATAGTGATAAACATATACATATTATTTGAATATAAAACTTAAAAAAGATAGATATTAAGAGTATAACATCCTAACCTTTTCGTCACAGTACATTTTTGAAAATCTAATATGTCAAACAAAAATATAGCATCATTTAGGAAAAATAGTGATAAACCTGAAGTCAATACAAGAAATAAAGATAAACTTGCAGGTCATGTAGGTAAGCAGACTCCGCAAAATCAGTAATTCATTCAAAGGGCTATGCATACGTTTTTTCAATGAGGTTCCCAATGATGTACAAAATCTTCCACTCAATAAACTTAAAGATTCTATAAAACATAAACTTATTAAGAAAGCATATTGGAAAATATCAGGCTATTTGGATGATAATCAACCATGGACGTAACCAGCTCGTTCGCATGTCAGGCTATTACACAATTAATAATGAAATATTATTGAACCTTTTTGTAATATAAAAACCTGTTTTAAAAAGGAGCAACCCCTCGAATTTCTTACTTGTTCTTTTCAGGGCAAAAGTATTTCAAGTGTACTATTTCAAGTGTACCCTGTGTATCTATAAAATAAAGCATTTTTGACTTTGATTTTGATTAAGGGTATCTCAGTTACATCAGTTTAAGATGGTTAGCTATTAGACTTAACTAAATACGTAAAACACGTTTGCAGTTCCACATCAAAGATATGGAGTATTCCAAAATTACTTACATATCCTTGAAATATATCCTCAGTAAGAGAACTTTCATTATCACTTTGAAGGCTCGTCACCTCCGCTGGAACATGATTTATGGTTGTGGACTTCTGGTGATTTAAGTCTTCTGCAGACTTAGTCACCTCCGTTGGAACACCATTCATATCTGTGGAGTTCTGATAATTTAACCCTTTCATTCTTATTAAATGAAAAAACACCATAGAACTCACAAATCTTAACAATGGTTGATATAATATTTGTGACCTCATTTACAGGTTTTCGTATGTGTCTTATAAGACGCTATATATATTCATCATTCACTATAGTGAAGATTGTTTAAATAATGTTTTATGGATAAATAAACTGAAGAAAAAATATTAGAATAGAATAGAATAGAATAGAATACATTTATTCGTCGACCATGACACAAGTCACTTAACCTACATTATACACATACAATATGGGTTGGTATACAGTTAAAAGTAATATCGGAGACGTGACCCATATCAGGGGCAACGAAATGGTCCAGACTCAGCATGTGCTGTGGGTAGACACCCGCAGCGCTGTTCATTCTGCCAGAACCATTGAGATACTCGTATTAAACAAATATTGTCCGTTATGGCATTATTATCTAAAATATATGTTAAGTAAGTACTTAAATAAATGATTGTTCATTTATTTATACAAAGTTTATACAAAAAGCTAAATTTTTCTATATCTCTGATGCAATTTATTGGATAATTAACTTCAACACTGTTCTAGGGCTAGTTTTGGAGATAGAGTTTAAGTAACATATATTTTAGATAACGCGATAAGGAAAAGATTTGTTTAAACATTATACCAACCATTGGGTTACATTGATAATATTGTAACAGTTTATTGGATAATTAAATTCGAAGAAAAATGAAGAAAAGAAAAAGTAGTTTTAAGTAGGCTTTCAGGAAAAACATAATTATTATATAACATTATTATTATATTATTATTATTTATTATTAATACATAACATGCAAGAAAACTGATTTTGAGGTCTCTGAAAGTGTAGTTGTGTGTGAATGCATGTGAGTGCATCGTTTTGTATATGTGATGGCGGGCTGTAATTCATATATACGTCATACCTGAGTGATATGCATGGCTGATAAAAATAGGTTAAATCATGAAAAAAGGTTATTACAAAATTAGTGACTACCTGAATGACAAAAACGCTTGGTATACTTCGCCCAGCTACCAAAAATTATAAAATTGTATCAGTTTTATATAAATAAAAAGAAAAGAAAATGATCCTGTGGGTTTCTTGCGCCGCTTCTTTTCCCACAGATGATTTCCCTTTCCGAAGCGGTGGTAGCTCGGCCATACTGACTGACCGAAAAATGCTTAGCCCTATTTTTATTTCCAATAGATTTAAATTGACATTCAACAAATGATATCATGTATCTTACGTTGAAATAAATGCTTGAAGTTTGAAGTTTGATATTGTGATCAGGTTAGCGGAAGATGACTGTATGAACTGGACAATTCGACAAATCTATTTAATAACTTGAATTAGAGTTTCTGTTTGACCACATTCTTTACATATATATTTATTTAGGTGATTTATTTATTTTATTAAAATTAGTTTACCGTGCACGCTACCTACATGTCATGTGCATAATGCTTCTTAACCCAAAGGTTGCCTGGAAGAGATCGCTTTTAGTGATAAGGCCGCCAAATTGTACTATCCCCTTTTTCTTATTTGTTTGTATGCTTCTTATTGTTGTACAATAAAGAATATTTTGTTTTGTTTGTTTGTTTGTTACTATGCAACCACATCTTAACCTTTGACACGTTAACTGCCGCGACTTAGTAACTTATTAGTAATCTGTGCCGCGACGCAGACACAATTGAAAATCAATTGTTTTCCGGTCACCGGTGACCGGCGTGGCGCTCAAAGGCTTAAATTAAATTTCTTGTTAGCCCAGTAAGGATACTAACAAAGTAACACTTTTAATTTCCTATAATCTTAAAGGCCGTAATTTTTTGCTCATGGATAGAGTACCTATGAGTGATAGAATAAAAATGTTATCTAAAAAATTGGTAGCTTGCGTTAGATATTCCACCGTCCCCTTTCCATCTTCGGACAACCAGGCGCGGGGGGGGCTTTCCATCCATATGTTGTCAACATACCGAACATCCGCACTAAGCTCTTTGCTTCGTCATTTATAATGCGGACTGCTAAGGTATGGAACTCACTGCCCGCGTCGGTTTTTCCCGACACTTACAACCTTGGGATCTTCAAGTCTAGAGTGAATAGGCATTTACTGGGTGCGCGTGATACATCTTCGGCTACATCGTCACTTTCCATCAGGTGAGATTGTAGCCAAACGCGAAACCAGTTTTTAATAAAAAAAAAAAAAAAAAAAAAAAAAAAAAAAAGATATTGTATAGGTATTTAGTAATAATATTTATTTATTTATTTAGGCTCACCAACAGAGTACATACATTGCATCTTACAAAATCATTTACACTAAAATTTTCTGGCACGAACTCCAATTACAGATGAGCACAACACTCAAATGCATGCAGTACAATAACACTATAAGCTATAGGCATATAATTTTAAACTATGAAAAAGAATTTTGAAAGTATCTTAAGTAATAAATAAGTGTGGGTAGGTTAAATAAAATATTTTAAAAATTTTACTTACTTATACCTATATAATACATAGACTATTACATTAAAATTACTACAGTTTTCATTAAATAAATAAATAAATAAATATCCTTGGACATACACACAGCGCCATCTAGTTCCACTTTAAGCAACTATAGGCTTGTGTTGTGGATACCAGATGGTTGATATACTACATAAATACATTATTTTTATTTCATTGTGTCGGAGAATATACCTAGAACTCCTGTAATTATTTAAAAAAAAAATCGATCAAGAATTTCTTTAGGTCCTTACCTACCTATGAAATTGAGAATGAATTTCATTAAGACTGTTTTCTCCATACAAATATTTTTGATTTTTTTTTTGGGAACGACAAATCCAAATTTAGCTAAACTTTGTGTGTATTATCGGATATATATAAAAATTAAGTATAGGCAGCGTTAATTTTTAAAAGTAAACGCTTTATAAAAGTTTCACGCGAATCTAACAAATAAGCACATGAAAAGAGCTCTGTTCAAATTTTTTTTATTACGTGATTTAGCCCAGAAATTAAAAAATATTTCATGTGAAACCTTGAAATAATATTCCATTTTCCAAATAAAAAACAAATATGGATATAGCTTTGAAAATCGCAGGAATTGGTACATATGATTGATTAACGATGAAAAAAAATTTCGTAGGTAAGGTATACCCAGTATTTATGAAAAATTTCACCAAGGGCAAATATCACGACACAATATACTATTTTAAGTAAATATAAAATTGCCATTGATTATTTTTTTATGTTTTAAGTGGTCTTGGCATGTTCTACAACGCAATGAAGTTCACAATGGTAACTTTAATTTAATATTGTAGATTTTATATTTAAATACCTGTGGTACAGAATGGTTAGAAAATATTTTTATTCAATTACAACTATATGCTCTGACGCTGGTACCAAACGATAAACGAGCGATCTGTCTGTCGATTACGTCTAACTTTATAAGTAATAAAATTTAGGATTTATGTGTCTGTTTCTAAATTATTTGAAAAATTTAGTTAGCAAGTTCTCTAATTTATTTGGGATATTTCTAATTTATTCCAGTGAAATCTAATTCTTTGTCAATAAATATTTTAAACTGCTAAAACTCCACAACGACTTCATTGAATTGAGAATTACAATCCAAAAATCAATTACGTACAGATGTATTACTCAGTTTTAAGAAATTATTGAAAAAAAAAAACAAAATACGCCACGGAAATTATTTATATTTAGACCACTTTTTGCGAGGCTCAAGAAAATAAATTCTATAAGATATTTAAATGTACCTTCCTTATTTAAACAATAAAGCGTATTTGATTGATTGATTGATTAAAAGAATATTCGTTATCGGTTTAAAGATACTTTATTCTCATTAAAGGCAATGTCACTTACATGAGAAAAGATGTAACTTACTAAAAGACAGTGTTGTTCACCCGCACAGATCAGACGATTGTAATAATACACTGAGCGTCCAGTAATTAGTAGGTATTAGATTGCCCGTCCGTAGTGCACTTTAAAAGAGAATCCCTCAAACAAAACCAATATCAAATATATGTTGGGGTAACTTATGCTTGAAATTATTAAAATGTTCTGTACTTCTAATTTGTGACGGTAAGTTATTAAAAAGTTGCGCTCTCTCGTAGGTGATCATTCGTTTGACGTAGTTCGTTCGAATCTTTGGTACTATGACGTAGCTTTCAATTTCAAATATTTTTAGATATCAAACATAAACTACCCTGCTAAGGCACAAAAATTAAATTTAAAATGCATGCACATAAATATACGGATTACTTAATTAATTACAACTACAAAACAATGTAACACTTAAATGTCTTCAATAATTATATCTTTACATTCATATTTATTTATATATGTATTATGGATGGATGGATGGAGTTATGGATGTTTTCATTTATAATAAGTATTTATTTACCAAAAGAAATGTATTTATGTACTTAGTATATCAACCATCTGGTATCCACAACACAAGCCTATAGTTAATTGCTTACTGTGGAACTAGATGGCGCTGTGTGTATGTCCAAGGATATTTATTTATTTATTTATTATTTATGTATACATATATATATTTGCAAAAGGGCCAGAGTGAACTATTTTTAGGCAAGAGAATGGTAGTGCTAGTCTATTGTAAGGTAAGTGGGTCGAGAAAATTAGGGTAAAAGGTGGATATTCTTCTTTACAAAGACTTTCTAGCCCGCCTTGTGGAGCGTTTAGACGATTGCCTGTGGTGAGTAAATGATATTGATGTGTGGATTGATTTCGTTAGTATTTTCCTAATGAGGATGCAGATGCAATAGCTATATAATTGTTTTATATTCATTAGGTAGGTTGCTTTGTAAACTGTAGTGGATGGTGTTAGGTGGGGATAGTGAAATAATATTTAAATTATGTTATTTTGGATTATTTGCAGATCGGTTAAACTGGTCTTGCGTGCATTGTCCCATATTTCCACGAGATATAATGCCCCTGCCACACACTCGACGAGTGGTATGGGAAGTAACGAGGAAAGGAGGCAGAGACGTAGTGTAGCAACGTTACTCGTCATGCCGCACATCATGCTCCTCGTCATGCCCACCGCTCCCTATTTTGTCGGTTTTTTGGGCGCGAGTCAAAGGACGGGCAATGCGAACGCGAGTGGCTGGCCACATAATCGCGCCGACGCAGTCGGCATCGAGCGCTCACGCAGGAAGCACTCGTCATTTTTTAATAGAATGAATAGATGTCATCCACCATCTTCGTTGGCGAGGGCGACGACGACTACGTATATTTCTTTGAATGACATTGATATAATTAGCTATACTAAAAATGCATAGCGCGCACGCTGCCACTGTTTCAACGTCCATGGTATAGCAAAGGCAAATAACTAAGTGCGGAGCGTTGCGATTAATTGCACGAGTAGAGCAGTATGTGGGCATAGAGGGCAACATCGCGGCAACAAAGCGGGCAACAGGAGCAAAGCGATGAGCAGCGCGAGGAGCATAGTGTGGCAGGCGTATAAGAGATGTGATTTTGTTAATGAGTTATATACTGTCATTTTCACCTTTCGGGGGAGGGAACGCGCAATGCCGCGTAATGAACCCATTAGCGACGACAGTTTTTTCTTAAGATGATCAATACCTAGCTTCCATGTTAATTGACCACATGGACTTATTATTCAAACAGGACTGAGTAGTCGCCGCTGAAAAACGAGCCGAGCAGGATGTATAACGTAGAGGCCGTTTGTCTCTGTCTAACTTATTAAAGATATGTTGCAACCACCATAGGATTCACTTGGGCAAGTATAAACGCAACACTTTTTCATCATTTTACTCCTTTTACTTGTTATAATACTTATAATATAACAAATACTTTAAAAAACTTTTAATGCAAAGAAAATTCAAAATCACACCGAACCATCACCGAACCGCCATGACATGACATGCTTTTCAGGGTTACCATAAAAATAACAAAATCGAAATAAAAATGTATGTTTTCTGTTTGATTTAAGAATATATGAAAAGAAATTAATGCGAATGTTATTTGTTTATTTATAATTGTTAAAATAACATAAAAATATAAGTGTTTCAATGTAATTTTTGAGTAGCCAAAACTGTTGATCATAATCATTTTTTTTGCTGGCAAGATGTAAGAACGAGACACACGGCCTCCGTTATTTCTATCTCTCTCGGCTCGGATTTGCCTTTGTGTATGGTGCATCCAATTTAATACCTTATTGCGTTGACATAGTGATCATTTTCCTAAATGATTCTTTTGATAGTTATCAGTCCTGTTTGAATAATAAGTCCATGATTGACCATCAATTTGAAGTCGTAGATATTTTTCTACAAAAGTCCTATTTATGATTCTACAAAAACAATTCTACGACACCTATTTGAACTCGTAAACAGTTGATGTAATTAATTGTTGACAAAATAATTTGTTTGATCTAATGAACCAATGATATAACAAATTATTGATATAATAAATGGTTGACCTGTTACACTGTTGACCTATTGGTGTTGATATAATGAAAGTTGATCTAAAGAATGTTAATTTTAGGTACCAATCCTGCGAATACCAGCAAGCACACATTTCGTACAATATAAAGTGACAGCACTATACAATATATAAAAAAGGATTAAAAAAAAAACGACTTCAAAAAACCCGGAAAAAATAATTTAATTAAACTACTGCAATAATAATAACTGAAAAGTATGAAATAATAAACCAGAGCAGAATGTTCTTTATAGATAGATATACACTATTATATATAATGAGAATACAATACAATTTATATGCTATACAATAATAGTTAGGTATAATAATGAAATTAAAAATATATACAATAGGTACTTTTTGAAGTCGGTGCCTGCCTAGCCTATAAAATACACAATCAACAAAACAGTAAAAATACGCCCCGAATACAGAACCTCCTCCTTTTTTGAAGTCGGTTAACAAAGGAATTTTCATACAATTTAAATATTCAATTAATTAAGCTATTACTGTTTACTTTCATTAGATTGTATATTTTATAGGCTACGCAGGCACCGACTTCAAAAAGTACCTATTGTATATATTTTTAATTTCATTATTATACCTAACTATTATTGTATAGTATATAAATTGTATTGTATTCTCATTATATATAATAGTGTACATCTATCTATAAAGAACATTCTGCTCTGGTTTATTATTTCATACTTTTCAGTTATTATTATTGCAGTAGTTTAATTAAATTATTTTTTCCGGGTTTTTTGAAGTCGTTTTTTTTTAAATCCTTTTTTATTTAATTCTTTTTAGTGTCTGGTCAGACATTACAAAATAATAAAATATATTGAAATTGACCAATATGGGCAGGCCTACGAAAGGTGCTGCCGGTTTAAAGAACTGTCGGTCAAAAGGAACCGAAACTGAAAGGGTACTACGGCTTGAAAAAAAAGCCTCACGGAACGCAATTTCGCGTTCCCAGGAGACGCCCGAAGCTTGCCGAGTACGTCTAATAGCTATGAAAGATTACGTTAAATCACGTATTCGCCAGGAAACTCCCGAACAGAACGAGCATAGACTCGGTCTTATTCACGACCGGCTTGCCGAGGAGTTCGCTAAGCAGCGTGAGCGCAGGCATGGCCTTATAATCATGAAAACCGGCCTAAAAATCTTGGACTAATCGATGTACATACATAAAGATTACAGAACCCCCCTTTTTTGAAGTTGGTTAAACAAAGTTATTAGTATTTATCCGTGGTTGCTAATCTCCCTGATAATTTTTGTGCGATGGCGAACCTTCTCGCTCCTACAGGTTAGATGGGCAGTTCGGGTGTACCAGCTCGACCTGATGATCTTCGATTTATCATATTTATTGTTGATAATTACACCGACGTAAGTCGGCTTCAAAATCTCGGACTAATCGATGTACATACATAAAGAATACAGAACCTCCTCCTTTTTAGAAGTCGGTTAAAAAAAGTTATTAGTATTTGTCCGTGGTTGCTAATCTCCCTGATAATTTTTGTGCGATGGCGACCTTCTCGCTCCTACAGGTTAGATGGGCAGTTCGGGTGTACCAGCTGGACCTGATGATCTTCGATTTGTCATATTTATTGCTGATAATCACACCGACCTTCTCTACACTTTTTCCATACAAACCCAAACTATATCTACTTAGTTTCCCTGTGTAAAAACTACAAAATCGTCTAAATATGTAATGCCATTCTGATGTTTACCATGATTACACAAAAACTACTGGACCAATTGCGCTGAAATTACAATGGGACCAACTCGACGGTATCCCCATTCATTTACAAATGGAACCATGTGAATCAACCGCCAAATCTCGGAGATATCGGTGTACATACATAAAAAAAAAAAAAAAAATACGCCTCGAATACAGAACCTCCTCCTTTTTTGAAGTCGTTTAAAAATACTTTATTATACAACAGAATAGGAAATACAGTTAAAGCAAGTGGTGAGAGTAGACAGTACATATTTTATTAAAAAATCATGTAGGTAAATTCAATATAAAGAGAGACATACGTAATTATAATATATGTAACAATAGTATAAGATCCGGCAATAGAAATATATACCCTCATCTGTTATTCGACGATAACAAAATTAATATGTTAGTTAATGAATATATTAATACATTGAAAATGGGTTGCCTAGCTAAATCGCGGGCCAAACGGTTAATTAATGTAAATCCAAATTAATTGTTTTTCAATTAACTTCCCCGATTTGTTATTTATAAAAATCAACTATTATCTGAAAGAACATAACATAAGGAACTGGAAAAATATAGGTTGCCTACTTTCCCTTCAGCATAACTATGGAGTTGTCATGTATAAACATGCGAGTAAGCGTTATTAACATACCCTCATCAGTTATTTAATTGATTTTTTTTTTAAATTAAACGTTATTTTATTCTCTTTCTAACAGTATAAGGTTGCCTCAGTAAAAGTTTGTCACATGCACGGTTGCTGTGATTTTAGATGTGAAGTTTTGAGCGCAAGCGCGGAGAGTGACAGAGAGCGTTGCACGCACTTCTCCTTAGTTATACTGAAGGGAAAGTAGGCAACCTATATTTTTCCAGTTCCTTATGTTATGTTCTTTCAGATAATGGTCGATTTTTATAAATAACAAATCGGGGAAGTTAATTGAAAAACAATTAATTTGGATTTACATTAATTAACCGTTTGGCCCGCGATTTAGCTAGGCAACCCATTTTCAATGTATTAATATATTCATTAACTAACATATTAATTTTGTTATCGTCGAATAACAGATGAGGGTATATATTTCTATTGCCGGATCTTATACTACAAGGACAAGCTTCTGGGTGCACAAATTAGGTTAACGAACATACTAAAAGCTAACATGTATCAACATGTAACTGCTGTTTTATGTTGAAAACCTAAGTGAGAGAGGGGTTGCGCTGAAAACCAGCGCTGTCAATTGCCATAAGACATATTGGCAGCAAATGCTGACGCCCAATCCCTTTGCCACAAATACATACATTTAAATAAGGAAAATGTTATACCTACGAAATTTTCTGTATTTGTTGGCAATAAATACTTTTCTTTCTTCTTTCTTTCTTCTTTCTTTCTTCTTTCAACTTTCCCTTTTTGGATGTATTAGTTAAGTATAATAAATAAATATCTTTGCACATACTCACAGCGCCATCTAGTTCTACACTAAGCAACTAGGCTTGTATTATAGATACCAGATGGTTGATAAACTACACAAAATCCATTTTTTTTTGTAAATAAATACATAATATAAATGAAAAACATCCATAACTCGAGAACACAATATTTTGCAGAAAAACTTTTGTATGCCAATTGGCAGTTCACACAGCTCTGTCTATTCTGTCTGAGGCATCACTCTACTGTATCCCACCTGTATATCACGAATATTCGTATTTGATTGGATTCGGAAAATTGAGGACATTTAAATCGTAATAATGATTGTGCAGTAAAACAATAAGTAAACGGATGTCCTATATTACAATCAATGAAACAAATGAACCCATGGTTAATATCAATAAGTAATAATAATATTTTAAATTGGTAATTTACGATATTTAATGACATTATTTAATAGTTATAGGTAAACCTAAATGACATTTCGTTACTTGGTTAAGCTTATTGTCCACTATATGAGTGATCCATCTCATGTTTCTGTCAATTTATTAAGAATTTGTTGTATCTGTTACATCAACTACATCCCAAATCATTGTTTAAAATGATAAGCCACCTTGTCTTATTTCAAAATTAGTTACTTATTCTTTTCACGGGTAATTACTAAATGGTTTAGTTGGAACAACTAAATTAGGGATTCTTTCTTTTTTTTTATAATAATAAAAAAAATAATATCATGAATTCCACAGCAGTAAATTAATGCCACTTCTATTGCTGCTGCTGAATGTTACTGTACTCTCATCAGGAAATAGTACCATCGAGTGAATGGTGGCATATGGAAAATCATTGATATAAATAAGGAATAACAATGGACTTAACATGCTACCCTGTGGCACTCCAATGTGGACAGCCCTAGATTTAGAAAATTATTTGAGGAATCTTTGTCTTATTAGTTAGGTAAGAATTAGTATGAGATTTAATACGTTGCCTCAAAGTCAAGTCAAAAACCATAGACCCCAGTCTTGGGCTCTACACATTCATACGCAGATCGCTCCATATACTACTTTCTTATCCCATGTGATACCTATTTTTTTTTTCAGTTTCATCTGTTTAATTTTGTACTGGTAGTTTATTGTTAAGTATTAATAACTTTTTATTATTCGTGTGTGATTTTGGTCTATTATTAACCTTTAACTACTCGCGTGGGGTTCATTTGGACCCCACTGCATATTCAAAGTGGTGTCATTCCTCGAATTTTGTAACAATCCTAACTTCCTAAAACGCTCGTTAACTCATACATAATTCACTGCGTATTCTAGAGTTAGTTTGATGTGTCTGGAGAGTGGACTTTATTGACGGTGAGATTTTTGTTGAACCATTGCAAAAACGTATGAAGCGAAGTATGGAAATTGAAAATTTGTAGTACAAGTAGATTCGTTTTCATTTTGAAAGTGGGGCCCATAAGAACCCCACGATAAGGTTTAAATAATAATAATAAATATCCTTAGACATACACACAGCGCCATCTACTTCCACAGTAAGCAACTATAGGCTTGTGTTGTGAATACTAAATGGTTGATATACTACATAAATACACTTTTTTTTGGAAATAAATACTTATTATAAATGAAAAACATCCATAACTCGGGTACACATGTCCGTATTCATCACACAAACATATGCCCCTAGCGGGATTCGAACCCGCAACCTTTTGGTATAGCGGTCAGAGTTGCTAACCACTACACCAAACCGGTCGTTGAATAATGAAGGTTAAGTTCAAAATTATACACACCATTCATATGTTTATCGGTCTCTTTGAAAGCAAGGGAATTTAAAAACGTAGAAATTAACGCATCGTAATCAATTTTTTCGGTGATCACTGGTATCATATCCATATCTGTTGCATTAGCTCCTTCGGAATTCTCTCTAATGTCAAACCCATTATGCTGAAACAATACCTTAATTAGTATAAGGGCAAAAGGATTAAATTTACCAGGTTGTTACAGCCCTCTCCCTTTGCCAGGAGACTGAATTATATTGCATAGGCTTAGCATGGTTTCACAATCATGTTGCGTCGGCGCTGATCGTTTCGTTCTGAATGGCGAATTTGTAAGTGAATAAAAAAAATAATTATATATTTCAAGTACATCAAAACAACTAATCCTAACCACGCAACACATGCACTAAGGCCCGTATTAATAAACCATTCTCAAGATTGAGAACAGTCTTGTGACCGGTCTCAAGTAAACGTGTTGATTAATAAACCTAACTTGACACCTGACAAGCACGTGCACACTCAAGCAGTACTCACTTTAGAGGTGCGCGTATTAATAAACGAAACTAAAGACTATCATTCATTCGCCGCTGAGGCGAATACTTGAGAAGTGATCTCAGCTGAGTAGACCTCAAGATTGGTTTATAAATTAGCGTGGAGCTTGAGATAGCGTCAACTGCTTAATACGCATCTCTGTTGATACAGCCTCAAGACTTGTATTGAGATTGGTTTATTATTACGGGCCTTAGTGACGGCTAAACATGACAAGTGTACCCTAGAATAAATAAATAAAAAACCATTTATTTGACACAAAAGCACGTAACAGATCAGTAGCAGCCCTGACAACTAAACTAGGACCAACTGTGTTTCAGGAGTCAGTACCTTCCCGCATTCTTACGTATGAGGATCGTATTCATTCCACAAACATTAGGTATAGTCGCTCGCACGACATCTGGCTGAAGAAAGAGGCAGCTTGCCTTCACATTTATAAAAAATAGACCATTTTGTTAAACAATGTAACGATTAACAGTTGCGCCGGTTTAACTTGGTTTGCTATTTAACTATTTAGTTATGTGCATATTGTTTTTAACGTAAATACGTTAAATATGCATTTCCATTAATATCTGGCTGAAGAAAGAGGCAGCTTGCTTTCACATTTAAGTATAATAAATAGTTTTGTTAAACAATGTAACGATTAACAGTTGCGCCGGTTTAACTTGGTTTGCTATTTAACTATTTAGTTAAATTAACAGTTGCGCCGGTTTAACTGGGTTTGCTATTTAACTATTTAGTTAAATAAATGCATATTTAACGTATTTACGTTAAATATGCATTTCCATTAATATCATCATCAGAGATATGGAGTATTCTAAAATTACTTACATATCCTTGAAATAAATCTTCAGTTAGAGAATTTTCACTATTATTTTGAAGTCTCGTCACAGTCGTTGGAACATTATTTATGACTGTGGAGTTCTGGTGATTTAAGTTTTCTGTAGACTTCTGGGTGTCATTTTCACCGGTTATATTTCTATAAACGGTAGTGTCCGGTTCTGAGGCTTGAGTTTTCATTGCTGCAGGTAAATTATACAGGGTTAGTCATTGAAATAATTGTAGCAGACAAAGGTATAAACAATATTAATTTTTTCCACGCAATTCTAAAATAATTCAAGCTTGATTCGTTATAAGAACGTTTTGTACAATTTGTAATCATGGTGAACAGCAGAATAGCATTAATATTTCGACGATTAACTATGTAGTTTTAGTATTTTTGTTTTCTTTTTAATTTTATTTCTTTTTCAGTTTATCTGTTTAATTTTGTACTGGCAGTGTGTTGTTAAGTAACTTTTTATTATTCGTGTGTGATTTTGGTTTATTGTTAAATAATAATAAATATCTTTGCACATACACATAGCACCATCTAGTTCCACACTAAGCAACTAGGCTTGTATTATGGATAACAGATGGTTGATAAACTACACAAATACATTTTTTTTTTGTAAATAAATATATAAATAAAAATTGTATAATTAATTAATACTAGTTAGTTTTAATTAGATATAATTCGTTAAATTTTGCATTCTCAAAAGGCAGAATGTAATGGGCCTTATTTTTAATATGAAAACACCCTTGTGTACCTATATTCTGGCAAAATAAATAATTTTTATCCATAACTCGGGATCATATGTCTGTATTCATCATACAAACACATGCCCCTAGCGGGATTCGAGCCCGCTCAATGTAAGACTTAACTGCGACAAACACTATTGCGAAAGACTGAACTGCGACAGTGCCGAACTGCGACAGATCTGATCTGTGAAAGACTTAACTGCGACAGGACTGTTATATCAATGGTTCATTAGAACGGAGCGATTTGTTTGTTAATTAGGTTAGGTTAGGTTGGAAACATGCGAAACAAGAAAGAGAAACAACAACACCAGAACCGAATCGCTCCGTTCTAATGAACCATTGATATAACAGTCCTGTCGCAGTTAAGTCTTTCGCAGTTCAGATCTGTCGCAGTTCGGCACTGTCGCAGTTCCATCTTTCGCAGTTCAGTCTTTCGGAATATTGTTTGTCACAGTTAAGTCTTACATTCGAGCCCGCTACCTTTTGTTATTTTTAATTATGTTATTAATGAAGGTTAAAATCAAAATTATACATACCATTGGTATGTTTATCGGTGTCATTGGAAACTATCCGTTTTACCAGCTTGGAAAGTGGCATATCGTCATCACTTTCTTCCGTGATTCCTTGTTCCGTCTCCACATAACTACCTGCTGCATTACCTTCTTTGGACTTCTCTCTACTGCAAAACCCATCACGCTGAAACAATACCTTAATTAATATTGGGTCTTTACCTATGAAATTGGAGTTTTTCTTTCTTCGTTAATCATATGTACCAATTCCTGCGATTTTCAAAGCTATATCCAAATTTGTTTTTAATTTGGAAAATGGAATATTATTTCAAGGTGTCACATGAAATATTTTTTTGAATTTCTGGGCTAAATCACATAATAAGAAAAATTTGAACAGAGCTCTTTTCATGTGCTTCCCATAATCATTTCTTAGATTCGCTGAAACTTTTATAAAGCGGTTACTTTTAAAAATTAACGCTGCCTATACTTAACTTAATGTTATCCGATAATACACACAAAGTTTAGCTAAATTTGGATTTGCCGTTCCCAAAAAAAAAATCAAAAATGTTTGTACGGAGAAAACAGTCTTAATGAAATTCTTCATACAAAACGCCAATTTCATAGGTAAGGACCTAATATAAGGGCAAAAGGCTTCAATTTACCAAGTGGATATACCTCTTTAGCCAGGAGACAGCCACGGTTGAATTAAGAGGATTCTCATTTATTTCTTCCAGCAGATGTAATAGGAGTAAAGAGTTAGTGAAACTACAGGCTTTGCATGACTTCACAATCATGTTAAGTCGGCGCTGATCGTTTGGTGTTGAACGGCGAATTAATTAACATTTCAAATGCATTTTAAGGCATTTAAATGCAAAAAAACAATTAATCTTAACTAATCAACGCCTGTACTTAGTGAAGGGTAAACATGACTGTACTCAATGTTCGTATTCATCCCACAAACATTAGGTATAGTCGCTCGCGTGACACCTGACTGAAGAACCCAATTAGTAATAAATAGACTAGTTTGTTAAAACAATGTAACAATGTAAAGTGGCTCAGTTACGTCAGTTAAGCTGATTGATGCGAGCAGAGGTGTGACTTATCTAAGATACAAGTATCTGAAATACAGATATAAGATGCAAGATACGTATTTTCATTTTGTATCTAAAATACTTTTTAAAAAATCATTTTGTATCTTGTATTTAAATATATTTTGTTTGGTATCTTAGTATTTTATAAATACTTTTTCTGATAAAATACTTTTAGTAATATATTAGTAGAAATATATAAAATAAATGCGTAAAATTGAGCATGTCATTATTAGTCCAACATCACATTGGTAGATGGCGACTCTTTCTTTGCACTGCACTGGCCTGTATCTATACAAGATGTGGCAAATGCACAAGTCGTGCGAGCCAAACAATTAAAAAAAAAAAACTTAAATGTAATTTCATTTGAGAAGATGACCGCCTTTTTGTATATATTACATTACATTAAGTTATTTACGAATAATTCGTAAATAACTTAATGTTAAGTTATTTACATACGTAAATAACATTAAGTTATTTACGAATAAATCGTGTTATGTTATGTAACGTGTGTGTTATGTTATCGTGTTATGCTCGTGTTATGTCAATTAAGAAAAATAAACTTAGAATTCATTAAAATAAAATCTTGTTTTCTTACAAAAGTATTTGTATCTTAAGAAGTATTTAGAAGATACGTATTTGGTATTTAGTATTTCAGATACTATTCTCGAAAGTATTTTGTATCTGGTATCTGAAATACTTTATTTAAAAGTATCTTGCATTTTGTATTGCAGATACTTTGTACAGGGTATTTTGTACATCTCTGGATGCGAGTGCGGAATCTCCCCACAGACAATGGAACACGTATTGTCTTGCCCCGAGTGTCCTGACAGCTGCACCTTTGACGACCTCCGTGAACTTAGCCACTCTAACAGTGCTGTTAGAGTGGCTAAGTTTTGGTCCAATAAAATTTGAAACTTGCCTCGACACGAAAAGAAGAAGCTGGTTTGCTACTGGACTTAACTAAATACGTAAAATACGTTTGCATATCCTTTAGAAATCTTTATTGTTTTTAAATGTGGTGGATACAGATCGTGCTTCTATTTGTAATATATACAATATATAGTAACCCGGCATACAATGCTACCGGCTCGGTCCACTCGTGGAGTAGTACCTTATCGTTACCGATAAAACGGCGCGCGTTCGCAGCACTAGCTTAGCTACATCCCTATTGCGAGCTTTTCGAAAAGGCGGGCTGTCACTTCGTTTTTGATCTGTCACGCAACTGTTCTAACTTTTCTTGGTAATTTGTAAAAACTGCGAAACAAATTAGGATTAAGCTGAGCTGTGTCGAAGACTCCATATTAAACGTGTTATCTAGTGAGAAACAACTTTCATTCGACGCTGGCCTACCCTAAAAATAATAAAAGTCCGTATTAAAATTGTGTCACTATTAAATTTGGAAATATTCAATTTCTACATAATAATATTATTATTGTCATACATATCACCATGTCACTTTAACTAATTATCATTTAATTAATAAGCTCTTTAATCGAATAGAAGCATTTATGCTTCCGAGCCCAGCCTTTATACGTTGGCGGAATAATTTTTGTGGGAGTTTTTGGAATTCTTGCGGCAAGGCATTAAATGCACGTACACACATAGCAGCTGAACTTTTTAGATATAAAGTAGTTTTACACTGCGTTTCATAAACTAGTTTATCTGGGTATCTTGTACTTCTGGAGCATACATCTCGATTTCATTAATATCCGCAGAGATATAGAGTATTCCAAAATTACTTACATATCCTTGAAATACATTTTTAGTTGTTACTACTATATCACTATTGTTTTGAAGTCTCGTGACCTCCGTTGGAGCATTGTTTATGGCTGGGGTGTTCCGGCAATTTGAGTCTACTGTAGACTTGGACACGTCCTTTGGAACACCATTCGTATCTGTGGAGTTATGATAATTTAACACTTCTCTAAATTTAATTTTCACTGTTTTTTTTTATTCACGACGAGTTGGTACTTGACCTCAATCACACCTGATGTTAAGTGAAGATGAGGTCGAAGGTGGAAGCGTACTGACCCGGAAACCCCAACACATTTGGGGGACTGGCTATCTTATCTCTGACAACCGGAACACAACAATGCTATTAACATTACTGCTTGGCGGCAGATTTAGATAAGACGGTGGTAGCTAGCCAGGCAGACATTTAAAATGCCCTACCACCAACCAAACCGAGTACTTGAACATGTGCCCCGCTGGGGATCGAACCCGCGACCTCCGAATCGTAAACCCAATGTTGTTTACATTGAGCCACGGAGGCGGTCAAAAACAATATTTCGGCGGTTTTAAATAATAATAAATATTTCGGACACTTACACCAATCATTAAGGCCCAAACTAAGCAAAGCTTGTACTAGCTAGATACTTATATTTAAATTAACCAATGACTCGGGAATAAATGTTCGTACTCAAAACACAAATATTTACCCTTCGCGGGATTCGAACCCGCAACCTTCTGTTTCGCTGACATGGTCACTATCCACTACACCAATCGGTCGGTCGGTTATATTTCTTTAAACGATATAAGTTTCCGGGCTCGAATTATAATTGCTGTAGGTAAATAATACAAGTTTTATGTCTATGACAAATAGACGCGTGACATCTTTTTGGGTCGTTCGTCATCTCGCACGAAATATTCTCGCACGCTCGTGCGACTTGGCACCATTAGATTTTTCCTAATATTTTTGTCGTCAACTCGCACGACCATGAAAATCTGAGGTAACTATGTACAGTCAGCTACGAAAAGCCTTTTTAAAACGTTTATGAGGGCTTTCGCAAAATACAAGTGCACACTAGCGCCACTGGTACTATAAAATCAAATCAAATATCGAAATTCTGTTCTATCCACTGCCTAGAGAATTACCGACATTGCATTGTACTAAATCTTGATAGTTTCTAATAGTACAGTTAAGTAGAAATATCAATTAAAAAAAAAACGGCGTAGAAATTTTTGTTTGCCACGTAAAAAAATGTTGGTTTTAATATTTTTTTTACCTGGCTGTACTTTGTACGTGCGTGCGAGTTGCCAACAAAAATATTAGGTAAAATCGAATGGTGCCAAGTCGCACGATCGTGCGAGACTTTTTCGTGCGAGATGACGAACAACCCGTCTTTTTGGGGCAGCCATTCTAATACGTTAGTACCTACTAGTTTAATAGGCTCCACTGAAAACCAGAGTTGTAGTCGTTTTTCTCCTCTCGACTACAACAAATGCTGAGATGGGGACCTGATTTGATACCACTTTGCGACACCGAAAATTAGCTACAGCATAAAAAAAAAAAACAAAAATCAAAAAATGCTTTATTTTGTAGGTACACAGGGTACACTTAAAATAGTCAGATTTTACATTTTTTAAGCTACTGCTTGATCAAAAGCCACTTTTCCCCTGAGAAGAACAAGGAAGAAACTCGAGAGGTTGCTCTTTTTTTAAAAAAGGTTTTTATGTTACAAATTATTAATTATTATTTTATATTATAATATTTCATTATTAATTGTGAAATAGCCTGGTTAGGCGAACGGGCTGTTCATGTCCATGAATGTTTATCATCTAAATAATATACTTATATTGATGTGTCGCTAAATGGATCAAATAAAGTACCTATTCTTATTATTCTTATTCTTTATAGAGAGCCTAGCTCGTGAAGTGCGACAGTATAGCCATTGCGATATGTTCGATAATTATTACGACCAAAAGAGAGAAGTAGGTCTTGATATATATATTTTTATGCACAACAGCTTAGCATTTATATATACCTCAATCATCAATTTATTGACACTAAGAATTGACGGAAAAATGTGCACTGACGCTGGTACCAAGCGATAAACGAGCGGTTATATTGATGTGTCGATTACTTTTAACTTTATAAGTAAAAAAAAATGTTTTTTTTTTGTGTCTGGTTTCTAATTTCTTTGGACAAAATTCTAATTTAGTTAGTTCTCTACTTTTTTCGAGGCAACTCCAATTTAGCAATAAATATTTTTAAACTGCTAAAACTCCAAAACGACTACATTAAATTGTAACCAATTACGTACAGATGTATACTCAGTGTGCTTGTTTAGGTATGTTATTTCATTTTAAGAAATATCTAGTATAATTTCTGACGCATTGTTTTTTTTTTCCGTTTTTGTATAATCACACGAATCTTGTTTATTTTCATTATATAGGCTCATTTATTTCATTCAAAAATGTCGCGCATGCAAAAACTACAAAAAGTTTCAACTTGCTATATTTTTTTTTATAATATTATTTAAGGCCACTATAATCTCGTTGCCCGCGAAACCAACCAGAACATACCGGATAAGTTTTTCCCGTAGGGAAAAAATAGGGCATATTAGGTAAGTGAAATATGTATAGGTAGTTTTTTTTTTTTCAAAACCATCATCAAAGCACGCGGCGGTCGGAGATTGATTTGCGACTGGCGGGACTCGTAGGATTCCTATTATGCCAAATTTATTTGAACTCATATGTTCTCCAAGTTTTCATACATATTTGTAATAGGTATATTGTGACACCTGTTTATTTTGAAACTTGTATGTTTTAACATTTACACATGCTGTTACTTTTTCATTTTGGCACTTGGGTTATTTTCACACTTACGTATTTGAACATCTGTAGGTACATTTTGACACCTATTTATTTTGAAACTTGTACGTTTTAACACTTGCACTTGCTGTCGCTTTTGCATTTTGGCACTTGGTTATATTTACAGTTACGTATTTAAACGTCTGTAAATTTTGACCCCTATTCATTTCGACACTCGCACTTTATGACCATTAAACAATTCGTCCACTGGACATTTTGTCACGTTGACGACTTAGTCCCGGAATGATTTAATTTAATGATGTTATAGGGCATATTAGGTAAGTGAGATAGAAGGTATCTACGCCATAACCTAGTTTAATTATTTTTTTCGAAACTATAATTGATTAAAGCGTTATGTAATTTGATGATCGCGTTTCTAGCCTATTCCACATAATATAATCATTAAATTAAATAAATAAAGGAAATTTGGAGAAAATATGAGTGCCCAATAAATTTCGCATTTTTTTTTTTTTTAATATGAGAGGGCGGCAAACGAGCATGCGGGTCACCTGATGGAAAGCAATCACCGCCGCCCATGGACACCCGCAACACCAAAAGGGTCACAGATGCGTTGCATGATAGGAAACCTTCGAATCCCGCCAGTCGCATATCAATCTCGGGCCGGCCTGTGCGTTTTTAGAAAAAAAAAACTACCTATGCCAATAATTCCTATATCAATTACCTATTATGCCCTATTTTTTTTTCTTACGGTAAAAAACGCATCTGAAGTATTCATAGACATTTACACATACCTTCACACACACCAAACACTCAACAGGTACTTACCAACTTATAAATTAGTATATTCAGATGTAACTAACTTTTTTGTGTAACATTTAATTGTCCCTCCAAGTACCTATACTATATAAATTATAAAATAACACAAATTATAAAATTGTCTGGCTTTTTGTACTTATATTGCTTGTTGTGAATTGTTTCTGTGTACCTTGTATTTCTGTCAGCGAATAAAGTTATTCTATTCTATGTTTTATTACTTTAGGAAAACCTTTAATTGGCTAATGTTAAGGTAAACCAATTGTAATATTTTTATTTTTATTAAGGTTTGCTAAATAAAATAAAATAAAAAATAAAACAAAGTTTAATGCACAATAGAAAAAAAAAATACAAAAATTGGTAAGAGTAGACAGTACATGTTTTATTAAAAAATCATATAGGCAAATTAAATATAAAGAGAGAGACACATAATTATATATATATACACGTAACAAGGACAAGCTTCCGGGTGCATACACTAAGTTAACGAAAATACTAAAAGCTAACATGATATCAACTTTTCCTTTTTGGATGTATTAGTTAAGATTGTGGTCAAACGCGAATCCAGTCAATCATAAAAAAAAAGTATAATACTTTGTAGAAAAACTGTTTTGTATGCCAATTGGCAATTCACAGAGCTCTGTCTATTCTGTCTGTAGCATCACTCTATTGCATCCCACCTGTATACCGTGTAACGGATGTCCTATTTTACAATTAATGAAACAAATCAACCCATGGTAATGTCAATGAGTAGGTAATAATAATATTTTATATTAGTAATTTACCATATTTAGGCTCTGTTTCACCTACTGATAAAAATCCGGACAGTCTATCCAGAAGTTATCTCACAGATAACATACACATTTCTGTTTCACCACTGTCGGTTAGTGTCAGATGTCAACTGGCAGATAAAGTGTCATATATCATAACAGTTAGTTCAAGTGGTTGATATTTTTTTATCTGACGGATAATTGCCCACTATATGAGTGCGCCATCTCATGTTTCTGTCAATTTGGGGAAGACTTGAGAATTTGTTGTGTTTCAAAATCGTTGTTTAAAATGAGATCTTGTCTTATTTCAAAATTAGTTACTTATTCTTGTCACAGGTAAATAGTTTAGTTGGAACAACTAAATTAGAGATTCATTCTTTATTAAAATCTATTTCAATCAATTCCATACAAGAATTACATTTTTACTAAACTACGTTATTATTTCGTATTAAATTAAAATTAAATAAAAATTAAAAGCTAACTCTAAAATTAACTAAAATTATACATAATATTTTATGCATAACATAATTAGAAAAAAATTGAGTTTACGATTCAGAGGTCGCAGGTTCGATCACCAGCGGGGTACATGTTTAAGTACTCTGTTTGGTTGGTGGTAGAGCATTTTAAATAACCGCCTGGCTAGCTACCACCATCTTGTCTAAATCTGCCGCCAAGCAGCAATGTTAATAGCATTGTTGTGTTCCGGTTGTCAGAGATAAGATAGCCAGTCCCCCCAATGTGTTGGGGTTTCCGGGTCAGTACGCTTCCACCATCGACCTCATCTTCATTTAACATCAGGTGTGATTGAGGTCAAGTACCAACCCTTTGTTCATAAAAAAAAAACAATTCATACAAGAATTACATTTTTACTAAACTACGTTATTATTACGTATTAAATAAAAATTAAAAGCTAACCCTAAAATTAACTAAAATTATACAGAATATGCATAACATAATTAGAAAAAAAAAGAAACATTATTTGAAATATCTATAGTAATAAATTAAAGCCATTTCTATTACTACTGCTGAATGTTACTATACTCTCATCAGTAAATAGTACCATCTTTAGTACCAGTAGTGATAAGTTTTATCCTACGAAATAAATATATTTTTGATTTCGATTTCATTGAGTGATTAGTGGCATATGGAAAGTCATTGATATAAATAAGGAATAACAATGGACTTAACACACTACCCTGTGGTACTCCAAAGTAGACAGTACTGGATTCAAAAAATTATTTCAGTAATATTTGTCTAAATTGGTTGTGTAAGAATTAGAATGAGATTTAATACGTTGCCTCAAAGTAGGTAAAAAAAACCACAGAGCCCAGTCTTCGACTCTACGTATCCAGACACAGATCGCTCCATCTAGCGGGAGCCTACTTTCTTGTCCCATGTGATATTTTTCTTTTTCAGTTTCATCTGTTTCATTTTGTACTGGTAGTTTATTGTTTAGTAACTTTTTATTATTCGTGTGTGATTTTGGTTTATGGCTAAATAATGAAGTTAAGTTCAAAATCATACCATTGATATGTTTATCGATGTTATTGGAACCTAGGGATTTTAACAATACGGAAAGTGGCACATCTTCTTCATCTTCTTCCGTGATCTCAACATCATTATATGCTGCTTTAGCTTTTTTGGGCTTCTTTCTAATGTCAAACCCCTTATGCTGAAACAATATCTTAATTAATATAAAGGCAAAAGGCCCTTTAGCCAGGCGGACGGTTGACTTAACAGGGTTCTGATTTATTTCTTCCAGCATGTAATAGGTTTAAGTGAAACTACAGGCTTTGCAATTCTAACTGCTCACCGCTTGTTCTATAAGTGACGGCTAAACATTACTAGTGTAGTATACTACAGTAGTATACTACTGTATTCATCCCACTAATGTATACATCCCACAAACATTCGGTATAGTGGCTCGCGCGACACCTGGCTGCAGAACGAGGCAGCTTGTCTTCACATTTGTAATAAATAGACCATTTTGTTAAACAATGTAACAATTAACAGTTACGTCAATTTAAGTTGGTTGCTATTGGACTTAACTAAATACGTTTGCACTTCCATTAATATCCTGAGAAATATGGAGTATACCAAAATTACTTACATATCCTTGAAATACTATTTTATTTTGAAGTCTCGTTACGCGCGCCGTTGGAACATTATTTATGGCTGTGGACTTCAGGTGATTTAAGTTCCTAGTAGACTTCTGCATGTTATTTGATTTTGATTTATTTTTACTGGTTTTATTTCTATAAATGGTATAAGATTCCGGGTCTGAGGCTTGAGTTTTCAATGCTGTAGGTAAATAATACAGGTATAGTCATTAAAACATAGTGTAGTAGATTAAAAAGTATAAACAATTTACATTTTTTCAACATAATTCTAAAATACAGAAAGCTTGAGGTTTATAAAAACTGTTTGGTACAATTAACAGCATGTTTTTTCAACAACAATTTAATCTGCTATTAAAAGCAAATTAAAAGGTATAAACATACAAATTTTTTCTACTTAAATCCGAAATAAATAAAAGCTTGAGGCGTTCTAAAAACGTTTCGTACAATTAACAATATTATCTACGTTATAATATGGCCTCATAATACGTTATAATAACAATAAGCTCGAGGCGTCTCTTCCTCCTGGACACGATTTGCCATGGCCAACGTGGAAATCCTCAAATCGTTTGATCAAGTTTCGAGATTGCACATTGTATAATATTGATATTTAATGTCTATAACTTGCTCAACTGTTAAGTATTTTTAAAATAATTCGTTTTAAAAATAATTTTTAATTTAATTGCTTTTTCAGTTTCACCTATTTATTTTGTACAGGTAGTGCATTGTTAAGTAACTTTTTATTATTCGTGTGTGACTGGTTTATATTGTTAAAGAAGGTTAAGTTTAAAATTATACATACCATTAGTATGTTTATCGGTGTTATTGGAAACTATGCGTTTAAACAACTTGGAAAGGAACATATCGTCATCAATTTCCGTAAGCCATTGAATCATCTCCATATCATTATTTGCTGCATTAGCATCTTTGCACTTCTCTCTAATGTCAAACCCATCATGCTGAAACAATACGTCAATTAATATAAGGGCAAAAGGCTTAAATTTGCCAATTGGTTATAGCCCTTTAGCCAGGAGGCAGCCCTGGCTGATTTAAGAGGGTTCTGAACTTCTGATATATATCTTCCAGCAGATGTAATAGGTAAGAGCAAGTAAACTTTGCATGATTTAAATCGGCGTTGATCGTTTCGTTTAGTTAGTCGTACATAATCTAAAATTACTTACATATCCTTGAAATACATCTTTAGTTGTTACTACTATTTCACTATTGTTTTGAAGTCTCGTCACCTCCGTTGGAACACCAATCATATCTGTAGAGGTATGGTGATATAACTCTCCTCTTGACTTCTGCTTATCATTTTCGCTGGTTATATTTCTATAATCGTTAGAAGTCTCGGGGTCTTGGGCTTGTGTTGTAATTGGTGTAGGTAAATAATACAGGTTGCTGTAAAGAAAAGAAAGAAAGCAAGAAAACATTTATTCAGCTTACAATGGGCATGTACATACATGAAAGGCCGGCAACGCATCTGTGACCCTTTTGGTGTTGCGGGTGTCCATGGGCGGCGGTGATTACTTTCCATCAGGTGACCCGCATGCTCGTTTGCCGCTCTCTCATAAAAAAAAAAAAAAAAAAAAAAATGAAAATTTTAAGAATAAAAATATAATAAATATATTATTCTGTAGATAAATAATACAGATTTTGTCATGGAAATGTAATGCACTAACAGATAGTTATAATTTTAAAACATCATGCCATAGGTATAATTATCGCTCAAGACAAGAACGAGCAAGAAACTTTGGGGTTGCTCAAATCAAAATCAAAAATATTTTATTCAATGTAGGACACAAAAATATCACTGATTGAAAGTCAACATGTTACTTTTTAAAACTACATCGCTTCACAAGGTGAAGGGAGAAGAAGCGACAAGATTCCCCGTAACAACATATCTTTTAAATTAGTTTCCATCTTTACAATAATATTACATTTTATAATACATATTACAAAACGAAATCAATCAATATAAGCGTAGTTAACAACCAGACAACCAGCTAGCACCAAACCTCCTTGTCGCCTAAATAATCGTCTATCCTGTAATGACCCTTTTTACACAGTTTTTTAACACAACGGGTTAGCACCTCAATGGCAGCAGTTTTTTAAATGTGACATTTGAATTTCTACTCTGTTAAACTCAATATATGTTCTGGTATTTTATTGTAAAAGCGTATGCTCTGTCCTACAAAAGATGTGCTAACCTTGTTAAGTCTAAATTGTTACAATATCTGCGGCTCTACCCCACAGTAGTATACCTTAAGACATAATACTATGAAAGTAGCTGAAATAAATGAGCCTCGCTATTTTAATGTCAGTAAGTTGTCTAATCTTACGAACAGCATAAGCAGCTGAACTGAGCCTGCTCGTAAGTGTCTCAACATGCGACCCTCGATCGACCTCTCAATATGATTCACTATTTAACTTAGGTTGTTTTCCCCCTGCCTTACATTAGGGAAAGAAAACTGAATACATTAGGTTTTCTTGGCATTTAGAACTAAATTGTTCACAGTAAACCAGTTTGAAACCCGTGAAAGAGTATTGTTTACTCAATATCATTCGACCCTCTGTTTATTTTGAATATAAATGAAGTGTCTCTTTTTAAAAAAATATTTATACAATTTATGATTCGACAAGAAAATATTATACTGGATGTTGTCGAGCAGTTCGTGTCCATGCATTTTTATCATCTAAAAATAGACAAAAATTTTATAATATTCTCCGGCACACGGTTTCCGTGTATTTTGAATGTCTACCAGAGCCTTATTATAATCGCGTATACACTGTCCCTCGATTGACTTTGTGTAATCGACGGATATGCACAGCAAAGTTTATTTTTATTTATTTATAAGAAAACCAACGGCGTTATATTTTGTTTAAACAAGGTATTAGAGTATACATAATGTATACTTTAACATGCATTGTTTTTTTTTTTTTTTTTTTTTTTTAATTAGAATGGGATCGCTCTTGACCTTAATCTGGACTAATGTCGAGATAAGGTCTACGATGGAACGAGCTCAATATTCTCAATAGGACAGCGAATAACAGGTTTTCCTTAATTTGACAGATAGCAATCAGAATTGGCATCGTCCTAAGTTACAGTTAAGATTAAGTACCTACATGAGTTGGTTGTGAATCTATAAACATAGTTGAACATTATACAATAATAGATTATAAATACCCAAAATTCTCCTATTATTGTCCAAAAATAAATTTACAAGTACCCCAATATACGGTGAGGTAAGGTAGGTAGGTATGGTCTACTCTCTGCCGGTTCACCACAACTAATATTATAACAAGTAATTTATATCTTGTATTTACATTATTTCACTACGTTTCCTAAACAAATATCTACAGATTCTTTCTAACTTAAGCGATACCAAGGTTAGTATATTGATTTCTATAAATTTATTATTCAGAGACACTCTGGAGCCGAACTTGTAGATCGCACGAACCGCTATCTACTGCAGAACAAAAATATAATTTATGTCCGCAGCATTTTCCTATAACAGGATTCTATATGTATATCACAGCCTATGAAAATAGCTGAGGTAAGCCACTCGGTGTTCATATACTGACATGGACACCGTGAGGCGAGTAAAAAACGAAGAGTTGGAACTTGTGGACACTATTTCTAAATATTATGTTGAATAAACGACTACAACGGGGTCCACATATATGTTGTCGCAAAGTGCAGTGGTCGCTATTAAAAAACTCCGTTATTAACTGTAATAACGGTGTTTTTAAATAGCGAACACTGCAGTACAGAAGACTTTGTGACATTATGTTGAATAAACGACTACAACGGGGTCCACATATGTTGTCGCAAAGTGCAGTGTTCGCTATTAAAAAACACCGTTATTAACTGTAATAACGGTTTGTAATAGTGAACACTGCAGTACTGAAGACTTTGTGACATTATGTTGAATAAAGGACTACAACTGTAGTGGTAGAGCCACGCTGTAAGCTATTAGCTTGCAGCATGAATGGGCCGGCTCGACCGGGGAAGTACCACCCTCTCGCAGAAGACCGACGTCTGAGTAGTGGCATTTTGCCACTGCGCTTCGTCCGGTGAGCGAGGGCGCCGGAGGCCCACCTTCCAGTCTCTCTCCAGAATGATAGCGGTATTTAAAGAGTTAGTACCCCAGGAGGGTACCAGCACTGCTGGAGAATCCCTCATCGCTCAGGCTGCCCTACTTATTCTGGGGTGGACACCTTCCTCAAAGGCCGGCAACGCATCGGTGACCCTTTTGGTGTTGCGGGTGCCCATGGGCGGCGGTGATTGCTTTCCATCATCATCAGGTGACCCGCATGCTAGTTTGCCGCCCACTCATATAAAAAAAAAAAAAAAAAAAAAAAAACAACGGGGTCCACGTATGTTGTCGCAAAGTGCAGTGTTCGCTATTAAAAGACACCGTTATTAACTGTAATAACGGTGCTTTTTTAATAGTGAACACTGCAGTACTGAAGACTGCGACTGTGGGCCGCGTGGGTCAAACATGGTTTTAAAAAAAAAAATTAAACTATCTGTTCCAAAAATTTCTATTTCACATACATAATTTATATTTTTTTCCTTACGTAAAAATCTCATCCGATATATTTGGTTTTTTTTTTTTTTATGCATAACGGGTTAGTACATTGGTTCGTTTATTGACATTAGCTATTTATAACGAACTAGCTTTCCGCTCGCGGCTTCGCTTTATCGGAATAAAAAATATCCTATGTCTCAGTCCACGGTATATTCTACCTATGTACTAAATTTCATCCAAATCCGTTCAGCCGTTTCGCCGTGATTGAGCAACAAACAAATAACAAACATCGAAACTTTCGCATTTATAACATTAGTTAGATTAATAAATATTGCCCAAGTTTTGGGTCACGAAATTGGATTTTTTTTTCTTCGTTAATCAATCATATGTACCAATTCCTACGATTTTCAAAGCTATATCCAAATTTGTTTTTTATATGGGAAAATGGAATATTATTTCAAGGTTTCACGTGAAATATTTTTTAATTTCTGAGCTAAATCACATAATAAAAAAAATTGAACAGAGCTCTTTTCATATGCTTCCCATAATCATTTCTTAGATTCGCTGAAACTTTTATAAAGCGGTTACTTTTAAAAATTAACGCTGCCTATACTTAACTTAATGTTATCCGATAATACACATAAAGTTTAGCTAAATTTGAATTTGCCGTTCCCAAAAAAATTACAAAAATGTTTGTATAGAGAAAACAGTCTTAATGAAATTCTTTACAAAACGCCAATTTCATAGGTAAGGACCTGATACATATTATGTTAGTTAAAAAGCATGTGATATATTTTACCATCTGTCCTATGACATTAATATTTGTATGCCTATACTGGTTGATCACAGAAATCAAAGAAATACCTGTTACCACAATAAATAATTAATCACAATATTAATTTACACTAACAAATTATTATTTGATTGATTGTTTATCTGTTGTGTCTAATGAGGTGTAAGCTTTAAAGATTTAATAAAGTGCTGTAAATTTGGTAACAATTGCTAAAAATGAAGCGTTTGTAAGAAACGCAAGTACTAAGTACTAAATAAAGTAATGTTGAACGAGGTTTCTTTAAAAAAAAGCTCAATTGATGGGTACTTCTTTAAATTCAAAACATTTATTTATTAAATAAATTATCGTTACAAAATATTAGTTCCCATTTTTATTTCTCAAGCAATGCAGCCCGACGACATTTTCAGCTAAAACACATGCATGCCTAACTGTAACATGTTTAGTTTTTTATCCATCAATAAGTGACCTGTGTTTAACAAAAGACTACCTAATTAAATATCAGTTGGTATTTATATTAAGATATAAATTAAAAATTTGGTTTTCTAAAAAAATCTACACTAAGCGCTCGATTTTTGTCTAGCTAAGCTAATTTGTGAGAGGCCTTTGCCCAGCAGTGGGACACTGTGGGCTCTTAATAATAATAAGCTAATTTTGTACCGTATTTTCCCTGGGCTACATGACATATCGTTTGTACTGTTATATGTAATTTTTTGGTGGGAAAATTGTTGGGCTTCCATATTAAAGGTTTCATTCCGAATGGTTTACCTTGTAATTGAAAATTTTTACATTAAATTCTACTATGGTTAAGTTGTTCACCAGTAAACAGGAATTACAGACGAAAAAAAAAATTTATACATCATAATAGACAATAATTCCAATATGCTAGTGTTACAGTTTTCATTGATTATTAATTAATAATGTAATAGTACCAATTTTATTGTAATTTAATGAAAACATTACCCATTCAGTTTTAAGGGTAACCATTGTCAGTAACATAATAAGAATCTTTACATATCTCTTGCTCTGTAAGTAGTCACTTACTTCCCTGAATGCCGGGGTGTATGGATATCATTACAGCATAGGTTTCAAAACCTACCATGTAATGTTAGCATTACAGCATAGGTTTTGGAATTTGAAAAAAGAACTGTCATACTCATACTGCAAGAAGAATTTTATAAAGTTAATTTTTTTTTCTCGGTATCGAGACAATTTATATTAGAATTTATGAAGATTTTATTTTAAATATCGAACTATTTATTTCGCAGTCACATCGTATGTTAGTTGAAATCGATTTAAAAATCAAACTGGCCAGCACGATTTGACGCGCTTGCGTGCCATAATTTTAATTAAATACACATGTTTCTCTTTAATAAATGTTCATAGAAACCTGCTTTCTTGTTTTTACTTACCTCACAATCGATATGTAAAGCAGAGTGTTTATCTCGGGTGTAAGCATCAATTGCATACTCGGGCTAATTAGCGCCCACGCTGCGCTCGGGCGCCAAAAACCTCGTATGCAATTGATGTCATACAGCCCTTGGTTAACAATCTACTATTAATTAGCATAAGTTTGGTATTGTTTTCTGTATAAGAATTTGTAATAATGCTGTTGATAAAATAAAATAAAATTGACATATCTTTTATAATTACATTGATATCAACAGAGTGTACTGGTAGCTGTTGTATTTCTTTTATGCAATCGGACATAACTGGATTTTAAAACAACTATTCCATTTTTGGTGTACCAGTTAAGTATTTGTTTGTTTGTAAACGCTTTATTGTACTTCATATGATAAATTAAATGTAATTTTAAATTAAGTACAAAGGCGGACTTATCCCATAAAGGGATCTCTTCCAGCTACCTTGGTAAATATAAAAGAACACATTGACTGGGCGTACAAAAAGCTAAACATTTTCATTAAAACTATGAATCTATATTTGTATATAATATAAAGATAAAGATAAAGATAGCCTTTATTTCTGGCAGAGTTACACATTTTTACATATTGGCATGCACAATTACTTTTGCTTATTTTTATTATTATTATTTTCACATTAAATTATTATTATTACATATTAAATTGTTATTATTTCAAATTAAAAATTTTACTTATATCAATCGAATTCATACAAATTAATTTCCGCAAATTACATTTCTATAAGTACAATTATTGTTATTATTAAATTTAATTGATTGAAAATCTTTAAATTTAGCAGCTCCATATTTCTTCTCCATCAGTAACCCCAGCAGTTTGTCTTCCGACATAGGCCTCCTCTAAGACTTTCCACTCCTTTCTGTCTTGTGCCTTCCTCGTCCAACATGCTCCTGCGACCCTTTTAATATCGTCCACCCACCTTCGCATCTGTCTCCCTCTTCTTCTCTTGTCCTCTCTAGGGTACCAGTATGTGACTTTTTGTGACCATTTATTTGTTCCTCTAATCATATGTCCCGTCCATCTCCATTTCGTTTTATGTATTACGTAGGTTATTGGGGTGATTTTGGTTTTTTGTCTTATATCTGTAAGTTTTACCCTGTCTCTTAACTTAACACCCACCATACTCCTTTGCATTGCATTTTGGCACACTTCCAGTTTTCTTAAGTTTTTCTTAGTTAGGGCCCACGTTTGGCATCCGTATGAAAGGCATGGTGTTATACACGTGTCCAGTACTTTGCCTTTCTGAGCGGGAGAAATATCCTTGTTCTTCATTATCTCTTTCAGTGACCAATACCTTTTCCAAGTGTTGCATATTCTTTTATCGATCTCCCTATCCATCTGGTCTGTCGGAGATATGGTTTGTCCCAAGTACTCGTAACTGTCCACGTACTCTATAGTAGTATTGTTCTTCAGTGTTATTGTTTCTTTCTGACCATTTGTCAATAGTTTAGTCTTTGTCAAATTCATTGTTAACCCCACTTTTTCACTTTCTGTGGCTAATTGGTCCAGGTATATATTACATTATATATTATATACAATACTACATATTATATATTGTAGTATTACTATAAGTTACTTTATTATTCGGTTATCTTTTCTTATTTGTTTTATTATTCATTGTAGTATTTTTCCATTTGCACACAATTTGCTGCTAAACCCCATATTTACTCAGTTTCCTACTGCAATGCTCAGTTTCACTGGAAGAGATCTCTTAGGCCCGTATTAATAAACCAATCTCAATACAAGTCTTGAGGCTGTATCAACCGAGATGCATCTTAAGTAGTTGACGCTATCTCAAGCTCCGTGCTAATTTATAAACCAATCTTGAGGTCTACTCTGCTGAGATCACTTCTCAAGTATTAGTTTATTAATATGCGCACCTCTCAAGTGAGTACTGCTTGAGTATGACGTGCTTTTCAGGTGTCAAGCTAGGTTTATTAATCAACACGTTTACTTGAGACCGGTCACAAGACTGTTCTCTATCTTGAGAATGGTTTATTAATACAGGCCTTAAGAGACATAACTCCACCTTTGTGCAAGACTTATTTTTTGTACTCTGTTCTATGTAATTTTTTGGTGCAATAAAGAATATATAATAGTATGTAGAAAAACTGTTTTGTATGCCAACGCTTTTACAATAACATTCCGGAAAATATATATACATACATGTAGTCACATCCTTTATCCCATCTTGTCAGAGATATCCCAAACTAAAGCATCTCCTACAACCGACAGACGTGGCAGACCGCGAAAACGGTGGAGAGACGAGCTTGACAGTTTTAATAAGGGATGGTTTGTGCTCGCCAAGAACAAAAACCACTGAAAACAGATGAGGGAGGCCTTTGCCCACCAGTGGGACACTATGGGCTCTAAATAATAATAAAGCATTTGCGCGTTCCAAACATTAAACTCATCACCGTTGAAATATGCTGGTCTTTAGATGTTTTGTGGTGGAAATCCCTTAGTTGCCTTTTACGAGACCCACGGGAAGAGAACCACACAGATACAGAAGATAATTTAAATTCAAAGTTATCGTGAAGCAGAGGCTCAATGCAAAGAGTTACTATAGAATTACTGATTACTTCGAAGACAATACAACTTATCGGCGACATTTAGAATGTATCAGTTCTGACTTAAAAGAGCAACCATTGAGTTTCTTGCTCTTTCAGCGCTTGCGCTTACAGCGTTGTGAATGAGCAGTAAATATAAGTTTAAAAATGTTGACGATTTCAAGTGATACTTTGTGACCTATAAAATAAAGAACTAGCCAGGTGGACATTCAAAATGACCACCAATCAAGCTACTACCATCTTATCTAAGTCTGCCGCTAAACAGCAATGTTAATAGCATTGTTGTGTTACGATTGTCAGGGATAAGATAGCCAGTCCCCCAAATAAGATGGGGTTTCCTGGTTAGTACTCTTCCACCTTCGGCCTCATCTTCACTTAACGCCAGGTGTGATTGAGGTCAAGTGCTAACACGTCGTACATAAAAATATCTTATCCTTGACAACCGTAACACAACAATGCTATTAACATTGCTGCTTGGCAGCAGACTTAGATAAGATGGTGGTTGCTAGCCAGGTGGACATTCAAATTGTCCATCAATTATTGATAATCTTCATAATCACAAATATCAATATCTCCTAATGTTTTTTATTTCTAAATACCAAATAGTAACTATAAGTTTGATACGGACTCAGAACTGTGGAATGACGTGCCATGAGACTCATAGGTGATAATTCGATGACTGCTGAATTGCAGAGTCTTGAACACCATCGCGAAGTCGCCTGTCTTTCAATTTTTTACAGGATGCATTTCAGGGAGTGTGCGTTGGAATTACATAATGTTATTCCACCGTCGCCCTTCCACCTTCAGACCACTAGCCGTGGGGAGGGATTCCACCTGTATGTAGTTAATATACCGAACATTCGCACTAAGAAGTTCGACTCTTCATTCATCAAACAGCTATGGCATGGAACCCCTTCCAGCTTCAGTATTTCCTGAATCCTACAACCTTGGATTCTTCTAGAGCAGAGTGAATAGGTATTTACCGGGATCACCTGCTTCATCTTCGACCACATCGTCACTTTCCATCAGGTGAGATTGTAGACAAACACGAATACAGTTAAACATAAAAAAAAGAAGAATCATTGGTGCACAAACCTACTTCCTTCATCCCGTTCTATTTTTTTCTCTACCCAAAGGTTGTCTGGTAGAAATCGCTTAATAGCGATAAGACCGCCTGGTTGTACAATTATTATTTTCTTTTGAAGCTACATTTAAGAAGTGTATTGTAAAATTTTGTGCAATAAAGTGTACTTGATTGATTGATTGATTGAATAAAAAACTGTTTGTTCTGTATTCTGAGGCTATGCATGCATGAATGTTAATTGGAGACATTAGGCCCATGTAGTACGAAAGCCCAAGGATTTTTTAAAGTTCTATATATGTCTATACACTTATATGAGATCTCTAGTGATAAAAGAGAATAGTAACAACTTCGGCAGCATATTAGCATTGCTATACAATGAGGTAACGATGCCAGTCTTTTGGGCACCCACCCATATGGGTACCATATGGTAGGAACTCAAACACGTTTTTTACTTATCATAATCAAAAATTTTACTGTCTTTGTAAATAGCTCCTTTTATATATATTACTTTTAATATCTTATTTTTATTGTCCATATATTATTATCATGTATCTTGTAATTAAAAATGATGGTCACAAAAATTACATTTTAGGTAATATTTATTCCGTGTCTTGGGAGCCACACCTGGAGCAGTCCTAATTATTGACACTGCTCGAATAACGAATCTAATTTAGTAAAATAATTCACTCACTTGGATTTCGCAGACTTATATTTCCTCCTTGTTAGCGGCGGAGGAAATCCTCCTCCATTTTATCCGTTTTCTCATTTGTGTTTTAATTTTAAAGCATACAAACTGGCCTATATTTAAATTAGTGTAATATAAATAATGTAAAGTTCGGAAATAATGTAGGAGTCATTATATATGAGATGGCGGATGTTTAGTTAATTGTGCCATTAGGTGGAACTAGCACAGGTTTTATTCAACAACAAAATCAATCAATAACTGAGTCTATATGCATAAACAATAATATATAAACAAACCAGAAACTAGATAGATATGGCAAAGCACCTACGAACCCGGCAGCCCGCCCAGTAGCCGGGTCGTAATAAAATAAAACGTCAATCACATTGACATGACAATCTAATTATTTTTCTTATTTTTTTTTGTAGCTTGGCGACGAGCAGTGCGTTCAGTCTCTGCCAGGACTTATTTGAGTATGCGTTATATTGCATGCAATACACGTTTTGAAGACATTCAACTTTAAAACACAGTTGCTTTGTCTATGTACCTGGATGATATTATTATGCTCAGGGGTTCTCTAGTTTCAATTGTCATCGAACGTGACATAGGCTGCGAATAAAATAAATTTTCATTGGCCCCGATTACGTTTAAGGCAGGGCTTGGAACTGATTAATTTTACTATGTAACCTTAACCCTTTGAATAAAGGTTGTCTATTAAGTTTTTTCATAAACTTAACGTAAGAGCTCAAGTTCTGTGCATTGAAAGATATGCTAAACGTCGTCGTTCTTTATATCAGTCTTTAGGAATTTAATTTACATGGAAGAAGAATTTTCGAAAAAAATACGGTATCAAGTTAGTCAAAGTCAAAAATGCTTTATATTAATAGGTGCACAAGGTAGGTACATTTAAAATAGTCAGATGTCATTTTGTTAAGATTTTTTAAAATACATACTATGTGATTTAAATAATGGGCTTTCATGGCATCTTTGTTTTAAATTTAAATTTTGAGAAGCCACTTACTCTGAGATACATGTTAATCCGGGTACATGTTAATACATGTTAATCTGTCTACCAATCAAACATCCAAATCCGTCCAGCCGTTTATGTGTGAAGAGGTAACAAACATTTTACACACGATTTGATCTGTTAGATAGGTGTGAAAATATTAACTTTCTAAAGCGCTATTTCAAGTAATTTTTTGTTGGCAACACAACTACTTAAATGTGGTTGGTCGTTAGAATTCCGCCCATCACGCGCCATTATGATTGACCAATCCGAGCGTTCATCAATTTTGGCGGGGATTGGCGAAAAGTTGGAATCTCCGTAATTTTATTTTCGTTTTATTTCCCTCCTTTCGGAGTAGGCAAAGAGATCTAAACTCATACAGCCATGTCTTATTTCTTCAGTTTATTGTTTATAAAAATAAAGGAAGGTCTCCTTTTCACAGAATGTGCTATTTACAGTATTTAAGGTAGTTGGCATCCATGTGGCATTCGATCTTTCAACCCTGTATTGTCCGACGCAATTAAATTCACAGCCTATACTATATTTAAAAAAACGGGTAATTGAATAAATTGTTATGAGAATTGGAAGCTCTATGGCAGGTTCCTAAGCCGGTTCTAATAAAAAACAGTAGTTGGAATTCTATGCCTACACTCCCACCCAAAGAGAAAAAAAATATTTTCGCAAATACAGACTAAATATCATAGCTAACATGACATGGCGCACATTATTGGATGCGGAATTTCAAACAAGTTCAAACACAGTCCAAAGGAATTGGAACTCTATAATCATTACAATTGAGAGTTGAAAGTCGGGTGTCCGTTAACACCGATCGGTGTTCGCGAGTGTTGTCGGTATAAAAGGTATTTTGAACACCGATCGGTGTCGGCGTCCGCCTAAAGGTTAAAGCAAGCTACCGATTTAATAGAAAACCTTTTTATTTTATCACTGACAGGTACTCTATTCATATGCAAAAAAATCACGATCTTTAAGTAGGTATGATGTTAAAACTGTATCCTTACTCTACATGAGATTGCTCCATCTTCGGACTACTAAGCGCGGGGAGGGTTTCCTGTTTCCTGACAATTAATCGAACATCCACTCTAAGCATTATGCTGCTTTCTTAATATTGCGGATTGCTAGGGTATGGAAATCTGCCGGCGTCGCCGGTGTTCCCCAAATCTTACAATATTGAGATCTTTAAATCTAGAGTGAATAGGCATTTACGGGGAGCACCTGCTTATTCGGCTACGTGGTCACTTTTCATCAGTGTGCGAAGTGTGAGTTCTTCTTCTTCTTCTTATTTTTGAGGATGGCAACCAGTCAACCTCATTGTCGAGGGACATTACTGCCAGTTTGGAGCGAAAATTTTTATTTATCTTATTTCTTCAGTATATAGGTCAGTCTCAATCAAAACAAGTAATTCGTCGTATGCAGAGTCTAGTCACGGTCAAGTCATTCTTCAGTAAAGTGGCAGAATGCTTTACAAAAGATTTTGGCGGCTTCTTGTGGGAACCCGAAAGCTCCGTTACGCACTTTATTTTACACTTCCCTTCACCTGTACACCAACACTAACGTTTGCTGCACAATATTCTGCCATTATTAAGCTTCAAAAGTTAGAATGCACAAATTTTAAGACTTACAAAGAAAAATGCTACTTCACTCGCCGAGTTCCCGCCAAAAAGCCTCTGCTTTCTTAATATTGCGGATTGCTAGGGTATGGAAATCTGCCGGCGTCGCCGGTGTTCCCCAAATCTTACAATATTGAGATCTTTAAATCTGGAGTGAATAGGCATTTACGGGGAGCACCTGCTTATTCGGCTACGTGGTCACTTGATGAGTTTGTGTTCAAACGATTCTTCAGTCTCATAAAAAAGCTTTTGTAAGTTATTCTTTTGTATTATTTATTTATGAACATCTATATCAATAATTATAATAATTTACATAATTTTACACATCACCCTCTCGTTTTGACATAATAACTGTATCATTTACATAATTTTACAAACACACACTTGGTTGACATTATGATTGCATCTTATAATGTTGACCTAATATTGTTATGGCATAATATGAACATTCATAACATCTCAGAGCAAAATTTATTAATACACATTAACGTACGTATAATATACGTCTTAAGCATTTCCCGCCGAAATCGTTATATTGGGTCTTTACCTATGAAATTGGAGTTTTTTTCCTTCTTTAATCATATGTACCAATTTCTGCGATTTTCAAAGCTATATCCAAATTTGTTTTTTATTTGGTAAATTGAATAGTATTTCAAGGTTTCACATGAAATATTTTTTAATTTCTGGGCTAAATCACATAATAAAAAAAAATTGAACAGAGCTCTTTTCATAATCATTTCTTACATTCGCTGAAACTTTTATAAAGAGGTTACTTTTAAAAATTAACGCTGCCTATACTTAACTTAATGTTATTCGATAATACACACAAAGTTTAGCTAAATTTGGATTTGCCGTTCCTGAAAAAAATTCAAAAATGTTTGTATGAAGAAAACAGTCTAATGAAATTGTTCATACAAATCGCCAATTTCATAGGTAAGGACCTAATACAACTAACTTCATAACATTTCCTACAGACTTACAATGTTTAGAACAAACCGCTTATTATAATTAAATAGCATAACCCGTTTCCATACAAAAGTATTACGAATTTGTTAATATCTAATTTAATCCATTAGTCGCCTTTTTTTTTTTTTTTTTTTTTTAATATGAGAGAGCGGCAAACGAGCATGCGGGTCACCTGATGGAAAGTAATCACCGCCGCCCATGGACACCCGCAACACCAAAAGGGTCACAGATGCGTTGCCGGCCTTTGAGGAAGGTGTAGGCTCGCTTCTTGAAGGTTCCAATGTCGTACTCGTTCGGGAATACCGCTGCCGGCAAGAAATTTCTTGAGAAACGTACAGTGGTAGACTTCCACTCATCCAACTTTTACCACATCAAAGACACTATTCTATTTTGCAAGGAACCCACATGAGTTCTAATAATTTGTCAGCGTTGTACTAGATCCAAGACTTAAATAATTATGCTTATGAGATTTATGACTTGAATAAATCAAAATAATGCGTACGTATATTCATAACATTATTAGGACTAACGATAGATAAAACCACAATAAAATTGTTATTTACACCTGGCAAGAAAAAGAGTAAAAAAACGGAAAAACGACACTATTTTAATTACATTGTATTAGACTACATTATTTTACATAGAAACACTAAAAATAAAGTAGACCTAACTATTTTAGTGATTGGCTGCTTTTTAAGTTTTTTGGTCTGAGCATAGAAACAAGGAAGAGATTTTATATTAAAAAGTTAAGTTGTATTCTATGTGCATAAACTCAGCCGATCAAACAGAGTGCGTGTGTTTGGGGTCGTATTAATAAATCGCTCTTGATATTCGAAAGTGCGGGAGACGTTGCAATATGCTGCTGTGCGTACACGAGAATCCCAAGAGTGCGAGAGCTCGACGGCTCTTGGGCCCGTATTAATAACCCGTTCTCAAGATTGAGTATACTTTTGTGACCGGTCTCAAGTAAACATGTTGATCAATAAACCTTACTTGAGACCTGAAACGCACGTGCATACTCAAGCAGTACTCACTTGACACGTGCGCCGAGTTTCACGTATTAATAAACGAAACTCGAGATTATCATACATTCACCGCTGGCGGGAATACTTGAGAAGTGATCTCAGCTGGATAGACCACAAGATTGGTTTATAAATTAAAACGGAGCTTGAGATAGCGTCAACTTCTCAAGACGCATCTCTGTTGATACAGCCTCAAGACTTGTATTGAGATTGGTTTATTAATACGGGCCTTACACTCTCAAGATTGCGATGACCTAAAGTTGGCGCTTAAAAATCTGTTGCATATTAAAACAGTATCAAAAAATTGTATTGAGACTGAGACGCGATCTCAATCTCAAGATCTCAAGATTGAAATGACCTTAAGTTGACTCTTGAGAATCTGTTACACATTAAAACAGTATCAAAAAAAATTGTATTGAGACTGAAAGGCGATCTCAATCTCACAACCGATTTATTAATACGGCCCTTGGAGTGCGCACTGAATGCTACTTTTAAACTAGCGACACTACTATTTTATAATGTGATGGCAACACACGGAGCAAAAATAAAGAGGAGGCGGTTTCCATCTCAATCTCAATCTCAAGACCGATTTATTAATACGGCCCTTGGAGTGCGTACTGAATGCTACTTTAAAACTAGTGACACTACTATTTTATAATGTGATGGCAACACACGAAGCAAAAATAAAGAGGAGGCGGTTCTTACATTTCACGACGAAGTCGAGTGTGGAGGCGCGCGGTCGGTGGCTCAGCGATTAACACGTGGTCTCCCAATTCCAATGAGTTTTTAAATTTAATTTAATTACTTATGTGCATTTACCCGACTGTTCTTAAACGGTGAAGGAAAAAATCGTGAGGAAACCTGCATGCCGGAGAAATAATTCTTTCCAAGGGTGCCACTTCACCAAAAAGTTGTTAGTGTGTGACGCTGTCAAAGTCAAATAATACTTGGTTGTGATTGGATGATTTGACTTTTGTCTCAAATTTGTCGTAATTCTTTCGGTTTAACGTACCCTAAGTCACGCACCCTAAGATGACATTACAAACTCATTGGGAATCACAATCGTACACGCCTTTTCTTTTTTTTTTCTCCGTGTAACAATCTCCCTTGTTCTTATGCACTAGTGCCAATACCGCTCTCATTATTTTTCAACCCTTTTCGCAAGACAGAAAATTGTATGCCACATAATAAGTATTATAGACCTAATAAAGAATACTTGGAAAAACACTTGAAACTTAAAATAGGTAAGACACTGTTTATAATTATTATAGCCTAAACGCGGAAGCTAAATCACGCTTTGGGGTATGTAGTGAGTAGTAGATCAGCCATTCTCCACATGTAGTGTAACTTTTTGATATTTAAAAAATATTGTGATTACATCCGAACAGTGTACAGTAGTATACTCAATATAAATCAATGATTGCTTTCCATCAGGTGATCCGCATGCTCGTTTGCCGCCCTCTCGTTTAAAAAAAAATTAAAAAAAGGATTATCAAGTGCGATTACGGCTCGTACACTGAGAATTCCGTACCTACATAACATCGCGTTTGGCAAATTTTTTAAACTAACAAATACTTGTCTCTTAGTACTTTTACTTTGAAATAAATGATTTTACGTATTCCTTTACTTGTGACAATACCTCCCTTCATGCCAAATTCCAGAATATAGGGCACAATACAATACAAATACACTTTATTGCACAAAAGGAGAATATACATTTTACAAAGCACAATACTGAAAAGAGTACAATTAGGCGACCTTTTCACTAAGGTCACCCCTTTTAATAGTCAGTCCGTACAATTTTACAATGACCTTTGACCCGGATTTCTGGAGAGCTATTTGGACAGTTTTTTTTCTTATTTTCCCCCCAAAGGTGGCTTCTCTAGGGGTATAAATAGAATAACTCCGTCCTACTAATCCTATCGCTTAGCAATTTAGCGCACCGCGGTTAGGCTATTTGTAAATTATTTCTCGCTATGAATAATTGAACGTAGGTACAAAATTACGTGTAAAAATTTGAGCACTACTCCAGAATGGGTGCACCGCAGTGCACCGCCAAGTTCCGTTAAGATTTTCTAAAATTATACAATTTGAAAGTGTGTGGTAACAGTACTAATAAATGTTTACTTAAATAATATATAAAATTCCTAATAGGCGGGGTTTGGATTATTATTCTGAGAAACATGTACAGGAGAAGCAGTTGTGACCCGATGTGGAGAAACTTTAATCTGAAAACAAAAAAACTGTGATTTTAGATCATGTATATATATGCATATCACATCGTCTCCGTGGCTCAATGTAAACAACATAGGGTTTATGAAATTACAAAGTATCCTAATTAATAGGCAACAGAAAATTTTTAATGAGCGAGATAGTTACAGTCACATTTTTTGTAGAGTGAGGCCTCCACCTTTATTTCTAGCTTAGTGGATTTATTAGTATGGCAGCTTTACCTACGAATGTGCCGCCGCGCTTGCTCGATATCCTGATCCCTTTCGCGCAGCACGTACCGCCGCGTGCCCATCACGAAGTTTGTGATGTGCTCACTCCAACTGTCGAAATAACATTATAAAGCTGAGTTTATCGATACCGAAGTTGTTATTGGGGTTCTTGTCGCTTATTCTCCCTAAGCATAACAAACCCCATATAAAGTGATACAGTTTAAAAAACATATAGAATTTTATTGTTATGTAACATTTTTGTATCCTACATTGACGAATAAATTTTTTACTCATATTTAAAAAATATATTAAAATTTCATGGAATTTCCCGCATCCACCTGTAAAAATTGCAAAAGATAGGACATTTTTATCCGTAATATCGTTTAAATAGACCAAATGCATGGTTCCAATTCAATATGAAACTTTGATTTTTTGGCTTACATGACATTGCCCCTGAAATTTCAATGTTTATTTTATTTTAAATTTAAGCATTACCAGGATGTGTCTGTGCAATTTGACCATCATCACGATTAGGACTAAAGTACACTGGCGTCCAACTTGGGGCAGACAATTTATTTTGGCTGAAAGTAGGTCAATTAGAGACATGCTTCGCTGCTAATCAAATGACAACGTAGCTTTAAAGTTCTTTTAGTAGAAATGGTTAAAATTACATTGATTGATAGCACCCAAATTTTAATTATTTTGTTCAACGTAGCAACTAGTATGTATATGACCTACGGATAAACACAATATCCACTTGATAAAGGATTTTTATGACCGGCTTACATCAGGATATGACATCATCATATCAGCGGGTAGACTTCCACTGCTGTCTACTATCTCATCATCTCAGCCCGTAAACATCCCACTGCAGGGATACAGGCCTTCCCTCGCATACGAGGGAAGGCCTATTATATAATATATAGTATATTCAATCATTATAATGATGGAGTATGGACTGTGGTGTGTGGCATGGAACTTTAATTCTTCGATTGACGCCTGGTTACTGCCGGCCGCATTTTGGGCAATGATAATTTCTTATTTTGATTGTGATTTTCCCATATTTGAAGTCCAGCTTTACGTTTACATTATGTCCATAAAATATTATTGGAAAGACACTTTATTTATTTATGGGATTTATTTTAATTAGCATAGGAACTACATGACTCACTCGCGACTTGGAGGCAGACCGCTAAATCTGGCATGGGTCGCCATATACGGAACAGAGATGTAAATCAAACGAGAGCTCACGTCGAACAACCCAATTTATTAAAACACGGCCGGCGGCAGTAACCAGGCGTCAATCGAAGAACTAAAGTTCCATGCCACACACCACAGGACCATAGTCCACAACGCTGGCCCAATGCGAGTTGAGGACTTAGAATTTACATTTCTCAGGCCTGCAGGTTTACTCACCATGTGTTCCTTCACCGTTTAAGAGCAGTCGGATAAATGCACATAAGTAATTAAATTAAATTTAAAACTCATTGGTACATGGCCGATCTGGGAACCGAACCCGGACCTTCCAAATTGGGAGACCGTGTTTTAACCGCTGGGTCACCGACGCCTCATCTATATTAAGAATATCCTATACTCACTTAATAGACCTGGGATCTAAATTGTATATAGCCGCATCTTGCTTCGTGAGTCGTTCTCTTAGCCGCACCACGTTCCCGTTCAGAAAGTTCCAGTCGTTGAGCGCAAACGCGGACAGCACCTGGCTTATGAAGGACACCTTCTGGCTTGCTTTGGACAGGTTCGGACTGGAAAATACTTTACGTCAATAAGATGATAAAAAAACCATACTGGCGCCCAACTTGGGGCAGGTGTTATTATTGTGGCTGAAGGTAGGTCGAAAAAGTGAAGCGTTTAACGAATGTTACTTATCTTACTTATCGAACGATAAGTCACATACTTAGCAGTTATTTGACATGTTTGATATATTTATCCTGTCAATCTGTCAATTACAAAGATCGAATGCAAGACTTCTTCTACAGGATAATTTTAAGGTTATTTAAGGGATTTGATTTATATAAATAATATGAATATAAAACTTAAAAAAAGATAGATATTAAGAGTATAAACATCCTAACCTTTTCGTCACAGTACATTTTTGAAAATCTAATATATGTCAAAAAAAATATAGCATGATTTAGGAAAAATAGTGATAAACCTGAAGTCAACACAAGAAATAAAGATAAACTTGCAGGTCACATAAGTCGCCTCCGCAAAGACAGTAATTCATTCAAAGGGTTATGTATACGCTTTTTCAATACGGTTCCTGTTGATATAAAAAATCTTCCTTTCAATAAATTTAAGGATACTATAACACAGAAACTTATTACGAAAGCATATTATAAAATATCAGATTATTTAGATGATAAACATTCATGGACATAACCAGCTCGTTCGCATAACCAGGCTATTTCACAATTAAAAATGAAATGTTATTGTACCTTTTTGTAATATAAAAACCTTTTTTTTAAAGATGTTCCATAAATGAGGATATTCCACATAATGTGGTAAGGTATCCTCAGCAGTCTAATATTACATAATTAAATTTTGTTGAAAGCTCATAACTTCACTCTAAACGCAATGTCAGATTTAACTGACAAGCTGTAAATTGACTTATTACCGTCTTTCTCTGTTGTATCTCTCCTTTATGTGATTGGTGTGTAACTTTTAGAATAATTAACATACACCTGATGGAAAACCTGAAGGTAAAGTCTGAAACGAATAAATCTTTACCAGTCTGCATAAAACAAATTAAAATTTCTTAGGAAATCATGAACGTTTTAGGATATTTTTTATTTAGTTACAATAATTACTGAGTTCACTAATCAACAATATAATAAAATAAATAAATAATAAAATCTGTGACCCTTTTGGTGTTGCGGGTGTCCATGGGCGGCGGTGATTGCTTTCCATCAGGTGACCCGCATGCTCGTTTGCCGCCCTCTCATATAAAAAAATATATTTTCTCCACAAGGTCGCAAGCAGTTATAGTGCAGTACCTTTCCCATAAGCTTAGATTAATAGAAAAATGTAATAATTCACTACCTACTATGGAGATTGGTGCCTATACGAGGAGGGCCCTGTACTACAGGATACCAGGACCCCTATTCTCGCACACTCGACATTTGTCTATCGATAGACATTGGCATGTCTATCTCTTTCACACTTATATACGTGTGTAAAAGTGACAAACCTATTGATGTCGTTCGACATTGAAATCTCGAGTATATGAGAATCAGGACCCAGGGCCCTATAGCCGAAAATATACGAACAGTGGTCCTATGAATATGGCCGCTAAACAACTAAAATATTGCTAACATTGGTGTCGATTCGAATGTACACCAACTAAACTAAAACCAGTTTTAAAAGGGTCCATTTTTCATCCTAAAGTTTTCATTCATATTATTTGTAGTGCTACCGGCGATGTTCATAACACTCATGTTTCCGAAAATTGTTTAATAATATCATTAATGTAATAGTACATTATGATACAAGTGTGCTATGGTCGCTTGCAGCTCGCGCGCACAATATCGCCTCGTATGTAATGATCAGGCACACGCGTTTCATACGACGTTTTTCAACACACTTGAGAGGAAGAAAACAAAACTCATGTAGGTATTAACACAATTTTAATTATTAAAACAATTAGTAAAAGTACAATTTTCAAAACGGTAATTAACAGTTTTTGTTGGTATTTGAACAGTTTGTGTTATAGTATTGGTATTATTAATTATTTCAGTATCTTGGGTGAAAGTTGGCGATGAACTAATATTTTCGGAGAAAGAGTGTGCGTTCTTGCTGCTTTTCCATTGTACAAAAGTTTCATTATGCCGCTAAGTACTTCTCACTTGATTTTGATGGTAAAAGGCTATCACTCGCATTTCTTGCCTCGTTAAGTATATCCGGCGGCGTCAAATTTTGGTTAGGTTCATTTTCTTCACTTGAAGTAAACATTATCGATAATATTCTAGCTCAAAGTAACTAAAACTTCGTTGTAACCAAGAAATATTTACGAAAAACGTTGCATTTTTTTTCTTGGCGCGCGATATCTATGCGCGCGCATGGAAAATGGCGCGAACTACATCGACCAACAGCCAATATTAAAAGTGAAAAAGTAGTAGTTTGTTTTTGTAACTTATTTAAGTGAATTAAGGCTAGGTATATCAGTAAATTTCAATATTCATTTAACATCACAATTTAGAAAACGCATTTTCTGTTTCCTTCATTATGTAGAATACATTTTGCCACATGAAAACCGAAAAAAAAACATTAATACCCGACTAAATACGAAAGGCTTTGTCTACATACACCTAACTTGCAATGAGAGACATGTTTAACTTAGTCAGGTTGTTATTATAGCACTTGTGCTGTAATATAATGAAAAAGCACGCGTGTTTAATATCATAGATTATGAGCCTAAAGGCGGTGTAATAAGAACAACCTTACGAGCAAGTGTGTTGAAAATATATTTAAACTCCTACCGTTTTTTTATCATAACGCTTTTATCCCTGAACATAATTACGATAATATTTACGGTTATGTTTATGGCCTGGGAGTTTATACCGCAGTTTTAACCGTACCTAAACCAATAACTGTAGGACCGATTGGGTTCTCGCACTTCGCCGGCCGCTCCGCGGCACGCTCACTTCGCTCGCTCGGCTCGTGCGTTATGGTCACAGTTCTAACCTAACCCAAACCAATAATTATGAATAGGACCGATTCGTTTCTGGAACTTGACTGAATGACTGGAGCGGGACTCTGGTTTAAAGATATGACTTTGAATAATAGTGTAAGAGATGGTTGTGTTGAGAAAATATAGGAAAACAAATAAAAGTATAATAGATGTTTATTGCTACTGACATTATGAAGTTGAATGCTTTGGAATTATGAACATTAGAGACAGAGCAGTTAGGAATTGTGATTGTTAGGATGAAAAATGTTAGTAAGAACATTTTCGGATTTACAATTATCGGAGTTGAAAATTTAGGTGAACTTTGGCGCACCCGTTTTAAAGTAGTACTGTGTCTTTCTCCCTGGAACAGTACGATGCGACGGCACCACTCCAAAACTGGTTTTAGTTTAGTTTAGTTGGTGTACATCCGAATCGACACCAATGTATTACAAAAATTTTATAATATATAACAATATTCAGCATACTCAGCAGTGGTAGAACGACAACATGCGAATTAGTTTATCACACATTTTGTCGCGGTCGTCTGTCAAAGTAAGCGACATAACAGTCGTGTAACAAAATTTTGACAGATTTTTTGACATACTTTTTATTTTTAAAATTTCCTATATTAATTATATTGGTAAAGTAATTGAATTATTGGTTTCGCTACAGAAATGTTGCGCGCGTTTTTCAGTACCAGTGGAATGAATATTCATGTAGGCAATACAATATGCACTTATGAACGTCATATTTGTTTTTTAAACTACCACTAGCTCGGAACGCGACCACTACTGAGAAGAGCTAGCGAGAAACTCAGAGGGTTTTCAATCAATCATTTACAATCAAGAAAGGTTACAACAATTTTATATATCGTGTAGAGGAGCCGTTTAATCTCATGGATTACTTTCAGTGGTACTGGCAGAATAACCAACGCTGTGGTATGGACCACTATCTGTGCTGCAGCATATGCTGAGTCAGAGCCCTTTCAGTGCACAGTGGGTACAGACCATCGCTGGGAAAATCTTGTATGGTGTGCGTCAGTATAGTAGTATACTACGCGCGCAACATTTCTGTAGCGAAACCAATAATTCAATTACTTTACCAATATAATTAATATAGGAAGTTTTAAAAATAAAAAGTATGTCAAAAAATCTGTCAAAATTTTGTTACACGACTCTTATGTCGCTTACTTTGACAGACGACCGCGACAAAATGTGTGATAAACTTAATTCGCATGTTGTCGTTCTACCACTGCTGAGTATGCTGAATATTGTTATATATCATAAAATTTTTGTAATACATTGGTGTCGATTCGGATGTACACCAACAAAACTAAACTAAAACCAGTTTTGGAGTGGTGCCGTCGCATCGTACTGTTCCAGGGAGAAAGACACAGTACTACTTTAAAACGGGTGCGCCAAAGTTCACCTAAATTTTCAACTCCGATAATTGTAAATCCGAAAATGTTCTTACTAACATTTTTCATCCTAACAATCACAATTCCTAACTGCTCTGTCTCTAATGTTCATAATTCCAAAGCATTCAACTTCATAATGTCAGTAGCAATAAACATCTATTATACTTTTATTTGTTTTCCTATATTTTCTCAACACAACCATCTCTTACACTATTATTCAAAGTCATATCTTTAAGCCAGAGTCCCGCTCCAGTCATTCAGTCAAGTTCCAGAAACGAATCGGTCCTATTCATAATTATTGGTTTCGACTTAACTTAACTACCGCGTTCACGTTTACGTGACGAATTGTATGGAGAAATGTGCATCGCCTCTAGCGGATAGTTTGCAAAACGATTTTTTTCATAGGGACTTTCTTCGTAAACGCGAACGCGATGGTAAAGTTACGCACACAGACGGCATGGTTTCTATCTTTGTTCACGCGACATAGACAGTTGCACTGGACAGTTGAAAGTTTCATTAATTATTTTTCTTATAACTCACATTGACTTTATGCCCAAGAGACGAGCGATATACGTGATCAAATGGTGTGGAATAGTCTGTAACACCATCTCCCATGTCCGGTATGTGAATCTGAAAATAATTTACAGATTTTAATCATTTCTTTGACATATTTAGGCCCGTTTTATTAAACCGTTCTCAAGATTGAGATTTTTTTTTTAAGTTATTTATTCAAGAAATCAACAGCTTTCTTAATAGTAGGTACAATGTAACAAGTAATTCATAAATACAGCCAATAACAGGTTTCGATATATTACTTCACATTAATACTCTTTTATTATTTGAATAGTTCCATGATTTTAAAGTGACTTTATAGCAGAAGCATAACAACCTACAAGACCTTAAGTTGATGCTTGAGAATATAATATGCAATATTAAGGCCCATATTTATAAAACATACGCAATATTTTGACGACCGATTGGTGTAGTGGATAGTCACCCTATCAGCGAAACCAACGGTTGCGGGTTCGAATCCCGCGAGGGGTAAATGTTTGTATGATGAATACGAAAATTTATTCCCGAGTCTTGGATGTTTATATAAATATTTATGTATGTTTATATAAATATTTATGTATGTTTATCCGTTATCTAGTCTCCATAGCACAAGCTTTGCTTAGTTTGGGCCTAGATGATTAGTGTAAGTGTCCGAAAAAAAAAAAAAAAAAAAATACAAGTCTTGAGGTTGTATCACACGAGATGCGTCTTAGTAGTTGACGCTATCTCACGCTCCGTGTAAATTTATAAACCAACCTTGACGTCTACTCAGCTGAGATCACTTTTCAAGTATTCGCCTCAGCGGCGAATGAATTTCGTTTCGAATTGAGTTTCGTTTATTAATATGTGAAACTCGGCGCACCTCTCAAGTGAGTACTGCTTGAGTATTCACCTGCGTTTCAGGTCTCAAGTTAGGTTTATTAATCAACACGTCTACTTGAGGCCTGTCACAAGACTGTTCTCAATCTTGAGAATGGTATATTAATACGGGCCTAAAACACTAACAAAAAAAAAATGTATTGAGACTGAGAGGCGATCTCAATCTCAAGATCAGTTTATTAATACAATCGGACCAAAAGGCTCAGTAGTCCGATGATCTATAATCATCTGCATCATCGGACTACTGAGCCGAAAAAGTCTCAGTAGTTCGATCATCGGACTACTCAATCGGACTACTGATACTAGCCCATTGAGTTACCCATAAATAACAAATGTTTATCTGTGCTGCAAGTATGACCATCTTACCTGTTAGCTTGCAAAGTGACATGTGGATACCACACCGCGTTGTCCAGTGGGTATTCCACTACGATGGTGTTCAGCATCTCCTGAAACCGCGCGTACGTGATCCCGTTCTCTATGGTTGTGCAGTTGTAGACGCGGACATCGGGCAATCTGAAATATTGTATAAATATATAACTCATACTCAAGACTGGTTGACATAACTGTGTTTACCACAATTTTTACGCCTAAACATTTTTTTTATGCACGACGGGTTCCTACTTGACCTGATGTTAAGTGAAGATGAGGTCACATTTGGGTAGATCATATCATAATGGTAGAATCAATAGTTTTTTTTTTATATAATATAATATAATATAGTATAGTATAGTACAGTACAGTACAGTACAGTACAGTACAGTACAGTACAGTACAGTACAGTACAGTACAGTACAGTACAGTACAGTACAGTACAGTACAGTACAGTACAGTACAGTACAGTACAGTACAGTACAGTACAGTACAGTACAGTACAGTACAGTACAGTACAGTACAGTACAGTACAGTACAGTACAGTACAGTACAGTACAGTACAGTACAGTACAGTACAGTACAGTACAGTACAGTACAGTACAGTACAGTACAGTACAGTACAGTACAGTACAGTACAGTACAGTACAGTACAGTACAGTACAGTACAGTACAGTACAGTACAGTACAGTACAGTACAGTACAGTACAGTACAGTACAGTACAGTACAGTACAGTACAGTACAGTACAGTACAGTACAGTACAGTACAGTACAGTACAGTACAGTACAGTACAGTACAGTACAGTACAGTACAGTACAGTACAGTACAGTACAGTACAGTACAGTACAGTACAGTACAGTACAGTACAGTACAGTACAGTACAGTACAGTACAGTACAGTACAGTACAGTACAGTACAGTACAGTACAGTACAGTACAGTACAGTACAGTACAGTACAGTACAGTACAGTACAGTACAGTACAGTACAGTACAGTACAGTACAGTACAGTACAGTACAGTACAGTACAGTACAGTACAGTACAGTACAGTACAGTACAGTACAGTACAGTACAGTACAGTACAGTACAGTACAGTACAGTACAGTACAGTACAGTACAGTACAGTACAGTACAGTACAGTACAGTACAGTACAGTACAGTACAGTACAGTACAGTACAGTACAGTACAGTACAGTACAGTACAGTACAGTACAGTACAGTACAGTATAGTATAGTATAATATAATATAATATTTCGGACACTTACACCAATCATCCAGTCCCAAACTAAGCAAAGCTTATGCTATGGATACTAGATAATGGATAAACATACATAAATATTTATATAAATATCCAAGACTCGGGAATAAATGTTCGTATTCATCACACAAACATTTACCCCTCGCGGATTTCGAAACCGCAACCGTTGGTTTCGCTGATAGGGTCACTATCCACTACACCAATAGTTAATAGTATATTACGATATCCGAGCCGAAGGCAAGGGCGTAATAGAGCAGAGTGTGTGTGAAATGAAATGAAATGAAATGAAACTACTGGCTGGCGTAGCGCGGCGGACCAGTTCGAAATTTGAAAAAAAAATAAAAAATAATTTGAAGCATATTTTATTACTGATCTCCATAATACATTGGCTGATGGTGTTATCACTTGGCTGTATGAGACTTATGTTCTTTGTCATAACAAACAGTCCGGTTAGAATATAAAAATCAAAATCAAAAATATTTTATTCAATGTAGGATACAAAAATATCACTTACTGAAAGTCAACATGTTATTTTTTTTTAAAACTACATCGCTTCACAACGTGTTATGGTTAGGGAGAAGAAGCGACAAGAAACTCCGCAACAACACATCTTTTCAATTAGTTTCCATCTTTACAATAATATTACATTTTATATTACGTATTACAAAACAATAGCAATTAACATAACGACCAGCTAACACCAGACCTCCTTATCGCCTAACTTCACTATTTGCATTTAAGTATAACACACGCATGTTTTATGAGCTACATGATAATTATCTAAACCCGGTGATTTTGATCCACTTTACGAGCAAGTGTGTATTTCGCTGGACAAAAACATCACTTGAAAACCTTACATTTTTTTTACTTAATATTAATAATTATTGCTCATAGGACTAATAACTATATCATCTATCACTTCAACTTTACTTCTCAAGTATTCGCCTCAGCGGCGAATGAATGAGTCTCGAGTTTCGTTTATTTATACGCGCACCTCTCAAGTGCACGTGCTTTTCAGGTCTCAAGTTAGGTTTATTAATCAACGCGTATACTTGAGACCCGTCACAAGACTGTTCTCAATCTTGAGAATGGTTTGTTAATACTCTTATTAACAAACTAAAACAGTGACAAAAAAAATGTATTGAGATTGAGACGCGAACTCAATCTCAAGACCAGTTTATTAATACGGCCCTAAATATTAAGGATCCAAAGTATCAAGGAACGAGTTCATCGAATCTCTACGAAGACATAAGATAGAATTTATGCGTCTCTCTTACTCGCCTATAGCACAAACGCGATAGAAAAATTCTAGGTCGTGTCATCGTAAAGAGACTGGATCATGCTAAATATCTAACACTGGGTAAAATGGCAGAATGGTGGTGAAGGGAAGTGTAAATTAAAGTGCGTAACGAAGATTTCTGGTTCAATTAATGGTTTATTAAAGTGCGTAACGAAGCTTTCTGGTTCAATCAATGGTTTATTAAAGTGCGTAACGAAGCTTTCTGGTTCAATCAACGGTTTATTAAAGTGCGTAACGAAGCTTTCTGGTTCAATCAATTGTTTATTAAGTGCGTAACGAAGCTTTCTGGTTCAATCAATGGTTTATTAAAGTGCGTAACGAAGCTTTCTGGTTCAATCAATGGTTTATTAAGTGCGTAACGAAGCTTTCTGGTTTAATCAATGGTTTATTAAAGTGCGTAACGAAGCTTTCTGGTTCAATCAATGGTTTATTAAAGTGCGTAACGAAGCTTTCTGGTTCAATCAATGGTTTATTAAGTGCATAACGAAGCTTTCTGGTTCAATCAATGGTTTATTAAAGTGCGTAACGAAGCTTTCTGGTTCAATCAATGGTTTATTAAGTGCGTAACGAAGCTTTCTGGTTCAATTAATGGTTTATTAAAGTGCGTAACGAAGCTTTCTGGTTCAATCAATGGTTTATTAAGTGCGTAACGAAGCTTTCTGGTTCAATCAATGGTTTATTAAAGTGCGTAACGAAGTTTTCTGGTTCAATCAATGGTTTATTAAGTGCGTAACGAAGCTTTCTGGTTCAATCAATGGTTTATTAAAGTGCGTAACGAAGCTTTCTGGTTCAATCAATTGTTTATTAAAGTGCGTAACGAAGCTTTCTGGTTCAATCAATGGTTTATTAAGTGCGTAACGAAGCTTTCTGGTTCAATCAATGGTTTATTATTAATACAGGTCTTAGACTGGTGATGAACTCCGAAGAACCCGTTTTAATAGATTGTATTGATATTTTTGTATGACTCACTTGTCCACGGCGGTCTCCCACGCCGCAGCTATGAGCGTGTCGATGGCTATGTCGACTGGAATCATGTCGGCAAGCGCACTCCCTCTGGTCCAGGATACCCGCATCAGCCCCTTGCCGATACTCGCGATGATACCAGTTGGACCGTTCAGATTTTCTATCCATCCGGGGAAAGGGTGTCGATACGAGGAAATGACTGCGAATATAGTATATTAAATTAAAGCTGTGCACAATTTATACAACGCTATTCAGCATCTAACCTAATTAAATATATTAATATTGGGTATTTACATATGAAATTGGAGTTTTGTTTCTTCCATTAATCATATGTACCAATTCCTGCGATTTTCAAAGCTATATCCAAATTTGTTTTTTATTTGGAAAATGGAATATTATTTCAAGGTTTCACATGAAATATTTTTTTAATTTCTGGGCTAAATCACATGATAAAAAAAATTTGAACAGAGCTCTTTTCATGTGCTTCCCATAATCATTTCTTAGATTCGCTGAAACTTTTATAAAGCGGTTACTTTTAAAAAATAACGCTGCCTATACTTAACTTAATGTTATCCGATAATACACACAAAGTTTAGCTAAATTTGGATTTGCCTTTCCAAAAAAAAAATCAAAAATGTATATATGGAGAAAACAGTCTTAATGAAATTCTTCATACAAAACGCCAATTTCATAGGTAAGGACCTAATATATGGGCAAGACATTGTTGTCTGTAATACAGTTTTTAACTACCACAGACAACAAAGCTTCAACAAGTTTGTCATCATTATGTTCATCTTCATATCAGCTACATGACGCCCACTGTTCAACGTAGGTCTCCCCCATAGACTTCCAGAGTGACCGGCTGGAAGCAGCCTGCCTCCAGCGATTTCCCGCGACCTTTGTCTGTCCACTTTGTGAGTGGACCTTAGGCTGCGCTTGCTTGTGTGTGGTCTTCACTCGAGAACTTTAATGCCCCATCGGCCATCAGTTCTTGGAACTTGCTAATCCGCTGGGCTATGTCAGTGACCTTAGTTCAACTACGGATTTCTTAATTTCTGATTCAATCAAGTAGTGAAACGCCGAGCATCGCCCTCTCCGTAGCTCGTTGCGTTCTTTCTTACGTACATTAAGTTTTCGTAAATATATTGCGATGCCAAAGTTAATAGATTGATTTCCTGGAATTTATTCCTCAGAGATACTCGGGAGTCTAACTTGTAGATCGCACGAACCGCTCGCTTCTGCAGAACAAAAATAGAATTTATGTCCGCGGCATTTCCCCATAACAGAATGCCATAAGCCATTATGCTATGGAAATAGCTGAAGTATACCAGCCTCGCGGTGTCCACGTCGGTTAAATAGCGGATTTTTTTAATAGCGAACACTGCAGAACTGAGACGTTTCGACAACCTTTCGATATGTGGACCCCATTGTAGTCCTTTATCTAACATAATGCCTAGAAATAGAGTAGTGTCCACAAGCTCCAACTCCTAGTTTTTTATTAAAATACCTGTTTGACATTAGGTAGTGAAAATTTAATGCATTTGGTTTTTTTTTTCATTAAGAAGTAGGTTATTTGACGTAAACCATTCAACCACCTTAGAGATAGCACTATTCACGTAGCATCACTGGTAACACATTGATTAAAGACTCGTCCTCAAGAACTGAGGTATGAGGACGATTGGAGAATTTTATGTTAGTGAATATTATATTGAATAACATAAATTCTGAACAAGTGAAGCATTAAGTCCCATACTAAGCAGAGCTTGTATTAGATAAACATATTATAAATATTTATATAAACATCCATGACTCGGGAATAAATAATAAATAAATATCCTTGCACATATACACAGCGCCATCTAGTTCCACATTAAGCAACTTGAGGCTTGTGTTGTGGATACCAGATCATTGATATACTACACAAATACATTTTTTTTTTGTAAATAAATACATATATAAATGTAAAACATCCGTAACTCGGGAACACATGTCTGTATTCATCACACAAACATTTACCCTTCAGGGGATTCGAACCCGCAACCTTTGGTTTCGCTTACAGGGTCACTATTCATGACACATGAAATCTAATGTATGTCAAAAAAAATATAACATCATTTAGGAAAAATAGTGATAAACATGATGTCAATACAAGAAATAAAGATAAACTTGCAGGTCACATAAGTCGCCTCCGCAAAGTCAGTAATTCATTCAAAGGGTTATGTATACGCTTTTTCAATAAGGTTCCAGTTGATATACAAAATCTTCCTCTCAATAAATTTAAAGATACTGTAAAACAGAAACTTATTGAGAAAGCATATTATAAAATATCAGACTATTTAGATGATAATCATCCCTGGACATAATCAGATTGTTCGCATGCCAGGCTATTTCACAATTAATAATGAAATTTAAAAACCTGTTTGTAATATAAAAACCTTTATGTAAAATCAAAGCCTGATTTTAAAAGAGCAACCCTTCGAGTTTCTTGCTTGTTCTTCTCAGGGGAAAATTGCATTTTGAACAAGCAGTAGCTTAAAAAATTTAAAATTTACTATGTAAAATTGACTATTTTAAGTGTACTCTGTGTACCTACAAAATAAAGCATTTTTGACTTTGACTTTGACTTTGACTTTGACACCAATTATTCCGATATTACCTATGGTGGGCCTGAAAATGGCGACTGGATATTTCTTGTTTTGTCGCTGCGCAAGCACGTGCTCCGCCATCGCCTTCGTGAATGTGTAAGTGTTCGGTTTTGGTGATATGTACCTGGGGATAAGTCGGCACACGTCATTGACAGTCTTTTGTACTTGGGGTACATGTTTAGTATTCGATTTGGTTGGTGGTAGGGCATTTTAAATGTCCGCCTGGCTAGCTACCATCATCTTATCTAAATCTGCTGCCAAGCAGCAATGTTAATAGCATTGTTGTGCTCCGGGTGTCAAACATAAGATAGCCAGTCCTCCAAATGTGTTGGGGTTTCCGGGTCAAAACGCTTCCACCTTCGACCACATCTTCACTTAACATCAGGTGTGATTGAGGTCCAAGTACCGACCCGTTGTGCATAAAAAAAAGCGCTCGAATTCGACCGGGTGGTATGGCTCAGTCACGAGTCCTAACTTAGGTATTATTAAGGGCCATATTAAAAAATCGATCTTGAGATTGAAATCGCATCTCTGTCTCAAGACAATTTTTTGTAAATAGGTTTTAATATGCAACAGATTCTCAAGCGTCAACTTAATGTCAACTCAATCTTGAAAACGGTTTATTAATACAGGCCTAAATTTAGTTTTTTTTTTATGATTAACTGGATACGAGTTTGACAACAATCTCACGGTGAGAAGGTAAGATTCTGGCCTGATGGAAAGTGACGATGTGGTCGAAGATGAAGCACGCGATCCCAGTATTAGGTATACAGGGTGAATTTGCATTCGTATAATTCCACTAACTGGTGACGCCACACACGATTACGAACAACTTTCCCTAAGGCACCATTAGTCGTCTCGATCAAAAAAATTTCGATTAATAAATTCAATAAAATTCAATAAATATCCTTAGACTTACACACAGCGCCATCTAGTTCCACAGTAAGCTACTATAAGCTTGTGTTGTGGATACCAGATGGTTGATATATTACATAAATACATTTTTTTTTGTAAATAAATACTGATTATAAATGAAAACATCCATAACTCGGGTACACATGTCCGTATTTATCACATAAACATATGCCCCCAGCCGGATTCGAACCCGCAACCTTTTTGGTATAGTGGTCAGAGTTGCTAACGTTTGTTTGGTGTTTGGTGTAGTCAAACAGGTCGTTAATTTTTAATTAATGCAAAGTAAGAAACCACCATAAGTATGGAAGTCCAGCAATTTTCCGCTGAATTCGGATATGGTTTCTAGTAGAAAGCTGTTTCTAGTGAAAAGCCGAAATTTTAAAGCCGATTCTATACCAATATGGTTTCAGAATGGTTCACTTTGTATGGGGTAATCGAAAATTTTTTGATCGAATTCGACTATGGTTTTTTGGGGAAAGTTGTTCGTAATCGTGAATGCCGTCACCAGTTAGCGGGAATTACACGAATTCAAATTCACCCTGTATAATTGAATACAGTGACCACATTCTTGTTCTCAAGAATTTGATATTTTTGCCATCGACTCGCTAACAAGAATTGAATACTTTACTCTTCTATTGCTTATGTAAATTAGTGGACTTCAATAAATAATAATAATGATCTTACTCAGTAGTTTTCTCCTCTAGAACCTGATCCGGCGTGGAGTCCACAAAGTCGAGGAGCTCCTGCAGACTCTTCGGGGGCGGATACACAATCTCCTGCACCGTTCGAACTTCTGCGTTGCTGTATGCTGTCGACACGTGTATTAGGGCCTGAAATAGAAAAATCATATCATGGGAGTGTGTATACTGGAGGGAGGAACGTGGACTTATGCTTGAGGGTCTAAATTCATTCGTCCGTCCAGTGTTCTACGACGACCTGCCTCCGTAGCATGACATCGTTTGTCGCGCTCGACGCTGCAGCAGACAGCTGATTCGTACTATGTGAACAGAAAAATATTCTCAACCGTTGCGAGGATTGCTCTAAGAATAAGTTAAAATTTTTTTAGTAGTATTTTTTCTCATTTAAATAGCAAATTTTATCATTCCGCCTACTCTGTGACATAACGCTGTGACGTCACTATTATCTAGCTTCTAATTCAGGTATTAGTAATATTACCTGGATGTTAGGCAGCTTGTCGCATATGTCCATGAGAATGATGACAGATCTGAGGTTCTGGTCCACAGCCTTCCGAAGCCCCTCGTTGAACTTCACCGTCGCAGCCGAGTGGAACACTATGGAGACCTGGAAACGACAACAATATTTAATTGTCTTTGTCGTGTCCTTACATGATGGATAGATAAAACATATTTTTTTTATGCACAATGGGTTCGTACTTGACCTGAATCACACCTGATGTTAAGTGAAGATGAGGTCGAAGGTGGAAGCGTACTGACACCCAACACATTTGGGGGACTGGCTATCTTATCTCTGACAACCGGAACACAACAATGCCATTAACATTGATTAAGATTTAGATTATTTTAGATTATTTATTTACATTCCTTATTATTTCCAATTATGTAAACAACTGCTCCATAAACGCTTGTAGAAGCGTCTGCGAAGCATTGAATTTGACATTGATTCATTTTTCTGGGAATTCTTCATGTAATATTTTGGCAAACTTATTATTATTATTTTTTTTTGAAATGAAATACATAACGGTAAGTCAGCCCTTATATTATGTAACTTCATAGGTAACGTTATCGATTACGTTGACCAATGAGAAACCTTAAAATTACGGAGCGAGCAATGAGCCAACTAATGACGTGTCTAAACGTAACTGATGACGATAATGATGAAATTATGTAATAGCACGGCTAACGAATCATGCGCACGGCTAAGGAGTGGAACGCATTGCCTCCGTCTGTGTTTCCAATCGCATATAACCCGCAGCTCTTTAAAGACAGGTTAAATAGGCATCTTCTGGGAACGCTCGTTCCATCGTAGACCTTATCTCGACATTAGTCCAGATTAAGGTCAAGAGCGATCCCATTCTAATTAAAAAAAAAAAAAAGAAAAAAGAACCCTTAGTTGCCGCCGTACCCCTGGCGTGCGGTATGAGTAACGCATTTCCCCGCGTAAAAAAAAGGTCTGGTTGCTTCAGCCTTACATCAAGAACACTAAAATTATGTAAGTGTATAAAAACTCAACCCACAGATTACGAGATTTATTTAGATACGGCGACAGTCTTAGTTTGAGAGATGAGATGAGATGAGATACGGTGAAATGAGATGATATAAGGTGAGATGAGATGATTTACGATGAGATGAGATACGATGAGATGAGATATGGTGAGATGAAATGAGTTGAGATACGGTCAGATGAGATGAGATACGGTGCGATGATATGAGATGAGATGAGTTCCGCTGAAATGAGATGGAATACGATGAGATGAAATGATATGCGGTGAGATGAGATACGGTGAGATGAGATGAGAGAGACAGACAGACGGACAAGGCGAAACTATAAGGGTTCCTTATACTACTACGGATCCTTAAAAAGCCTTATGAGCTATATACATAAAAGTATACATCGACTTTAGCATATGTTTAATGTTTGGTTTATTACTCAAAATCAAAATCAAAATCAAAAATATTTTATTCAATGTAGGATACAAAAATATCACTTATTGAAAGTCAACATGCTATTTTTCTTTTTTTAACTACATCGCTTCACAAGGTGTTATGGTTAGGGAGAAGAAGCGACAAGAAACTCCGCAACAACACATCTTTTCAACTAGTCTCCATCCTTACAACAATACTACATCTTATATTACATAATTACAAAACAATAGCAATTAACATAACGACCAGCTAACACCAGACCTCCTTATCGCCTAAATAATCATCTATCCTGTAATAACCCTTACTATTTTGATACGTTGGTAATACTAACCTCTCTGACTTTGGTGATCATGGCCGAAGACATGCCGAGATCGGGCTGTGTGACGTCACCGGGCACCAGCACCAACTTGTCGAGCTGCTTCGGACTGTCTCGACGGAGTATGTCGAACACCTGGATAGATGAGGAGCTCACTACTATGAACGATTGTATAGTCATATGCCAGCTGACATACGTATAAAAAATATAAGGGTACATCCTTATTATAATATCTCAATTGAAATACGTCCAATGATAAATGAAATCAGGAATAGACACCATGTTTTACATAAGACATTTATCAGGTTGGACAATTTTCGTTAGACGGTTTACATAGAGGATACGTTTAAATTTATTTATTTTTAATGAATAAATAACACACAGCGCCATCTAGTTCCACTTTAATCAACTATAGGCTTGTGTTGTGGACACCAGATGGTTGATATACTACATAAATGCATTTTTTTTGTAAATAAATACTTATTATAAATGAAAACGTCCATAACTCGGGTACACGTGTCCGTATTCATCATACAAAAATATGCCCCTTGCGGGATTCGAACCCGCGACCTTTTGGTATAGAGTTTCTAACCACTACACCAAACAGGTCGACTTTTAACTTCTTTAATCCAGTGTCAACAGTGACAACACGGCGCCTACTGGAAGTAGACGGAGCAATAAGTGACTCTATTGCCACCTAAGTCCCCAGATTAATTACCGTCGGTACCAGGCTCACATAACCGAGCTAGAGTACCCTCTAGATACTTTGTAGCGCACCTACCGAAGGTAGACCGAGCCCTAATGTTGCTCTATAACTGCTACCTTGGGCTCCAGCCTAATTATCGGTATCAAGCTAATCGCACGTGGTCGCACGGCGTCCACTCGTTGTATACAGGTGATCCACGGTTGGACCCTGCGTTATCACCAATAAACGTCGCCCGGTCAACCAGCGGACCTAGTGTCATCAACCAGTGGACCCCGCGTGGTCAACGAGTGGACGTCGCTTGGTGTACGAATTTTCGAGTAGTCTGTTAACAATTGGCACTAGGTTTAGGTATCGTCCTCGCGTGAACTCCACTCGGGACCCGCGCGTTGGCAATGCGCAGTCAACGCAAGGTAAGCATGCGAGCAACGAGTTGTCACCAAGTGGTCCACTCGCCGTCCGCGCTTGGAGGACTTACGACTAAGGCGATCCGGTGACGCTACGGAGTTGATGTAGTGAGCGCATACCCATATAAGTCCATATAAAGAATACTAACCGCACTAGGCGAGGTGGTGCGGAGTGAATGCCAGGTGACCATAATGAGCTATGACCTGACCTCAGACTAATTACCGACGGTATCAGACTAACATAACCGACCGAGAGGCACCTGCAGATACTCTGCTGCGCGCCTGCTGAAGGAGACGTTTCCTTCTTAGGCAATTATTTCTATATTTATCACTGGAAAAGTCCAAGCAAGTACTACAAGCTCTCAAGGTTCGACCCGAAAATCCGAAATGGTTGATGTAAGCTTCGGTGCAGACTGTCTATCTGTACTAATCACAGCTACGCTTAAACTATTCAGTATTTCGTGCATGAGACATGTCTACCTCAGCTTATAATAGAAATCTGACAGAACAGGCTTTAACTTGTGGGGTGATATCACCCCTTTGTCAGTTGTCGGCGGCGGTTACTCGAGGTTCCCCGTGATGGACAGCGCGGCCATTAGGTACTAGGCGACATTTTGCAGAGTTAGTCCAGAAATAGGGGCGACTTTACGCAACCAAAGAATCAGCAGCACTTTCTTAATTGCCAGTTAGAGCACGATCTCTGACAAACAAGTAGCTAGTTTCACTATTTGCCTCTGTACCTATGTTAAAGCTTGTTTGTAGAACTCGCATCTGAATCCGTGGTGAAATATCCAGTGACTATGACATGGAAGTTCGTAGTCGTCTAGGTTTCCACCATTGATTAAATTGCAAGTTGTGCTTATGAACTTATAGAATAACATAGCAAGATCAACTCTCAAGAGTAGTTTACCTGAGACTCTTTTAGGTGCTCAAGTCGTTTCTCAGGGCACATGCCATTCTTCTCCCTCATGAGGAGGAACAGGTTGTTAACTTCTGGACATGTAGACAGCAGACGCTCAACCAAGACCTGTGAACAGAACGAGATATAGCACCTTGATCCTGGATGTTTTACCTCAAAACCTAACTCTTTTCAGTTTTAGGTTCTTTACGATCGAAGAGTTTACTGCTGATACGCAACCTTACACTGTCCAGCAGTCATGATAGGTAGGTGAAGGTTCCCTAAATAGATTCAAGCAATTTAACATATTGACTGCCGCGAACACAGAACTGAAAATACATTGTTTGCGTACACCAGGTGAGCGCATTGGAGTTCAAACCCGTGAAATGCCTGGGTCACGGAGGAACTTTCGGATTATACGAGTACAAATTAAGGACGTCCGGTGTATTATGCTGGCTCATAGATTTGCACCCCATTGTTGGGGCGCAGCCTTGCTCTCGCTGAGAGAGGGTATGGGCCATATAATCAACCACGCGGGCCAGTGCGGTGCGGTTGATTTGTGTCAGAACAAATCTGACCTGACAGTCATTGATTTACAGCCAACGACTGCCTTCAACTGTATCAAAATGCCACTAATGGTAACCCATCCAAGGAATGACCGCGCGACTGTGCCACGAGTGCTTCCCACGATAAATGCCTATTATTTGACATAAGCCATTTTCATAGTTTTCCGTGGGAAGATTTACCCTCTGCGGGTTGACGATGGAGAGATTTTAGTAGTTCCACATAAATGACGCTACTGCTCATCAGTGGTATAATATGCTTTGCATAACTGGTTCTCACTGACCTCAATCATACCTGATGTTAAGTGAAGATGAGGCCGAAAGTGGAAGCGAACAGACCCGGAAACCTTGGCTCAATGTAAGCAGTATAAAGTTTATATGTTTATGTTGCTGGTTGCTGGTTCGAGTCTCAGCGGGGTAAATGTTTAGTAACTGAGTGGTTGGTAGCCCAATTTTATTGTACGCTCATAACTTAACTCTAAACGCAATGTGTCAGATTTAACTGACAAGCTGTCAAGTGATTTATTATTACCAGCTCTTTCTAATGTTGCCTCTCTCCTCTATTGCTGCTTTATGTGAATTAATTTAATCTCAGGTAATCTGACTCGCCTTCCTGACTCAATGTAAACAACATAGGGTTTACGATTCGAAGGTCGCGGGTTCGATCCCCAGTGGGGTACATGTTTAGTACTCGGTTTGGTTGGTGGTCATCATCATCATATCAGCCGAAAAATGTCCACAGCTGGACAAAGGCCTCTCTCTAAAATCTCCACAACGATCCGTCCTGCGCTGCTCGCATCCAGCGGCTTCCCGCGTCCATTACCAAATCGGCGGTCCCCCTCGTGGAGGGCCTGCCCACGCTGCGTCCTCCGGTGCGTGGTCACCACTCGAGAACCTTTCCGCCCCAACGGCCGTCTGTTTTACGAGCAATGAGATTCGCCAACTGCCACTTAAGTTTGGCAATTCTTCAGGCTATACGTCTCCTGCGGATTTCCTTGGTTGGTGGTAGGGCCTTTTAAATGTCTACCTGGCTAGCGACTACTATCTTAACTAAGGCCCGTATTAATAAACCAGTCTCAATACACGTCTTGAGGCTGTATCAACCGAGATGCGTCTTAAGCAGTTGACGCTATCTCAAGCTCCGTGCTAATTTATAAACCAATCTCGAGGTCTACTCAGCTGAGATCACTTCTCAAGTATTCGCGTCAGCGGCGAATGAATGATGGTCTTGAGTTTCGTTTATTAATACGCGCAACTCTCAAGTGAGTACTGCTTGAGTATGCACGTGCTTTTCAGGTCTCAGGTTAGGTTGATTAATCAACACGTTTACTTGAGACCGGTCACAAGAAAGAAAGAAAGAAAGAAGAAAGAAAGAGAAGTATTTATTGCCAACAAATACAGAAAATGTCGTAAGGTATAACATTTGCCTTATTTAAATGTATGTATTTGTGGCAAAGGGATTGGGCGTCAGCATTTGCTGCCAATATGTCTTATGGCAATTGACAGCGCTGGTTTTCAGCGCAACCCCTCTCTCACTTAGGTTTTCAACATAAAACAGCAGTCAGGCGCGTTCCCACATACACTTATGTGTGAGAAAAAAAGAAAAAAAACTGCTGTTACCTACTTGAGAGTGCGTAAGACTGTTCTCAATCTTGAGAATGGTTTATTAATACGGGGCCTAAGTCTGCCGCAAAGCAGCGATGAAATAAGAATGACGATGGAAGGTACACATACCTTTCCCATAAATCCAGTAGCGCCTGTGATGAGCACAGACCGCCCAGCATAGAACCTGGGGATGAGAGCCCCTGGCGCCTCCACCAGGTGGACCATTGCGGGATGACTTTAACACCTGTACACATATTAAATAATGCCTCAATTAGTTACTATTAGGTCCTCACCTATGAAATTGGCGTTTTGTATGATGTATTTCATTAAGACTATTTTCTCCATACAAACATTTTTGATTTTTTTTTGGGAACGGCAAATCCAAATTTAGCTAAACTTTGTGTGTATTATCGGACAACATTAAGTTAAGTATTGGCAGTGTTAATTTATAAAGGAAACCGCTTTATAAAAGTTTCAGCGAATCTAAGAAATGATTATGGGAAACACATGAAAAGAGCTCTGTCCAAAAAATTTTTTATTATGTGATTTAGCCCAGAAATTAAAAAATATTTCATGTGAAACATTGAAATAATATTCCATTTTCCAAATAAAAAACAAATTTGGTTATAGCTTTGAAAATCGCAGGAATGATTAACAAAGAAAAAAAACTCCAATTCCATAGGTAAAGACCCACTGGTGTCGATTCGGCCGCGCACGAACTAAACTAAAACCAGATTTAGACTGGTGCTGTCACGTTATATTGTTCCAGATAGAAAAAGACAGACCTACTTTAAAATTAGTTTTAGTTTAGTTTGCGTACAACCGAATCGACACCAATATATATTAATTCTAATTTACTTTTCATACAACTTCGAAAGGCTCAATCGTCGAATCCAACTCGGCTGGGCAGCGTTTGGGAAGCCACGTAACATCATCTCGTGGCAAATACCGCAATGTCTCAAGACGATAGTCTTTGATCAGTGTGTGTTGCCAGTAATGACATATGGAGCTGAAACGTGATCGCTCACTATGGGCCTCATAAGAAGGCTCAAGGTCACCCAAAGGGCAATGGAGAGAGCTATGCTCGGAGTCTCCCTGCGGGATCGAATAAGAAATGAGGGTAACTCGAAGAATTGTCAAACAGAAGTGGCAGTGGGCGGGGCACATTGCTAGTAAGACCGACGGCCATTGGGGCGGGAAGGTTCTCGAGTGGCGACCACGCACCGGGAGACGCAGCGTCCCCCCCGAGCCCCCCACGAGGTGGACCGACGATTTGGTAAAGATCGCGGGAAGCCGCAGGACCGATCGTTGTGGAGATCTTTGGCGGCCTTTGTCCAGCAGTGGATGTCTTTCGGTTGATATGATGATGGTATTTTAATTAAGCTGAGTATATTATATGATACATTATGTCGGATGCAGCGGAGATGTAAATGTTAAGATGGATAAGTGAAGTAACGAGGATGGATAAAATAAGGAATGTGTTTGTAGAGGGAGTTTAAGGCCCGTATTAATAAACCATTCTCAAGATTGAGAACAGTCTTGTGATCGGTCTCAAGTTAACGTGTTGATTAATAAACCTAACTTGAGACCTGAAAAGCACGTGCATACTCAAGCAGTACTCACTTGAGACGTGCGCCGAGTTTCACGTATTAATAAACGAAACTCAAGACTATAATTCATTCACCGCTGAGGCGAATTCTTGAGAAGTGATCTCAGTTGAGTAGACCTCAAGATTGGTTTATAAATTAGCACGTAGCTTGAGATAGCGTCAACTGCTTAAGACGCATCTCGGTTCATACAGGCTCAAGACTTCTATTGAGATTGACAGAAAATAGTTTGACTTGTATTATATATACATGTTATGAGGAGGGATGAAACGCATGTTACCAAGAGAGTGATGGATGGAAAAGAAGAAGAAGACCACGGAAAAGATGGATGGATTGTGTGAAGGGTGATATGAACGATATTCACACCCTGAATGAAGAGGTTACTGTCGTTAACAGGAGATTAAGAAAAAGAATATACTGCGCCGACCCCAAACAAATTGGGAGCATGGCATAAAGATCATGTCAAAGCATGGCAAAGTATATGTCGCAGGACTGTGATGAAATGAAATTTTTATGAAAATCCTACGGTTAAACGACCAAATGAAAACTCGATTTAAATCGATTCAAGTAACTCGCCGAACGCCGATGCTAAAAGTATCGATCTGCTCAGGCATAAGTAAGTTAATAAAACCGAGGTACGGCGTAGATAATTTCGTATTTATTGATTTAAAGATTGTTTATTTCGTCACTTTCTGTAGCGACGTCATCACGTCAAAAATGGTATAAAAAACAGGCCAAGTGCGAGTCGGGTGAAAAAATTCGTGATCCGTACTATGAATGAAACTATCGCGGCGTCACCAGTGCCCTCTACTGGAGAAACCACAGCAGTTGGTCTTTCCTAACTTAAAAAAAAAAACTTCATATTTCAGTGTGCAATTTGTATACACCGCGGGAACACTGTCTGGATAAAGTGTAAAGAAGGAGAAGAAGCAATAATGTAGGTAGCTCCCAATTTCATATTACGGTAATAAATATAAGCGAGAAGATAGGCAAGAAATTAGCAGTTTATAGAAGTTCATATTTTGTTAATAAATATAGGCAGCTCATAGATAGAAGTACGTTACCAGTTTCATATTTTGCGAATAAACATAACCAGCTATATAGTCAACATATAGGAGATCTTTACATGTGTCCTATTTTGGTAATAAATGTAAGCAACAACATAGGCAGCTCGTAGAAGATTATTAGAGCTTCATATTTCGGTAATAAATATAAGCACAGTGGCATACACAACGTTTCGTCACAGGGTAGGCAGAATTATAAAACTTGCTATTAAATTCGAAAAAATATAAGTATAAATAATAATTAGGTACTCCTTTAGCAATCTTCGCAACTGTTTAGAATATTTTGTGTTCAGATCAGTATGAATCACCGGTCCTCGACATTGAATTTCGAGAATTTTGCCTTTCTGCCTGTATGGAGGGCACGCCACTGTATAAGCAACAAGATAGGCAGTTTATAAAAGTCTCTTAGAGTTTCATGTATTTGTAATAAATATAGGCTGCATACGGTTTCATATTATGATTATAAATATAAAGCAGCAATATAAGCAGCTCATACAAGACCCTTACAAATTTCATATTTGGGTAATAAATATATAAGCAATAATATAGGCATCTTAAGAAGTACTTTACAAGTTTCATATTTCCGTAATAAACATATAAGCAATCATATAGGCAGCTCATAGAAGTACTTCACAAGTTTCATGTTTCCGTAATAAATATATAAGCAATAATGTAGGCAGCTCATAGAAAATTCTTACAAGCATAGGGTATCTAGGGAATAAGTAATTTACCTATGCTCCACGGCGAAAATAGAATCGGAGAATTAGGGTGACAGGAAACCTTGGGAATACATCCAGGTAACCATTGAAGAACTGTCACTTCACTTTACGCCCTTTGTCTTTCAGTGGGTCTTTAACAGATATGATAATATTTACGGATGATCCTCTTTATCCTTTCGTAAATACAGCACTTCAGACCTACCTTCAATAAGAAACCGTACTGTTATTAGGTGTATTTCTTGGATCTAGAACAAAGATGTTCAATACACTCTGAGCTAGATGCACAGGCGCAAAATTGTTGCTGGATGAACTGGATCCAGTTTTATTTAAGTACTGGCTGGTGGTCGTACCTTCACTGGCAGAGGGGTAGCCTGCCGCCTCCGCCACAGATTAGTTAATATGCTTCCGCGATATCAAATATGCGGGGATAACAATATATTGGTCTGAAAACTGCAGACAGCCACCATATTGACAGACGTCAGTCAGAGTAATATCAGTGTTGCAGCTAGGCAAATAATATCTAACTTATACTTATTGTAAATGAGACAGTTCGTTGTTCGTTTGTTTATTTGTTGCTTACGGATGCTACGGATGAACGGATTTGGATGAAATTTGATATATAGGTAGACTATACCCTAGGTTAAGACAGAATAGAATACATTTATTCTTCGACCATGGCACGAGTCACTTAACCTAAATTATACACATACAATATAGAATACTGGGTTGGTATACAGTTAAAATTAATAAAAGGAGACGTGACCCATATCAGGGGCAACGAAATGGTCCAGACTCAGCATGTGCTGTTCATTCTGCCAGAACCATTGAGATACTCGTATGTGCGCATCTCAGGGCACACAAAATTATATGATTTCACAAACATTGTACTCGGCAATTCATAGTCCACGGGAAAAGAACAATGGAAATCACAATCGTACATATTTTAGCAATTTTGACATCTAAGACTTTGACTAATATCAATTAAGATTAGTTTGTTAGTAGATGATAAATAATATAAACTAGTTAATAGATATAGGATATGGTTATCCCGATAAAGTGAGTAGGTCCCGTGGGATAAACAAATTAAACAACCGCGATAAAATGATTCGACACGAGCGAAGCAGCGGGCGGAAAGTCAGTCTACCATAAATTAAGTAAACGAATCATATGCCGGCTCCAAACTATTGTCTAACAGACCAACTGTTCGTCCAAGCTTCCACGTGTAGAGAGATAGTTCGACGATGTTTGATAGTATTGTCGTGAACAGCCTCCTGTCGAAAAGACAAATATGCGAAAGCCATAAGATCGAATGTACAGTTGCGCGATGAGTTCGAAAATATTACAAATATGTCAACGTAAAACATTGAAGGTTAACCTTCTGAACCTAACCAACAGTGTCAGGGTGCCCCGACCCATATTGCTCGCTCGCTACAGATAGGGGTCTGTACATTCGATCTTATGGCTTTCGCATATTTATCTTTTCGATTAAATGGCCCATCGGCTAACTGGCGTTTCTTTCATATGGCACTTCGATAATCTGGCGTTGCACAAATGTCTTTCGCTTATATGTCTTTCGAAATCGGGTCCTAAACCTGTCAGAAACACGCTTCGACGTTCTCCACATTGAATGAGGTTGGAACGTGGCCTATTGATGTGTGGAGAGACTGTTTTAATTGATTGGACGGACTCAAACTCAAAGCATTTTATTTCAACGTAAGATACACGATATTATTTGTTGAATGTCAATTTAAATCTATTGGAAATAAAAATAGGGCTAAGCATTTTTCGGTCAGTCAGTATGTCCAAGCTACCACCGCTTCGGAAAGGGAAATCATCTGTGGGAAAAGAAGAAACCCACAGGATCATTTTCTTTTCTTTTTTTTATATATATAAAAGTATACAACTAATACAATTTTATAATTTTTGGGAGCGGGGCGAAGTATACCAAGCGACTCAGCGCAACGAATAATGCGAGGCAACTCATTCCACAATTGGACAGATGTTGCTGCAAAGGAGTCATAAAAATAGCTAGTACGACAGCAGACAGGCTTTAACAAATTGTCGAATTTGGACCTTAAATTCACGTCATGATCTGATCCCAAAAATTTGAACTGCTCTTTGAGATAAGGGGGAGTTACGGAGCTATATAAAATATTAAAGAGGAGGGTTAGGATGTGAGTGTTACGACGATACCTAATTGGATTTTACATGATTGAATTTACATGATACACTATAGCCATGATACACTTACTTTGATTATACTATTTTAAAATAACAACTAGGAATTTTACATGGTGTGCCCTGTGTCGGGCCAGTGAAAGGGATCTGGCTCAGCATAATGCTGCGGATGAAACCCACAGCGCTGATCATTCTGCCAGAGCCTTAAAAGTAAGAGATTATGAACGCATCTCGCGCATCCCAACCGATTAGCGAATGTTCGTTTGTATTGTTGCAGCCGCCGAGTCGGCGGAAAAAATCAAAATTAACAAATATAAGAGACATCGGTTCCGAATACATTTTCCTAGCTTTCGGAGTCGAAACTTTAGGTCCTTGGGGGCCGGGCGCTCTAAAATTTTTCTCATTCGCTTATTGTTTTCGATTAGCGAAGTCAAGCAACATATTTATAGCAAGAGATTTATGGTGCGGAGCCTCTCTGTCCTCTCGGGTCAAGTATCTCGGCGCGCCTGTCAAATTTTCGAGAATACCTGCGGTGTTAAAAACGTTTATAGATACTCTTCTACTGGGTGTATTTGTAATCTGTGAAAAGCTATAGCTACGGGAATATATTATCTATGGATATAATGAATGAACACTACTACAGCTATAATACAAAAAATCAGAAAAATGTTACGAGTTGTAAAATGTAGGTATACCTATATCCACGATATAATTGGTATTTTTACGGAAAGTACAGATTTATTTCATGTTTTTCTTAATACTTCAAAGTGCTTAGTCGATGTCACTGGTGACTCGAGAGCTCGTTTCCTCGTTCAACGCTTAAATATCTGCATCCAACGAGTTACGCTGCCAGCGTTTTGGATACCTTGCCATGCGGCCCCAATTTTTTACATTTGTTCTAGATTATATTTAAATTCCATCTCTTTATTTGTTACTGTTTTTAAATAAATAAATTTACTTAGGAAACTAATCGCATGTATTTATGGAAAAACGTAACAATTACATAAACAATGATATTATATAAGTGAAACAGGTATTGGTTAACATATCATTTATAACTAAGTCTCACGTACCTGTTGTATCCTGAGGCACTGACTGCACCTAGTAATCGCCTTATCTCGTAGGTATATCAAAAATATCTATCTGACGTAATTAAGATAAAGCTCGTTGTAACGGGTTAATCGTGGCAGATAATCGAGACAAAACCCAGGGCCAAACTCGGTATTGCTTAGTTTTTTAGACGATTTAGACGACCTGTTGTTTTAGTCGATTTAGACGACCTGTTTTGTGTAGTTGTCAGAAACTCTGCTACTATACCTACTTGTGACCGTTGTACTTAACTTTTATAAGCTTTTATTTAGTTTGCAATGTTTTTATGTAAGTTGTCCGTTTTAAAATTTGAATGCAAATAATTTAAAATATTTTTTTTTTTTTTTTTTATATGATAGGGCGGCAAACGAGCATGCGGGTCACCTGATGGAAAGCAATCACCGCCGCCCGTGGACACCCGCAACACCAAAAGGGTCACAGATGCGTTGCCGGCCTTTGAGGAAGGTGTCCACCCCAGAATAAGTAGGGCAGCCTGAGAGATGAGGGATTCTCCAGCAGTGCTGGTACCCTCCTGGGGTACTAACTCTTTAAATACCGCTACCATTCATTTTTACGTTTATTAAACTCAAAGTATTTTAGACAACCTGTTCGGTGTAATGGTGAGCAACTCTGACCAAAAGGTTGCGGGTTCGAATACCGCTAGGGGCATATGTTTGTATGATGAATACAGACATGTGTTTGTGTATCGATTTACAAAAAAAATGTATTTGTGTAGTTTATCAACCATCTGGTATCCATAACACAAGCCTAGACGCTTACTGTGGACCTAGATGGCGCTGTGTATATGTGCAAAGATGTTTATTATATAGTTTCTTTTTTAACCGAATTTAAAATTCAATTCGGCCGATCAAGGTTTTTAGATTAGGTTAGGTAGGTAGATAAAGCATTTCCCCGCGAAAAAAAAAGGTTTTTTTTGTGTATGATTTAGCGATTGATTCGCGTAATTCTTTTTGTAATTGAAAGGGAATATCGTCAAGTTGAACTGTTGCACCATTGCAATTTCAGCGCAATCGGTTCAGTAGTTTTTTTGGTAAACAGCAGAATAGAGTATTACATAGACGATTGTGTAGTTATTGCACAGGGAACCTAGATTTTTTTTTTATCCACCACGGGTTAGCACTTGACCTGAATCACACTTGATGTTAAGTGAAGATGAGGCCGAAGGTGGTAGCGTACTGACCCGGAAACCCGGAAAACTGACCGGAAAAAATTTGGGGGACTGCCTATCTTATCACTGACAACTGGAACACAACAATGCTATTACAATACAATACAATACAATGCAATGCAATGCAATGCAATGCAATGCAATGCAATGCAATGCAATACAATACAATACAATACAATACAATACAATACAATACAATACAATACAATACAATACAATACAAATACACTTTATTGCACAACAGATAAGAAAATACAGTTTCAGAAAAGTGGTAAGAATAGAATGTACAATTTGGCGACCTTATCACTAAAAGCGATCTCTTCCAGGCAACCTTTGGGTATAAGGACAGTACATTTGAAATAGGTGGGTTGTGCGGTATTAAATAGGGATGCAGATACAAACTACGTGAATAAATTTCATATATACACACACATACATAGATCAATAGACAAAAATATACAACTAAGTACTCACTTTATCGGGATAAAATATCCTATATCTTAATCGAAGATATATTCTACCTAAATACAAAAATTCATCCAAATCCGTTCATCCGTTACGCCGTGATTGAACAACAAACAAACGTCCAAACTTTCGTATTTATAATATTAGTTAGATAAGCATTATATTAATTCTTTGATATAACTATACACTATACACACATACATTGAACAAACATAGGACAGAGATTACAACACACAAAAGGCGAGCTTATCTCTGTAAGTAAATTTCTTCCACAAACCCTGCATTTCTATTGAATAATGTGACATATTCTTGTTTCGGCACATTCCTGTTTGGACGTATTCCGTTTACGGCATAATCTTGTTTCGACGCGTTATAGTAAATAAATTATACTATGAAATACTTGTGACTTTGCTTGAGTGATAAATAATAATATAAAATAATATTTTTAGTAAAATATGTTAATCAATTAAAATAAAATACAAAAATGAGACAATAGGTACCTACACTGATTACTTAAAATAATCAGGCAGCTAACTAAACTAAAACTGAATTTAAAGTAGTACTGTCTCTTTCTCCCTGGTACAGTACGATGCGACGGCACCACTCCAAAACTGGTTTTTGTTTAGTTGGTGTACATCCGAATCGACACCAATAACCAACTATCCAAATTCATATGCTTTAGGGACCCGCCTTTTATTGTATAACAAGTAAGTATATTTTATATGTATGTTTGAAAATAAAAATAACGATAGTTACCTGGGATTGATTTCATTTGTTGTATTTAATGATTTATGTCGAAAACGGAATGTGTCGAAACAGGAATATGCCGAAAACGGAATACGTCCATGCAGGAACATGCCGAAACAAGAATATGTCCAATCAGGAATATATAACGAAAAAATGCATCAATCAATAATGTGTGCTCTATACTCAACAATGGTTTTTGAATCCATGTGTCACTTCTAGTTCGGTCCTGCCGTCGCATAATCTTTGTGATAGATAAAGAATAACCATGATAATTCAATATTATTATAATATAAATTATTTATCAGCTGGTAGGCCTCTCAACTCCCGATGAAAAAATGAGGGGTGTTGTGTTTGACTGCTCTGTGTGTGTGCGTGTGTGTGCGTGTGTGTGCGTGTGTGTGTGTGTGTGTGTGTGTGTGTGTGTGTGTGCGTGTGTGTGAGTGTGTGAGTGTGTGTGTGTGTGTGTGTGTGTGTGTGTGTGTGTGTGTGTGTGTGTGTGTGTGTGTGTGTGTGTGTTAAAGAGAAGTTAAAGTTCCTCTTCGGCTTATTAACGCTGGATTGGTGTATGACGTATTAAGAAATCGCTTGTCGGGGGAAACAGCGTCAAAGTTAATTTTTATTAAAGTAAACCTCCACTTGAAAGACACTTGGAAGACACTTGTACTGAAAGAGAGATGTTAGTCATTGCTGAATAGGAACGCGACGTTGCCGCTCTTCACTTTGAAAGCGCGCGCTGAACGTTCAAATATACTGGCCGAACATGCGGTCGCGTAAAGCGTCGCGTTATGTGTCGCTGGCTATGCAAAATACATTAAAGACGTTTTCGTGGATAGCTAGACGAAAGGTTCGGGACTACGCGGAACGCCGCATAATTTAGGCTGATGTGTCATAGGCGACTTGCGAAACACTGGGAGCGTATTCAGGCGAATTCTCGGTGCCGTACCTTCCGCAGGTGTTCCGCCTACACTACGGAGGGATCTCGTTAAAAAACTCATAGCGATTGCGACTACGCTACGATTGCGTTTACTAGACACGTGTATATCAAACGTTTCATTGTACTAAGTCACGTACACAGGTTAAAAAAAAGATAATAGCTATAAGAAAGAATGGACTTTCTCACGATTATAGGAGTAATAATGAATATGTAATGTTAGTTTCCTTAATTGGCCAATTCTTTGTCAATTTATAACATAATGTCCATCCTCCACGCGAGGGTCAGGGCGTATTGACATGCATGGGTGGGAAAATGTAAACAACGTCGGGTTTACGATTTCCGAATTTCCGGTCGCGGGTTCGGTCCCCAGCGGGGTACATGTTTAAGTACTCGGTTTGGTTGGTGGTACGGCGGTTACCCATTGAAACGCATAACATTTTTCACCATAAACTGACAATTCATAATATTACTCGCCATAATAGTCATTTGCAATAAACCGTTATAGCATAACTTCATTACACATAATATCATATGTCCGAAACCTGTAAGGCATAATCATAGGAAGGCATAATTTTAATAAGCATAAGTGAAAGGCATAATTTTTGGATGCATACATGTCAACCTAACACGAAGGGTATGGCGGGCGAGCCGGGCTCGCTGTGTGCGTTACCCCAGCCAGAAAATGTCGAAAATCGTCATCCAAGTGCAATAGATAATTAGATATACAGCTTCTGTAATTGGTGAGCACATTTTTAAATTTGGTAAAGTGATAGTTTTTTAATTATTTGATAAAAACACTTCCGGCTGGAGTAACGTTAGCGCAGCCAGATATTTTCTTTTCTAACGGGTTTGTTGAAATAAATGTTATCTTAAAAATTAGATATGAATTTGAAATGTTACAACTTAATTTATGTTTGCATGTGCTATGGTTGCGAAGATATTTAAAATCCTGCTGCGGTAACGTTTGCACGATTGCTGTATCTCGGAATTGACTGAACGGATGATTATAATTTTTCTACAGGACATCTGGCTAATTAGTTATAATTTGTTACGCAATAAAAGAATCCACAATAATGCACAGTTTTGAAGTTATTTTGGTAAATAGCAATATGCTTTAATTGGTCCTATCACTTCCAATAAGCGCTCCAAAGACTAACTTGAAACGTTATTGTATACCCTTCGAACCTAACCTAACCATGTCGGGGTGCCAAGATTGATTTATTATGGATGCCACATGGACTTATTATTTAAACAGGACTGATAACTATCAAAAGAATCATTTAGGAAAATGATCACTATGTCAACGCAATAAGGTATTAAATTGGATGCACCATACACAAAGGCAAATCCGAGCCGAGAGAGATAGAAATAACGGAGGCCGTGTGTCTCGTTCTTACATCTTGCCAGCAAAAAAAATGATTATGATCAACAGTTTTGGCTACTCAAAAATTACATTGAAACACTTATATTTTTATGTTATTTTAACAATTATAAATAAACAAATAACATTCGCATTAATTTCTTTTCATATATTCTTAAATCAAACAGAAAACATACATTTTTATTTCGATTTTGTTATTTTTATGGTAACCCTGAAAAGCATGTCATGTCATGGCGGTTCGGTGATGGTTCGGTGTGATTTTGAATTTTCTTTGCATTAAAAGTTTTTTAAAGTATTTGTTATATTATAACAAGTAAAAGGAGTAAAATGGTGAAAAAGTGTTGCGTTTATACTTGCCCAAGTGAATCCTATGGTGGTTGCAACATATCTTTCCACAGGTAAGCTAAAAATAATATTTTTGTAAATCAAAGAAGTAGGATGCCCATGAATTCTTAAAATGAGTCGAAATATGTCAAATATGTGTGATTGATTAGGGTCCTGACTGTTGTACTATTATTGCAGTTTCCCAAAAAATGAAGAAATGCGAAATAAATGGCTCACGCCGGCAAATGTCAAAACGCCAAAGTTTTTTGACAAATATTTTATTACAACATTTGTCCCAAGTAACAAATATATTGTGGTCACCCTGTTAGACAGAGACAAACGGCCTCTACGTTACACATCCTGCTCGGCTCGTTTTTCAGCGGCGAGTACTCAGTCCTGTTTAAATAATAAGTCCATGGGATGCCACAACACGACAGATAATTAAAAAAAAATATAAAAAAAATATAGATTTATATGATTATGGCTTTGGCTTTTTGGCGGGAACTCGGCGAGTGAAGTAGCATTTTTCTTTATAATTCTTATAATTTGTGCATTCTAACTTTTGAAGCATAATAATGGCAGAATATTGTGCAGCAAACGTTAGTGATGGTGTACAGTACAAGTGAAGGGAAGTGTAAATTAAAGTGCGTAACGGAGCTTTCGGGTTCCCACAAGAAGCCGCCAAAATCTTTTGTAAAGCATTCTGCCACTTTACTGAAGAATGACTAGACCGTGACTAGACTCTGTATACGCCAAGTATACGACGAATGACTTGTTTTGACTGAGACTGACTTACAAACTGAAGAAATAAGAGAAATAAGACATGGCTGTTGTGGGCCAGATCCCTTTGCCTTCTCCTAAAGGAGAGAATGAAACCAAAAAAATAAATGATTATGGCTTTTATTATTATGCCCTTCAACAAATCTGCGTAATTATGTTTATGCGTAATAATTAATTTGCGAAACACTATTATACTTATTAATTTATATGCCATATATGATGTGTGTCAATTGAACTTATGACAATAAACATTATGCGTTTCAAAGTGTCACCTGGTAGGGCATTTTAAATGTCCGCCTGGCTAGCTACCACCATCTTATCTAAATCTGCCGCCAAGCAGTAATGTTAATAGCATTGTTGTGTTCCGGTTGTCAGAGATAAATAGCCAGTCCCCCAAATGTGTTGGGGTTTCCGGTGGAAGCGTACTGACCCGGAAACCCCATTCGACCTCATCTTCACTTAACATGAAAAATGCAAAATAATGCTATGCTATATGTTACCGATACTTAGGGCTTTAGGCAATCCAGGTATTTCACATAGGCTAGCTAGGTCACATATCACTTCACACAGGCACTGTTAAACGTTTAGTAGTATTTTGGTAAGTCCACTGGTGGGATAGAGCAGAGATCGGGATGGTGATGCGCGCAGTGCTACTTAGCTGTCACTACTCTGTGAAGGACGAGACGCAACTGAAAGAGCAGGTAAACCGGATGAGTTTTTTACCGCAAAGAAAATAATGATATGTAGTTTAAAAAACTAAAGAAACACGCTACATTTCCAACATTCATACAATAAATAAATAAATATCCTTAGACATACACACAGCGCCATCTAGTTCCACAGTAAGCAACTATAGGCTTGTGTTGTGGATACCAGATGGTTGATATACTACATAAATACATTTCTTTTTTGTAAATAAATACTTATTATAAATGAAAACATCCATAACTCGGCTACACATGTCCGTATTCATCATACAAACAATGCAATACAAATACTGTTTATTGCGCAAAATAATAGTCTTATCACTAAAAGACAATTCCTTCCATACAACCCACAGCAATGGGACATTTGTAGGTAGAAAAACAGGTATAGGGTGCACGTTACTACCAACTAAAGAAATAATTATAGATAAGTATGCATAAATATCATATTAATAGACTTATGTATAAATACAGTCGGAAAGGGGGTACTAACCCGTTATAACGAACAACGTATGTATGTAAATGTATGTAGGTACGCAAAAATATATGCCTATTTCGTAAACATTCTGATAATCATAATTTGAATACTAGAAACAAAAATAAAATTGAAATTCCACAATTTAGACTTAGCAAGGTTAGCACATCCTTTGTGGGACACAGCATACGCTTTTACAATAAAATACCAGAACATGTATTGAGTTTAACAGAGCAGAAATTTAAACGCCACATTAAAGAAACTCTGTGTAAGAAAGAAGGGTTATTACAGGATAGATGATTATTTAGGCGATAAGGAGGTCTGGTGTTAGCTGGTCGTTATGTTAATTGCTATTGTTTTGTAATATGTAATATAAAATGTAATAATATTGTAAAGATGGAAACAAATTGAAAAGATGTGTTGTTGCGGAGTTTCTTGTCGCTTCTTCTCCCTAACCATAACACCTTGTGAAGCGATGTAGTTTAAAAAAAAATAGCATGTTGACTTTCAATAAGTGATATTTTTGTATCCTATACATTGAATAAAATATTTTTGATTTTGATTTCAACTTTTGTTCTACAACTTTCCCCAAAACTCAATACATTTCGAGAAAATGCTCTTTAAACATGTCATAACAAAATACTACCAAGTAGCCCTAATCAGCTGTGTTTCGTTCATAAAAATGGTTAACATAGAGTGTGAAACTTTTCACTATTACGATATTTTGCCTACAGCCTACACCCTCCGTGAGGCTTGGTAAGCTGGTAACCAAAAAAAAACTTATTCCTTCAGTATTTCTTATAGGATTTCACAATTAATGCTGGCCCTAAATTAAGATTCCATAAGTAGGTTTGAACGCAAAAGTAAGAAAAAAAATTGACAAAACATTCGATTTCAGACAGGTTCCATCTACTACTCAGGAGTGGATCATTGGCTATTTATATTATATATATTTATATTATGAAGTATTTCCTGGCTCCATCGTCAGTTCGCCGATATCAAGTGTAATATATTGGACTCGTCAAAACGAATCACATGAGCCCAACCTCGAGAGGTTTACTAGTAGTCACTGAAGAGTTTCACCATCCAACTCATGGCTCCCTCATCAGATCAGCTCCACGATACCAAATTATAGTATTGTCATCAGAATTACATATACATACAAAGTTTCATTTCGTTACGACAATTAGAAGTAAGTTTAAATTAACTTTCAAGATTTGATTACATTGTTAGTTACAAGCATAGGTTACAAGTGAAGCCAATAGAAGCGTGTTAAAAATAGGGCATAAGTGAAATGGAGTTATTGGCATAGGTAGTTTAAGGCCCATATTAATAAATCAATCTCAATAGAAGTCGTGAGGCTGTATCAACCAAGATGCGTCTTAAGCAGTTGACGCTATCTCAAGTTGAATATAAATAAATTTTTGCACATATATCTACACACATCGCCATCTGTTCCACACTAAGCAACTAGGCTTGTAGATGGTTGATAAACTACACATTAACTTTTTTTTGTAAATAAATGAAAAACATCCGTAACTCGAGAACACATGTCTGTATTCATCATACAAACATATACACCCTAGCGGGATTCGAACCCGCGACCGTTCGGTATAGCAGTCAGGGGTTCTAACCACTATCACAAACAGGTCGTTTACGGAACATGTACGTGAACGGTATACCGAAACCATCAATTCCCGAGCTATAAATCCGCTCCGTGCTAATTTATAAACCAATCTTGAGGTCTACTCAGCTGAGATCACTTCTCAAGTATTCGCCTGAACGGCGAATGAATGATAGTCTTGAGTTTCGTTTATTAATACGTGAAACTCTCAAGTGAGTACCGCTTGAGTAAGCACGCGCGTTTCATCTCTCAAGTTAGGTTTATTAATAACCACGTTTACTTGAGGCCGGTCACAAGACTGTTCTCAATCTTGAGAATGATTTATTATTTTTTTTTTTTTTTATGCACGACGGCTTCGCACTTGACCTCAATCACACCTGATGTTAAGTGAAGATGAGGTCGAAGGTGAAAGCGTACTGACCCGGAAACCCCAACACACATTTGGGGGACTGGCTATCTTATCTCTGACAACCAGAACACAACAATACGGGCAAGTTTCTTTTTAATCAACACAATCAACGCACGCGCAGGCCGCAGATTGATATCGTTGGGATGCGTAGTGTCATGCGAAATTTATTCAGAACTCATATTTTCTCGAAGTTTTTATTTAATATAATTGTGTCTAGCGATCGTCAAAGGACACATTCCGACTATGGTTTTGAAAAAAAAATTAAATAAACTACCTATGCCAATACCTTCTACTTCACTTCAAACTTCAAGCATTTATTTCAACGTAAGATACATAAATAAATATTTCGGACACTTACACCAATCATCTAGTCCAAAACTAAGCAAAGCTTGTACTATCGATACTAGATAACGGATAAACATACATAAATATTTATATAAACATCCATAACTCTGGAATAAATGTTCGTATTCATCACACAAACGTTTACCCCTTCGCGAGATTCGAACCCGCAACCGTTGACAGGGTCACCACTCACCATCCACTACACTAATGGGTCGTCCAATGTGACCAACTGGGGAAGTGACAAATCGGAGAGCGACAAATTGGGAAAAATCATTTGGAGAACGATAAAATTAGGAAACTGATAAATTGGGGGAAGTGAGTAATTCTAATAACATTATTATTATTAGGAGCCCACACTATCCCACTGCTGGGCGAAGGCCTCCCTCCTCTCTCTACACGGCTCTCTATCCCAGGCCTCCTCCAACCACACCATACCGCCTCCGTGGCTCAATGTAAACAACATTGGGTTTACGATTCGGAGGTCGCGGGTTCGATCCCCAGCGGGGTATATATTTAAGTACTCGGTTTGGTTGGTGGTAGGGTATTTTTAAATGTCCGCCTGGCTAGCTACCACCATCTTATCTAAATCTGCCGCCAAGCAGCAATGTCAATAGCATTGTTGTGTTCCGGTTGTCGAAGATAAGATAGCCAGTCCCCCAAATGTGTTGGGGTTTCCGGGTCAGTACGCTTCCACCTTTGACTTCATCTTCACTTAACATCAGGTGTGATTGAAGTCAAGTACAAACCCGTTGTGCATAAAAAAATAAATAAATAAAATAAAAATAAAACCAGTTGGTTAAGAACTTATCCAACTAATCCCGCCATCTCCTTTTCGGTCTGCCGCGACGCCGTCTTTCTAATGGTGTACTCCAGGTGGTGGCCACATGGCCCACATATCGTCTGGCATGCTACAAACATGGCCCGCCCAGTCAATAAACAAATTCTAATAACTAATAAAAAAGGCCTCCCTCCTCTCTCTCCACGGCTCTCTATCCCAGGCCTCCTCCAACCAGTTGGTTAAGAACTTATCCAACTAATCCCGCCATCTCCTTTTCGGTCTGCCGCGACGCCGTCTTTCTAATGGTGTACTCCAGGTGGTGGCCACATGGCCCACATATCGTCTGGCATGCGACAAACATGGCCCGCCCAGTCAATAAACAAATTCTAATAACTAATAAAAAGGCCTCCCTCCTCTCTCTCCACGGCTCTCTATCCCAGGCCTCCTCCAACCAGTTGGTTAAGAACTTATCCAACTAATCCCGCCATCTCCTTTTCGGTCTGCCGCGACGCCGTCTTTCTAATGGCGGACTCCAGGCGGTGGCCACATGGCCCACATATCGTCTGGCATGCGACAAACATGGCCCGCCCAGTCAATAAACAAATTCTAATAACTAATAAAAAAGGCCTCCCTCCTCTCTCTCCACGGCTCTCTATCCCAGGCCTCCTCCAACCAGTTGGTTAAGAACTTATCCAACTAATCCCGCCATCTCCTTTTCGGTCTGCCGCGACGCCGTCTTTCTAATGGCGGACTCCAGGTGGTGGCCTCATGGCCCACATATCGTCTGGCATGCGACAAACATGGCCCGCCCAGTCAATAAACAAATTCTAATAACTAATAAAAGAAAACAATAATAATTCGTATATAACTTTAATATTAATAATAACTAACCAACATAAATAACGCCTATGAGTGCACAAATTTCATATTCCAATAAAATTATACAACATCGAATCTCGAGTCACGTACCATTACTAAGATTAGTTAATTCAAACTGACAAATATACTAAGGCCTATTCCGTATTAAATATATATTTAATTTCAAATACAACTTAAAAAAAAACTACAACAGTGTTCACTAACTACTACGAACTGGTGACGTCAATTCGATTAAAAAATTTCCGAATAACCAATACCAATACGATGGATGAGTGGAAGTCTACCACTGAACGTTTCTCAAGAAACTACTTACCACGTACGACCACCCTGTGGAACGGACTTCCTGCAGCGGTATTGCTCAACGAGTACGACATTGGAACCGTCAAGAAACGAGCCTACACCTTCCTCAAAGGCCGGCGACGCTTCTGCGACGCTTCTGTGACGCTTTTGGTGTTGCGGGTGTCCATGGGCGGCAGTGATTGCTAAAAAAAAATTCTAGTCCCAAACTAAGCAATGCTTGTACTATGGATACTAGATAACGGATAAACATACATAAATATTTATATAAACATCCATGACTGAAATTACCCCTAGCGGGATTCGAACCTGCAACCGTTGGTTTCGCTGACATGGTCACTATCCACTACACCAATCGGTCGTTGAATGTACTCCACCGACAAGAGCATAGCTCTTAAATTGAAGAAATTTTTTCCTAATGATACAAAACTCATCTGGTATACATAATTCTGAGTAAATGTAAAAGTGACTAATTAATGTCGGATTTTCAATTTCTTCTTAAAAAACGGATTTATAGGCGAAGGCGTCGACGGTTTCAGGTTAGTTTTAATTGGTATTTTACTGCTATCAAATGGTATACTAGGACTTTGTCTTACACTCTTATAGTAATCAACCGGCCCTTGCATAGAGTTATTCTTAAGCACAAACTTCACCCTTTTAGGCGTATCCATTGACTTATCAGTTTTAGGTGACAACTGTTTTTGGAAATGTTTCACTCTGTTCACGACTACGGTTGGATTAGCTTTAACGTTTTTCTCCGTTTTTCTATGGTCATTTTTAACTACAACAGTTTTATTACTAGGGTTATCATTAACTTTAGTTTTAACTGCGTTAGTAGACTTATCGTCTTTTTTAAAGGGTACATTTTTATTTTTATGCTGCAATTTCAATATGTCCGAATTAAAATTAGGTGAATTTTTATTTTTATCATTCAACTTTAATTTGTCTACTGGAGTTTTGACTTTCTTCTTGGTTACTCTATTTTCTTTACTTGTTACGTCTAATTTAATTTCGTTTGTAACTTTATTTGTATTCGTTTTTGCATGCATATTTTCCTTTGCCTTTTTGACGTCGCCATTTTGTGTTGCATGGTCACCATTTTGTTTTCGCTCGCGTCGACGTTTTTTCTTTGCCTTCGATTTGTCCAAGTTCTCCTTGTTAGACGAATTCTCCTGTTTCATTTTCTTCTTTTGCGGTTCAGTTTCTTCAACACTCCAATCACCGTTCTGTGTGAAGAAAAAAAAATTGAAGAACATTGAAGAACATGAGTTACAGTCATGTTTCACTGCCTCCATGGTTCAATGGAGACAACATAAATAAATATCTTTGCACAAACACACAGCGCCATCTAGGCCTACAGTGAGCAACTAGGCTTGTGTTATGGATACCAGATGGTTGATAAACTACACAAATTTTTTTTTTTTTGTAAATATATACATATATAAATGAAAAAACATCTATAACACGGGAACACAATGTCAGTATTCATCATACAAACACACATTTCTCAGTTAGATTAACGATATACTCAGGTATAAGGTTATAAAAGCGTATACAGTGTCCCACAAATGATGTATTAACTTTGCTTAGTCTGAACATAGGGGTGGCCAATTTGTTCTTATATCTCAAATGAAATTTTTTTTAGTTTTATTTTCTCCTCTAGGAAAAGGCAAAGGGATCTAGCCCATAACAGCCATGTCTTATTTATCTTATTTCTTCAGTTTGTAAGTCAGTCTCAGTCAAAACAAGTAATTCGTCGTATACTTGGCGTATACAGAGTCTAGTCACGGTCAAGTCATTCTTCAGTAAAGAGGCAGAATGCTTTACAAAAGATTTTGGCGGCTTCTTGTGGGAACCCGAAAGCTCCGTTACGCACTTTAATTTACACTTCCCTTCACTTGTACACTATCACTAACGTTTGCTGCACAATATTCTGCCATTATTAAGCTTCAAAAGTTAGAATGCACAAATTATAAGACTTATAAAGAAAAATGCTACTTCACTCGCCGAGTTCCCGCCAAAAAGCCTCTCAAATTTAAATTATGCCTGTCACTATTTTTCGGGAACGTAGAATTATTTTTTCGAACGTACATAATATTTTCGTAAATAAACAGTGCAGGAACAGTTAAAATATTAATTTCTTTAAACCTGTCCCGGAGAGAGTCTCTAATTAAAAACTTATATATATGTATTGACCATTCAATTATATTTAGACCTTAGAAATTCACAATCAAAGACAAGCTCACTAACGGCAGATTTCCCGCTGACGCAGCCAGCGCTCTCCATGTCCTCGACGATGCTCAGGCCGGAGCGACTCTTCGCAAGGAGACGTTTCCGATGTTTACGGCTCAATCCTGCAAGGAATACACATATTATTTATAACTGCCAATGATAGAGTGACTACATATCATCAGACCGTCTGTTTTGAAAAGTAGAAAAAAAACGCGGGGTGACAACGAAAAACGGTCTTCCAAATAGAAATCACCCACCTCATACCATCCAATACCCTGAACTTCCTGAAGGCAGAGAATCCTCACCTCGCACCATACAAAGTCAAAGTCAAAAATACTTTATTTTGTAGGTACACAGAGTACACTTAAAATAGTCAATTTTACATAGTAAATTTTAAATTTTTTAAGCTACTGCTAGTTCAAAATGCAATTTTCCCCTGAGAAGAACAAGCAAGAAACTCGAAGGGTTGCTCTTTTAAAATCAGGCTTTGATTTTACATAACGGTTTTTATATTACAAACAGGTCTTAAAATTTCATTATTAATTATGAAATAGCCTGGCATGCGAACAATCTGATTATGTCCAGGGATGATTATCATCTAAATAGTCTGACATTTTATAATATGCTTTCTCAATAAGTTTTTGTTTTATAGTATCTTTAAATTTATTGAGAGGAAGATTTTGTATATCAACTGGAACCTTATTGAAAAAGCGTATACATAACCCTTTGAATGAATTACTGACTTTGCGGAGGCGACTTATGTGACCTGCAAGTTTATCTTTATTTCTTGTATTGACATCATGTTTATCACTATTTTTCCTAAATGATGTTATATTTTTTTTGACATACATTAGATTTTCAAAAATGTACTGTGACGAAAAGGTTAGAATGTTATACACTTTAAATCTCTAAGTGACACTGCAGGTCTCAATTGATAAATTGCGCGAACGGCTCGTTTTTGTAAAACAAAGATTGTATTTATATCCGCGGCATTTCCCCACAGCAAGATACCGTAAGACATCAGGCTATGGAAATAACTAAAATATACTAATCTAGTAGTATTTACGTCTGATATTTGTCTAATTTTTTTGACTGCATACGCTGCAGAGCTGAGCTTCTTCGCCAATTTATGGATATGAGGACGCCATTGTAATTTGGCGTCTAAAGTAATGCCCACAAACAGGATATAAGAGTCCACCGCGAAAGTCTTTGAGGGAAAGCACTGGAGAAAGTTCTTTGATAGCTTAAAAGGCCACACTTCAGACGAAATAAAAGGTGTATATATGTCAACTCATGGACGGTTCATCGGCAACTGGCCGGGAGTGCGCGGGGGTGAGGCCCGGCGCGGGGGGTACCCAATGGTAGCCCTTGTATTAGAAAGCAGTAGGTTGATGATATTTCTAAATGTCGAAAGTTTTTCCCTGATTTTATATATAAATACGGAACACCACCCACAAAACCTCCACTGCTGAACCAAGGTCTCTGTATGGATCCAGAGCGACCGGTAGCCTTTAAAATAAATAAATATAGCCTTTATTCGCTGATCTATTATTGAGATTTCTTATTATAATATTATTTGTCGACATCGGCCACCTCTAGTTCAGGCTGTCCTACGACATAGGCCTCCTCCAGATGTCGCCATTGGCAACGGTCTTTGGAAGTTCTGCGCCACCCCTTTGGCAGGTTATCTTCCCATCTTTTACTAGGTCTTCCCTTTCGCCTTCTCTTGTCTCTGGGGTACCACTCGGTGATTATTTCGGTCCATTTGTCTTTATCTGCCCTCATCATATGGCCGCACCAACGCCATTTCAGCTGTCGTATTTTTTTGGTTACATCCGTTACCTTTACTTAATTTTAAATTAGATGGTAATAATATATACTAACATAAAATAAATTATAAAACAATAATAAAAATTATATAAATAAAATGTTATAAATATCTTCGACGACCTGTTTGGTGTAGTGGTTAGCAACTCTGACCAGTATACAAAAAGGCTGCGGGTTCGAATCCCGCTAGGGGCATATGTTTCTGTCATGAATACGGACATGTGTACCCGAGTTATGGATGTTTTTCATTTATATTATTTATTTAAATTAATATAATATTAATATAATAATTATTATTTTTATTTATTTTGTTTTTTTTTTTTATGTATTAAGGACAACTATACTAATAAGTTTAGAAGGTTGGTATAATGTATTGCGCGGCCGCTTTTTTATAACAGTCTAGATTTGGTCGGGTTACCTACCACGCATATTTTTTCAGTTTCGATTTTTTTCGATTTTCACGTTAATTAATTAGTGTACAAGTCTGAAATTTCACAGATGTAAAATTGAACTGTATATCTAAATATTGATATAAGTTTCAGTTAGCCCTACTACAGGAAACTCGGTTATTCGGTCGTCAAATAACGGACGCGACGCGTCGAATAAACGCGGACGGAACAAATTGAAGTTTCATCATAACTTTTTAACTAGGTATAGGATGCTAATGAAACTTCAGTACCATATAAAGGCAGTAATTACTTTTACAATAACGTTTCAAGTTAGTCTTTGGAGCGCTTATTGGAAGTGCTAGGACCAATTAAAGCATATGTATGTGCTTTATACGTGTGAAGTGTCATTAGATTACATACATACATGACGTCACGACCTTTATCCCAAATGAGGTGGTCAGAGATATCCCAACCAATAAAGTTCGGGTCTTCCAAACATTCGTCAATGATTGAAACAACACCCACGGTTCACTTTATGAAAAATACAGAAATGCACAAGGGACAGAGGGCGAGTTCATCACCGTTGAAACGTGTTTTTTGGTGGAAAGCCCCTTAGTCGTCTTATTTTATTTGAGTGCCGAAACCACATAGTACAGTCATTAGATTCGGATTATTCGTTTCCTAAAATTTGGACTTGAAAGTAATGTATGTAATACCGTCCGGGGGTAGACCCTCTTAAATACACAACACTCAGTTAACAAGTGATCATCATCAGTCCGTAAATATCCCACTGCAGGGATATAGACCTTCCCTCATATTGAAGGAGTATGGGCCATAGTCCGCCACGCTGGCCCATTGCGGGTTGGGGACTTCACATACCTGCGATTTTTTTTAAATTTCTCAACCATGTAGGTTTCCTCACGATGTTTTCCTTCACCGTTTAAGAGCAGTCAGATAAATTAAATTTAAAAACTCATTGGTACATGTCCTGCCTGGGGATCAAACTCAAGCATTTTATTTCAACGTAAGATATATGATATCATTTGTTGAATGTCAATTTAAATCTACTGGAAATAAAAAAGGTTTATTGCATTTATCTGTCAGTCGGTATGTCCAAGCTACTACCGCTTCGGAAAGGGAAATCATCTGTGGGAAAAGAAGCGGCGCAAGAGACCCACAGGATCATTTTCGACCCTGGACCTCCCACAAAATTGGGAGACTGCGTCTCCTCAACTGAGCCACCGACGCTCCACTAACAAGTGATGATACCTCGTAATGCCAGCTCATCGGAGGCGGCCACCAGGGTCTTCTCAAGCGCCTGCAACTCGCGGGCCGACTGGAGGGGCCTGGGCCTGGGGACCTCCTCCACCGGGGAGGCCTTGATGCGGAGAGGGTACTCGTCACGGGCCAGCTGCTCGAAGCTGTTGACAAACGATGCAATATACTGATGAGATATTTAACGTAAGGAAAAAATAGGTCACATACCTAATAAAAAACGACTCGTATATTACTGAGGATTGTTTTATTGAGTGGAAGTCTACCACTGTACGTTTCTCAAGAAACTTCCTACCACGTACGACCACCCTGTGGAACGGACTTCCTGCAGCGGTATTGCCCAACGAGTACGACATTGGAACCTTCAAGAAACGAGCCTACACCTTCCTCAAAGGCCGGCGACGCTTCTGTGACCCTTTTGGTGTTGCGGGTGTCCATGGGCGGCGGTGATTGCTTTCCATCAGGTGACCCGCATGCTCGTTTGCCGCCCTCTCATACAAAAAAAAAACTATATAATAAATAATAATGTAAAAGTACCAATTTTCTTGTAATTTAATTGAAACGTTACCCACTCAATTATAACGATAACCACTATCGATAACATAATAAGAATCACTAATTGGCATAAGTTTGGTATTAGTTTACTATAATATAATTTCTGCAATAATGCTGTTGATCCTATGTAAATAAGTAAATTAAAAAATAAAAATAAATATCCTTAGACATACACACAGCGCCATCTAGTTCCACAGTAAGCAACTGTAGGCTTGTGTTGTGGATACCAGATGTTTGATATACTACATAAATACATATTTTTTTTGTAAATAAATACTTATTATAAATGAAAACATCCATGACTCGGGTACACCTGTCCGTATTCATCACACAAACATTATGCCCCTAGCGGGATTCGAACCCGCAACCTTTTGGTATAGTGGTCAGAGTTGCTAAGGGGCCGTCCATAAATTACCCCCCCCCCCCCCTTCTCCCAAAATTGACGTCATTACTAGTTTGACAAAATAAAACATTGCAGATTTGAGAAAAATAGGGTAAAACACTTGGTTATAGGTTTCGCTGTCTGTCCCTATGTATGCTTAGATCTTTAAAACTACGCAACGGATTTTGATGCGGTTTTTTTAAATAGATAGACTGATTCTTAAAGAAGGTTTATATGTATAATACATGTAAGTACCACGGGCGAAGCCGGGGCGGGCAGCTAGTATGTGTGCTGGGAAAAAATTTCTTTTTAGAAATAATCTTTTTGTATGTGAAAAATAAACTATAAACAATAAATAAATAAGAATGACGTCAAAACACCCCCCCCCCCCATCTATCATTTACCGTCATCCGCAGACCAACCCCCCCCCCCCCTAAATAATCATATAAGCCCCAAAAGCCCGGTTTGCCTTACTAAATACTCGATCAGGACTACTGCCTATTTAAACAGTATAGGAAATGTTTTCGAAGCTTGCAGATTGCAGATTCGAAAACGTCTTAAGAGTCTTGAGGCGGTATCAACCGAGATGTGTCTTAAGCAGTTGACGCTATCTCAAGCTCCGTGCTAATTTATAAACCAATCTTGAGGTCTACTCAGCTGAGATCACTTGTCAAGTATTCGCCTCAGCTGCGAATGAATGATTGTCTTGAGTTTCGTTTATTAATAAGCGCACCTCTCAAATGAGTACTGTTTGAGTATGCACGTTCTTTTCAGGGCTTGAGACCGGTCACAAGACTGTACTAAATTTTGAGAATGGTATATTTTTTTTTTTTAAATACATAAAAAATCCACAGACTTTTTGTCCGTGCCTTTGTTTTATTAGTTTTAATTTGTTATAGTGTTAATTATTTTTTTTATGCTTATACTATACAGCGTACTACTGGGTCGCACTTGTGTTACAGCATGCGTGATTTTCGCAAGTGCGAGCTCAACTTAAAACTACGGGATGCGTTTTTTTTTTTTTTTTTTTTCTTGGTGGTATATTGGAATGGTTTATTAATACGGGCCAAGGCGTACATGTGGAGCATTCCGCTATGTGGAAGTGACACGTGGATCATGACACAACGCGGTAGCTGGAGCTGCATCAGCTCCAGGAGAACTTCGACATGCCTTTGATCACCACTTACCGTTGAAGACAAAGTCTGGCTCGTTTCTGAGCTTTTGGCTCAGCAGTGACCATCATTTCCCTGAGTATCCCGGCCAACTCCTCACAAGGCACCGGCAGCAACGGCAGTACCACGTCCACTCTGCCCGCGCGTGGGTCCAGCGCTGTCCCACTGCTGGGGTAGAGATCATAATAATCATTATTATTATAATTTTATATATCAATAAATATTTATTTAGTACACCTATATATTTACGTTTGTATTTTGTTGCTATTTTATAGATGTTATGTTTAAGTAGGTATATTTGTCTATTGATCTATGTATGTATCAACGACCTGTTTGGTGTAGTGGTTAACAACTCTGACTGCTATACCAAAAGGTTGCGGGTTCAAATCCCGCTAGGGGCATATGTTTGTATGATAAATTCAGACATGTGTTCCCGAGTTGTGGATATTTATATATTTATTTATTTGCAAAAAAAAAAATGTATTTTTGTAGTTTGTCAACCATCTGGGATCCATAACACAAGCCTAGATGCTTAGTGTGGACCTAGATGGCGCTGTGTGTATGTGCAAAGATATTTATTAATTATGTGTAGTAATCTACAAACGCAAACAAATAAAGCGCTGTCTCATTTGACTAAATGAGACAGCGCTTTATTCTCATCTAACTAATATTATAAATGCGAAAGTTTGTTTGTTTGTTGGTTCGTTGCTCAATCACGGGGAAACGGATGAACGGTTTTGGCTGAAATTTGGTATATATGTAGAATAATTGGTATATGGCTTGCTGTGGGGAAATGCCGCGGATATAAATACAATCTTTGTTTTACAAAAACGAGCCGTTCGCGCAATTTATCTATTGCGACCTGCAGTGTCACTTAGCGACAGATTTAAAGAGTATAATATTCTAACCTTATCGTCACAGTACATTTTTGAAAATCTAATATAAAAAAAATATAGCATCATTTAGGAAAAATAGTGATAAACATGATGTCAATACAAGAAATAAAGATAAACTTGCAGGTCACATAAGTCGCCTCCGCAAAGTCAGTAATTCATTCAAAGGGTTATGTATACGCTTTTTCAATAAAGTTCCTGTTGATATACAAAAGCTTCCTTTCAATAAATTTAAAGATACTATAAAAACAGAAACTTATTAAGAAAGCATATTATAAAATATCAGATTGTTTAGATGATAAACAATCATGGACATAACCAGCCCGTTCGCATAACCAGGCTATTTCACAATTAATAATGAAATAATTATAATATAAAATAATAATTTTGTAATATAAAAACCTTTTTTTTTAAGAGCGACCTCTCGAGTTTCTTGCTTGTTCTTCTCAGGGGAAAATTGCCTTTTGAACAAGCAGTAGCTTTAAAAATGTAAAATCTGACTATTTTAAGTGTACCCTGTGTACCTACAAAATAAAGCATTTTTTGATTTAGATTTTTAACTTACCTAATATGCCCTATTTCTTTCCTAACGGTAAAAAAAAAACCCATAATTTAATACAATACAAATACTCTTTATTGCGCAATAATTTTTGATAATAACAATAGATCAAACGACCTGTTTGGTGTAATGGTTAGCAACTCTGACCACTATACCAAAAGGTTGCGGGTTCGAATCCCGCTAGGGGCATATGTTTGTGTGATTAATACGGACATGTGTACCCGAGTTATGGATGTTTCCATTTATAATAAGTATTTATTTACAAAAAAAAAATGTATTTATGTATTATATCAACCATCTGGTATCCACAACACAAGCATATAGTTGCTTACTGTGGAACTAGATGGCGCTGTGTGTATATCTAAGGATAAGGATACTAAGGATCACAATTAGGCGGTCTTATCACTAAAAGCGATCTCTTCCAGAAAAATCTAAATTATGGATTACCCAGTATTCCAATAACTTACCTATTTCCTTCATCATCAGATCCCTCATCACCGCTGGCTTGAGCTTCGTCTTCATCATCGGAGACCAGAGCGTCTGGTCCGCCGGGTGGACATCCCATCTAGTAAAAACAAATGTTTTATCAAAGTCAAAAATATTCTATTCACTGCAGATACAAAAATATCAATTATTGAACAGTCAACATATTTTTGTCAACAAGTTCGCCGCTTCTTTTCCCACAGATGATTTCCCTTTCCGAAGCGGTAGCAGCTTGGACATACTGACTGACAGATAAATGAAATAAACTGTTTTTATTTCCAGTAGATTTAAATTGACATTCAACAAATGATATCATGTATCTTACGTTGAAATAAATGCTTGAAGTTTTTGAAGAAATATTTTTCGAACGTACATAATATTTTCGTAAATAAACAGTGAAGGAACAGTTAAAATATTAATTTCTTTAAACCTGTCCCGGAGAGAGTCATGTCGACGCAGATTATAAATTGCTCGTATTGCTCTCTTTTGCAAAATTAAAATATCTTCTACGCCAGCTGCTCGTCCCCAAAGCAAAATACCGTTAGACATAATACTGTGGAAATAACTAAAATAAACCAATCTTGCAGTAGTCACATCAGTTAGCTGTCTAATCTTATGCTGCGGAACTCTATCTACTTGCTAAATATTCTAGACGTGGTTCCCACTGAAGTCTTGGAGTCGAGAGTAATTCCTAAAAAGACCGTCTTATCTACAAATTCTACTTTATCTTCGTCAATCATAATAATCACTGATTTTATTGATATCCTTCCGCTTGGTAAAATATTATTCGTAAAATTTTACTTCTCAAAAAACTTACCGCACTTTTTTAGCATTTAAAACTGTAAACCAACGTAAAATTAACCGAAGAGTATTATTCACCTTGTCAGAAACATTGTCTTTTCTGTCAACTTTAAAAACTAATGGATGTATCACCAGCAAATAGTACTATCTCGGTCAATCTCTGAACCATAAATGGGAGATCATTTATATAAACTAGAAACAGAGAAGGGCCTAATATTGAGCCTTGTGGCACGCCTATCCTCACTCGAGAGCCTGGTCAGGCCTCCGTCACTCGCTCAAAGTTGCGCGATAAGTACCTACCGGCTAGCCGTGCGTTCGAACACACAATTGAGCACAGGGGTGCCACAAGCGCGCCGCGCGGCACGTACGTATCTACCTTACTGCGTATTAATGGATCTTTATAAATTTTTAACTGAGTTCCAAAAAAAGGAGGAGGTTATCAATTCGGGTGTTTTTTTTTTTTGTGTATGTTACGCGATAGGTATTTCCGGCAATTATGAACCGATTTTAATGATTCTTTTTTTATGAGAAGGGTATAGCTCAAGGGTGGTACCATCGGATCATAACCGACTACAAAACAAAGGAAGAAGTTTCGAAGTCGGTTGTTTTGCCAATTTTTTGGCGGGTGGTTATTTCTACTACCTTGAGTAAAATTTCATACTCAAAATGACTCTCAAGTCGGTACGTAATATTGTAAGAAATTTCATTATGCACTGGCAGCGTAGAGCGGGAAAAGCCCGCGTCCCCCACTGGCAGTAATACCACAGATAATACCAGCCAGTTATTAGCGCCCGCGCCGCGCCGGGCCGTCCCGGCAGACAGACCCGGCGCGGCGCGCGCTGTCACAATGACACTGGCCACTCTCTTTGCGCCGGGCGGCGGCGCCCATTATATAAAAAACCTAGCGGCTAGTGACAAAACAATGAATCTCGATTTTTTCCGCGTCACTTTTTTTGTATACTGAATCGAACTAGTTTACTGGGGTAAGAAAAAGCCGTACGAAATATACTATTAAAATATACACAAGCGTTTTAACAATGTCGAATTCACGACATTGTTGTGCGGTATCGTCGTTGTCGTTTTTCACATTGCCAAAAGATGAGGACAGGTAAGTGTTTATTTTTCGGTATATTTTTACAAAAAACTTTTCATCGAACTTGATGGAGCCTGGGAGCAATTTGTAAGATATTTTAAAATCAATATCATTTAATTCTTGCTTGTGGCCATGCTTCCCACATGATTATTTAATTAAACTTTATATATTTGCCGTTATTAAATTTACAAATGCAAAGTTTAGGGAGGGTAAAAAACAAATTGACCATTTTGTAAAATTAAATCATTTATAAAACAATTTCGTATTTTATTTAATTGGACCAACCCTAACGTATTCTCGCATTCGCCGCACGTCATCGCGCGTTGTGCGCTTGGAAACGCTCCGTTGAGTCAAAGCCGTTAAGTTCATTTTTCCTCGCGTTCGCTTGACAGCTAGAAAGAATGCGTAGGTATTTGTCGTTTTGCAGGGAAGTGATGTATCTGTTACTTTAGTAACTTATTAGTAATCTGTGGCCTGGTGATCTTACCCCATTGACATCTACCTTTTGTATTCTTTATTCTAAATAAGACTGAATCAAGATAAGGCTCTCAGATTTGAATCAGTAATGTTTCAATTTCAATAATAATGTTTTGTGATCAACACAGTCAAATGCCATTGAAAGATCGCAAAAAATACCAATTGCATTTTGTGAGTTTTCCCAAGCTTCAAAAATGGCTATTGAACTGTGACACATAGAAGCGTATGTTACCTTCTCCCAGGCCCTGGTGCGCTCCCGATAGCTGAGGCCGGGCCCGCTCTGCCGCAGCAGCTGCGTGAGGGCCCGGTGGGCGGCCGCGGCCCGCTCCCCCCGCTCCCCCCGCCCCCCCCGCCCCCCCCGCCCGCACAGCAGCTGGCACAGCGGCCGCAGCACGGCGGCCAGACTGGACGCCGGCAGCTCCCCGCCGGATACCTGCAGCGATGCCCTCCAAAGATCCGTACCCCAAAACACCATCCACTTCCTGGCTCCATCATGACGACCCGTTTGGTGTAGTCGTTAGAAACTCTGCAGCTACACCAAACGGTCGCGGGTTCGAATGCCGCTAGGGGCATATGTTTGTATGATGAATACAGACATGTATTAACCGCCTCCGTGGTTCAATGTAAACAACACTGAGTTTACGATTCGGAGGTCGCGGGTTCGATCCCCAGCGGGGTACATGTTTAAGTACTCGGTTTGGTTCCGGTTGTCAGAGATAAGATAGCCAGTCCCCCAAATGTGTTGAGGTTTCCGGGTTAGTACGCTTCCACCTTCGACCTCATCTTCACTTAACATCAGGTGTGATTGAGGTCAAGTACGAACCCGTCGTGCAATAAAAAAAAATAAAAAAAATGTGTTCCCGAGTTATGGATGTTTTTCATTTATATATGTATTTATTTACAAAAAAAAAATAACTTTCCTCCTGTAACCTAAACGGCTTGACAGATTTTGAAGTGCATTGTGTCGTTAGTAGTAGCCGGATTGTCATACAATACATTTTTAAGGTAAAAAATCCAACATGGCGCTATGCTGTCCGGTGTTTCGGTTTTTATTATCGTATATCCATCTTCTACCTGCCACCATCATATCTAAATCTGGCAAGCTAAATGTTGATAGCATTGTTGTGTTCTGATTGTTTAAGATAAGATATTCCTACAAATGACTTGGGGGTTCCGGGCGACTGTGTGACCTTCGGTGTCATCAAAGTCAAGCACATTTATTGTGAATCAGTAGCATCTGGTCTTACAAAATCCTTAGAGCGCTATGTTCCGCCGTAAAGGCATACAATATGACAACATTTTAGCAATTACAATTTACAAAAATTTACTTAATTTACTAATGCGATTCTTTACATACATTGCATATATGATTAATAGGTACGTTACAATTGGTTACAATATTTCCTCCGTGGCTCAATGTAAACAACATTGGGTTTGCGATTCGGAGGTCGCGGGTTCGATCCCCAGCGGGGTACATGTTTAAGTACTCGGTTTGGTTGGTGGTAGGGCATTTTAAATGTCCGCCTGGCTAGCTACCACCATCTTATCTAAATCTGCCGCCAAACAGCAATCTTAATAGCATTGTTCTGTTCCGGTTGTCAGAGATAAGATCTTCACTTAACATCAGGTGTGATTGAGGTCAACTATCAACCGGTTGTGATTATAAAAAACATTTTTGGATTAAATAAACATAAAACATTTTTTACCTTGGCAATTTCCTCCAGGTAGCAGTCGATGACGTGGAGTATCATAGACTGAGCGTTCCTGGCGTATAGAGGTGTGTTTGGAGCCAGGATACCTGGGAACAATATTGCAATATGAAATCAAAAATATTTTATACCATGTTGGATACAAAAATATCACTTATCGAAAGTCAACATGTTTTTAAAACTACATCGCTTCACAGGGTGCTATGGAAACCTGCATGCCTGAGAAATAAAAATTCAAAGGCATGTGAAGTCCCAAACCAGCATTATACCAGAGTGGTGGACTATGGCCTATTGACGACCTGTTTGGTGTAGTGATTAGCAACTCTGACCACTATACCAAAAGGTTGCGGGTTCGAATCCCGCAAGGGGCATATGTTTGAGTGATGAATACGAACATGTGTACCCGAGTTATGGATGTTTTCATTTATAATAAGGGTATTTATTTACAGAAAAAATATGTATATGTAAGTATATCCACCATCTGGTATCCACAACACAAGCCTATAGTTGCTTACTGTGGAACTAGATGGCGCTGTGTGTATGTCTAAGGATATTTATTATATATTTATTTATTTATTATGGCCCATACTCCCTCATTATACGAGGGAAGGCCTATATCCCTGCTGTGGGATGTTTACGGGCTGAGATGATGACGAAGTTTCTTTTTGCCGCCAAAAATTTGTGAGTGTGTGACGCTGTCAAAGTCAAATATCTGTTTCTGTTTATGTTTTTTTTTTTTTTTTTTTTTTTTAAATATTTCGGACCCTTACACCAATCATCTAGTCCCAAACTAAGCAAAGCTTGTGCTATGGATACTAGATAACGGATAAACATACATAAATATTTATATAAACATCCATGACTCAGGAATAAATGTTCATATTCATCACACAAACATTTGCCCGTCGCGAGATTCGAACCCGATAAAACTTGGTTGTGATTGGATGATTTGACATTCGACTAAAATTTGTAGTAATTCTTTCGGTTTAACGTACCCCAAGTCACGTCCCCTACGAGGTAGAAACTACACGTCTTTGTGTCACAGACCCCCCACCACACACAGTCACACACATATACATTCACGCCCGCACTAACACACATAAACGCACGCACTAAAACACATATATATTATATTGTATAAATAAATAAATATTTCGGACACTTACACCAATCATCTAGTCCCAAACTAAGCAAAGCTTGTGCTATGGATACTAGATAACGGATAAACATACATAAATATTTATATAAACATCCATGACTCAGGAATAAATGTTCATATTCATCACACAAACATTTGCCCGACGCGAGATTCGAACCCGATAAAACTTGGTTGTGATTGGATGATTTGACATTCGACTAAAATTTGTAGTAATTCTTTCGGTTTAACGTACCCCAAGTCACGTCCCCTACGAGGTAGAAACTACACGTCTTTGTGTCACAGACCCCCCACCACACACAGTCACACACATATACATTCACGCCCGCACTAACACACATAAACGCACGCACTAAAACACATATATATTATATTGTATAAATAAATAAATATTTCGGACACTTACACCAATCATCTAGTCCCAAACTAAGCAAAGCTTGTACTATGGATACTAGATAACGGACGTACATAAATATTTATATAAACATCCATGACTCGGGAATAAATGTTCGTATTCATCACACAAACATTTACCACTCGCGGGATTTGAACACGCGACCGTTGGTTTCGCTGACAGGGTCACTATCCACTACACCAACCGGTCGTCAAAATCGTATGAAGTTTTTATATTATTAGAAATAGGTATTTTAGCACTATAGTTGCACAGACGTAAAGTGTGCTTAGTGGCTAATTCACATATGAATTTTTATTTTTAAGATTTTTTTTTTATTATCACACTCGCAAGTAGGTAACAGCAGATTTTTTTTTTTTCTGTTTTTTTTTCCTCGCACATATCAGTGCATGTGGGAACGCGCCCGACTGTTGTTTTATTTTGAAAACCCAAGTGAGAGAGGGGTTGCGCTGAAAACCAGCGCTGTCAATTGCCATACGACATATTGGCAGCAAATGCTGACGCCCAATCCCTTTGCCACAAATACATTTAATTATGCAAAATGTTATACCTACGAAATTTTCTGTATTTGCTGGCAATAAATACTTTTTCTTTCTTTCTTCTGTTAAGCAACCTTGTTCAAAGAAACGTATATTGTTCCAGCTAAATGCCAGCACTTCAGCAGCCTTCGGGTTCTGTAACGTGGAATACCTTGTTGCCTTGCCATCCTTACCATCAGGTCCAGTTAGCATCTTGGAGTACATCTTGCAACTCTTCAAACTCCATCCACATCGGTGTAGGTACCGCAGGCTGCCACGCAGGTAACGACGGACAAGCTGTGGAATATGCAACAATGTAAAATTGTTACGGACTCGCACAAATAAATTAATATCTTTGCACATACATACAGCGCCATCTAGTTCCACACTAAGCAACTATAAACTTGTATTATGGATACCAGATGGTTGATAAACTACACAAATAATATTTTTTTTGTAAACAAATACATAAATAAATGAAAAACATCCATAACTCGGTAACAAATGTCTGTATTCATCATGCAAATGCCCCTAGCGGGATTTGAACCCGCAACCTTTTGGTATAGAAGTCAGAGTTTCTAACCACTACACTTTAGTAACTTATTAGTAATCTGTGCCACTACACCAAACAGGTAATGGTACAAATAGTTAATGATGTGCAAAAATTATTTAATATATTTTCACATTTTCAAGAAATTATTTATGTATGCTTAGCTGGCTACCGCTAAATAGCATAGCTGATAGTATTGTTGTGTAATGGCTCTTTCAGGTAGCAGAGATAGGTTAGGGGTACGGGGTGAACGCCCTTCCACCTTCGACCGCATCTTCCCTTATCACCAGGTGTGATTGAGCAAGTATTAACCACATGCGTACATAAAGTATAAACAAGAACATACCATGAGACACTTGTCCATCCGATGGTGATCGATGCCGTACCACTCCGTAGCCAAGGTCCTGAAGCCCACCTTCACCATCAGCAATGCGTGTTTGACCTGCTCTGTGGGGAACAGGTCCAAGATTTCTGCTATGTTCTCGCATAGTTCCTCCTGTTAATTTATAATATAATATAAAATAATAAACAACAACACTGACTGTTTTAAAAAGAGCAACCCCGGAGTTTCTTGCTCGTTCTTCTCTGGGGAGACTGCCTAGTGAATGAGCGATAACTGTATGTCATGATCATGACGTTTTCAAATGTTATTCTTATAACTTACGAAATAAAAACATTTTTGATTTTGATTTTGAACAACAAACAATAAAATATTCTTTATTGTACAACAATAAGAAGCACAAAAAAAATAAGAAAAGGGGGATAGTACAATTTGGCGGCCTTATCACTAAAAGCGATCTCTTCCAGGCAAGGCAAGGAAGCATTATGCACATGACATGTAGGTAGCAATGGTAGCATGCATGGTAAATAAAATATATAAATCACCCATATAAATACATACGTTAATTGAATACATACAAACATACACACATAATATATATAAAAAATAATACATATCGTATACAACCATATTTGAATTTATAGTAATTAAATAGAATAGTACGTAACTAAGCACACAGTATAAGCGAGTATGAAACGAAAAGAGGATAGATAGAGCTAGAGGGCTAGATACAACTCCTTCACTTGTGCCTTGAATACGTTCAGTGACTGAGCATGTCTAACTGAAATAAATATAATAAACTTCCAAGTTTTGTTACTTACAAATGAAGCTAATGATGTAAGCTGTATTCTTCATATAGCTTTTGTCAATTGTGCAATAATGAGTATTTGATTGATTGATTGAAGCTAATATAAAAGCGTATTAAACACCAGGCCCCTATTTCACCAAGTTGACATGTGCGACAATTGTCAAAAAATATGACAAAGAAGAAAATTATCAAATAAATATAATAAAATATATATATACTATATGCGAACTCATCTAAATCACTATCACTGTCACTACTGCTGCTTTCACGGAGAGCCATTTTGTAATTAACAACGAAAACACTACAATTGTCACGGTAGCCTGACACAGCCTCGATATGTCGAGTTCAAAAAATGATTCTTGTTTCACAACATAATTGTCATTTGATTGAGATAAGGACAATTGTCACAAAATGCCTGTCATGTTTATAAGCTTTTCTTTATGAAATAATTTACAAAATTGTCATTTGTCACCTGTCCGTTGACAATTGTCAGCGACATATGTCGAATTGTCAGCGACATATGTCGAATTGTCTGCCGACATATGTCGCTGACAATTGTCAACTTGGTGAAATGTGATGTAGATCTCCCCTAACGCCCAACAGTACAGAAATAGGGGCCTGGGGCACAGATTACTAATAAGTTACTAAAGCCTGGGGGTCAATTCCGCAACTTATGCATCAACCTAGCACTACTTTAAAAGAACAAATCAGCAACAATCTGTCTTACATCATAGATGACACCTAAAACTTAAAAAGTTGGTGGTAGAACATTTTAAATGTCCGCCTGGCTAGCTAACACCATCTTATCTAAATCTGCCGCCAAACAGCAATGTTAATTGCATTGTTGTGTTCTACTTGTCAGAGATAAGATAGCCAGTCCCCCGAATGTGTTGGGGTTTCCGAGTAAGTACGTTTCCACCTTCGACCTCATCTTCACTTAACACCAGGTGTGACTGAGGTCAAGTACCAACCCGTTGTGCATATAAAACAAGGGTCCGAACTAACAATAGTAAGGCTAATTAAAAAAGAAAATAATTTTAATGAATTATGTATGATAAGGTTACTTACCAAAAAATTCTTATAACAAACGATTACCATGTATTAAGGTATTACATATTGAGAATGTTATCAGAAAGATGGATTCATAGTTGGGCTTGTCGCAATGGGTGTATTATGATAATCCGAATTACACTACTCTGAAGAACGATTCGCACGAAGCACGGTTAACTGAATACCAAGTACATTGCAGAATTGGTTTTACATAAAGAAATCGTTTATTGTCACAACATTATTTGCGCAATACAAATACAAAATATTTATTTCATAGCTTAACCCTAATACATAAAATTTCGGCTGAGGAGCTCCTTTTAAGTTATAGAATATACTTGTGATAGGAGTCCCCGCTCTTCCTGTATTGGACACATAGTTAAAGGCTGGTTAAGAATTTAATTTAAAACACATATTGTTTGTAAGTTAGAGTTATAAGATATAGGTTACACAGAGTATTTGTGTGTGTGTGTGTGTGTGTGTGTGTGTGTGTGTGTGTGTGTGTGTATGTGTGTGTCTGTGTGTGTGTGTGTGTGTGTGTCTGTGTGTCTGTGTGTGCGTGCGTGTGTGTGTGTGCGTGTGCGTGTGTGCGTGTGTGTGTGTGTGCGTACGCGCGTTCAATTGAGTGTACATATTTATTGATCTTCAGGAAACCATTCTTTGAATACCATTACACCCTGTCGCAATACTGACCTGAACTAGAGGTTTGTCAGACATCCACACAGCATAGAATAATCCTTTCCATATTCTACTGAAATCATCCTCTTTGAATTCTAGAAAAAAGAAAATATTTCTATTATTATTATTATTTTTGTAATTTATGAATTCAATCTTGACATACTTGTACTTTTTTTTTTATGAGGGCGGCAAACGAGCATGTGGGTCACTTGATGGAAAGCAATCCCCGCGCCCATGGACACCCGCAACACCAAAAGGGTCACAGATGCGATTGGATCACAGATGGAGCTTATATCTGAGTTCAATGTCTCTTAGCACTAGACCAAACAGGTCATCTGTGATGCCAACAGAAAAAATATGTTTTTTTTTTTAATATTGTTTTTATTTGAGGCTTTTGTACACCCTGCGTGACTATGCCAGCCTCATTGATACGTTCGCCTTTTTAAACCTCACTCTCTTTTTGCAATGGACAATCCAACAAATTTATACAGACTGACAGCACTCCTACAGAGCATATCAGCCAAAACACAGCCGAGCTGCCCATTGCATAGCTCCGATGACTTAATCAAAAGTCGTTCTCTAATATCTGCACTCCGGTCACACTCCAACAAAAAGTGTAACACGTCATCTGGTTTATCACAAGCTGTACACAGTGGTGACGGTTTAATTCCCATCATATGATAAAATTTATTTGTTGGTATGTGTCCTGAGCGCAGTCTAAAGGCTGAGACCAAAGTCCCCCTGGGTAGGCTGGCAGAGTCAAACCAATAAGTTGTGAATCTAGTATCTGTTACTGTACTTCAGTCGTCTTTAATGTGATCAACTATTACTGCCTGCATCCAGTTGTGCGAATAAAACGCTGAATGCAGTAGTTACCAAAGGAACACTCTTAACCACTACTGTCTTTTTGACATTTACGATGCAGCACCACTTAATTCCAGGGCTGCACATGTGCAAAGGTAAAATGACTGGATCACAGAAAAAACATCTGGTTCAAATTGATGATTTTTTTTGTTAGCATCACAGATAACCTGTTTGGTGCAATGCTAAGAGCCCTGACCAATATGTCTAGAGGTCGCGAGTTCAAATCTACGAGCATACGTTTGTATGATGAATACCGATGTGTACCTGAGTTACAGATGTTTAAATTTATATATATACATATTGACAAAAAAAAAATTAGTATTAATGTTGTTTATCAGCCATTTGGTATCCATAATATAAGCGTAATTGCTTAGTGTGGAAGTAGATGGCACTGTGGGTATGTTCAACATTATATTTACGTTTTATTGAATATGTTCTTGCTTTTGTAGGCTATAGTTGATTGGACAAAAGAGATTGGATTAAAAGGTGTCAGCGAATGAAGATTTGTAAATTTAATAAAACTGAGGTCGAGTAGGCTGGTACGTTAGCATATCTGTGGGCCTATATAATGTCAGCAACACAATTAAGGTTACATTTATTCAATTTTCAAAATAAAATTTTAAGTTAATATAATTTACTTTCAATGTTTCAATTTAGATTTTTTTATGTTTTAATTTTTCAATTGACATTTGAATTTATAATAGTTAATTTATAATTTTCAATGTCTACCACTGTTTATTAACATAGTTATAGGTGACTGTACTAACAAAGATGGACCTTATGGTCATATATTTATTATTATTTTTTATTATTTATATTAGGTTATATTTATTATTATTTATTTATAAATATATGTAGGAGAAAGCTAAAAGGGATATTGTTATTCAAGTTTAATTAAAATAGAATCAGAGTGAATGATTTGAATAGGTTTCTGAGACACAAAACAACTTATACGATAAAAAAAATTACATTTAGTAGGACGAAAGTAATATTTGAGGTTATGTGGAAGCATGTCAAAGACTGTCTGTTTTGCTGCAAAATAAGCGAATATTATACGAACTACATGCATCATGGTGTGGTGAACATACCGTAGTTTTTAGCGAAACAGTTCATAAGCCATTTTTTCAGTGTTTTGAGGGCTCGATCTCGTGTTTTTTTCTCGTTGCCTGATAGTAGCCTTGCGAATTTAATTTCTTGGGCAATTATTAACACATGCTCCTTTTTCGGCTTAACGCCATGCTTTTTTTTTAATTTCCGCTTGTTATCATTGTTCTTCTCCACGATTTTCATTTCGGAATATCTTTATTTATATTGCATATACGAATTTACGCAGTGTTTTTACTTCATTCACTCCAGCCCGCGGGCGAGGAAGGCAGGCAGGCACACTTCCTTCAAATACTATGTCAAATCAAATGTGGTCAAATATCAACCAATGAAATGGCAACAACGATTTTTTTTAATTAGGGTTTTTACGGCTCTGGATAGTCGATAGTCACGAACTAAGCAAGATCTCTAAAAAGGTGACGAACTCTCCTTATCTAATTCTAAATCCAATAATAAATCCTTCATCTATTCACACATATACATTGTGCATGTACAATTTGGTAATATGCATTGTGCACATCTGTGTAAGTTATAGATTTTGTGATATGGATAGAGGCGTTTAAAAAACGCTTGTGCAAATAGCTACTTTATATGAGAAATACTCCTCCAACATGGCAACATTGATGTGAAGAAATGTCAAAAATCGTCAAAAATTATTCTCGGTTGTGAGACGAGACATTTCGCTACAATTTCGTTAATTCTCTTACGAAATAACAGTTTACTGTAATAATTTTACTGTCATATGATTATTAACTACTTCTGTTCAAAAACTATTTGCAACTTCTACGGAATTCGTACTGAAACCCGTCCGTTTCTCCTCATATTTGTCGGTAAGAGCTTACATTTGTTATTGCCTCTTTAATGCTGAGTAATTTTCGGACTCCGAGGGCTTTGTTCGCCTTGTTGTCACCGTGCCAAATGTTTACAGATGCCAATAACCGGCGGTTTGTATTTGACTTTGCTTTGGACTGTTTTTAGGACTTCATAACCTTTAAAAACAATTACACTTCACCTTTAAATTTTTGTATACAACACATTGGTTTGCCGTGACTTTGCATGTAATATGACATTGTCTGAGTGTAGAAGAAGCGATTTGCTACTTAAAATCAAATACTGGATTCAGATTGATCCTTCGGTTATTAAGATAACTTCTCTTTACTATGACTTAAGTACCTGAATAGAGGTTGGAAACGCAAATTGTAAGTATGTGGTATATTTTTGTAATTGTCTATTATATCTAATAGTTTTAAAACTGATTCAGCTACTGGGCAGTACAGTGTAAAATGCTGTAAGAAAAATTCTTTTATAAATCCTTTTATTCTTTATTTTTTTTTATACCATTAGAAAGCTTTATTTTTATCATATACAATATGTCTAATACGCATTTATATTATAGTTAACAAGGTTATAGCAATTTTTGAAATACCTTGTAAATGAAGTCAGTTTTTTTTTTAAAATCTTGTTTTTATTTGAGGCTTTTGTACACCCTGGGTGACTATGCCAGCCTCATTGATACATTCACCCTTCTAAATCTCACTCTCTTTTTGCAATGGACAATCCAACAAATTTATACAGACTGAGAGCACTCCTACAGAGCATATCAGCCAAAAACACAGCCGAGCTGCCCATTGCATAGCTCCGATGACTTAATCAGAAGTCGTTCTCTAATATCTGCACTCCGGTCACACTCCAACAAAACAAAATTGCCTTTTGAACAAGCAGTAGCTTTAAAAATGTAAAATCTGACTATTTTAAGTGTACCCTGTGTACCTACAAAATAAAGCATTTTTTGAATTTGATTTTTTTGAAATAGAAGTTTTGTTGCTTTTCCTTTTGTTGGGAGTAATTGAGAATAGAAGAGGGAAAATCTTATACGGCACGATGATTTCATCAAAACCATAATAGAAGGAAGAATAGAGGGGAAAAGAAAAAGAGGAAGACCGAGAATAAGCTAAATGCAGCAGATAAAAGAGAAGTTGAACGTCGTGTCGTATCAGGTCAAGAGGAAGGAGGAGAGCAGAGAGATATGGAAAAATCTCCACTGACAAGAGTATGGCTTTTAAATAAGATGATGATGATATTATAATGGACATGTCCAAGTGCTCAGAATGGACAAAATAAATTAGTATAAATGTGCCCTGAATGATTTTCTACTTTGAACGAGGGCAGCTCAGCTGTGTTTTGGCTGATATGCTCTGCTCGTACAGAGCTGTGACACTGTCAGTCTGTATAAATTTGTTGGATTGTCCATTGCAAAAAGAGAGTGAGGTTTAAAAAGGCAAATGTATCAATCAGGCTGGCATAGTCACCCAGGGTGTACAAAAGCCTCAAATAAAAACAAGATTAAAAAAAAAACTGAACGAAATGCGGTACTGTTGAAAACTCGAATATAAATGGTTTGATTTTCCATGGTCTGATATGTAATTAATTTCTACATATCTGATGAGTATCCGAGTTTATGGAGTCAGATATATGAAAGTGTCGAAAATAAAGTACGTTAATTTGTGACATGCTGAAGTTTTAATAGTACAAAGCTTTAAAAACTGACGATTTTCAAGTGTTTTTACTAAATGAAAATAATATTGATTTGACGGTCGACAAGCTTTACCTATCAGCCACATGGTCCTCAATTAGGTAAACAGAAACATTAGAAATTGGCAATGAAACAGAGAAACGTTTAGGTGCTTTTGTTTTTAAATTACCATACAATAGCTTACTCAATTCATACCAATTCCATTGACCCGTACTACGATTTCATTAGATATTTATGAATAAATAGGTAGATAGGTACAATAAACTAATATTAAAATCCAATATTGGTTACAGAGTTTAAGAGGCATTAATACAGATTTATCAGTGTCTTAATGTAGTTTAAGAGGCATTAATACAGATTTATCAGTGTCTTAATGTAGTTTAAGAGGCATTAATACAGATTTATCAGTGTCTTAATGTAGTTTAAGAGGCATTAATACAGCTTTATCAGTGTCTTAATGTAGTTTAAGAGGCATTAATACAGATTTATCAGTGTCTTAATGTAGTTTAAGAGGCATTAATACATATTTATCAGTGTCTTAATGTAGTTTAAGAGGCATTAATACAGATTTATCAGTGTCTTAATGTAGTTTAAGAGGCATTAATACAGATTTATCAGTGTCTTAATGTAGTTTAAGAGGCATTAATACAGATTTATCAGTGTCTTAATGTAGTTTAAGAGGCATTAATACAGCTTTATCAGTGTCTTAATGTAGTTTAAGAGGCATTAATACAGCTTTATCAGTGTCTTAATGTAGTTTAAGAGGCATTAATACAGATTTATCAGTGTCTTAAGGTAGTTTAAGAGGCATTAATACATATTTATCAGTGTCTTAATGTAGTTTAAGAGGCATTAATACAGATTTATCAGTGTCTTAATGTAGTTTAAGAGGCATTAATACAGATTTATCAGTGTCTTAATGTAGTTTAAGAGGCATTAATACAGATTTATCAGTGTCTTAATGTAGTTTAAGGGGCATTAATACAGATTTATCAGTGTCTTAATGTATTTTTAAGTCTCGACGGAAAACGACGGCTGTTTTGTCCTGGTGTGTCCAGGCTTTGTCCGGCTATCAATAATGCGTGTCTGATTTGATCGCCGATTTTTTTATATTGAAGATTAAACTAGGGGAAAGTTTCTCAGCCATGTTTGATGAATATTTAACGTTTTAACGATTTCGAAAAATGAGGAGGAATATTGATCCTCTTTATTTCCTTTCCTTATCCTCTGATTTTTATGCAGAACGGGTTAGCAATTGACCTCAAACACACCTGATGTTAATTGAAGATGAGGCCGAAGGTGGAAGTGTACTGATCCTGTTACCCCATCTTATTTGGGGGACTCGCTATCTTACCTCTGACAACCGGAACACAACAATGCTATTAACATTGCTGTTTGACGGCAGATTTAGTTAAGATGGTGGTAGCTAGCCAGGCAGGCCATAATGGCAAAAGATAAAACTGCCAAAAAAAAAAGATAAATATCGTAAAACTCTCAGCCGTCGTATACTTCCGATTGTATCTCCGTTATAAAAGTAGCGGAAACAGAAGCAGAAACGAATGTTGAAAAGCGCGCGGAACTTCCGCACTTGCGGAAACAGAAATCCCAAATGTATTGGGGTTTCCGGGTCAGTACGCTTGCACCTTCGACCTCATCTTCACTTAACATCAGGTGCGATTGAGGCCAAGTACGAACACGTCGTGCATAAAAAAAAAAAAAGAGATCCGTTGCATCACTAATCTTCACCCATATTTTCGTCAAAAGTCATACATACAGTACAGCTTTAAAAATGTAAAATCTGACTATTTTAAGTGTACCCTGTGTACCTACAAAATAAAGCATTTTTTGATTTTGATTTTGGTTGCTGTTATTTGTATGATTATTATGTATCGTGGATTTTCAAAATTTTCCATGTATATTGTACACAGTGAAGTTTACAGAATACAGAAATGTATTTTAAAGTCAGTAATTCATTCAAAGGGTTATGTATACGCTTTTTCAATAAAGTTCCTGTTGATATACAAAATCTTCCTTTCAATAAATTTAAAGATACTATAAAACAGAAACTTATTAAGAAAGCATATTATAAAATATCAGATTATTTAGATGATAAACAATCATGGACATAACCAGCCCGTTCGCATAACCAGGCTATTTCACAATTAATAATGAAATATTATAATATAAAATAATAATTTTGTAATATAAAAACCTTTTTTTAAAAGAGCGACCTCTCGAGTTTCTTGCTTGTTCTTCTCAGGGGAAAATTGCCTTTTGAACAAGCAGTAGCTTTAAAAATGTAAAATCTGACTATTTTAAGTGTACCCTGTGTACCTACAAAATAAAGCATTTTTTGATTTGATTTGATATAAATAAATATTTGGTAGTTCAAGTTGCTCTCTATTACAGGTACATGAACTGACTACCGATGATGTCATTAAAGCCGCGCAACGTTGACTTCCAGGAGACCTGGGCGAATCTCAAGGAAACGGTTAGTATTAGGTCCTCACTTGTGAAATTGGCGTTTTCTATTAAGAATTTCATTAAGGCTGTTTTCTCCGTACAAACATTTTTGATTTTTTTTTTTTTTGGGAACGGCAAGTCCTAATTTAGCTAAACTTTGTGTGTATTATCGGATAACATTAAGTTAAGTATAGGCAGCGTTAATTTTTTAAAGTAACCGCTTTATAAAAGTTTCAGCGAATCTAAGAAATGACTATGGGAAGCACATGAAAAGAGGTCTGTTCAAATTGTTTTTATTATGTGATTTAGTCCAGAAATTAAAAAATACTTCATATGAAACCTTGAAATAATATTCCATTTTCCAAATAAAAAACAAATTTGGATATAGCTTTGAAAATCGCAGGAATTGGTACATATGATTAACGAAGAAAGAAGCTCCAATTTCATAGGTAAAGACCCAATATTAATAGTAATATAGAGAAATTGAATAAAACTACTCACCTTATAGTCATTGACGACCTGGTGTAGTGGTTAGAAAGTCTGCTACTATACCAAATGGTCGCGGGTTCGATTCCCGTTAGGGGGATATGTTTGTATGATGAATACAGACAATGAAATTTTTTGCAATTGTTACTACATTTACAACACTTTAGTAAACCTTTCAAGAAAATTGCGGTTATTCGTTTTTCCGAGGTCAAACCGTATTTTCCATGGGATATTTATCCATGTATCCGGATCCTGTAAACGCATTTATCCTTGTGAATGAGGTTTGGTATTGTTTGTTTATTTGCTCGTTTGTCATTCATCGTCAGGTGAGAGGCGTGGTAGGCCTCCGCGCTGTGGAGCGATCTGTATGGAACCTTCGCTTCTCTGACGTTTATGCGCTGTGCGTCGCGCACCCCGAGCCGCTCGCCGATCGGCTCTACGACGAGACCAGGTGAGCCATGTGACCACATACCGGATGAGTTATTTTTTACCGTAAGGAAAAAATTGTAGATAGATAGATAGATATAGCCTTTATTTGTTTCCACAGTCACACACATACATTTAGCTTATGCATATTGATACACAGATAAGGTAACACATCAACAACAATAACATAATATTGTAACACTAACGCATGTGTGTGCTGCAGCAGTACAAATGGGTCATAGCTCAGTGTATTAGATTGCTCATTGAGCAAAACACTGATTTTCAGCTATCCCCTACATATTAAAATAAAAATAAAATATCCTTAGACATACACACAGCGCCATCTAGTTCCACAGTAAGCAACTATAGGTTTGTGTTGTGGATACCAGATGGTTGTTATACTACATAAATACATATTTTTTTTGTAAATAAATACTTATTATAAATGAAAACATCCATAACTCGGGTACAAATGTCCGTATTCATCACACAAACTTAAGCCCACTCGGATACAAATGTCCGTTCACACAAACATATGCCCCTGGCGGGATTCGAACCCGCAACCTTTTGGTATAGTGGCCAGAGTTGCTAACCACTACACCAAACAGGTCGTCAAAATAATCATATCAAATCAAATCAAATCAAATCGTTTATTTGCGATAAATGTGGTACATTAAAGTTGAACATGTATACAAAGGATCTCACATTTAACCATTTCGGCATGCAAAATTTGACATAGAATTTCAAAGCATCTCAGTTTGTCATAATAATGTACCTAAATATGATTACACATTACATTGCTTACATTTACTTACTTACTATTATTATCATTATTTAATATTAATACAAAATGTCAAAAATTAAATTAAACGTCAATCAATAATTAATTATGCAATGTTGTCTCTTCATAATAATAACAATTGAAAGTCATGTTTAGCTTATGTTAATATGGCACATTAGTCATTCATATTCTTATATTATTACATTATATAATATACATTGTTAAAGTAGATGAATACTTATTGAAGCATTATGACGGACGTTTGTCAAAATATTCTTTTATGGAATAGAAACAATTGCAAATGAGCCATTGAAGCAATAACCTTTTAAATATCCTATATTGAGCCATTTTTATATCAGCTGGTAATCTATTATAGATTTTTATAGCCATAGAATAACCATTTCTAGCACATATATCTGTTCTGATATTGGGCAGCACGAGCTTGTCAGGGTATCTTGCATTGAATTTGCATACATTATCTCGTCTCTGAAATAGATTCAGATGTTGTTTAACAAAATTACAGGTTTCGAATATATATAGCCCTGGCAATGTCAGCAGCCCCAATTGTTTAAATATAGGTTTACAGCTCTGCTGGTAATGGGTGATACATCGCAGATTGCTCGAATGCATTGTTTTTGTGCTATAAAAGCTCGATTGATTTCTACCGAGTTTCCCCATAGCATGACACCATATCTGAGGTTTGATGCTACATATCCATGGTACGCTTTTAGTGCAGTGTCTTTATTGGCTATTTTTTGTAATCTCCAGAGAGCATAAGCAAAACGGTTTATTTTAGTGCACACTTTATCAACATGGGGTTTCCATGTGCAATATTCATCTATCAGGAATCCTAAAAAATTAGTTTCCGTTACCTCTTTTAATGCTTCATTATTATATTCAAGTTTTATATCTTGCTTAGCAGCTCCTTTATTCCGAAATTGAATATATTTAGTTTTTGACAAATTTATTTTGAGATTATTTGCTTGTAGCCATTTAATTATGTCTGCAATCGAATTATTAATGTCATAATTATAGGTTGATCTATCTTTACACGTAATTACAACAGATATGTCGTCTGCGAATAAGGAAGAATGATACTTTACAACTGTTGGTAGATCGTTTATGTACAGTAGGAATAACATCGGTCCCAGGATGCTACCCTGAGGTACCCCGACTCTGTTGAGTTTTATTTGCGATTTATAGCATACCTCGTCTTTGCTTGCGTTCACGTGAGTGATTTCGACATATTGTCTTCTATCACTTAGGTAGCTATTCAACCATTCCTGAGGTTTACCTCGTATGCCGTATGCTTCACATTTGCTTAGTAGTAGTTTATGACTGACAAAATCAAACGCTTTACTCATATCAAAGAATATGGTTGTGACTGGTGTTTTTTTATTTACTTGTTCTATTATTTTATTTATAAGCGTAAAAGCTGCCAGCGTTGTGGACTTCCCTTTTTGGAATCCATATTGTTCTGGCCTCAGCACATTATACTTTTCAAGGAAACTCTTAAGTCGTATGTGCATTGCTTTTTCTAGTACCTTTGACAAGACGGGAACCAACGCTATAGGTCTATAATTGTCTAATCGAGTTTTGTCATCTTTTTTATAAACAGGTTTAATTTTCGATAGTTTTAACATTTCAGGGAACACTCCTTGAACAAATGATAAGTTTATTATATAGCTAAGTATCGGAAAAATAATTATGCAACAGCTTTTTATGATTTTAGTTGGGATATTGTCATACCCTACTGCTGTTGTGTTCTTTAGACTCATTATTATTTTAGAGATCTCCTTAGCATCGGTGGGAGTTAAGAATAAATTATTATTATTTATTGGAATTTTATAATTGTATTTATCACTTGATGCCTCTTTATTAGAATTTGTTAATTGTATAAAATAATCGTTAAATGCATTTGCCATGTCAATAGGTTCACGAATTAGTTTATCTTTTTGGATTATTGTATCTATGATCGGTTGAATACTTTTGCCACAAACATTAAATTTTATTACCTCCCAAGAGGCTCTACATACATTTTTTGCATTTTTAATGTATAACTCATTGCTCAGTTTTTGGGCATAGCACAAACATCGTTTAAAAATTTTATTATAATTACGATAAGTTACTTTATTGTGCATGTTTTGGTTTTTGTAGTAATTATAGCGCAGTTTACGTTTAGTTTTCGACGATTTTCTCACACCTTTTGTCATCCATTTTAAGTGTTTTTCTTTATTTGTTACTTTTGTTCTTATTAGAGGGAAACATAGTTCAAAGAGCAAGGTAAATATGTGGTGAAACTCACTGAAAGCTCTATTTGTATCCACCTCCTGATATGAGTCATACCATGATAAGTCACTCAAGTAGTCACAGAATCTCGTTACGTTTTCCTGGCTGAAATCTCTCTTCATTTTGTACAAAAATGTGATCGATGTCGCCTTATTTTCAATAGGAATGGTTAATAATTGAGCTGTGTTGTGATCGGATAAGTTTAAATTAAGGTTTACTCCCGTACCTTCGGGGACATTACTTATTATCTGATCAATGCATGAGTTTTCTCTTGTAGGCTCTTGTATGTGTATATGAAAGTTACTATTCTATAAGCCCAAAAGCCCGGTTTGCCTTACTAAATACTCGATCAGGACTACTGCCTATTTAAACAGTATAGGAAATGTTTTCGAAGCTTGCATTTCATGGCAGATTCGAAAACGTCTTAAGAGTCTTGAGGCGGTATCAACCGAGATGTGTCTTAAGCAGTTGACGCTATCTCAAGCCCCGTGCTAATTTATAAATCAACCTTGAGCTCTACTCAGCTGAGATCACTTCTCAAGTATTCACCACATCCGTATTCATCACACAGACATATGCCCCTAGCGGGATTCGAACCCGCAACCTTTTGGTATAGTGGCCAGAGTTGCTAACCACTACACCAAACAGGTCGTCAAATATAGTACATATTAGTTAAGTGAAATAGAAGGTATTGGCTTATGTATTTAAAAAGAGCAACCCTGGAGTTTCTTGCTCGTTCTTCTCTGGGGAGACTGCCTAGTGAATGAGCGATAACTGTATGTCATGACGATTTCAAATGTTATTCTTATAACTTACGAAATAAAAACATTTTTGATTTTGATTTTTGTATTTTTTTTTTTTTTTTGAAAACCATCATCGAATAAAGCCTTGTCATTTGGCGGTCGGGTTTGTAGCCTATTCCATGTAATAAATAAAAAAAAACTCGGAGAAAATATGAGTACCAGATAAATATCGCATGATAGGAGCCCTACGAGTCCCGCCAGTCGCATATATATCTACGGCCGGTGACTGAGTCGATGATGGTTTGAAAAAAATAACTAGGTACCTATACCAATACCTTCTATTTCACTTATCTAATACGCCCTATTTTTTTTCCTTACGCCAAAACAAAGTTAATTACAGTTCTCGAGGCGTAAGCTCAGCTTTGCATTTGTGTGAGTGACGTCAAGCTGCTAGCGGTACAAGAGGTGAAGTGCGGCATGTGCGCGGCAGGGAAGCGACGCGCAGCGGACACGCCGCGCCTCAGGCCGCGTTTAAACAATGCGCGGGACGCGCTGCGCCACAAGCCGTATCTCTAGCTGTGTGCACTCACACAAATGCAAAGCTGATCTTACGCCTCGAGAACTATAGTATATTAAACCTTGAAATAATATTCCATTTTCCAAATAAAAAACAAATTTTGGATATACCTATGAAAATCACAGGAATTGGTGCATATGATTAACGAAGGAAAAAAAGTCAAATTTCATAGGTAAAGACCCAATATTAAAAATATGAAAAAAATATTGAGAATCATCACATGATAATATGACCTACATTAATTTTCAGAAATTTTCTAGAGGAGCACGTGTCAGGGTTACTGCAGCGCGTGCGCGGAACGGCTCCACTCGAGAACCATGACCACAACGATGGCTTGCTCGACAGGTACTTATTTATGATAATAATAATAATAAATATTTCGGACACTTACACCAATCATCTAGTCACCAAACTAAGCGAAGCTTGTGCTATGTATTGTATTGTATTTATTCGTCAACAATGTCACTGTGTTTGAAATTATATACCTAACATAAAAAAATAAAATCAAATTATAAAATATGGAATAACTTATCAATAACTAGGATTACTTTATAAAATTATGGAATAAATTATAAAATATAGTCTAATTGCATCAGTACAAAAGTAAAAAGTATGGAAACTAGAGTAGATGTTTGTATTCATCACACAAACATTTACCCCTCGCGGGATTCGAACCCGCAACCGTTGGTTTCGCTGACATTGTCACTATCCACTACACCAATCGGTCGTGTACTAAATCATACTACTGGCTTATCATCATCATCATTTATAAATTAGGACCTAAAGTGTCTGTTAGAGATAAGTTTAAGGAAATTAATGTCTTAACAATGGCTTCTCAATCAACGAATTTTCTCAATACGTTTATGAGAATTTGTTATATGCAAAAAAAAATATAACCTTATTCGCTAAAAATACGCCCCGAATACAGAACCTCCTCCTTTTTTGAAGTCGTTTAAAAATAGTGATAGGCACAATGTTAATACAAGGAATAAGAACCAGTTATCTGTTTATGTTAGCCGACTTCACAAAGTTAGTAAATCCTTCAAAGGGCGATGTATACGCTTTTATAATAAGGTTCCAGTAGACATTCAAAATTTGCCTTTAAATAAATTTAAAGCAATCATAAAACAGAAATGATTAACAAAAGGCTATTATAAAATCATTGACTATTTGAATGATAAGCAAGCATGGACATAGCTGTCTGATTATTCATGTAATTATCAAATCGCAACCCCATAATCTGTTTAAAAGAGCAATCCTAGAGTTTCTTGCTCGTTCTTCTCTGGGGAGTCAGCTTTGTGAATGAACGTTTCTCAAGAAACTTCTTACCACGTACGACCACCCTGTGGAACGGACTTCCGGCAGCGGTATTCCCGAACGAGTACGACATTGGAACCTTCAAGAAACGAGCCTACACCTTCCTCAAAGGCCGGCAACGCATCTGTGACCCTTTTGGTGTTGCGGGTGTCCATGGGCGGCGGTGATTGCTTTCCATCAGGTGACCCGCATGCTCGTTTGCCGCCCTCTCATATATAAAAAAAAATTAACAGTAAATTAGAATTAAAATATAATGTAATATTAATAGTGACGTTTTGAAGTGATAATTTTATCCTATGAAATAAAATATTTTGATTTGATCAGCCCGTAAACATTCCACTGCAGGGATAAAGGCCTTCCCTCGAATATGAGCGAGTACGTGGGCCATAGTACACCACGCTGGCCCTATACTAATAGTTCGGTGTAGTGTATACCTCTATGCTAATAGCTATCCGCTTGTAAATGTAACGCTTTCCAAAGCTCTCATTGGCCGAAGACCAATATGTGCAGTTGATAGTAAACCTATCAAATAAAACAGAAACTTATTAACAAAGCATATTATAAAATATCAGACTATTTAGATGATAATCATCCCTGGACATAATCAGATTGTTCGCATGCCAGGCTATTTAACAATTAATAATGAAATATAAAAACCTTTATGTAAAATCAAAGCCTGATTTTAAAAGAGCAACCCTTCGAGTTTCTTGCTTGTTCTTCTCAGGGGAAAATTACATTTTGAATAAGTAGTAGCTTAAAAAGTGTAAACTTGACTATTTTAAGTGTACTCTGTGTACCTACAAAATAAAGCATTTTTGATTTGATATTTTTGGTAATATATTACTTTAGCTTCCATTATTATTCTCTGGTAGCAGCAGTAGTCCTTGCCCTTTCATCTTTCTTTATTTTATTGTTTCTTTTTTTACTTTACCAATTTTCTGGTGAATAAATGTCTTTTAATTTTTATTTATTTAAAAGCCACAAAAACGTACATATGTCAGTGTGGCACTTCTCCTAAACTATACTTCCAATTGATTGCTCAGGAGTAGGCCGCAATAAATAATAAAATCAGGAACACTGGAAACTTTATAATTGTAATAAAAAGGCACTCTGAAAAGGTATAAAAACACTGAATATGAATATCAAATCAAATCAAATATATTTATTACATCAAATGGTACATTGAAACATAGAATCTAAATAATAATACTTAATTGCAACTGTAACACTAGTGCCTGAACTAGGAAAATCCTGTGTTTCAGGCGAAGCTAGGGCTTCTATAAATTAAAATAATATAACCATCTGTAGGTACAAACTAGATATCTATAAATAAAGTAGGTATACAGAGTAAATCTATACTTAAATGCTACTTAGTCTTAGTCACGCCTAGTCTAGTTAGAACGCTTAGTCAGCCAATACTCAGTTAGAACAACAATTTCACAGTTTACGTCTAGTCTTTGTTGGAGAGTTGCAGAATTGACAAAATTCTTTAAAATGATTCGTATATTTTGTTTATTAATGTTAGTGTATTATTAAAGCAGGAAAGATATTGTTTGCAGTTTTACAACTCGCTCACTTTTGAATATAAAAGATAGATTGGATAAAACACTTAAGAATTTAGAATAGAAACCGAACACAATAAACACTACAAAACACTCACGTTATAAAACAATGCCTTTACGAATGATAATGAACTGTATAATAAGAAATAACTGCGATAGCTCCAGCGCACTCAGCGGAAATATAATTGAATTGGGTTACAATATAATATTAATTAATTAGTTTGACAGATACGTCCGAGCTTTTGAACTGTTGAAAATATAATGACGTTGTTTTGTTCGGACGTCTGAATTCGAAATTGGAATTAGAATTTAAATATAAAGAAACGAAAAGGAAAAAGAACAAAAAGATTACTAACTAAAATCACCAACGAGACGCAATACCGTCACGTTACATCAGGCTTTCCGTATTCTGAAACCCTAGACATGCAGACCCCACATTGATTTTTTTTTATGTATGACTGGATTCGCCATTGACCACAATCTCACCTGATGGAAATTGACGATGTAGTCGAAGATGAAGCACGCGATCCCAATAAATGCCTATTCACTCTTGTCAAGGTTGTAGGTTGATCTGCACACTTCTGTATATACCCCTCATTAAATTCTCTCATATAGTTCTCTCTGATCAACAGATACGTGGCTGCATGGCGGGAGTACAGTCAAGGTGTCGCGTACCTCAACAGTCTGTATTCCTACCTCAATCTGCAGCACGTCAAACGGCAAAAGGTGAGCCACATTGTTCACTCACTCCGTATACATTTTCTCTCAAGTACAGATACTTGGTGACAGCCAAGGCGTAGTGTATCTTAAAAGTCTGTAGTCTTACCTCAATCTGCAGCACGTCAAACGGCAAAAGGTGAGCCACATTGTTCACTCACTCCATATACATTTTCTATCAAGTACAGATACTTGGCGACAGCCAAGGTGTAGTTTTATTTTTGTTTTTTTATGCACTACGGGTTTGTACTTGACCTCAATCACACCTGATGTTAAGTGAGGATGAAGTCGAAGGTGGAAGCGTACTGACCCGGAAACCCCAATACATTTGGGGGACTGGCTATCTTACCTCTGACAACCGGAACACAACAATGCTATTAACATTGCTGCTTGGCGGCAGATTTAGATAAGATGGTGGTAGCTAGCCAGGCGGACATTTAAAATGGCCTACCACCAACCAAACCGAGTAGTTAAATATGTACCCCGCTGGGGATCGAACCTGCGACCTCCGAATCTTAAACCCAATGTTGTTTACATTGAGCCACGGAGGCGGTTTAAAGTGTATCTTAACAGTTTGTAGTCTTACCTCAATCTGCATCACGTCAAGTGTCAGAAAGTAAGTCGCATTGCACGATCACCGCAAATCCTTCAGGAGGGAATTACAGACCACTCATCCCACATATAAATCAAAAGATTCAAATATATCTTTTTTTACAATAGTCCAAAAACTAAGCAAAGCTTGTGCTATGGATACTAGATAACGGATAAACACACATAAATATCCATGACTCGGGAATAAATGTCCGTATTCATCACACAAACATTTACCCCACGCGGGATTCGAACCCGCAACCGTTGGTTTCGCTGACAGAGTCACTATCCATTACACCAATCGGTCGTCAAAATATGATCCATGGAACCTGAGATGTTACCCGGTGAAGGGGTAAACATTTGCATGCCCCTCATGTCGCCCAACTTGGCTCTCGCATGCAATCTGCGGGATTGTAGTCTCTGAGAGATCTGAGTAGTCTACAATCCCTCCTACTCAAATTCCATAACCAACTTCTTATTAAGTAACTACTCACTGGTGTCTTCAAAGCGTTGGTTATAATCAGTGGTCGGAGTAGGTAGAGCTGTTTGGGGTGAATGACCGCAAACATTGATGTTAACATGGATATGCCTCTGAAATCCCGGGATTTTGAAATTGTCGATCATCAGAGTAAAAAAGGATGTAAAGAGTTTTTTTTAAATTACCTACATATACTATTTTTCTTGTAGTTAATATTTAGAAAATGTTTTCTGTCTTTCTCTAACAAAGCAGTAAATAACAAAAATAGCTCGACCTACTTAAACAATGGTTTTTTAATTCCGAGAATTCCCGGGATTCCGGGAAATATTTGGCATATCCATGTTATATCCGCATGTCGCAAGTAGCAAAAACAGCTCTACCTACTCCGACCACTGGTTATAATAGGTAAGTAGCAGTCACTCACGCTCGTTGTCGTTGATGTTCTAAGTGGTGGTCCGTCTCCTTTGACGGCTGGTAGCATATGAATATTGTTCGCGCCACTACAAAGGGGCGCTTCTTATTTTCTTTATAGTCTTAATGTAGGTAACCGCTATATTCCAAATTCACGTCGACCGCTTTATCGGCTGCATCAATGTCACTGACCGTCCTTACGGTCAGTCCTATGATCGACCTCGTCATCGCCGGTTGTCGATTGTTCGGCTATAATTGCTTGAGGATCCTCTGGATCTTCACCTCGGAGTGTACGCATTGCGCTCCATCCGCGGTAATAAGAAGCTCTGGCTGTCTTGTAGCCAGTATCGAAGGACACTATTATAAGGTGTAGCATCAGTGACGGACGACCAGAGAGCCGAGAAGAAGCGCTGCCAGGCCCTGAAGAGTACCAGCTCAAGACTGTGGCTAAGAGGTGATCGTAGCTTCCCGTGGTGCAGCCCCCTTTTGGATCAAAGGTCAGACGTTACGCTCACTTTCGTAAACCTATGGATACCTACCCGCTCGTGGGTTAGCGATCAGCTATATAACTTAGCTGCCGCGTCCACAAATATACATTTTCGATTACGACATTCGACACTACTGTCGTTTTTCAGGGACTTTCCCCGATCAAGGTCGCCTTTGCCACGTGTATTTCTTACACGTGGCAGCTCTCTTTCTCTCATTCACATGAATGTGTCCCACTCTAGTAGCCTTTTCGTAAATTTATACAATATTGACGATCGGTTGGTGTAGTGGATAGTGATCCTGTCAGCGAAACCAACGGTCGCGGGTTCGAATCCCGCGACGGGTAAATGTTTGTGTGATGAATACGAACATTTATTCCCGAGTCATGGATGTTTGTATAAATATTTATGTATATTTATCCGTTATCTAGTATCCATAGTACAAGCTTTGCTTAGTTTGGAACTAGATGATTGGTGTAAGTGTCCCAAATATTTATTTATTTATTTATTTATATATTCGAAAAACATTACTCGAAAACATTATTGATAGGATCTTAACTTACACCTGGCGTCCGTAACAGATTCCTAAATTTAAAATTTATAGTTATTAAATCAAAAACATCAAAAATCGTTTATTTCCTTTACTACAAGTATGGCAATACAAATTGTAGGATCCTCCTTTTAAGCTTAGAAAAGCCTCTAGTGGGAGGAACCACTCTTCCATATCATATGTTAGCAAAGGTTGTTTTTTTTAAAAAATGTCTTATAAAATTTTTACAGTAAGCTTACATTTTACATAATCGTTTATGTGTGTTTGTGTGTGTGTGATGATGTATGTGTGCATATATTTATATTGTTATTAAATTGAACTATTTAAGTTACAGGTGTCGGATGCTGAAATCATATACGGTTCGGCGGCCACAATCAGTAGTCCTGAGCACGACTCTAGACAGCTTGAGGTATGTGAGAACGATCATCAACAATGTGTTACGCAATGGGAACTTTTTTATAGCCAGTTACAAAATGGAACTGAAGGAATTTCCATCCGTATCATTTTGTAACCAATTTCAAATGTTACCAAATGGAACGCAACCGTTTACGGAATGAGATTTCTTTTGTTAACAGCTATTTTAGTTACCAAATGGAACGGAAGGGATTCTCATTCCGTAACCGGTTACGTAATGGGAGTCATTGTAACCAGTTATAAAATTTTGGTACCAAATAGCACTGAAGGAATATGGATTGAGACATCATTTCCCATTTTGTTGCTATTTACCTAAATTAGTTAATAGAGGGAATTTCCATTCCATAACCATTAGACGATGTTTGGTGTAGTGGTTAGAAACAAATCGTCGCGGGTTCGAATCCCGCTAGGGGCAAATGTTTGTGTAATGAATACGGACCTGTGTACCCGAGTTATGGTTGTTTTCATTTATAATAAGTATTTATTTACAAAAAAATATGTAGTATATCGACCATCTGGTATCCACAACAAGCCTATAGTTGCTTACTGTGGAACTAAATGGCGCTGTGTGTATGTCTAAGGATATTTATTATTATAACCGGTTACGGAATGGGATTTCTTTTGTATCTAGTTACTAAATGGAACGGAAGGAATCGCCACTCCTTATTATTTTGTAACCAGTTACGAATTCAAATTTAAATTATTTATTTTGCCAGAATATAGGTACCCAAGGGTGTTTTGATATAATGTGGAGCGGAAGGAATTCCCATTCCATAACCGGTTACGTAAAGAGTAGTGGTTTCCTATTTTGTAACCTATTATAAAATCACTGGCTATTTGAATGATAAGATAAGTAAGCATTGACATAGCTGTCTTATTATTCATATAATTATCAAATTGTAACCCATAATCTGTTTAAAAGAGCAACCCTAGAGTTTCTTTGACGACCGATTGGTGTAGTGGATATTGGGCCTATCAGCGAAACCAACGGTTGCGGGTTCGAATCCCGCGAGGGGTAAATGGTTGTGTGGTGAATACGAACATTTATTCCAGAGTCTTGGATGTTTATATAAATATTTATGTATGTTTATCCGTTATCTAGTAACCATAGCACAAGCTTTGCTTAGTTTGGGACTAGATGATTGGTGTAAGTGTCCGAAATATTTTATTATTTATTATTATTTTTTATTCTTGTTCATTCTTCTCTGGGGAGTCAACTTTGTGAATGAGCAGTAAATTTAAATGTAATATTAATAGTGACGTTTTCAAGTGCTAATTTTATGCTATGAAATAAAATGATTTTGATTTGATAGTTTCTCAAACATGCTTGGATATTTGAGCGTTATTTCTTGTCGATGTGTCAGGTGTTGGCAAAAGAGGTGTGTCAGATCGTAGCATGTGGTCTCTGCCCACCGCTCCGGGAAGCGGGTGCGACTTTTTTTTTATGTATGACTGAATTCGCGTTTGACCACAATCTCACCTGATGGAAAGTGACGATGTAGTCGAAGATGAAGCACGCGATCCCAGTAAATGCCCATTCACTCTGCTCTTGAAGATCCCAAGGTTGGAGGATTCAGGAAAGACTGACGCCTGAAGGGAGTTCCATGCCTTGGCTGTCCGGATGATGAATGAAGAATCGAACTTCTTAGTGCGAATGTTCGGGAGGCTTTTTGGCGGGATCTCGGCGAGTGAAGTTGCATTTTTCTTTATAAATCCTATAATTTGGGCATTCTAACTTTTGAAGCTTAACAATGGCAGAATATTGTGCAGCAAACGTTAGTGATGGTGTACAGGTGAAAGGAAGTGTAAATTAAAGTTGCATAACGGAGCTTTCGGGTGCCCACAAGAAGCCGCCAAAATCTTTTGTAGAGCATTCTGCCACTTCACTGAAGAATGACTCGACCGTGACTAGACTCTGTATACGCCAAGTATACGACGAATTACTTGCTTCGACTGAGACTGACTTATGAAGTGAAGAAATAAGAGAAATAAAATTTTTCACTCGAAACTTGCAGTAATGTCCCTCGACAGTGAGATTGACTGGTTGCCATCCTCAACAATAAGAAGAAGAGGAAGAAGTATATACGGGTGGAGTCCCTCCCCACGCCTAGTGGTCTGTATATGTATATGTATGTGTGGTTGTGTGTCGCAGGTGGGCGAGCTGGGGCTGGTGACGTGGGAGCGCGTGCTGGTGCGGGCGCTGGCGGCGCCGCTGTCGGCGCGCCTGGTGTCGGCGCTGGCGGCCGCGCGGGGGCACGCGCCCGCCAGCGCCCGCGCCGACACGCTGCGCCTGGCCATCCACAGCACCGTGCACGTTAGTGCCTCCCCGCCCGCCTCCACGCCTCCCCGCCTCCCCGCCTCCCTCACACACACACACACACACTCACCCACCCATTCACGCACTCGCCCACTCACTCACTCACCTACCCAATCACTCACTCACTCACTCACCTACCCACTCACTCACTCACCCCACTCACCCACCCACTCAAACTCACCCACCCAACCACTCACCTACCCACTCACTCACTCACCCCACTCACCCACCCACTCAAACTCACCCACCCAACCACTCTCCACCCACTCATTCACTCACTCACCTACCCCCTCGCTCACTCACTCACCTACCCACTCACTCACCCCACTCACCCACCCACTCAAACTCACCCACCCAACCACCCACCCACTCACTCACTGACCCACTCGCTCAACTCACCCACCTCACTCATCCACCCCACACGCCCACCCCACTCGCCTTTGTACTCATCCACCCACTCACTCACTCACTCATCCACTCACTTATTTTAAGGCAAAGATTAGTGTCGAATCGGATGTACACCAACTAAACCCAGTTTTGGAGTAGTGCCGTTGCATCGCACTGTTCCAGGGAGAAAGACACAGTACTACTTTAAAACTGGTTATAGTTTAGTTAAGTTGGTGTACATCCGAATCGACACCAATGTCTACTTGGAACCTTACTACTATAAATACCAAAAAATTGCTTTATTTTGTACGTACACCGGGTACACTTAAAATAGTCAGATTTTACATTTTTTAAGCTACTGCTTGTTCATAAAGCAACTTTCCCCTGAGAAGAACAACCAAGAAACTCGAAGCAGTTGTTCTTTTAAAACAAGTTTTTATATTACAAAAAGTCTTTATATTTCATTATTAACATTGAAATAGTCTGTCATGCGAACAAGTTGGTTACGTCCATGGTCGACTATCATCCAAATAGACTGACATTTTATAATATGCTTTCTTAATGAGTTTCTGTTTTATAGAATCTTTAAAAAGCATATACATTGTTCTTTAAATGGCTTAGTGACTTTGTGTAAGCGACTGATATGAACAGCAATCTAAATAAAAATAAATTAAATTTATCTTTTAACAAAAATGGGCTAATATTTTTTTCTTTTCCGGGACGATTTTTTTTTTATGAACAAAGGGTTGGTACTTGACCTCAATCACACCTGATGTTAAGTGAAGAGGCTTAGTGACTTTGTGTAAGCGACTGATATGAACAGCAAATCTATTTTTACCCGACTGCCTAATGCACTTTTTTTTTATGCAGGACGGGTTCGTACTTGACCTCAATCACACCTGATGTTAAGTGAAGATGAGATCGAAGGTGGAAGCGTACTGACCCGGAAACCCCAACACATTTCGAGGACTGGTTATCTTATCACTGACAACCGCAACACAACAATGCTATTAACATTGCTGCTTGGCGGCAGATTTAGATAAGATGGTGGTACTTAAACATGTACCCTGCTGGGAATCGAACCCGCGACCTCCGAATTGTAAACCCAATGTTGTTTACATTGAGCCACGGAGGCGGCGGAATTAATAATGAAATATAAAAACCTTTCTGTAATCAAAGCCTGATTTTAAAAGAGCTACCCTTCGAGTTTCTTGCTTGTTCTTCTCAGGGGAAAATTGCATTTTGAACAAGCAGTAGCTTAAAAAGTGTAAAATTGACTATTTTAAAGTGTACCCCGCTGGGGATCGAACCCGCGACCTCCGAATCGTAAACCTAATGTTGTTTACATTGAGCCACGGATGCGGTTAATGTTTATAGAGTGTATGTATGTATGTCCGTTACGATGGCGCAACCTGTAGCCTAAACAGCTTGACAGATTTCGAAGTGCATGGTGTCAGATTGACACCGACGAATTGAAGACGACCGATTGGTGTAGTGGATAGTGACCCTGTCAGCGAAACCAACGGTTGCGGGTTCGAATCCCGCGAGGGGTCAAACATTTACTTTGTAGACTACTCAGATCTATCAGAGACTACAATCCCGCAGATTGCATGCGAGAGCCAAGTTGGGCGACATGAGGGGCATGAAAATGTTTACCCTTCACCGGGTAACATCTCAGGTTCCATGGATTATGTTTTGACGAACGATTGGTGTAATGGATAGTGACCCTGTCAGCGAAACCAACGGTTGCGGGTTCGAATCCCGCGTGGGGTAAATGCTTGTGTGATGAATACGAACATTTATTCCCGAGTCATGGATGTTTATATAAATATTTATGTATGTTTATCCGTTATCTAGTATCCATAGTACAAGCATTGCTTAGTTACTAGACGATTGGTGTAATAAGTGCCCCAAATATTTTTAGAAAAAAAAAAAAAAGATTCGTCCGGGTGATTGTCATAAGATACATTTATGGTACAAAAATGTCGGGTTTTTTTTATGTTTAAATAGTTATTATGTCTTGTATTCACATTATGTTCCTCTCCAGGTGCAGTCGTTTCGCGTCCGTTCCCCCCTCGCCCTGTACCAGGAGTTGGTGCTGGAGCCGTACCTGATGGCTGCAGCTCAGCACCACGCTCGGTTCGCCGCTGAGCTGCTGCACGAGGGCGATGTCTCCCACTATATGAAACATGTGTTGGAAGGTATTGTATTGTATTGTATGTGTGTGTGGCTGTTGCAGGTCACCGGAGACCTGTATCACTGCGACCGTTGCCGATCTATTGTAATCGCCACTAACCTACAGTTCGTTGCTCAGGTTTGCCTCTTTGAGGAATTGGATAATTTTCCTGGTTTTTATCTCATCCGGGTGTAATAAGTGGCTGCCCAGGTGGATATTGAGTTTACGCATTAGCGGGCCACATTCACACAGCAGATGTGCAGGTGTTTCCTCTGCGAGGAGGCAAAGTCTGCACATTCCTGTTTCTCGGAGCCCTATGTTGAGCATGTGTTTGCTCAGACAGCAGTGTCCCGTTAGTGCCCTTGTGAGAATGCGTAAATTGTTCCTACTGAGTGCCAGCGCTTCGCCGGCCGCCTTCTTGTTGGAAGGTAAGCTTTATTACTATATATTGGGTCTTTACCTATGAAATTGGAGATTTTTTTCTTCGTCAATCATATGTACCAATACCTGCGATTTTCAAAGCTATATCCAAATTTGTTTTTTATTTGGAAAATGGAATATTGTTTCAAGGTTTCACATGAAGTGTTTTTTAATTTCTGGGCTAAATCACAATCATTTCTTAGATTCGCCGAAACTTTTATAAAGCGGTTACTTTTAAAAATGAACGCTGCCTATACTTAAGTTAATGTTATCCGATAATACACACAAAGTTTAGCTAAATTTGGATTTGCCGTTCCCAAAAAAAAAAAATCAAAAATGTTTGTATGGAGAAAACAGTCTTAATGAAATTCTTCATACAAATCGCCAATTTCATAGGTAAGGACCTAATACTGTGTTGTCTAGATGTACACATCGGAGGCTCTTCAATCAATCAGACAAGGCTTATGTTGTGAATACCGGATGATTGATGTACTACATAAATACATTTTTTTTTTGTAAATAAATACTTCTAATTTAATTAGTTATGTGCATTTCTCAGACTGACCTTAAACGGTGAAGGAAAACATCGTGAGGAAACTTGCATGCCTAAGAAATAAAAATTCTATGTGATCCCTGCAGTGGGATGTTTACGGGCTGATAACGATGAAATAAATACTTATTACAAATGAAAACATCCATAACTCGTGTACACATGTCCGTATTCATCATACTAACATATACCCCTAGCGGGATTCGAACCCGCGATCTTTTTGGTATAGTTGTCAGAATTTCTGACTACTACCACAAACAGGTCGTCAAGTTTATGCTCCTTTGATAAAGTGTGATTTACGAAAAATAAAATAAATCAGTGATTTGAAAATTATGAAAAATATAAATGGAGCAGTTTTTTTTGAAGGTAAAGTAAAAAAATATTTTGTAGGTACACTTAAAATAAATAAAAATAATAATACTGCTTGTTCAAATGGAAACTTTCCCCTGAGAAGAACAAGCAAGAAACTCGAAGGGTTGCTCTTTTAAAACAGGTTTTTATATTGCATAAGGTACAATTTATTTCATTAGATTGTGAAATAGCCTGGCATGCGAACAAGAGGGTTATGTCCACTGATGATTATCATCCAAATAGTCTGATATTTTAAATAAATAAATAAAATACATATTTCGGACACTTACACCAATCATCTAGTCCCAAACTAAGCAAAGCTTGTGCTATGGATACTAGATAACGGATCAACATACAACATCCATGACTCAGGAATAAATGTTCATATTCATCACACAAACATTTACCCGTCGCGGGATTCGAACCTGCAACCGTTGGTTTCGCTGACAGGGTCACACATCCACTACACCAATCGGTCGTCTTATTTTAGTTACCTTTACCCTTTCTAGAATTGTACTTATATTATCCAGGTCTGGAACGCGAGGTTGCCCTGGGTGAGCGTTTCCTCCACGCGTCCTCCACTGAAGCGGTGAGGTCCTGCTACGAGCGGGCCGCCGTTGCCGCTCATTTACCGGCCTTGCATGCCGACACTTGTCGTCTGCTGCGGGAGGCCTGCGACCCTCAGCATGCCCGTCTGGTGAGTGACGCGCGATACACAGGATCTGTGGACTCCTGGTACCTACCGCTTGCTGCTGGAGACCTGCGACCGTTAATATGCCCTACTGATGAGCGATGCTGGCTCACGTGCGTTTTACTAGGTTTATGGACCCCTGGTGCGCCTGCTGCAGAGGCCTGTGACCATCAACATGCCCGTCTGATCAGCGATACTGACCTCACATGCCCTCCACACGTACTGTCCAACCCTGCCCGGAAGCCAGCGATACATGCTGAGCCCCGCTCTGTAAGAGGTATTCGCTCCACGTCCCCACATAGGCTATGGAGCCCTGGTACATGCCGCCTTCCACCGGAAGTTTGCGATGCATGCTGAGGCCCGCCTGTTGAGCGATACTAGCTGTGGGTGCCCCACACAGAGGTTATGGACCCCTGGTACATGCCGCCTTCTACCGGAAGTTTGCGATGCATACTGTGGCCCGCCTGCTGAGCTGGGTTATGGACATAACCCTGGTACATACCGCCTGCTGCGGCAAATTTGCGACCTGATTTATTCCTTTATTACTACTAATTTAATACTAGAACTATTAGGAGCCCAGAAAAGGAAAACGTATTTTCCGTTATTTTTTTGTATATTTTTTATTTTAGCCAAGATGGCTACCTTGTCTCACTGCGATGCCTTGGAGATACTTTTGTTTGTACAGTGGGTTAACGCCTATATATACGCAATTCAGACACACACACGTCTAACTTTCACAAGTCAACAAACCTCACAATTTCTCACTCGGCACGGCAATAAAAAAAATGCCAATACCTATGCCAATACCTTCTATTTCACTTAATACGCCCTATTTCTTTCCTCGCGGTAAAAATACTCATACGGTATATTTTAATGCTATTAAGGTTTCGTACGAATAATTAAATAAGTAAATGTAATGTCCGTTTCCAGCGGCGCGAGGACCTGCGGCGCATGTACATCCTGCTGAAGCCGCTGACGGCGCACAACGCGCTGCGGCCCCTCATCGACGCGGCGCATGAGCAGGCCACGCGGGACGGCCACGCGCTGCTGCACGCCAAGCACAGCAAGGACGAGGTCAGTGGCCGCTATATACACGGGGCGGGCAGGCCACGCGGGACGGCCACGCGCTGCTGCACGGCAAGCACAGCAAGGACGAGGTCAGTGGCCGCTATATACACGGGGCGGGCAGGCCACGCGGGACGGCCACGCGCTGCTGCACGGCAAGCACAGCAAGGACGAGGTCAGTGGCCGCTATATACACGGGGCGGGCAGGCCACGCGGGACGGCCACGCGCTGCTGCACGCCAAGCACAGCAAGGACGAGGTCAGTGGCCGCTATATACACGGGGCGGGCAGGCCACGCGGGACGGCCACGCGCTGCTGCACGCCAAGCACAGCAAGGACGAGGTCAGTGGCCGCTATATACACGGGGCGGGCAGGCCACGCGGGACGGCCACGCGCTGCTGCACGCCAAGCACAGCAAGGACGAGGTCAGTGGCCGCTATATACACGGGGCGGGCAGGCCACGCGGGACGGCCACGCGCTGCTGCACGCCAAGCACAGCAAGGACGAGGTCAGTGGCCGCTATATACACGGGGCGGGCAGGCCACGCGGGACGGCCACGCGCTGCTGCACGCCAAGCACAGCAAGGACGAGGTCAGTGGCCGCTATATACACGGGGCGGGCAGGCCACGCGGGACGGCCACGCGCTGCTGCACGCCAAGCACAGCAAGGACGAGGTCAGTGGCCGCTATATACACGGGGCGGGCAGGCCACGCGGGACGGCCACGCGCTGCTGCACGCCAAGCACAGCAAGGACGAGGTCAGTGGCCGCTATATACACGGGGCGGGCAGGCCACGCGGGACGGCCACGCGCTGCTGCACGCCAAGCACAGCAAGGACGAGGTCAGTGGCCGCTATATACACGGGGCGGGCAGGCCACGCGGGACGGCCACGCGCTGCTGCACGCCAAGCACAGCAAGGACGAGGTCAGTGGCCGCTATATACACGGGGCGGCGGGCAGGCCACGCGGGACGGCCACGCGCTGCTGCACGGCAAGCACAGCAAGGACGAGGTCAGTGGCCGCTATATACACGGGGCGGGCAGGCCACGCGGGACGGCCACGCGCTGCTGCACGCCAAGCACAGCAAGGACGAGGTCAGTGGCCGCTATATACACGGGGCGGGCAGGCCACGCGGGACGGCCACGCGCTGCTGCACGCCAAGCACAGCAAGGACGAGGTCAGTGGCCGCTATATACACGGGGCGGGCAGGCCACGCGGGACGGCCACGCGCTGCTGCACGCAAGCACAGCAAGGACGAGGTCAGTGGCCGCTATATACACGGGGCGGGCAGGCCACGCGGGACGGCCACGCGCTGCTGCACGCCAAGCACAGCAAGGACGAGGTCAGTGGCCGCTATATACACGGGGCGGGCAGGCCACGCGGGACGGCCACGCGCTGCTGCACGCCAAGCACAGCAAGGACGAGGTCAGTGGCCGCTATATACACGGGGCGGGCAGGCCACGCGGGACGGCCACGCGCTGCTGCACGCAAGCACAGCAAGGACGAGTCAGTGGCCGCTATATACACGGGGCGGGCAGGCCACGCGGGACGGCCACGCGCTGCTGCACGCCAAGCACAGCAAGGACGAGGTCAGTGGCCGCTATATACACGGGGCGGGCAGGCCACGCGGGACGGCCACGCGCTGCTGCACGCCAAGCACAGCAAGGACGAGGTCAGTGGCCGCTATATACACGGGGCGGGCAGGCCACGCGGGACGGCCACGCGCTGCTGCACGCCAAGCACAGCAAGGACGAGGTCAGTGGCCGCTATATACACGGGGCGGGCAGGCCACGCGGGACGGCCACGCGCTGCTGCACGGCAAGCACAGCAAGGACGAGGTCAGTGGCCGCTATATACACGGGGCGGGCAGGCCACGCGGGACGGCCACGCGCTGCTGCACGCCAAGCACAGCAAGGACGAGGTCAGTGGCCGCTATATACACGGGGCGGGCAGGCCACGCGGGACGGCCACGCGCTGCTGCACGCCAAGCACAGCAAGGACGAGGTCAGTGGCCGCTATATACACGGGGCGGGCAGGCCACGCGGGACGGCCACGCGCTGCTGCACGCCAAGCACAGCAAGGACGAGGTCAGTGGCCGCTATATACACGGGGCGGGCAGGCCACGCGGGACGGCCACGCGCTGCTGCACGCCAAGCACAGCAAGGACGAGGTCAGTGGCCGCTATATACACGGGGCGGGCAGGCCACGCGGGACGGCCACGCGCTGCTGCACGCCAAGCACAGCAAGGACGAGGTCAGTGGCCGCTATATACACGGGGCGGGCAGGCCACGCGGGACGGCCACGCGCTGCTGCACGCCAAGCACAGCAAGGACGAGGTCAGTGGCCGCTATATACACGGGGCGGGCAGGCCACGCGGGACGGCCACGCGCTGCTGCACGGCCAAGCACAGCAAGGACGAGGTCAGTGGCCGCTATATACACGGGCGGGCAGGCCACGCGGGACGGCCACGCGCTGCTGCACGCCAAGCACAGCAAGGACGAGGTCAGTGGCCGCTATATACACGGGGCGGGCAGGCCACGCGGGACGGCCACGCGCTGCTGCACGCCAAGCACAGCAAGGACGAGGTCAGTGGCCGCTATATACACGGGGCGGGCAGGCCACGCGGGACGGCCACGCGCTGCTGCACGCCAAGCACAGCAAGGACGAGGTCAGTGGCCGCTATATACACGGGGCGGGCAGGCCACGCGGGACGGCCACGCGCTGCTGCACGCCAAGCACAGCAAGGACGAGGTCAGTGGCCGCTATATACACGGGGCGGGCAGGCCACGCGGGACGGCCACGCGCTGCTGCACGCCAAGCACAGCAAGGACGAGGTCAGTGGCCGCTATATACACGGGGCGGGCAGGCCACGCGGGACGGCCACGCGCTGCTGCACGCCAAGCACAGCAAGGACGAGGTCAGTGGCCGCTATATACACGGGGCGGGCAGGCCACGCGGGACGGCCACGCGCTGCTGCACGCCAAGCACAGCAAGGACGAGGTCAGTGGCCGCTATATACACGGGGCGGGCAGGCCACGCGGGACGGCCACGCGCTGCTGCACGCCAAGCACAGCAAGGACGAGGTCAGTGGCCGCTATATACACGGGGCGGGCAGGCCACGCGGGACGGCCACGCGCTGCTGCACGCCAAGCACAGCAAGGACGAGGTCAGTGGCCGCTATATACACGGGGCGGGCAGGCCACGCGGGACGGCCACGCGCTGCTGCACGCCAAGCACAGCAAGGACGAGGTCAGTGGCCGCTATATACACGGGGCGGGCAGGCCACGCGGGACGGCCACGCGCTGCTGCACGCCAAGCACAGCAAGGACGAGGTCAGTGGCCGCTATATACACGGGGCGGGCAGGCCACGCGGGACGGCCACGCGCTGCTGCACGCCAAGCACAGCAAGGACGAGGTCAGTGGCCGCTATATACACGGGGCGGGCAGGCCACGCGGGACGGCCACGCGCTGCTGCACGCCAAGCACAGCAAGGACGAGGTCAGTGGCCGCTATATACACGGGGCGGGCAGGCCACGCGGGACGGCCACGCGCTGCTGCACGCCAAGCACAGCAAGGACGAGGTCAGTGGCCGCTATATACACGGGGCGGGCAGGCCACGCGGGACGGCCACGCGCTGCTGCACGCCAAGCACAGCAAGGACGAGGTCAGTGGCCGCTATATACACGGGGCGGGCAGGCCACGCGGGACGGCCACGCGCTGCTGCACGCCAAGCACAGCAAGGACGAGGTCAGTGGCCGCTATATACACGGGGCGGGCAGGCCACGCGGGACGGCCACGCGCTGCTGCACGCCAAGCACAGCAAGGACGAGGTCAGTGGCCGCTATATACACGGGGCGGGCAGGCCACGCGGGACGGCCACGCGCTGCTGCACGCCAAGCACAGCAAGGACGAGGTCAGTGGCCGCTATATACACGGGGCGGGCAGGCCACGCGGGACGGCCACGCGCTGCTGCACGCCAAGCACAGCAAGGACGAGGTCAGTGGCCGCTATATACACGGGGCGGGCAGGCCACGCGGGACGGCCACGCGCTGCTGCACGCCAAGCACAGCAAGGACGAGGTCAGTGGCCGCTATATACACGGGGCGGGCAGGCCACGCGGGACGGCCACGCGCTGCTGCACGCCAAGCACAGCAAGGACGAGGTCAGTGGCCGCTATATACACGGGGCGGGCAGGCCACGCGGGACGGCCACGCGCTGCTGCACGCCAAGCACAGCAAGGACGAGGTCAGTGGCCGCTATATACACGGGGCGGGCAGGCCACGCGGGACGGCCACGCGCTGCTGCACGCCAAGCACAGCAAGGACGAGGTCAGTGGCCGCTATATACACGGGGCGGGCAGGCCACGCGGGACGGCCACGCGCTGCTGCACGCCAAGCACAGCAAGGACGAGGTCAGTGGCCGCTATATACACGGGGCGGGCAGGCCACGCGGGACGGCCACGCGCTGCTGCACGCCAAGCACAGCAAGGACGAGGTCAGTGGCCGCTATATACACGGGGCGGGCAGGCCACGCGGGACGGCCACGCGCTGCTGCACGCCAAGCACAGCAAGGACGAGGTCAGTGGCCGCTATATACACGGGGCGGGCAGGCCACGCGGGACGGCCACGCGCTGCTGCACGCCAAGCACAGCAAGGACGAGGTCAGTGGCCGCTATATACACGGGGCGGGCAGGCCACGCGGGACGGCCACGCGCTGCTGCACGCCAAGCACAGCAAGGACGAGGTCAGTGGCCGCTATATACACGGGGCGGGCAGGCCACGCGGGACGGCCACGCGCTGCTGCACGCCAAGCACAGCAAGGACGAGGTCAGTGGCCGCTATATACACGGGGCGGGCAGGCCACGCGGGACGGCCACGCGCTGCTGCACGCCAAGCACAGCAAGGACGAGGTCAGTGGCCGCTATATACACGGGGCGGGCAGGCCACGCGGGACGGCCACGCGCTGCTGCACGCCAAGCACAGCAAGGACGAGGTCAGTGGCCGCTATATACACGGGGCGGGCAGGCCACGCGGGACGGCCACGCGCTGCTGCACGCCAAGCACAGCAAGGACGAGGTCAGTGGCCGCTATATACACGGGGCGGGCAGGCCACGCGGGACGGCCACGCGCTGCTGCACGCCAAGCACAGCAAGGACGAGGTCAGTGGCCGCTATATACACGGGGCGGGCAGGCCACGCGGGACGGCCACGCGCTGCTGCACGCCAAGCACAGCAAGGACGAGGTCAGTGGCCGCTATATACACGGGGCGGGCAGGCCACGCGGGACGGCCACGCGCTGCTGCACGCCAAGCACAGCAAGGACGAGGTCAGTGGCCGCTATATACACGGGGCGGGCAGGCCACGCGGGACGGCCACGCGCTGCTGCACGCCAAGCACAGCAAGGACGAGGTCAGTGGCCGCTATATACACGGGGCGGGCAGGCCACGCGGGACGGCCACGCGCTGCTGCACGCCAAGCACAGCAAGGACGAGGTCAGTGGCCGCTATATACACGGGGCGGGCAGGCCACGCGGGACGGCCACGCGCTGCTGCACGCCAAGCACAGCAAGGACGAGGTCAGTGGCCGCTATATACACGGGGCGGGCAGGCCACGCGGGACGGCCACGCGCTGCTGCACGCCAAGCACAGCAAGGACGAGGTCAGTGGCCGCTATATACACGGGGCGGGCAGGCCACGCGGGACGGCCACGCGCTGCTGCACGCCAAGCACAGCAAGGACGAGGTCAGTGGCCGCTATATACACGGGGCGGGCAGGCGATACAATGGGGCTTTGTGTATATAGACCGATAGAAAAAACTATCAACAAAATTCTTTTTAAACTTTTTGGTACTTTCATATTTATACACTCTGTGGACTGTGACCGCGGTAAATACCTTTTTATTTTGTAAAGTTTGTCCGTATGAACAGGCAAAGGGTACGAAATTCAAACAACCAAGTAACATAATAACAACATTGTCTTATGTAGTACAGTTGTGTGATCTTCTGATGACTAACCTCCCCCCTCTTCCCCCCAATCTTTGACAGGCGCACACACACTTCGTGAATGCGATGCTCACCCTCCACGGCAAGTACAGTCAGCTGTTCACGGAAGTGTTCAACGGTGCGCAGGCGTTCATGGGAGCACTTGACAAGGTAATTACGTTTGTCAAATTTATATTTTCCCTTCCCCGCTTTATGCATCTGTATTGTATTTTACATATTTAATAGTGTACATATTTAATTATTTGGTGTAGTGGTTAGCAATTCTGACCACTATACCAAAAGGTTGCGGGTTCGAATCCTGCTAGGGGCATATTGTTTGTGTGATGAATACGGACATGTGTACCCGAGTTATAGATGTGTTCGTTTATAATAAGTGTTTATTTACAAAAAAAAATAATTATGTAGTATCCACAACACAAGCCTTTGCTTACTGTGGAACTTGATGGCGCTGTGTGTATGTCTAAGGATATTTATTATTATATTTAATAGTCAATTTTACATATTTTAAGCTACTGCTTGTTCAAAATGCAATTTTCCCCTGAGAAGAACAAACAAGAAACTCGAGAGGTTGCTCTTTAAAAAAAAAGGGTTTTATATTACAAAATTATTAATTTATATTATAATATTTCATTATTAATTGTGAAATAGCCTGGTTCGAACGGGCTGGTTATGTCCATGAATGTTTATCATCTAAATAATCTGATATTTTATAATATGCTTTCTTAATAAGTTTCTGTTTTATAGTATCTTTAAATTTATTGAAAGGAAGATTTTGGATTTCAACTGGAACCTGGAATAGTGTAGTTAGGGAACTGCATCCTGCATAACTAAGCAGTGTGAAATAAGACGTAGCGACAAAGATTGTAAAAGGTGTGCTAAGGTGATTTGGACATGTGGAGAGGTTGAATGAAGGAAAACTAACGATAGAGATATACGATGCGAATGTGGATGGTAGTGTTGGTAGGGGAAGACCACGGCGAACATACCATGAACAAATCGGGGACGTCTTAAAAGGCCTAGTACCCTAAACGGACGAGCATGTATGAACAACCTTATGAGAGTGAAGGAAGCAGAAGAGGTGTGTCAGGATCGTAGCAAGTGGAAGTCTGTGGTCTCTGCCTACCGCTACGGGAAACAGGCGTGACTTTATGCATGTAAGGAACTGGTTATATGTAGCGGTGTGTAGTTCGCGAACGAATGATAAGAATGAACGTCGTTTGATCGACAATATACCTTATCTCTATTTTCTTTTCAATGATACCTAGTAGTATATCTAGTAGTGTATGTATGTAAATAACATATTATATTATATACCTATATGTATAGTATATTTGTCCTTCCGTAACTGCACTTTTTCTTCACCGTCCCGCACAATGCTCTAACCACCACTGAGGTTGGCTGGAAGAGATCTCTATTAGAGATAAGCTCACCTTTGTACAATATTTCCGACTGATTGTCAACATGTTTTTTATGTGCAATAAAGAATACAATACCTTTTGCGCATCACTAGTTAGTTACATGTCAATAACTTTATCATATTATAAATTACAAAATTATTCTATACAACTCGACCGGCAGGCGTGCAGTCTGGTCGTGAACTCGAGACCAGCCCCGGAGCAGCCGGCTCGCGCGCCCGAACTGCTGGCGCGGTACTGCGACTGTCTGCTCCGGAAACGGGCCAGCACCGAGTCGGACACCGATGATAAGCTGGCCGCCGCCATCGTCGTCTTCAAGGTCAGTGGATGTGGTGGTCCTCCTATTTAAATAAGCAACGCAATAGTTAGCGTAGTGAGATATATGACTTTTTGGCGGGATCTCGGCGAGTGAAGTTGCAATTTTCTTTATAATTCTTATAATTGTGCATTCTGACTTTTGAAGCTTAATAATGGCAGGATATTGTGCAGCAAAAGTTAGTGATGGTGTACAAGTGAAGGGAAGTATAAATTAAAGTGCGTAACGAAGCTTTCGGGTTCCCACAAGAAACCGCCAAAATCTTAAAATTTTTAAAACATTCTGACACTTTACTGAAGAATGACTTGACCGTAACTAGACTCTGTATACGCTAAGTATACGACGAATTACTTGTTTTGACTGAGATTGACTTATAAACTGAAAAAATAAGAGAAATAAAACATGGTTGTATGGGCTTAGATCCCTTTGCCTTCTCCGAGAGGAGAGAATAAAAACAAAAAAAAAAGTGTGATATATTCAATTCAATTCTTTATTGCATTCCATAATGTGTGTAAAGGTGCTCATATAAAAAAAAACAATAGTTCATTATGGACCCTGTCGGGCACAACAATTAGGAGACAGGACGATTTCTACAGAGCATTATGATAATATTCTTTTTGTTCAAATTCAAGAGCTACGCTTTTGTCGATGGAGTAACCGACATATGGGCTTTTTGGCGGGAACTCGGCGAGTGAAGTAGCATTTTTCTTTATAGGTCTTAAAATTTGTGCATTCTAACTTTTGAAGCTTAATAATGGCAGAATATTGTGCAGCAAACGTTAGTGTTGGTGTACAGGTGAAGGGAAGTGTAAATTAAAGTGCGTAACGGAGCTTTCGGGTTCCCACAAGAAGCCGCCAAAATCTTTTGTAAAGCATTCTGCCACTTTACTGAAGAATGACTTGACCGTGACTAGACTCTGTATACGACGAATTACTTGTTTTGATTGAGACTGACCTATAAACTGAAGAAATAAGATAAATAATTTTCACTCGAAACTGGCAGTAATGTCCCTCGACAATGAGGTTGACTGGTTGCCATCCTCAAAAATAAGAAGAAGAAGAAGAACCGACATATGATATAATATTGGATCTTTACCTATGAAATTGGAGTTTTTTTTCTTCGTTAATCATATGTACCAATTCCTGCGATTTTCAAAGCTATATCCAAATCTGTTGTTTATTTGGAAAATGGAATATTATTTCAAGGTTTCACATGAAATATTTTTTAATTTCTGGGCTAAATCAAATAATAAAAAAATTTTTGAACAGAGCTCTTTTCATGTGCTTCGCATTTCTTAGATACGCTGAAACTTTTATAAAGCGGTTACTTTTTAAAATGAACGCTGCCAATACTTAACTTAATGTTTTCCGATAATACACACAAAGTTTAGCTAAATTTGTCCGTTCCCCAAAAAATCAAAAATGTTTGTATGGAGAAAACAGTCTTAATGGAAGTTTTTATACAAAACGCCAATTTCATAGGTAAGAACCTAATATATAGTATATTATGATATATTATATTACCATAATTGTTAACACAATTAGTTTGTCATTTCAATATGCGTCAATTATATAATAACATTTATTAATTAAAAATTGCTACAAGAGCATTACCTCTCCCATCTTTCGTGATATTATTAGTATGTGTATGTAGGTTTATAGTATACAGGGTGTCCCTGGAAGTATGGATCAAATCGAACAGGGCCAAACTTAAGCTGAAAAAAAATAATAAAAAAAAAAAAAAAAATAAGAAAAAAAAATTAATTAATTATTTTTAATTAAAAAATTAAGCTGATAGCTTTGCTAGTTTTCTTTTAAAAAATTTTTTTGTATAAGCACTATTCGATAATATGAAAATGTAAAAAATTGATCATAACTTTTGAACCGTCAAAAATGGCACCGACATTCATAGGGTTAAAAAGTTTGGGAATGACCTTCCCCATGCCCCTGTTCGATTTGATCCATACTTCCAGGGACACCCTGTATATACAGGGTGTAACGGTTAAGTGTAGTCATATTTTAAGGGCTTGTTCTACCCATCAATACGAACAACTTTTACTATGGGGGCAACTTCGAAATCGCGAAAAAAAAATCAGCTGTTTCATACATTGCATCGGGAGGTTATTGAAATTTTCTATGGAACAGCTCATTTTTTTTTCGCGATTTCGAAGTTGCCCCCATAGTAAAAGTTGTTCGTATTGATGGATAGAACAAGCCCTTAAAATATGACTACACTTAACCGTTACACGGTGTATATTTAAATAATGTTATGTATATATTTCGCAGTAGGTATATGTAATATATTTAGTGTAAGTTTATTATTCGTTATATGATTTTTTCTTTTGCACACAATAAACTGCTAAACCCCAAATTTACTAAGTTTCCAATTTCATTGCTCAGGTTGACTGGAAGAGATCTCTTAAAGAGATAAGTCCACCTTTGTACGTGACCTATTGTTTGTACTCTGTTATTGTAATATTTTGGTGCAATAAAGAATATACAATTTTTTAATAAAATATTTTTTTTTATATGCACTTGACCTCTTGAATATTTGGGGGACTGGCTATCTTATCTCTGACAACCGGAACACAACAATGCTATTAACATTGCTGTTTGGCGGCAGATTTAGAGAATTGTCATCAGTTTAGTTTTTTTAGTTAGTTAGTAGTTTAGTTTTGCACTAAAACCTGTGCATACTTAAAATATTATAAACTACTGAAAAACAATTTTTGGTGGTTTTGACGACCTGTTTGGTGTAGTGGTTAGAAACTCTGCTACTATACCAAATGGTCGCGGGTTCGAATCCCGCTAGGGGCATATGTTTGTATGATGAATACAGACATGTGTTCCCGAGTTATGGATGTTTTTCATTTATATATGTATTTATTTACAAAAAGAAAAAAGAAAAAAAAAGTATTTGTGTACTTTATCAACCATCCGGTATCCATAATACAAGCCTAGTTGTTTAGTGTGGAACTAGATGGCGCTGTGTGTATGTGCAAAGATATTTATTTAGTTAAAAATCTTTGAATATCCTTGCAGTACGTTGACGACAAGGACGTCTTCCAGAAGTTCTACGCCCGAGCCCTGGCGAGGCGTCTCATTCACCAGCTCTCAGCGTCCATGGAACAGGTCAGTCATCTATAAAAAACTTTAAAAAAATGAGTTATATTACATTGCGTAAATAGTTAATATACCGAACATTCGCACTAAGAAGTTCGATTCTTAATTCATCACCCGAACAGCCAAGGCACGGAACTCCCTTCCGGCGTCAGTCTTTCCTGAATCCTACAACCTTGGGATCTTCAAGAGCAGAGTGAATAGGGGCCGTCCATATATTACGTCATTCTAGATTAGGGGGGGGGGGGTTGGTCTGCGGATGACGGTAAATTATAGATGGGGGGGGGGTGTTTTGACGTCATTCTTATTTATTTATAGTTTATTTTTCACATACAAAAAGATTATTTCTAAAAAGAAATTTCTTCCAGCACACCTAGTAAAATACTAGCTGCCCGCCCCGGCTTCGCCCGTAGTACTTACATGTATTATACATATAAACCTTCTTTAAGAATCAGTCTTATCTATTTAAAAAAACCGCATCAAAATCCGTTGCGTAGTTTTAGAGATCTAAGCATACATAGGGACAGACAGCGAAAGCGACTTTGTTTTATACTATGTATTGATAATAAACACAATACTTAAATAATAACTACAACATTACATAGTTAATAAAAGTACATATTAATACTATACTTATACTTAAATACATGTCAAACTAGTAATGACGTCAATTTTGGGAGAAGGGGGGGGGGGTCATTAAGAAGTGACGATAGGATGATTATAGGGGGGGGGGGGGTCTAAAATCTGAAAAAATCGATGACGTAATTTATGGACGGCCCCATAGGCATTTACTGGGATCGCGTGCTTCGTCTTCGACCACATCGTCACTTTCCATCAGGTGAGATTGTGGTCAAACGCGAATCCAGTCAATCATAAAAAAAAACATACTAGCTTTAAAACATTTCATCAAAATTGGTTCAGCAAAATATTTGGCCTACATGTTAAGCATTTATAACATGACAACGAATTGGTGAAGTGGATAGTGACCCTGTCTGCGAAACCAACAGTTGCTGGTTCGAATATCGCGAGGGATAGGAGGGATAGCCCCAAACAGAATCCTTAGGTTCAACCCGCTTTTGGATCTCCCATCGTGCTCCACCAACTACAGGCAGAATGCGTTTGTGCAGCGAGCGAGTAAGAATTTTAATTTACTTAGCAACGAGTTTGACCTGGACCTATATTTTGTACTAGCGTTACATCGGCAAGGAACACATTGAGGAGACGTTTTTTTTTGGCCAGAAAGTAACCTAATACTGCTGTGACCTGGTTGTTTTTTTGGATTAGCGATACAAGGATATTGTTTATAATTAGATTAATTTTTCCAACCGTTCTCTGATTGCAATGTATAGTTTTTTTATTTTTTATTAAGTTTAAGTAGGTTCTATCAGTGGACACCTCTAATTGGCTTTCAGTTTCTTAGTTTAAGTGATAATTTGTAAAACAGCTGTTGGTTTTCCCAAGAAAATAAAATAAAATAAGATAAATGCTTGTGTGATGAATACGATTTATTCCAGAGTCATGGATGTTTCTCAGTTTCACAAATGTTTGTCAGTCAGATCCAGTATCCATAGTGCAGCTAGTATATCAAAGCTATTTAGGTATTATTTATAACTAGCTGTTACCCGCGACTTTGCCTGCGTCGAATTCGTTCCATTACCAAACGACTCAAATGAGTCACTCTGTGACTCAAAGGAACCCCACTAATAATACTTATCCTACAGGATCCAGTCGCTTTTCCGGAACAAAAAGTAGCATATTTTTTCGTTCACCTTCGTTCACGAATATGGCAACAGTCAAGACGCTAGAAAATGTGCCTTGACTTGTGCTCTAAAAGTAAATGATGATTGTGCACGACGTATAGACTCGGGAAAGGCGTTCCATAAACGGATTTTTTTTTAATGCACGACAGGTTCGTACTTGATCTCAATCACACCTGATGTTAAGTGAAGATGAGGTCGAAGGTGGAAGCGTACTGACCCGGAAACCCCAACACATTTGGGGGACTGGCTATCTTATCTCTGACAACCGGAACACAACAATGCTATTAACATTGCTGCTTGGCGGCAGATTTGGATAAGATGGTGGTAGCTAGCCAGGCGGACAATTAAAATGCCCTACCACCAACCAAACCGAGTACTAAACATGTACCCCGCTGGGGATCGAACCCGCGACCTCCGAATCGTAAACCCAATGTGTTACATTGAGCCACGGAGGTGGTTGCTTGCAGAGTATAAGATTTGCTATAGTAATTGGACGTATTGACGTATGTATGTATGTATACAGGAAGAGGCGATGATTAACCGTCTGAAAGCAGCCTGCGGCTACGAGTTCACGAACAAGCTTCACAGGATGTTCACCGACGTGGCCGTCTCCGCAGACCTCAACGCCAAGTTCCAGCAGCATCTGAGGGACAACAACCTCTCCACAAACACCGGCTTCTTCATACAGGTGAGGTGGCTAGGGAGACACTAGTGGGTGTTCCTCGCTAAGTAATTATGTAGCTATTTCATTAGTTTTTTACCGTAAGGAAACAAATGTCATGAAAGAAAACAAATCAAACATCACCTGGATGAGTGGAAGTCTACCACTGTACGTTTCTCAAGAAACTTCTTACCACGTACGACCACCCTGTGGAACGGACTTCCGGCAGCGGTATTGCCCAACGAGTACGACATTGGAACCTTCAAGAAACGAGCCTACACCTTCCTCAAAGGCCGGCAACGCATCTGTGACCCTTTTGGTGTTGCGGGTGCCCATGGGCGGCGGTGATTGCTTTCCATCAGGTGACCCGCATGCTCGTTTGCCGCCCTTTCTTTTATAAAAAAAAAAAATGGGGCATATTAGGTAAATGAAATTGAGGGTAGGTAGTTTAATTTTTCTTTTTCAAAACCATCATCGAATAAATCGTTGTCATTTGACGGTCGCGTTTGTAGCCTATCTATGTATGTGCTTTGTGCGTGTAAAGTGTCTTTAAATTACATACATACATGATTGTATTAACATACACTAAGTAATTATGTAGCTATTTCATTGATCTAAATATATATAACTCAAAGGTGACTGACATAGTGATCTATCAACGCCCAGCCCAAACCACTGGACGGATCGGGCTGAAATTTGGCATGCAGGTAGATGTTATGACGTAGGCATCCGCTAAGAAAGGATTTTGATAAATTCTACCCCCAAGGGGCTAAAATAGGGGATGAAAGTTTGTTGTTTGTAGTTTGATAAAATCTTCCACGCGGACGAAGTCGCGGGAGGAAAGCTAGTAACATATAATAAGGAAAAAAATGGGGCATATTAAGGTAATTGAAATAGAAGGTATTGGTGTCGATTCGGATGTACAACGAACTAACTAAATTTAAAGCAGATACATCCTTTTCTAACACTATTAACATGAAAGGGACGACTATAAATTAAGGCCTGTCAAATTAAGTTAAGAGCTGTCAAAACAAGTCGCTCCATAGTATTTGAATCGTGACGTCGCTAGGTGTACACCTAATATTGATAAAGAAGTGCTTGTTTTGATCCTTTAACTTAATTTGACAGGACTTAATTATATGTCGTCCTTTTCATGTATTAGTGGTTAGAAAAGGATACATATAATTTAAATTTAGTTTAGTTCGTTGTGCATCCGAATCGACACCAATGGCATAGGTAGTTTAATTATTTACGACTTGCGGGATTCGTAGGGTTCCTGTCATGCGACATTTATTTGAAAATCATGTTTTCTTCAAGTTTTTTTGATTTATTGCGGTTGCGGATTCGAATCCCGCCACGGGTAAAAATTTGTGTGATGAATATGAACATTTATTCCCGAGTCATGGATGTTTATATAAATATTTATGTATGTTTATCCATTGTCTAATATTTGACGACCGATTGGTGTAGTGGATGGTGACCCTATCAGCGAAACCAACGGTTGCGGGTTCGAATCCCGCGACGGGTAAATGTTTGTGTGATGAATACAAACATTTATTCCCGAGTCTTGAATGTTTATATATGTCGTAGAGATGGCGGGTTCGGGGGTGGGCGTTACTAGCGACCGGGACGCGTGCCAGTCGCGTGGTAAAGGGTGCTCGGGCAATAGCGACATTATTGAAAGCTACTATAGGCAAATCGCAAAGTATTCACATTCGATTATGATCATGAAACCTGAGATGCTTTCTGTTCAATAGAAAACATGTGCACGCCCCTCGTGCCATACAACTTGGCCCCCGCGTGCACTCTGTGAAACTCAGCCGTACCTTGTCTATAGTTCCTCCTTGCTCAAATCCCATGATCAACTTCTTATTAGCTAACGACTCACCGGATTCTTCCAAGCGTCGGTGATAATAATCAAATCACTCACAGTCGGTGATGTGTTCAGTGGAGCTCCGACTCCTTCGACGGCTGGTAGCAAAAGTGTCCGTCACTTTCGATGTGCAGACCTTATATTACCGTTAACGTCGTCACCGCTCCCCTTCCGGCGATACGAGCGCCACCAGGTTTAGTTCCCACAGCAAACCGCGTATTATGATAGTCAGTTGACCATTCGAATAATTAATTCTATCGCTAATTTATCGCTATCTCCGACATATAAATATTTATGTATGTTTATCCGTTGTCTAATATCCATAGTACACGCTTTGCTTAGGTTTGGGACTAGATGATTGGTGTAAGTGTCCGAAATATTTATTTATTTAATAATGTGTGTGGATCCCCAGGCAGGCCATGTACCAATTTATTTTATCCGACTGCTCTTAAACGGTGAAGGAAAACATCGTGAGGAAACCTACATGGCTGAGAAATTAAAAAAAAATCACAGGTATATGAAGTCCCCAACCCGCAATGGGCCAGCGTGGCGGACTATGGCTCATACTCCTTCAATATGAGGGAAGGTCTATATCCCTGCAGTGGGATGTTTACGGACTGATGATGATCACTTGTTAACTGAGTGTTGTGTATTTAAGAGGGTTTATTGGTTGGGATATTAAGATTTGAAAATAAAGTGTTAAGAGCAATAGCAAGTGCACCTTGGTTCACCCGCAATGCGGAGATACATGAACACCTTAACATACCTACTGTAAGAGTGGAAATAATGATATCTTGCACAAAATACAAAAAACGTCTCGCACAAGAAATCTGTTGAATCGACACCAACAAACCGCGCGCCTTAAGAGATGGCATGTCTTGGATCTCGACAGGAGAAAATAAGAAAAATTCTTGGCGATGGTACTCAGTGGAGTATCAGCGGGCTCTTTGCTTTAACCACCAAGCATCTGATTATGACTAGAAGAGTCGATTGCAGATAGACGAATGGGGAAAAAAAAAAAACTTACTTATACTATTTCCATTTCTTTATTTTCTCGATGACAGATCTTTTTTTTTTTTTTTTGTTTCATTCTCTCCTTTAGGAGAAGGCAAAGGGATCTAGCCCATAACAGCCATGTCTTATTTATCTTATTTCTTCAGTTTGTAAGTCAGTCTCAGTCAAAACAAGTAATTCGTCGTATACTTGGCGTATACAGAGTCTAGTCACGGTCAAGTCATTCTTCAGTAAAGTGGCAGAATGCTTTACAAAAGATTTTGGCGGCTTCTTGTGGGAACCCGAAAGCTCCGTTACGCACTTTAATTTACACCTCCCTTCACCTGTACACCAACACTAACGTTTGCTGCACAATATTCTGCCATTATTAAGCTTCAAAAGTTAGAATGCACAAATTATAAGACTTATAAAGAAAAATGCTACTTCACTCGCCGAGTTCCCGCCAAAAAGCCCGATGACAGATCTAATTTGATAGTTGTAGTGTTGTGACTAAATAAGTAATGATATCGATCGCAGGCAAAGGCCATTTTATGTGCTATTCTACTATTCTGTTCTTAGTATCGCGAGTTCAAGGGTTTTTAATTTTGTTCTATTATATTTTGAACGCAACGACACCTAAACCGAATCTACTGAACCGATTGGGATGAGACATGTTTTCCTGTGTAATATAGGCTGTTTTATGATGTTACATTAAACAGGGGCTTAGCAATGGGAGAAAAACTTTGTCGTGTCAGTGGCATCGGTAATCTAATCACTTTAAGAAAGAGGGACTGAGGAATATCTTTTATTTATATTATATGCAGCCTGAGTAACACCAGGAACAGGTCAGCTAGTATAAAATATATATATACAATATCGATACAATATAGATATTTCTATCATAACATCACTATTCATATTGCCATAGAAAGTAACTTTATTAAAATGTTGGTTATTTATCGTACTTTAAAAAAAAAATACTGCATTTATGGACTCAATTTGTCTTGGATGAATATTATATGGGATAAGGGAACAAAATTAGGCAGTTGTCGTATTTTTTATACCTCGCATTTAAAAGTTAATTTTTGCGTAAAATGCGCAGTTACATTCTACAGGAGCTGTCATCGAGAAAATAAAGAAATGGAAATAGTATAATATGCCCATTTTCCTTACTGTAAAACCACTCATTCTGTATTTTAGTAATCAGGCCGCCGAATGGTACTCTTTATATTGCATTGTTTTGAAAAATGTATATTTTCCATACATACATACATAATGTCACGCCTGTTTCCCGTAGCGGTAGGCAGAGACCACAGACTTCCACTTGCTACGATCCGGACACACCTCTTCTGCTTCGTTCACTCTCATAAGGCTGTTCATACATGCTCGTCGGTTTAGGGTACTCTTGACTCGGCCTTTCTTTAAGACGTCCCCGATTTGATCATGGTACGTTCGCCGTGGTCTTCCCCTACCAACACTACCATCCACATTCGCTTTGTATATCTCTTTCGTAAGTCTTCTTTCATTCATCCTCTCCAAATGTCCAAACCATCTCAGCATACCTTTTTCAATCTTTGTCACTACATCTACATTCACACTTTCCTGTAATAAAAAAAAATTCAAACCCTTGTGACTCAGGTACTGCAGGCGGGAGCGTGGCCCCTAGGGGGGGCGATGGCCCCCCTGGCCCCTCCGCCGCAGCTGGAGCGTCCTGCTCGGCTATTCGAGGCCTTCTATCGTTCCTCCTTCAGCGGCCGCCGGCTCGCCTGGCTCCACCATCTGTGTACTGGAGAGTTGCGGGCGAAACACACATCCAGACTCTACCACATCGCTGCCACCACACCGCAGGTATGGGGGCTACAATGCTACAATAACATTAGGTGGTACAGTGACACTGGGGGGGGATACGGTGACACTAGAGGACTACCGTAGTTCTAGGGGGCTATGGTCACACTGGGGGGGGGGGGAGCTGCGGTCACACTAGAAGGCTACAGTCATACAAGAGGACTATGGTGACAGTAGAGGACTACCGTGATACTATTTTTTTTATGCACAACGGGTTGGTACTTGACCTCAATCACACCTGATGTTAAGTGAAGATGAGGTCGAAGGTGGCAGCGTACTGACCCGGAAACCCCAACAGATTTGGGGGACTGGCTATCTTATCTCTGACAACCGGAACACAACAATGCTATTAACATTGCTGCTTGGCGGCAGATTTAGATAAGAGGGTGGTAGCTAGCCAGGCGGACATTTAAAATGCCCTACCACCAACCAAACCGAGTACTTAAACATGTACCCCGCTGGGGATCGAACCCGCGACCTCCGGATCGTAAACCCAATGTTGTTTACATTGAGCCACGGAGGCGGTTAAGGGGAGCTACGGTGACACTGGGGGGAGCTGCGGTCACACTAGCGGGCTACAGTCGTACTAGGGGCTACGGTGACAGTAGAGGAACGCTACGGTGACAATGGGGACTACCGTGACACTGGGGGGACTGCGGTCACACTAGCGGGCTACAGTCGTACTAGGGGCTACGGTGACAGTAGAGGAACGCTACGGTGACAATGGGGACTACCGTGACACTGGGGGGACTGCGGTCACACTAGCGGGCTACAGTCGTACTAGGGGCTACGGTGACAGTAGAGGAACGCTACGGTGACAATGGGGACTACCGTGACACTGGGGGGACTGCGGTCACACTAGAGGACTACCGTGATTCTGGGGGGGCTACAGTGCCAATGGGGGGGCTACTATCACACTAGAGGATTATCATAAAGGAGCCTAAACCCATACCTTCCCAGGATGTAAACGCGACTAAGGGACTTTTGAATTTATTAATATTGAATAACTGAATCTGTCTAGTCTACATAACAAAACTTTCAATTTATCCGTTATCTAGTATCCATAGTACAAGCTTTACTTAAAGTTAGATGATTGGTGTACGAAAATAAATAAATAAATATTTCGGACACTTACACCAATCATCTAGTCCCAAACTAAGCAAAGCTTGTACTATGGATACTGGATAGATAATAAATATCTATTTATTATGAAAATGTAATGAAAACCTTGTTTATTGCCAAAAATACAGACAGTATTATGAACATTAAAAAAAAGAAAGTAAAACACATTACACAAAATTTGGCAACTTTTTCAAATTCAAAATTCAAATTCAAAAAAAAGTTTTATTTCGTATATAATAATAATATTTGAAATCGTCATGACATACACATTATAACTCATTCACAGATCAGTACATTTATATACATTCGCTTCGTTCTATTTTGTTGTGAATTTGTAGTTTATTATAATATTTTAATTCAAAGACTTCGGCGCAATGTGCACATCCTCTCCTTGCTATATAACATCCTCAATAATCCCAACTCTCCTGATTATCTGAGTTCCTGCTTTAATTTACTCCCCCCTCATGATGTTCCTAGGCGATCCTGCATTACAAAAACACTTGCCTGTCCTAGAGCCACCACAAACTTTCTTTTTCACTCCTTTAGTGTTCAAGCAGCCATGATGTGGAATAAACTGCCAAAATTAATTCAGGACAGCCCTTCAATTGCAGTATTTAAGAAAAGGCTAAAAGAGCATTACCTCTCCCATCTTTACCATCTACCATCTTTCGTGATATTATTAGTATGTGTATGTAGGTTTATAGTATATATATATATATATATTTAAATTATGTTATGTAAATATTTCGCAGTAGGTATATGTAATATATTTAGTGTAAGTTTATTATTCAGTTATCTTTTCTTTTTTTATTTGTTTTATTATTCGTTATAGGATTTTTTCTTTTTAAACCCCAAGTTTACTAAGTTTCCTATTTCAATGCTCAGGTTGGTTGGAAGAGATCTCTTAAAGAGATAAGTCCACCTTTGTACGTGACCTATTGTTTGCACTCTGTTATTGTAATATTTTGGTGCAATAAAGAATATATATGTTAAATTATAATAGTTTTTAAATTATTAATTATGTACTATTCAAAATATATCTTTATACGTGTCTCCATCCAGTGCGCCCTCCTCCTATGCTTCGAGACAATAGACACTGCTCCAGCGAGGGAGCTCAGAGAGACCCTCCAGTTGTCCGGCGAAGCTTGGATCAGGCATATGAAGCCTGTAGTGGACGCGGGCCTGCTCACCGCTGAGGGGGACGTGGACAGTGAGGATGGGGAGGGCAACTTGACCCTCAATCTCGCCTTTTCGTGTAAGCGGACGAAGGTCCGGCTCAGCTGCGCCAACCTACCTAATTCTCAAGGTAAGTCTTCGAAAATATACGGCTGTGTATATATATATGACTTTGCCAGTATAGACCAGGGATGTTACGAATGTCAAATTTTTCGCATTCGCCATTATTTAGGCTGCGAATGTTATGCGAATGCGAATGTGTGCAGGTCGTGTGTGAATGTGTTCCGAGTGAACAGTTATTTAGTGCAGCCTGCCTTATCAGCGACCATATGCTGAGCTACAGACTTTTTTGTCATAATTACAATACAATACAATACACTTTATTGTACAAAAGGAGAACATACATTTTACAAAACACAATACTGATTAGAGTACAATTAGGCGGCCTTATCACTAAAAGCGATCTCTTCCAGGCAACCTTTGGGTGTAGGAGTATAACTTTATACAACAGGCAGGTTGTGCGAAATACGGATGCAGATATGAAATACCTACATAATCAATTACTTACTTAATAAACAAAAACTAAAACCATACATTTATACATATATATTATATACATAAATAGCTATATATATATACATATAGATGGATACCACATACATAACAAAATAATACACACATAAGTACCTTATAAATATATAATAAAATAGTGAAAGAATTTGTAAAGCAAAATTACTAATTAATGATGACCAGTGAGAAGAAAATAAATAAATAATAATAATAACAATAATAAGGAGAAAGAGTAGATTAAAGGATTAAAAAAAGCTCTTTAACTCCTGTCTTGAAAACATTCAAAGACTGACGTGTGATGGATTCAGGTAGAGGGTTCCACAGACGGATGGCCTGCAAAGTAAATTACAAAGTCGTTTTATATTTTAGTTTTTACTGTATTCTTGGCAAATAAAGACTTATTATTATTATATACGAGCCCCTAACAAATCGCCTTGAGGCTGAAAAGGCATCGAAACTATGAATAAAATATAATAATTTTGATGAAATGGCGAGAGGTCCACCTGAACGATATGTGCTCAGGTTAAAGGGCAAAATTTATATGTATATTAGATAAATATTTTACTTACCTTAAATAATTAAGTTTTTTTTTTTTTTTTTTTTTTTTTTTTTTATGATTGACTGGATACGCGTTTGACCACAATCTCACCTGATGGAAAGTGACGATGTGGTCGGAGATGAAGCACGCGATCTCAGTAAATGCCTATTCACTCTGCTCTTGAAGATCCCAATGTTGTAGGATTCAGGAAAGACTGACGCCGGAAGGGAGTTCCATGCCTTGGCTGTTCGGATGATGAATGAAGTGTCGAACTTCTTAGTGCGAATGTTCAGTAAAGTAATAAATAATGTTAAAATATAAAATTGTTATAGAAGAGCGGTCTCTCCTAACACAAGCAAATTCTTGCTTAAATGGAGATTCCAAAACCTGCAATGTTTTGATTAATTTAGTGTATTGAAATAAACTATTTTTATTTTATTTTTATTTATTATTTATGGCTGTCGTAATGTATGGATCGGTGTGTTAGGTCATGAAGAAGACGGATGAAAGAAAATTGCACGCACCAGAGATGAGAATGTTCAAATACAAATGCTTTTTATTGCTCTAATAACAAAGTCGCAACAATCATTATGTATATAGATGTAGGTACACTAAATCGGTTTCCTTAGTTATAAATTATTTATATAGTATAAAAAAAGATTATTCTGTAGAATTAGATTAGTATAGTGACTCAGCATTTGCTTACTTGAGAACATGTTCTCGAGTAGCACTGGTTTTCAGTCACTCCCTTCTCCCTAAGATGCTGGGCGGGAGCTAGTTGTGGAGGGCTTTTTTTTTTTTTTTTTTATTTATTTTTTACATATTTACATATGTAAAAAATTACATAGAATCAACAGCATTATTACAAATTCTTATTCAGAAAACTAATACCAAACTTATGCCAATTAAAGATTCTTACTATGTTACTGACAATGGTTACTTTAACATTGAATGGGTATGTCTTAATTAAATTACAATAAAATTCGTACTAATACATTATTAATCATACGAGTAGTATTATTATAAATGACATACGGATTTTGACTTGGAATTGGATTGAAAATGACTTTCAATGACATACGGATTGAGTTACACACAAATAACAAATTGTTTTTTTTTCTGTTTGTAACTTCGGCTAAGTAGACAACATAAGGTTTCATATTAAATTAATGTTGAGATGGATGAACGGAATCCGACGGATGAGTGACGAGGATGAAGAAAATAAGAAATGGTTTTTTTTTTAGTGCACGACGGGTTAGCGCTTGACCTCAATCACACCTGATGTTAAGTGAAAATGAGGCCGAAGGTGGAAGCGTACTGACCCGGAAACCCAAATATTTGGGGGAATGCGAATATTCATAACATCCCTGGTAGGGACTAATTAGTGGACAGGGATTCTTTAACCGACTTCCAAGAAGTAGGAGGTTCTACGTTTTTTTATTTGTAAACGCTTTATTGTACTTCATAAAATTTACTAAATTACCATGACTACCTAATTTAAAATTAAGTACGAAAACGGACTTATCCTATACATAGGGCTCTTCCAGTCAGCCTAAGTATGTGCCTGGGCGTATACAAAGCAAATCAGTATTCACAATTTAAGGAAATTTTTTTTGTAAACTTAATTGAACATAGCTTATGCACAGCTTAGACAAACTACTGAACCAATTCGGAAGAAATTTGTGACTGACTCTCTTTGGTCTAGCTCTCAACGATAGGTCAGGTAAACTTTATGCATGCGACAAATAATAACAATAAATCTTTTGATTTCAGACCACAGGGCTTTTACAAGTACACCCTTTTTATTATTAAATAACAGGGTTAGCCTAGCTAGCTCAGCTATCCTAGTTAGGTTGAGATTAAGCCTCAATCGTATCTGATGTTAAGTGAATATGCCTCATTCACTTAAGTGAAGGAAATAAGTTACATGTCTGGCTGACTAAGGCCCGTATTAATAAACCGTTCTCGAGATTGGCATGGCCTCAAGTTGTCCGAATCTGCTGCATATTAAAACGGCATCGGAAAACAATGGTCTTGAGACTGAGACGCGATCTCAAGAAGGATTTATTAATACGGGCCTAAGTGTCATTTTCACATGAGTGTTTCCGGCAATTGAAGGCAGTTCGCCACATGGGAGGCTAAAAATTATATCAGGTGGCTGTTAGTTTGCCACAATTCCGCCTGCACTGGGTCTGCGTGGTGGTGTCCATACACTTCAGTGAGAGGTTGTCTCATCTGCCTATAATCTTAAAGTTCCTAAACCTAAACCAGAATCAAGGCAATCTTAACTGACAAGTGCTACTATGCAATTAATGAGTTTTCAGCAGATAAATTGTAGAATTCTTTTGATACTTTTTATGACATCTATACTTTTTATAACTTTTCATGACATCAAATTTTTATCACATTTAAGTAGTTTTAAATGTCATTTAGTTCTTATTACATTTACTTTTAATGACATCTCTATAATCAGTTATTGTTATATTATGAGTCAATTGGAAATTATTATTGTTACTGTTAAACCTTTATTTTTAATAAAGCAACATTTGAGCGTCATCAATTATTGGCAGCGCATCTAAAAGCCCTTGTCATAGATCTATATTTATTATAGTTATAGTGTGTAGTGTATAAGCCTGAAGAGGCCAGATCCAGAGATCATCCCAAAATTATGTATATCTTTTTTTTTAACCTGGTTCTATGCACAATTAAAAATTTCATTTCATTTCATTTTTTGTAGAAGGATAGAGTAACTATTAATGCTTTATTCTATGATAGTTTTGAAGAAAAAAAAAAAAACTACCTATGCCAATGACTATATTTCACAAATATGCCCTATTTTTTTTTTCCTTCTGTTAAAAAAACTTATCCAGTATGTGTTATTATTGTACTGTGCGCTTGCAGGCGGGTCGGGGGCGGGGGTGGGGGCGGGCGGGGCGGAGGCGGAGCCGGCGCACTGCGACGACGACCGCAAAATGTATCTACAGGCCGCACTCGTGCGCATCATGAAACAGCGGAAGGTAACTATTGCGGACATAGTCATATTTTATACTAGCTTTCATATAAATATTTATGTTAGTTTGAAAAATGTAAATCATTTATTCATTGACGACCGATTGGTGTAGTGGGTAGAGACCCTGTCAGCGAAACCAACGGTTGCGGGTTCGAATCCCGCGACGGGTAAATGTTTGTGTGATGAATATGAACATTTATTCCTGAGTCATGGATGTTTATATAAATATTTATGTATGTTTATCCGTTATCTAGTATCCATAGTACAAGCTTTGCTTAGTTTGGGACTAGGTGATTGGTGTAAGTGGCCGAAATATTTATTATTATTATTTATTCATGTCGGCAATACAATATGCACTTTTTTTTTATGAAAACGGTTTGTTGCTTGACCTCAATGAAATAACCTGATGTTAAGTGAAGATGTGGTCGAAGGTGGAAGTGCACTGACCCGGAAACCCCAACACATTTGGGGGACTGGCTATCCTATCTCTGACAACCGGAACACAACAATGCTATTAACATTGCTGTTTGGCGGCAGATTTAGATACGTCACTTGTTTTTTAAACTACCACTAGCTCGGAACGCGACCACTACTGAGAAGAGCTAGCGAGAAACTCAGAGGGTTTGTCTCTTTTCAATCAGTCACTTACAATCTAGAAAGGTTTTTTTCATTTATATATATTGTCTTGTAGAGGAGCCGTTTAATCCCATGGATTTAGCATCATTAATGTAGTCTGAAATTTTGTAATATCCCTTTTTACATAGTTAAGCGAAAGATTCTGTATATCGTAGGGTTATGTATACGCTTTTTCAATAAAGTTCCTGTTGACATACAAAATCTTCCTTTCAATAAATTTAAAGATACTATAAAACAGAAACTTATTAAGAAAGCATATTATAAAATATCAGATTATTTAGATGATAAACAATCATGGACATAACCAGCCCGTTCGCATAACCAGGCTATTTCACAATTAATAATGAAATATTATAACATTAAATAATAATTAATAATTTTGTAATATAACAACCTTTTTTTAAAAAGAGCGACCTCTCGAGTTTCTTGCTTGTTCTTCTCAGGGGAAAATTGCCTTTTGAACAAGCAGTAGCTTTAAAAATGTAAAATCTGACTATTTTAAGTGTACCCTGTGTACCTACAAAATAAAGCATTTTTTGATTTTGGTTTGATTTTATCCATGGGAACCTTGTTGTAGAAACGCACACATTGACCTCTGAATGACTTTACTAAATCCGTTATCTAGTATCCATAGCCGCTGTGGTGCACTGAAAAAAGTGATTTCCCCTTCACTTGTCACGCCCCCCGCCGACAATCGCGACCGAGTGGGTCGCGCTCAAAACAACTTAATTTATTGGTCAAAACAACTTTATTATAAACTCTCAATTCATTCGAATTATTTAAATAAATTGGATATAATTTCAAAATCTACATCGATAACATAATTTTTTATATAGAAATAGAAAGTAGATTAGATTGTCTTCTTATCTAGTAAAAAAAAAATTTGATCGAGGGGGAAAATTTCTCAAAAATCTTTGGTGTTACATTATTTTACAATCAGTACAAATCGCATCTAGATCGCGCGAGATCTTCAATTTAGTGTTACACAAAATCTAGCAGGCCTAGAACAAAAATAAGAACAGATATTTAGCTTTTTGGCGGGATCTCGGCAGTGAAGTTGCATTTTTCTTTATAATTCTTATAATTTGTGCACTCTGACTGAAGCTTAATAATGGCAGAATATTGTGCAGCAAAAGTCAGTGATGGTGTACAAGTGAAGGGAAGTGTAAATTAAAGTGCGTAACGAATCTTTCGGGTCTTTTGTAAAGCATTCTGTCAATTTACTGAAGAACGACTTGACCGTGACTAGACTCTGTATACGATTGTTTTGACTGAGACTCACTTATGAAATGAGAGAAATAAGTCATGGCTGTATGGGCCTAGATCCCTTTGCTTCTCCGAGAGGAGAGAATAAAAAAAATCTATCTCAACTGACAGCTGTCAATTCCACGGATACACCGGACTATAATCGTAATCCATCCCTCAACAGGTACTCAGACACACAGAGCTGATCCAGGAGGTGGTCTCACAAGCGAGAGGATCCTTCGCTCCATCGGTGGCGATGATAAAGAAATGTATCGAAGCTCTCATCGACAAGCAGTACCTGGAGAGGGCGCCGGGCACACTTGACACTTACTCATACCTAGCGTAGGTGCGTCCTATCATTGTAACATAATAACACTAAGTGGCAAAAGTAATTGGTCACGAAATAAATTTTCATACAACACTAATTAGTTAATAACTCGTAAGTACTAAACAGATTTTAATAATATAGTTTTTTTCATTTATTTATGTGAGAGACAAACAGTTGCTTACATTAATTACATAAGTAGGTCATATAGTCTCCTACATTACATAATGTAAGCCTCATTATATATATTAACATTACACCTTCTGTGGGTACGTCAATTACTTGAAAATCCAAAATAAATTTTATTTCGTAAATTATAAGAATAACATTTGAAATCGTCGTCGCATACAATTATCGCTCATTCCCAAGACAAACTCTCCAGAGAAGAATGGCCAAGAAACTCAGGGGTAAATAAGCATTTATACAATTTATGATTCGCCAAAAAAAAAAAAGAAAACAATATACTGGATGTCGTCGAGCGGTTCATGTCCACGCATTCTTATCATCTAGAGTAGTCAAAAATTTTGTAATAGCCTTTGGCACAAAAATTGATCGACGTACGTCCTTTTTGGTCGACCTTTAACGACCCTTTCATTCACGCTTTTCTGTTATCCTCCTTTCAGTCATTCTTTCTGTTGCTTCACGTCTAAATCACCACTGTTGCTTTTGCTTTATGTGTATATATATGTCGGAGATGGAGGTGGGCGTTGCGAGCAACTGATACGGTGCCACTCTCGTGGTAAAGGGAGGCTCGGGAAATTGCGATATTTTGCAAGCTACTACAGTCGGATAGGATATCAGAATGAGCCCGATTACCTGAAATGTTCAAGGTGGCAATTACAGACCAATTACCCACACTTCCAATTGTGATCATGAAACCTGAGATGCTTACTGGTGAACAGTAAACAATAGCACGGCCCCTCATGCCATACAATTTGGCGCAGTCTGTGGAATTCAACCTAGCTAGTCTACAATTCCTCCTTGCTCAAATACCATGATCAACTTCTTATTAAGTAACGACTCACCGGATTGTTCTGAGCGTCGGTGATAGTAGGTAATCAAAGTCACTCACTCACTTAGACGGCTGGTAGCAAAGTCCGTTCGATTTTCGATGTGCAGACCTAATTTAACTGTTAACGTCGATACCAGCGCCACCTGGTTTACTTCCCATAGCAAACCGAGTATTATGACAGCCATTTGACCGTCTGAATTATGAATTCTATCGCTATCTACGATATATATATATATATATTGACTCCATTTAATTAATAGATGACATATTAACTACCGAACGGGGGAATGGTACCCGGCTGACTGACTATGTATTGCAACTGCATCGCCAGTTAATTGTATACATACAAGTTCCATATGCCCAAACCACCTTCACATACATTTTTCTATCTTAATGACTACGTCATCTTATATATTACACATTACATAGTTACAAATACATAGGTAAGTAATAACATACATGTACCTTGTCAGTCATGGCAATATGGAGGATAGGGACGCAGACATTTAATTACTGGTCTCTTTTAAATAATCTATGTTATGAATGACATCATCAATCAAGTACCAATATTTATGTGTTATACAAAGATTGGAAATTACTATTCATACATTAAAGATTAAAATAAAAGACCGAATGGTAAGTAGTGTTTTTGACGTGCAATTTAAAAATATTTAAAGATTGCGCTTTCCTAATTGATTCCATACCAACCTAACCACAACTGTAAATTACATATCCGATAGATCATTATAATTGGTGCCATCCTAGGTAATGAAAAGTAAACACTAAATTAAAATCGATGTAGTGCTTTACGAGATGCTGACTAGTTTTTAAAACCAGAAATACAAGCAGTTGTATGAAGATTTATTGGGTGACCACTTGTTTTTGCACGCCAGTGTACGTTAATGTGAAATATGTCAAGACTTAATGCCTGTATTAACTTTTGATACACAACAGTATCTCAAGTGTCAACTTAAGACGCACTCAATCTTGAGATCATGTTGCTAATGTTTGCACTGAAACAAGTTGTACAATTTAACTTTATTAAGTGTAATTGTTACATGAAAGAATGGAAGATGTTAACCTGACGCGAAATGAAAATGTTTTTATGCTAATGCGCTTCTTAAAGCGGAGATTGGGGCAAGGTCTAATGCACCATCCAGCGGAGATTAGCAAACTGTGCTCCGTAAGGCGGAGATTGGGGCAAGGTCTAATGCGCCATCTAGCGGAGATTAGCAAAATGTGCTTCTTAAAGCTGAGATTGGGGCAAGGTCTAAAGCACCATCCAGCGGAGATTAGCAAACTGTGCCCCTTAAGGCGGAGATTGGGGCAAGGTCTAATGCACCATCCAGCGGAGATTAGCAAACTGTGCTCCGTAAGGCGGAGATTGGGGCAAGGTCTAATGCACCATCTAGCGGAGATTAGCAAAATGTGCTTCTTAAAGCTGAGATTGGGGCAAGGTCTAAAGCACCATCCAGCGGAGATTAGCAAACTGTGCCCCTTAAGGCGGAGAATGGGGCAAGGTCTAATGCACCATCTCTCGGAGATTAGCAAAATGTGCTCCTTAACGCGGATTGTTGCGAGGATTAATGCACCATCTAGCGAAGACTATCACAATATGCTCCTTAAGGCGGAGATTGGGGCGGCGGCACTATCTAAAAATAAAATTATTTACATGTGAAATGAGACTAAATCACAATGGACACAAGTTGCACAACTCCCGGATACAAGTTGCATAACTCCCGGACACAAGTTGCTCAACTGCCGTACACAAGTTGCACAATTCCCGGATACAAGTTGTACAACTCCCGGACACAAGTTGAACAACTCCCGGACACAAGTTGCACAACTCCCGGACACAAGTTGCACAAGTCCCGGACACAAGTTGTACAACTCTCGGACACTAATTGCGCAAAGTGTTTTGGTGCGACCAGAGTGTACGTCAGGCCCGCAGGCTTACCATGTAACATTTGTAGATTTTTTTTACTATTTTTTATATTTTAATCGTATTGCCTGTTATGAAGTTCTTCCGCTGTCAAATTTTATTGTAATTTCTAGTTCTACGACCGCTCGGCAGAGGCGGGATTGTCGCCTATCGCGTGTTGGATTAATTTAGGTCCTTACCTGTGAAATTGGCGTTTTATATGAAGAATTTCATTATGACTGTTTTCTCCATACAAACGTTATTGTTTTGTTTTTGGGAACGGCAAATCCAAATTTAGCTAAACTGTGTGTATTGTCAGATAACATTAAGTTAAGTATAGGCAGCGTTAATTTTTAAAAGTAACCGCTTTATAAAAGTTTCAGCGAATCTAAGAAATGATTATGGGAAGCTCATGAAAAGAGCCCTGTTAAATTTTTTTTTTATTATGAGATTAGCCCAGAAATTATAATTAAATTGTATTTATGTGAAACCTTGAAATTATATTCCATTTTCCAAATAAAAAACAAAATTGGTACATATGATTAACGAAGAAAAAAAACTCCAATTTCATAGGTAAAGACCCAATATAAGCCAACGATTGCGATTATGCAATTTTTTCTTTGACAACTTGCATGAGAGCCAACAGGGGAAACTGTGCTAAGTCTTGACACTTGTCACATAAAGCTGTAAACTAAAAGGATGAAATTGATTTAGAGCACACAAAACATGGTGCCTAAGTTTTTTTTTTATTTTATAAAAATTAATACTGATTTTATATCTTAATATAAACGAGAACCTGTTGTACATTGTATTGTATAATAATTATTAAATAATAGTTAGATAATTGCCTAGAGAATGTTTAAAGCGCCGCATCGTAATGACGAGAAATAAAAGTTTTAATTGTAATTTCAATCTGTAATTTAGAACAAAGTCTATATTACAATGATATTTATATACAACGTGTAACTGAAAGGGATATTATATATATATATATGTCAAAACGAAATGTACGAAGTATTTTTGCCATCCGGGTATATATTTATTATTTATATATTATTTTTTAGCGTAAGGCCAAAATAGGGCAAGGTGATTGATATGCGACTGGCGGGATTCGTAGTGTTCCTATCATGTGAAAGGACAACAGCACAGATCCATACATCTTTGGGCCAGTTTGTTGTCACTTCAATTAATAAATATAGTCTTGAACTCTTAGTATCAGACGTGCTAAAAACCTAACACATATATTTTTAAAGGACTTTAGAAAAGAACAAAAGAGGTTTGAAATATGGTTTGGGGAACTTTGAAATTATATACTGGCAACATTAACCACATGCATTCTCACGCATGGAAACAAGATGCTAGGCCAAAGAAAAATTGTTTTTTCTTTTCAGAGTCGTCCGTTGCTCGCTTGCTGTTGCTGTTATCCCCATGGACGTAACAGTTTGATTGTTACGTCCATGGTTATCCCTACTTAAATTATAACCTCACAGTCAAAAATGTCAGTTGTCAGTTGTCACTTGTCTATTTTTTTTTTTTTTTGGAAAGAATTTAGTTTTTGTATAGTTTGTGAGCCAAAATGTTTTCTGAGAGCGATATTTTCAAATATTTCTTATAACTATACTAAGGTTCCAAAAATTCTTTTGAATAGCTAAGTTGATAGTCTTTAGTACCGGCTTTTTTTAGGTGTACCTTTTATTAGGTGACAAAACACTGGCCCAAAAATGCGGATGTCTTTTATTTAGAACTCGTATTATCTCCATGTTTTTATTTATTTAATATAATGATGTAATTATGTGGAATAAGCTACAAACGCGACCGTCAAATTACACAACGCTCAATTCGATGTAGGTTTTGAAAAAAAAATTAAGTACCTATGCTAATTCTATTTCACTTACCTAATATGCCCTATTTTTTTCCTTACGAAAAGTTGAAAGTTAAGAAAGTTAAGCACCCAATTGTTGAGTTTATGTACTTATATTTTTGTGAGAGAAAATAAAAACTTTTTGCTTTTGTAGAATAAAACAATTTGTTACACTATTAGTTTTATATTGATATCTGGACAACACTGCAGTAGGACGGTTTCTGTTGGGGATATGTTTATTTTGATGAAATAAATAATCGATAAATAATAATATTTATTTTTCAAAGTAACGACATTGGAACCTTCAAGAAACGAGCCTACACCGTCCTCAAAGGCCGGCAACGCATCTGTGACCCTTTTGGTGTTGCGGGTGCCCATGGGCGGCGGTGATTGCTTTCCATCAGGTGACCCGCATGCTCGTTTGCCGCCCTCTCATATTTAAAAAAAAAACAAAAAAAAAAACAAGTAATCGCACAGAGGCTCTGAATAAGATACTGTGTCTGAACTTTCGTTTACACGTTGTATATCTAAAAAAAAAAACATTTATTTTTCATACAATAGAATTAAACAGTGCTGTTTGGTATTTTTGCCAATGCTATTAATTTGTTTAATGAATAATTAATGAACCGATTGCGAAACAGAATAATTCGAATATTTTTGTGTGCGTTTCTGCGTGCATTAAATAATTGGTCATTAAATAAATTAAACGTTAATATTTCTAACCGATTTCCCAATTATGACCAAGTTAGTAGCAACATGGACCAATAAAAGATGAGACTGACAATCGCCATACTAGATATCGTGGCTCGGAAGATCTCATAATTCGTTTAAACTAGATGGCGTTGACTCAAAGCCAGGCAGTGTTGATAGATTCACGATTATTAATTTAAGACCAGTTGGTGTAGTGGATAGTGACCAACCAACGTTTGCGGGTTCGAATCCCGCGAGGGGTAAATGTTTGTGTGATAAATACGAACATTCATTACCGAGTCATGGATGTTTATATAAATATTTATGTGTGTTTATCTGTTATTCTAGTATCCATAGTAGTTATAAATACATTTGTCGATCAGCCATTTTGTCGAAATTGTCTTAAAGTTCCTGACCTCCAATAACCTAATGTGATTAAGGAGATTATTGTACATTTTTATACTCATATGAAATGTATTTTTTTTTTTCATAAATGTTTGTGTGACAAGGAGGTTGAGAGCTTATTCTTGCTGTAATTTGATCTCTTTCGTCTAGTTGACATTTTAGCAACTCTGACCACTATACCAAAAGGTTGCGGATTCGAATCTCGCTAGGGGCATATGTTTGTGTGATGAATACGGACAAGTGTACCCGAGTTATGGATGTTTTCATTTATAATAAGTATTTATTTACAAAAAAAATATGTATTTATGTAATATATCAACCATCTGGTATCCACAACACAAGCCTGTAGTTGCTTACTCTGGAACTAGATGGCGCTATGTGTAGGTCTGAGAATATTTATTTAGTGTCAGCGCCATCTAGTGTCGGTGGATTTTGTGATTCTTCGAAGTACGGTTTCTGGTGTGACAATTGTCAGTCTTCTTGTTTTATTGGTCTATGGTTACAATCAGTGAACCCAAAATGGCATAATTACATTTAAATATGTGATTCTCGTTAAATTTTCATAATAAAGCTTCATGGGAACAGCATCAGATTGAGAGGCGTCATCGTAAAAATTATGATTCCTTTCCAAATAAATGTCAAGTTCTGTACTACTCCACCGCGTCCATGTTTGAAAGTATTCCGCTTATAATGCATGCAAAAACATACATATACACCGTGTAACGGTTAAGTGTAGTCATATTTTAAGGGCTTGTTCTACCCATCAATACGAACAACTTTTACTATGGGGGCAACTTCGAAATCGCGAAAAAAAAATCAGCTGTTCCATAGAAAATTTCAATAACCTCCCGATGCAATGTATGAAACAGCTGATTTTTTTTTCGCGATTTCGAAGTTGCCCCCATAGTAAAAGTTGTTCGTATTGATGGGTAGAACAAGCCCTTAAAATATGACTACACTTAACCGTTACACCCTGTATGATGCTAAAGTACACGAAAGTTAATTTCGGCAAAGGAGAAAATTAATCAAAATCAAAAATGTTTTATTTCGTACCTAAGTTATAAGAATGACATTTGAAATCGTCATGACATACAGTTATCGCTCATTCACTAGGCAGTCTGCCCAGAGAAGAACGAGCAAGAAACGCGGGGGTAGCTCTTTTTAAATAAGCCAATACAAATACAATGTGGAATAATTGTTAAATTTAGGATTCGACAAAGAAAAATAAGAATAGAATTTACTGGATATTGCCGAGCGGTTCATATCCACGCATTCTTATCATCCAGATAGTCAGAAATTTTATAATAGCCTTTATAGTTTCTGTTTAATGGTTGTTTTAAAGTTATTTAAAGGGAAATTTTGAATGTCTACCGGAACCTTATTATAAAAGCGTATACATTGTCCCTTGAATGACTTAAATCCGTATTAATAAACCAATCTAAATGCAAGTCTTGAGCCTGTATCAACCGAGATGCGTCTTAAGCAGTTGACGCTATCTCAAGCTCCGTTCTAATTTATGAACCAATCTTGAGGTCTACTCAGCTGAGATCACTCCTCAAGTATTCGCCTCAGCGGCGAATGAATGATAGTCTTGAGTTTCGTTTATTAATACGCGCACCTATCAAGTGAGTACTGCTTGAGTATGCACGTGCTTTTAGGCCTCATGTTCGGTTTATTAATCAACACGTTAACTTGAGACCGGTTATAAGACTGTTCTCATACTTGAGAATGGTTTATTAATACGGGCCTTAGTGACTTTGTGTAAGCGACTGCTATGGACAGCAAGTTTGCCAATGCTACTGTAATTTAAGAGTTATCTAATATTTTAAGTGAGCGTTCTGGCATCAACGTTTGTCACGCGCGACGCGCATTAGATTTTTTTTTTTTAGTTTCATTCTCTCCTTTAGGAGAAGGCAAAGGGATCTAGCCCATAACAGCCATGTCTTATTTCTCTTATTTCTTCAGTTTGTAAGTCAGTCTCAGTCAAAACAAGTAATTCGTCGTATACTTGGCGTATACAGAGTCTAGTCACGGTCAAGTCATTCTTCAGTAAAGTGGCAGAATGCTTTACAAAAGATTTTGGCGGCTTCTTGAGGGAACCCGAAAGCTCCGTTACGCACTTTAATTTACACTTCCCTTCACTTGTACACCATCACTAACGTTTGCTGCACAATATTCTGCCATTATTACGCTTCAAAAGTTAGAATGCACAAATTATAAGAATTATAAAGAAAAATGCTACTTCACTCGCCGAGTTCCCGCCAAAAAGCCGACGCGCATTAGAGTGGGATAGGGATAGTTGTATATTTCGTCCACGTGAATGAGCAGGACAAATATTATGTCGCGCGACATTAACTTTTATCGCGCCTGTCAAGCTACTAGTGTAGGAGTCCTCAACATACGCAGAATGGCGTGCACAACGTATGACTCCTCGTCATACGCAGAATGGCGTGCACAACGTATGACTCCTCAACATACGCAGAATGACGTGCACAACGTATGACTCCTCGTCATACGCAGAATGGCGTGCACAACGTATGACTCCTCGTCATACGCAGAATGGCGTGCACAACGTATGACTCCTCAACATACGCAGAATGGCGTGCACAACGTATGACTCCTCGTCATACGCAGAATGGCGTGCACAACGTATGACTCCTCAACATACGCAGAATTACGTGCACAAAGTATGACTCCTCGTCATACGCAGAATGGCGTGCACAACGTATGACTCCTCGTCATACGCAGAATGGCGTGCACAACGTATGACTCCTCAACATACGCAGAATTACGTGCACAAAGTATGACTCCTCGTCATACGCAGAATGGCGTGCACAACGTATGACTCCTCGTCATACGCAGAATGGCGTGCACAACGTATGACTCCTCAACATACGCAGAATTACGTGCACAAAGTATGACTCCTCGTCATACGCAGAATGGCGTGCACAACGTATGACTCCTCGTCATACGCAGAATGGCGTGCACAACGTTTTGTCACAGGGTTAGGCAGAATGAGTAAATTTTATATTAAATGGAAATATACAACTAATGATAACACTCTTAGGCCCGTATTAATAAATCATTCTCAATACAAGTCTTGAAGCTGTATCAACCGAGATGCGTCTTAAGCAGTTGACGCTATCTCAAGCTCTGTGCTAATTTATAAACCATTCTTGAAGTTTACTTACCTGAGATCACTTCTCAAGTATCCGCCTCCGCCGCGAATGAATGACAGTCTTGAGCTTCGTTTATTAAAACGCGCATCTCTCAAGTGAGTGCTGCTCGAGTATGCACGTGCTTTTCAGGTCTCAAGTTAGGTTTATTAATCAACACGTTTACTTGAGACCGGTCACAAGACTGTTCTCAATCTTGAGAATGGTTTATTAATACAGGCCTTAGCAATATTCGCAAATGCATTTTGAGGAAAGCTTACAATGTTGCTAGGGTAGGCACTGCCTTTCTGCCTGTATGGAGGGCACGCCACTACGCATGGACTGCTTTATCTGTGATTTGTAATTATGCAATTTTTTTTCGTATTTCCCCGTTTTTTTGGGATACAAATTATTAAAAAACGATATCTTACGTAAAATACGATATTTACTGTAAAATATGGTAATATTTGGTAAAAAAAAAAGTATTAAATTACTAATAAAACAAATATCGCGTTCCCGCTGGAAAATGCGGCGGCAGCTATGTTTTTACTTTATAAAAATTCCGGCTCCATGAAACAGATGGCGGTAAAATATCGTGCCATAATTTTCACAAACAAGGTAGTTTTCGAATAAACATTATGATTACTCTTGCGCGTGTAATCTGCTAGATAAAACCAAATCAACTGATCGCCGCTTGCTCAGTCGCCCGCCAAAAACGGAACGGCAAGAACTATGCGCGCGCGGGATTTGAAACAATTTAAAACTTCATAAGCCGCCGCCAATTTTACCGTAAATTACCCGTGTTTTGGTATATAGTAGTCGGTAGTAGTCACAAGATAAAGAAGTTTGACTAATACTATCGAATTATACGATACTATCGAAGTTCTGTAATCCAATACTATCGACAGTATTGATCTGAACCACACTAACGATGAAGTAGCTAATTTTCGATTAAAATTATCAATAGTTCAGCAACACTACTCCGGAGTGCGTTCTTAGATCTTCAACTTTGGGCGTACCTAAATTATGATTACTGTTGCGCGTGTAGTCTGCCGGACAAAACAAAGTCAACTAATCACCGCTTGCTCAGTCGCCCGCCAAAAACGGAACGGCAAGAACTATGCGCGCGCGGGATTTGAAACAATTTAAAACTTCATAAGCCGCCGCCAATTTTACCGTAAAATACCCGTGTTTTGGTATACAGTAGTCAGTAGTAGTCACAAGATAAAGAAGTTTGACTAATACTATCGAATTATATCGAAGTTCTGTAATTCTGTAATTCAAAAGAAATGTAATTCAATAATCAAGTAAAGTAATCAAAAACTACTCCGGAGTGCGTTCTTAGGCCCGTATTAATAAGCCATTCTCAAGATTGAGAACAGTCTTGTGACCGGTCTCAAGTAAACGTGTTGATTAATAAACTTAACTTGAGACCTGAAACGCACGTGGATACTCAAGCAATACTCACTTGAGAGGTGCGTGTATTTATAAACGAAACTCAAGACTATCATTCATTCGCCACTGAGGCGAATACTTGATGCTTAATCTCAGCTGAGTAGATCTCGAGATTGGTTTATAAATTAGCACGGAGCTTGAGATAGCGTCAACTGATTAAGATGCATCTCGGTTGATAGTCTCAAAACTTGTATTGAGATTGGTTAATATAGGCCTTAGATCTTCAACTTTGGGCGTACCTAAAGAATAATTAAAACTGTTAACACGTATTGAAATGAAAGAGAAATTTTTAGAAGTCCATTTAAAAAGAATCTGTTTACATCTTATAATGAAGAACCACGTGTAATTTAGTGGTCAATAGATGAGTGTATAGAGAGTTTATCACTTGGTACCTACTGGTGATATTACGAATATCGAGTTTTTCACATTCGCGAACGAATTATGTTTAGGCTGCGAATGTTAAGAAGACAATACTTGATGCATTAAAAAAACAATATGAATTTGTAATCAATCATTTTTATTATTTAAAAGAGAAAAAGAGCGGTGGCGAAAGCACGACACGTCACGCACGGCCTGCACATATTCGCATTCCATTCGCCTTTATCGATGCGAATGTTTAAAACGATGCGATCGATTCGTATATGCGAAAGCGAATACGTATATTCGTAACATCCCTAGTACCTACACAAATGTGGGCCTTAAACTTTAAAAGTCAAAGTAAAATATTACTAGAAGTCGTTACGATAAATTAATTGCTTATTCACAGGGTTGAATCTCCACAATTAACAAGAAACTAAAGGGTTGTTCTTTTTAAATAGGTTTAAGCATTTGTTACATTTAAAGCGCGCATCATCGCTTCGCTTACCCAATGGAAACTGACCCTTTGAAATGGAATGTATGCAAAAAATATTTTCGATAATATGCACAAGAGAAAGTGGACGCCATTTTTACGACGGTAAAATGCAAAAAAATGATATATTTTTTTCTGTTGTAGTTATCGTTTACTTGAATGAACAGGCTAAGATCGTTAGACCATGCTGCCTTTCTTTGCGTTTTCATTCGGTACTGTGGATTTATAGATTTATAATACTAGAATGTAAGGCCCGTATTAATAAACTATTCTCAAGATAGAGAACAATCTTGTCACCGGTCTCAAGTAACCGTGTTGATTAATAAACCTAACTTGAGACCTGAAAAGCACGTGCATACTCAAGCAGTACTCACTTGAGAGGTGCGCGTATTAATAAACGAAACTCAAGACTATCATTCATTCGCCGCTGAGGCGAATACTTGAGAAGTGATCTCAGCTGAGTAGACCTCAAGATTGGTTTATAAATTAGCACGGAGCGAGTTTGAGATAGCGTCAATTGCTTAAGACGCATCTCGGTTGATACAGCCTCAAGACTTCTATTGAGATTCATTTATAAATGCGCGCCTAAGGTTCGTATTAATAAATCGATCTTGAGATTGAGATCGCGTCTCAGTCTCAATACTATTTTTTGGTACTATTTTAATATGCAACAGATCCTCAAGCGTAACATAAGGTGATCTCAATTTTGAGAACGGTTTATTAATACGGATCCTAGATTAGAAGCAGATCAAACTTATGGCAAGTTTCCATACAAAATATTAAGATTTAGCTTTGAGGTTTGAGGAAACGTTTAGAAATTGTTTATATTGTCAGGGTTTATCAGAATACTGATTTCTTTACATGTAATCTAATACCTCGCAAGTATTTTGTGTGGAAACTAGCAAAGAATATTAATGATTTGTTTGCTACTAATTGTTAGTCTGTATGTGGATCCATTGTAATTTGAAATAACATCGGTGAAATCAGTGGTGTGCTCAATGAGCAATCTAATACACTGACCCATTTGTACTGCTGCAGCACACATGCGTTAGTGTTACAATATTATATTAGTGTTGTTAATTTGTTATCTTATCTGTGTATCAATGCTAAATGTATGTGTGTGACTGTTGAAACAAATCTAAAATGATTTTAAATATCACGCTATAATATAAACATCGACACAATAATAAGGAAATTCAGATATTTATTTGCATATGTTCCCAAAAACAAGACAACATTTTCAGCTCATTTTTCCATCAATAAACTTGGATCTAGTACCACCCTCTCACATTTTGGCGGTTTTTCGAAAAACTTTTTAAAACTATAAGAGTCCAAAGCAATAATTTAAAAAAAATTGTTATGTATAATTGTTAGAAGCATTCTCTTTAGCTAATTATTGGACTGTGATGTGAGCGAGTCGGAGCATTTGTCTTTAATTCCTATGAAGGACACAATTTCCTTATGACAATCTCAAAAAACAGCCTAAAGCTGCCACCGATTGTCCGATCTACAAAATGCTTTACGTCACTTTTGGGGTACAGCTTCTCTCACCAGCGGGGATAGCATGCTCTTTATCATTAAAAATGAAGGAAAATCAGACGTATTCGTGTTGGGGAGAGTATGGTCTCCAGCGGAACGTGCTGACTGCTAAGTGGTATTGCTCGTCTCGCTTACAGCACACTTGGGAGTAACAGTATGAATACGTCAAGTGCTTCCACAGGATTATACCGAAACTTAAAAAAATACTCGAAAACCAAAATATGTCTCTAAAATCTCGTATGGAAAGTTATTGGTAGAAAATAAGCCACGATATTTTTTTTGTCGAATGGAAACTTTCTTCTTATTTTTGAGGATGGCAACCAGTCAACCTCACTGTCGAGGGACATTACTGCCTGTTTCGAGTGAAAATTTTTATTTCTTCAGTTTATATCAAGTCAGTCTCAGTCAAAACAAGTAAATTCGTCGTATACTTGGCATATACAGAGTCTAGTCACGGTCAAATCATTCTTCAGTAAAGTGGCAGAATGCTCTACAAAAGATTGTGGCGGCTTCTTGTGGGAACCCGAAAGCTCCGTTACGCACTTTAATTTACACTTCCCTTCACTTGTACACCATCACTAACGTTTGCTGCACAATATTCTGCCATTATTAAGCTTCAAAAGTTAGAATGCACAAATTATAAGAATTATAAAGAAAAAAGCAACTTCACTCGCCGAGATCCCGCCAAAAAGCTTAACACCAATGAAGTGACATTTTTCTTTCTTTATTAGGTCTATGGAATTGGCAGTATTTTTTTTCTACCAATAATTTTTTATTTACTCTCCACAATATGTGAAAGGAAACCTAGTCTAGAGAGTTCAGTTTTGGTTTGCGAATATCTTTTGTAGTTTCAAAATGACCATCTGGAATCACTTATCGTTTTGTTTCGGACTTAGGATCCAGTAGGAGTGATTCGATTGATTATGTATAGATAAATATAGTCATTGTAATAAATGAACTATTGTACGTAAATCGTTTTATTTCAGTTTGAAGCTTGACCTCAATCACACCTGATGTTAAGTGAAGATAAGGCCGACGGTGGAAGTGTACTTACCCAGAAACCCCGTCTTATTTGGGGGACTGGCTATCTTATCTTTGACAACCGGAACAAACAATGCTATTAATATTGCTGTTTTGGCGGCAGACTTACGACGATTAGCTAGGCCATTTTTACGGTTAGCTGCCGTACAAATTATTACTCTGCATCCTTTGGCATTAGGGCTGCGCAGTTGTGGAATGCACTACCACAAAAAATTCGTCACGCAGAATAGCTTGCAGTGTTTAAACTGCGTCTAAAAGAATATTATTTATCTCTTTAATTAATTGTATATACTGTTATATATATTTATGTGTATTTTATTATTGTACTTATTTATATGGTTTGTTTATTTTAGTAAGTGTTTATCTTTGTATGTATTCTATAATACCTATGTATTTTCTATGTATTGTCTGTGTAACTGCTGATATTTATCCAACTACTTTTAAAAAGCTTCTTTAACTGAGGTTGTATGGAAGAAATCGCTATCTATATCAGCGATAAGACCGCCTTTGTAGTGCAATAAAGAATTTAATAATAATAAAGTTACTTAATACAGGGTGGGCAACTTGGAGGTATACTACTTTTTTGGCGGCAAATATGACAGTTGTTTTATGAAAATAATTTTGTGTAAATGCAGGAAATTTGTTATGGAACGGTTTAACGACTGTACAAAGTGTTTTATCGGCACGAGCCACAATCGTGACATTGACAAAAACATTTTTTTTAAAATTGAAAGAAATGGTGACATTGATTGGCTCCTAAGATCCCCGGACTTAACAGCTCCTGACTTTTTTTCGGTGGGGCGGTAAATATGTGAAAATGTCATGAAAAGGGTACAAAGCCGGCAACGCATCTGTGACCCTTTTGGTGTTGCGGGTGCCCATGGGCGGCGGTGATTGCTTTCCATCAGGTGACCCGCATGCTCGTTTGCCGCCCTCTCATATAAAAAAAAAAAACACCTGCCATGGCCGCTAGAGGTGGACATTTGCCCGACATTATTTTTCATATTTATTTTCCGCCCCTAAGTACTTATATAAAATGATAGGTACCTATATCAAGCTCCATGCTAATTTATAAACCAATCTTGAGGTCTACTTAGCTGAGATCACTCCTCAAGTATTCACCTCAGCGGCGAATGAATTATAGTCTTGAGTTTCGTTTATTAATACGTGAAACTCGGCCTTTGTTCCCAGTAGTTCTGTTGGACAGTTCTGTTAGCCGAACTAATGGGATTTTTTTGTCCCACTAGTTCTAGTGAATAACATGTCAACCTAACACGAAGGGTACTTCGAACCTAACCTATCCATGTCGGGGTGCCAAACACTCCCGTGCTCGCTTCGCTCGCACACGAATTAGAACTCGACAGAACTACTGGGAATCCCTAGTACCATTTGTTCTGTTGATAGAACTAGTGAGACAAAAATTCCCAATAGTTCGGCCAACAGAACTACTGGCAACATAAGAAACTCGGCGCACGTCTCAAGTGAGTGCTGCTTGAGTATGCACGTGCATTTCAGGTCTCAAGTAAGGTTTATTAATCAACACGTTTACTTGAGACCGGTCACAAAACTATTCTCAATCTTGAGAACGGTTTATTAATTAAACCTTAAAGCGAAGCTTCCGAGAGAGCCGCACTGTCTGTAAAGTCTGGTCACACATGTCAAAGACAACACCCGTTGTTTTTGTACGTTGACTAATATTTTAGTGACGTAATAATTAACTTTCACAATGGTTTTGTTAATTATTTGTTTATTACATAAAGAATGTATAATAGATTATGTAATACATAGGTAAGCGTTACAAACCTAATTACCCATCTTGCAAATTCATTTATTTATGACAACAGATTTTAATCGAATCAGTTTTAGGATTCCGTAGTCTACAAGGATTCTTAACTTACTGCATGGCTTATGAAAAGGGAGGGAAAAAAATATATCTTAGCAAAAATATTATAAATAATAATAAATAAATATCCTTGGACGTACATAAATGCCATCTAGTTCCACATTAAGCAACTATATGCTTGTGTTGTGGATACCAGATGGTTGATAACTACATAAATACATTTTTTTTTTGTAAATAAATAGCTTATTATAAATGAAAACATCCATCTCGGGTACCTACTCATTCCGTATTCATCATACAAACATATGCCCCTAGCGGGATTCGAACCCGCGACCTTTTGATATAGTAGCAGAATTTCTAACCAATACACCAAACGGTGAAAATATGAATAGAAGTCATAGACGGATTCATATGCAATGATAGGCATTACTGCGAGCAGTGGCGTGCCCTCCATAGAGGCAGAAAGGCAATGCCTACCCTAGCAAATTGTAAGTTTCCTTAAAATGCATTGTCACATCGAGGCCTCTCTTGGAATCGTACGCGGACCTCCCAAATTGGGAGACCGTGTCTTAACCGTTGAGCCACCGACGCTACTTGCCGGTCGCAAACTTCCTTATGTTCTAAGGGGACACGCACCGGTGCGTGGTCGGCAGTGTACCTGTTAAGAAATATTAAGCTTTAAAACTGTAAAGTTGTTACGAGTCAAGTCGCCTCCCCCTACTAGATAAAGGGTTGGTTTTGGATACGTGAAAAATATATGTATAATGAAGTTGACGAACACTATCACAGGTAAGTAGGTTAAACAAGCGACAAACTTAAATTAAATAAAACTTTATTTCAGACTTAGTCCATATTTTCGTTAGTGTTAGTAACAATGGTGCTTAGGTATAGGTTAGTATATTGTTAGTTTAATTAGATTTCTATTTACTTATTAAGTCCTATGACCGTCGCCACCCAGCATCTCTGGAAGGGGCAGTCCGTTCTGCCAGCGATCATTTTCAGAATGCTGTTGTCACTACCATGTAAGCGCTTCAGCAAGGAGGCCGCTTTTTTCCGCATGATAGCGTGAAAACCATCCGTGCGAGCCTCCGCGAACATTCCCGACGCGCTACAGCGCCATGGTAGTCCCAACAGCAGCCTAAAGGCATTATTAAACTGAACACGCAGGACGTTGTAAGCTCGGCGCGTGTATGACACCCATAGGCCGCTCGTGTAGAAGGATTGGCAGTACGCTTTAAAAAGTGTTACTTTAACTTCTGTGGTACAACGAGCGAACCTACGGGCAAGCATATTGTATGTAACTGCTTTCCGTTTCCGTCAAATTACAAAAAGCCCCCAGTCATCAGCATATTTTTTTATTTATTTAGGATCACCAACAATTGTTACATCAGTACATAGTCCATCTAACAATTAAGGTAGCTGGTATTAAATTTAAATGTACAACCTTTTATAGGTGAACACATCATGGAAAAAACTTTAAAAATAAAATAACAGTAAAACAAAAACTTATTTGACCCAAATGTACGTTTACTTTGCTTTGATTGGTTGAGCAGTTTCGTGCCAAGTTGCGGTGATAAGGTAGTGAGAATAATAACTAGAAAGTAATATATTATGTAGGTATGTTGTTGAGGGAATGTTCAACGTATAAACAATAACTAAGTATTAAGGCTACTACTAATGGTTTTGTAAAACCTAGACACAGTGTCGCAGTGAAAGTCAATAAGGTCACTGTTGGCATTCAAAATCCTACACAGCCTAAACATATTGCGATGACAAGTACGGAACCTACACTGCGCGTGGCCCGATACGCACTTCACCGATTTTTTTATTACCTGCTGCCTTGAATATACGTTTCCAACCACGATAATTGGAGATCTTTACAGTACGCGATGCTGTCTGAGCAAATATATGCTCAACATGGGGCTCCAGGACAGGGTAAATTGAAAACAAGGAATTTATAGATGCTCCCTTATAAAAGTATTTGAAAATAAAATAGAATATTAAAGTATAAGTAGTATTTAATGTACAAGTACAATACTTGTGAACTTGGACTCTGAGTGTCGGTGACTCAGCGGTTAAGACGCAGTCTCCCAATTTGGGAGACTGCGATAGAGAGTAGACCCTCTGGTAACCTTAAACCTATCGGTCGGTGGGCTGGGTGTCGCGATGCGTCCCGGGGAGGCCTCTGTCCAGCAATGGACAAGTTTAATTTATTTAACACTTTATTGCATACTAGCTTTCCGCTCGCGGCTTCGCCGGCGTGGAGTAACTTTCCCGCAAGAACTACTCACTTTATCGGGATAAAAAGTATCCTATGTCTTAGTCCAAGGTATATTCTACCTATATACCAAATTTCATCCAAATTCCTTCAGCCGTTTCGCTGTGATTGAACAACAAACAAACGTCCAAACTTTCGCATTTATAAAATTAGTTAGATAAGTATACACATACATTGAACAAACATAGGTCATAAATTACAATACACAGAATTCGAGCTTATCTCTGTAAGAGATTTCTTCCAGCACACCCTCGGAACCAAAAACCAATTGAAAGTTTTCGATTGCAGACAAAGGGCGATACTTACAAATAAAGAACAATACATTAACAAAACATCACTGTTAAAGGAACACAATTGACAAATGATTAAGATATAAAGCACTGGTTTGATTATAGGTACGAATTTTATAAGATCAAAACAAAATATATAGATATTATACATAATATAAAAGGCTATATACTAAAATACATATTAATAAATACGCACTTATATAAATAATATATTAAACCCATAAATAGATATCTATAAATAGTCTGACTGAATTACTGAGTAGTAGTGGGCAGGGATTGGCTATCGCTTATATCAGTGGGAAGTACATTCCATAATCTGACTGCATGCATAGAAAAGGAGTAATTTGTAAAATTCTGTAGTCGGCGTAGTAGGAAAGGGTTGGAGGGCAGCGGCCTCCTGCAAGGCAGTCATGCTCCAGAAGGAGGCGACGTCGGAGGGGCGGCAACGCTCGCTAGCCCCCTACACGTCGTCCGAGGCTCGCGAGCGGCTAGATCTCGGGGCGATGTAGTCGTCGGACGCGGCCCGAGAGAGGATGACGCCCCCCGGAGCAACCGGGGGGGTGTCGTCGCTTCGGGCCCTGCCGCGCTTCATACCGCTCGCTGATCGCTGTGTGAGGCACGACAGCGCCAGCCCAGGTCCTCCTTACTTCCGAGGAAGGTCGCCGCGGGGTTTTGGTGGATATCCCTCCCGGTAGTGAGGGGAGTCCCACATAACCGTCTCGCCGTCCACCAGGCGAGCGATAAAAGGAAATAGGAGGGAAGCCATGTGGTCAGAGTTTCTAGCCACCACACCAAGCAGCTTTACTGCTGGTTGAGCTGCTGATGTGTTTATGTCACTGTTGGGAACAGTTCACATTGCTTATTACCTCTAACTAAGTATTATTATTCAGGATAAAATTTCTCTAACAAACATTTGGTCTTACTCTGGACAGTGAACATCTAGTACTTACTGTTCAAAAGAAAGTTTGGAAGGAAAACGCATAATAAATAATATTGTCTAATTAGAAATACTGTCGTAATTATTATTGTTTGTTTGTTTGTAAACGCTTTATTGTACAAAAAGGCAATACATTAATTTTGCATTGATACATAAATTGAGTACAACGGCGGACTTATCCCAAAGATCCATTATTCATTATCCATTATTATTTGTCAATTGTAAAATGCTTATTTATCTCTTCTTTCACAATAAAGAAATTCTATATATTTGTGTCATTTTCGAGTAAGTAGTGTCAAGAATGTCGAAATCCTTTGATAACGCTTTGGATATAGGTTGGCCTGATCGTCTGTGTAAGCACCATTGGAGCGTTACCTATCCAAAATGAAGTACTTCGCTGTATTCTGTGTTGTTGTTGCTGCTGTACAGGTAAATGCTAATTTATTTATTTTTTATGCGCAACGGGTTGGTACTTGACCTCAATCACACCTGATGTTAAGTGAAGATGAGGTCGAAGATAATAAATAAATAAATAAATATTTCGGACACTTACACCAATCATCTAGTCCCAAACTAAGCAAAGCTTGTGCTATGGATACTAGATAACGGATAAACATACATAAATATTTATATAAACATCCAACACTCGGGAATAAATGTTCGTATTCATCATACAAACATTTACCCCTCGCGGGATTCGAACCCGCAACCTATAAGACGCCTACGAAAACCTGTAGAAGGTTTGTGTGTAGTGCGAATGAGGTCACTGACCCGCCGAGTTACTAATTATGTTGGTTTCGCTGATAGGGTGACTATCCACTACACCAATCGGTCGTCAGAAGATGGAAGCGTACTGACCCGCAAACCCCAACACATTGAGGACTGGCTATCTTATCTCTGACAATTTCGCCGCATTGGAGCAACAAACAAACAAACATCCAAAGTTTCGCATTTATAATATTAATTTAATAAACTAAATACACTAACTAATGAAACAACAAATTTATAAAACACAATTAAAAATACCTATATCTTATAGAAAAAATACGCCGTCCAACTCGCTTCAGTGAGGCATAGTACCTTTTTTTTTTTTTTTTATATGAGAGCGGCAAACGAGCCTACCTATAATACCTATACTTATTCATGTTGTATCTACATCCAGCCTAGATATAAATAAGGAAGTGTTCGAAATATTTATAATCTTCAAATATTATTACTGTATATTTTTAGACGTGAACAATCACGTACACATATGAAAACATGTCGTAATACAAAGTAAATGACGTCACAGAATGCCCTAATGTAATTTTTCTAGATAAAGCATGTGGGCACGTATTAGCTCAGAATATTAGTAGGTTACATATAATATAGTCCAGTAAAATAACGTAACTTTTGTTGGAATAGGTAACTTTTATAACTTTAAAGTTCCTGATATTTTTGTAGCAGGGTAGAGTACCCGTCAGTAATACTTAGATTAAAAATGTTTTCTAGGAATTCTGTAGCTTGCTTTAGATATAGGCTCGTAAAGTCTTGCTTGAGGCTTTTTTTTTTTATTCTTGAATTTTTTTTGAGGCTTAGAATCTATGATTATGCCAGCTTCATCATACCCTAACCTTCAAATTACTTACAACCTAAAATATCAACAACAAAGTTATATAGCATTCTGGCCTTAGCCGAGGCTGGATCGGCCAGGATGCTGTGAAATACACCTACGTTGACTCTACAGAATTTAAGTCTTGAGGCTGTATCACCGAGAAGTTGACGCTACCTCAAGCTCCGTGCTAATTTATAAACTAATCTCGAGATCTACTCCGCTGAGATTACTTCTCAAATATTCGTCTCAGCGGCGAATGAATTATGGTCTTGAGTTTCGTTTATTAATACGTGAAACTAGGCGCACCTCTCAAGTGAGTACTGCTTGAGTATCCATGTGCGTTTCAGGTCTCAGGTTAAGTTTATTAATCAAAAAAATCAAAATCAAAAATCAAAATATTTTATTTCATTAACAAAGATTTTACATAATTAATATTTGGGTGGAAAACACCTAGTAAGTACCTAAGTACCTGTATCAGGTGCTTTCGCTCTTCCATAACAATTAAAGGCTTTGTTAAGAAACATATCCAATTAGGTATCATATGAGTTAAATATAACTTGCAAAATAGAATGTGTGTGTGTGTGTGTGTGTGTGTGTGTGTGTGCGCGTGTATGGGTGTGTGTACGTGTATGGGTATGTGCGTGCATGTGTGTGTACGTGTATGGGCGTGTTTGTGTGGGTGGGGTGTGTGTGTGTGTGTGTGTGTGTGTGTGTGTGTGTGTGTGTGTGTGTGTGTGTATGTGTGAATGTCTGTGTGTCTGTGTGGGTGTGGGTGGGTATGTATGTGGGTGTGGATGTGTGTATGGGTGGATGCCATTTTATAAATGAGTTAAGTTTTCCATTGTATGAGTTTAAGTAGTTAACTAATATTATAAATGTGAGAGTATGCCGATAAAATGAGTACCTCCCGCGGGACCAACAAAATTCCGAGATACAATCAATGAGTGCAGGCAAAGTCGCGGGCAGAGAGTAAGTTAGGTAATATATTTCGAATCCCGCCAGGGGCATATGTTTGTGTGATGAATACGGACATGTGTACCCGAGTTATGGATATTTTCATTTATAATAAGTATTTATTTACAAAAAAAATGTATTTATGTATTATATCAACCATCTGGTATCCACAACACAAGCATATAGTTGCTTACTGTGGAACTAGGTGGCGCTGTGTGTATGTCTAAGGATATTTATTATTATTTATTATTATTATTTATTATTATTATTTATTATTATTATTATATTTCAATAAGACTTCAGTATCATCATAGCTTAGCAGCTTTATCCACTCTTTGACATGCTTTTTACATTCATGTGATGATTTAGGATATATATTTAAGATTTTATTTGTCTGGTTATGATGTCCAGATTGTTTGTTAAACTGTCTCATCGCAAAAGTGGTCCTTACAATTTCACCAGGAGCAACAATATGCATCCTTCTTTTGTTAAGTAAATTTGGGTCAAACACAAGTGATTTATGTAGTTTTAATATAGAGCATACAATATATAACTTTCTAACAGAGATTTATCAACACGTTTACTTGAGACCGATCACAAGACTGTTCTAAATGTTGAGAATGGTTTATTAATACAGGCCATAGTGTAGGTGTTTAGTGATAATATCTACAATATTATATGTATTTAATTTTATGAATATATATTTACAATATTTATAAACAAGTTATTATAATATAATACAATTTATTATGAAAAAAAAATCACAAATAAAAAACTAGCCCCAAGTCTCTTGTTGGTGGAAAGGTACCCAGAAGGCTGGCCGCATTGCCTCGCTGTATAGCGAGGCTGATTCTCTGACCTACAATATTAAATTAAAGTCTTCTACTTTTTTAAAAACTGCATTTTTGATGTAGGTATCAGATTTGATGGGTCAGTACGCTACCACCTTCGGCCTCATCTTCACTTAACATCAGGTGTGATTGAGGTCAAGTGCTAACCCGTTGTGGATAAAAAAAAAAGATAAAAAAAATACTCGTATACATAGTTCGTTTGTTTTATAAGTAAATAATTTTATATCATTATTAAGTCCTACGTTTCTTTTTATTTCAGCAAGCCTACTCAAACTGCCTGCCTTACACAGCTCCAGAGGTGATCTACTCTGCTCCCGCCCCGCTCCCGTACCCCGCCCCGCTCCCGTACCCCACCCCCCTGCCTTGCGCACCCGCCCCCCTCCCATACCCCACCCCTCTGCCTTGCGCACCCGCCCCCCTCCCATACCCCACCCCTCTGCCTTGCGCACCCGCCCCCCTCCCTTACCCCACTCCTTTGCCTTGCACACCCGCTCTGCCGTACCCGGCACCAGTTGCGTTACCAGCTCCTCTGCCGTACCCGGCACCTGTTACGTTACCAGCTCCTGTGCCATACCCGGCGCCAGTTGCGTATCCTGCTCCTCTCCCTGCGTACCCCGCGCCAGTACCCTCGTGGCCTGCACCAGCTCCAGTTCCCTGCAGTTGCGTCCCTGCTACAATCTGCTTTTAGATTGTCATTGTGTTAACATGTTTATTATGATATAATAAAATATAAATAATTTTCTGAATATGTGAACTTTTTAAATTTATTTTTATAACTGAGTTTTGTTGGTATTTCCATTTGGTTCAGTTTCTATGAATATTCAAGCATAGAGCATGTGATTGGGCGTGTGGTGGTGGTGATTTGGGCGAATTCTTGGGATGTAAAAGAAATACCTGCAGTCGGATGTTTGCGGGCTGATGATGAAAAGTATGACCAACAATGAATTCATCATCATCAGCCCGTAAACACCCCACGTCAGGGTTATAGGCCTTCCCTCGTATAATGTCCACCACGCTGGCCCAATGCGGGTTGGGGATTTCATATGCCTTAATGTTTTCCTTCACCGTTTAAGAGCACTGCGATAAATGCACATAAGTAATAAATTAAATTTAAAAACTCATTGGTACATGGCCTGCCTGGGAAACAAACCCGGACCTCCTAAATTGGGAGAGCGTGTGTTAACCGCTGAGCCACCGACGCTCAATGCACAATGAATTATTTACTATTTATTAAACATGACAGCGACAGGTGACAAACAGACAAATTTATCAATTTTTCGTTTAAAAGATCATCACTGACAAATTTGTCACGCTACAAAATCTACAAATACGTCGACTTGTCGTGACAATTTGACACAATTCAGTTTAATAAACAATGATTTCTCTTGACAGGTGACAATTTGAAGAGAAAATTTGCCATATTTGTTTTTATTAAACACTAAATTGTCATGATGGGTGGACATATCTGTCAAATTGTGAGAGATTTTCGACAGACAAGGCAATTATTCATACGAATAATTAAAAGGCGTTAAAATTGTCAACGGATAGCAGTGATAGTAGTAGTGAAATTGAATATGTGGTGTAAATTGTACGATTTCGCACATTTGAGCCAAGAATTAAATTCTTTTAATGCATTTATTTGGTAGAATATTCATTTCGAGTGTCTAAAACTACCACAGAATAAGAGCAACTTCAGCACACAACAAGGAGAAAAATACCTCGATATTGTGTTGTGACATTTTGTCAGGAAAAGTAAAAAATTTGTCAATGACCATGACAAATGTTTTGTTATAATGTAGGCTATAAAGCCTCGACAGGTAAAATCTGACAATAAAATTGACCCCTTCGGGTTTTTAGGTTGCTAATTATGTCAGTATTTACCTGTCGCATTTGGACTTAATTGTCTTCTTTATTGAACGGCGTTTTTTTGCGACAATTCTGTCAAAAACTGAGATATTTCCAAATTGTATTGTTCATCATTCTCGTAGTTATCACATCCCGTTCTGTGATCTATCCGTAGGAAATACATTTATAAAAATTATTGAAAATTATTTTGTGCAATAAAGAGTATTTGTATTGTAATAGGCCCCTTACCTATGAAATTGGCGTTTTGTATGAAGAATTTCATTAACTGTTTTATCCATACAAACATTTTTGATTTTTTTTGGGAACGGCAAATCTAAATTTAGCTTAGCTTTGTGTGTCTTATCGGATAACATTAAGTTAAGTATAGGCATCGTTAATTTTTAAAAGTATCCGCTTTATAAAAGTTTCAGCGAATCTAAGAAATGATTATGGCAAGCACATGAAAAGAGCTCTGTTCAAATTGTTTTTTATTATGTGATTTCGCCCGGAAATTAAAAAATATTTCATGTGAAACCTTGATATAATATTCCATTTTCCAAATAAAAAACAAATTTAGATATAGCTTTGAAAATCGCAGGAATGGGTACATATGATTAACGAAGAAAAAAACTCCAATTTCATACCAATTTCATAGGTAAAGACCAATATACAGGGCGTCCCAAAGTTATGGGACATGAAGGGGAAGTACCTTAAATATTGTAGATAGTGAATTTTGCTCAAAGAAGACTTTATGTTATTTTTAAAAGTTAGTAATTCTGCATTCATAGATTTTCTAAAAATTACTTGCTTCGGCTGGGAATCGAACCGACTTAAATGTGAAAAAAAAAACACCCTACTTTTATGATGCCAATCGAAAGAATAGCTAAAAAATAATAACTCTGCCTAAGTAACATAGTATTTTAAAAGAAAGGAACAACGTGAAATTAATCATTTTAATCAAATAAAAAACATACATGAAACTGCCGTAGTCAATTAAGTAGGTATTTTTTTGTAAATTAATTAATTAAATGCTCAAAATGTGATCCCTCTTGTCTTACGCAAATCGCCAATCTTTTAATGAGCCCGCTGCCTGTTGATTTTCTAATCATTTTATGGTGAACACTCGATGTGATATGGCACAATTCTGTTTGCAACTCGCCTACGTTCTCGTATCGCTTTTTGTATAGCATATCTTTCACGTATCCCCAAAAGAAGAAATCTAATGGTGTGAGGTCCGGGGATCTGGCCGGCCATCTAATCGGTCCATTTGTACCAATCCATGTAGGAAAACATTCATTTAGAAAATCTGCTGCTCTCCGACTATTATGAGCCGGAGCTCCATCTTGTTGGAAAATTAAGTTTTCTTGCTCCGCCGCGGAATGGTTTCTTATCTTATCCCTTAAAATTTGAAGTATTCCTAAATACTTTTCTGTGTTCAAGGTTCCTTGGTAAAAATGGATTAAGAAAACCCGGTTTTTTAAAAGTCCGCACCAACAGTTGAGTGAAAAACGCACTTGGTTATTAGTTTCAGTCACTCGTAGGGGATTTTCTTTAGACCAAATACGATTATTGTTGCGGTTATACATACCGTTATTGCTAAAGTTAGATTCGTCTGTCCAAATAATATTATCCAAAAAATTTGGATCTTCGAGCAATCGTGCCTGGATATCAAGACAGAAATTTTTTCTCCTTTCTGTATCGCCCGGAAGTAATTTTTGAACCAATCGTCCTTCAACATAACTCTTAAAACCGTGTTTTTTTAATACACGGTGTATTTTACTTTTTGAAACTCCAATTTCATGTTCTCCTTCTCTCACCGATGCTTTCGGAAAAGCCGAAAAGTAAATTAAAATACCAAGTTCTTCGTCGTTGATCGTATGGTTTTCTTGCTGTGGTTCTCTTGGGCGCTTATCGAAACGTCCCAGAGTTTTCAAATTGTTCACAAGCCTTTTCAAAACTTTACGAGACGGTATTTGTCTATCAGGATATTTTACGCCATACCACCGCAAACTTCTAGAGATATCTTTATCGTTCAAAAAATATGCTTCCATTAGATCAAAACTTACTTGATATGCCATGTTCGCAATAAATTAACACAATAACACTTGTGTAAGTGAATTGAGACTAAACAGATCAATATCCGAAAAACAAACGCTCGCACATACTGTTCCATTTTCAAATTTAAGAACAACATTTAAAAATATCACTTCTTTTTAAAATATCTTAAAAAGTATGCATTCATACAAACGCTGTCATAAACTGTTCCATTTTCAAATTATAAATTATTTATTTTTGTTTTTAATTTGCCTTCTGTCTAGCTTACAGAGGACGTATTGAAATACAAGTTTTATCATTTCATCTACACGTGCACTTATAATAAGGAAAACTATGTTAGTACCTATTTTATGAAGTGGGTACTTATTTACGAATAATCAATGCTATCTTTGGAATGATAATATCGCTACTTTTCGAACGTCGTCGGCAATAAATAACTTTCTTGAAATTTGACTCAATCATTTTATGTTGTTCCTTTCTTTTAAAATACTATGTTACTTAGGCAGAGTTATTATTTTTTAGCTATTCTTTCGATTGGCATCATAAAAGTAGGGTGTTTTTTTTTTCACATTTAAGTCGGTTCGATTCCCAGCCGAAGCAAGTAATTTTTAGAAAATCTATGAATGCAGAATTACTAACTTTTAAAAATAACATAAAGTCTTCTTTGAGCAAAATTCACTATCTACAATATTTAAGGTACTTCCCCTTCATGTCCCATAACTTTGGGACGCCCTGTATATGAGTACCTATCTCCTTCTACTTGAGTTTGTAGAGAAATCACACTAGGCGCTTGACATTTATAAACATGACATTTATAAACATGACATTTATAAACGTTTATGTCGCACGAGATAACATTTGCCTGCTCACTTGTTTGGAAAAATCTACCATCCCATTCTCTCGTCGCGTCGCGCGCGACTGGCGATGTCATGTCTTCAAAACGCGTTCCGTAAAAGAGATACTTTAATTAAAAATATGAGAAAATTATCGCACGTCTCCATAATTAAAACTCAACGTTTTAAAAATTGACGAACTTTGCTTTAAAACAATGAGAATACTTTTATTTAGGGTTTAATAAATATTATTACAATGTCAATGCTGTGGGCCAATTTATTATGGACTCTAATTAAATTCTATGTATGAACATTCCCGACGACGCGCGGGGGCTCGGGCGCACTGCCGTGGGGAAGCTCTCTCGGCGGCTCTCAGCACAGCCGTAACGTTGTTTTTCTGAGCCTAAGCCGCGTGGTCGCCTCGGGTGAGCACACGTGGCTATTGCCTAATTTTGGGTTAACAGTCATCATGTTCATTTATTTAGGATCACCAACAGTGGTTACACTAGTACATAGACCATTTAACAATTAATGTAGCTGGTATTACATTTAAATGTACAACCTTTTATAGGTGAACACATCATGCAAAAAGCTTTAAAATAAAATAACAGTGAAACAAAAACTTATTAATCTAAATTTACCTCTATTTAGCTTTGATTGGTTGAGCAGTTCCGTGCCAAGTTATTATGTAAGAATAGTACATAGTACCACAGATTACTAATAAGTTACTAAAGTAAATAGTACACCGATTTGGAGTTAGGTATTGATATTGGTTGTAGGTAAGTGTGGCTGTTGCAAGTCGTCGGAGACCTGTATCACTGCGATCATTGCCGATCTATTGTGATCGCCACTCACCTACGTTCTTTGCTCAGGTTTGTCTCTTTGAGAAATTGAATTATTTTCCCGGCGTCGATACTTTTTATCTCATCCGGGTGCAGTAAGTGACCACCCAGGTAGATATTGCGTTTACGCATCAACGGGTCAGATTCACGCATGCAGATGTATCTACAGGTGTTTCTTCTGCAACTTGGGGGTACTAAATAAATCTTGAAATCGATTTTTTATTATAGACCTAATCCACAGAGAACCAAGAGAAAGCAGTTCCATCAGTAGCGATGGATCCAAAATATTCAACGCCTATAAATTATCTAATCTAATTGATTAGGCAAGACAAGGCCTAACGAAAATGGAAAGAATATTGAAATAATGTTACAATTTATTTATTGTGTTCGCGTGCGTGGACTGACTTTATCGCGGTTTGTTTATCCTGTGGGAACTACTCATTTTATCGGGATAATAAATGTCATCCAAATCAATTCAACTGTTTCGCCGTGATTGAGCAATAAACCCTGTGGAACGGACTTCCTGCAGCGGTTTTCCCGAACGAGTACGACATTGGAACCTTCAACAAACGAGCCTACACCTTCCTCAAAGGCCGGCAACGCATCTGTGACCCTTTTGGTGTTGCGGGTGTCCATGGGCGGCGGTGATTGCTTTCCATCAGGTGACCCGCATGCTCGTTTGCCGCCCTTTCATATAAAAAAAAACACACAAACAAACATCCAAACTCTTGCATTTATAATATTAATATATATTCTTTATTGCACCAAAATATTACAATAACAGAGTACAAACAATAGGTCACGTACAAAGGTGGACTTATCTCTTTAAGAGATCTCTTCCAGCCAATTAATTAGATTTAATATGTTAGCATAATTATAAAATTGAATATTTACGTATAACAGATCCTCTCTACTTATTGTAGGTACATTGCTTTATGCCCCAGTAACGAGGCGTCATAGTTTTATAGTAAAACCTCTTTGTACTCATGCAATATAAGTGTGTATGTGCTTTAAATTGTGACAATGCATTAGAAATGATTATGAATGTGAATAGCCAGCAAGGTTGAGCTAATCTTTGAGGGGGAAGATTCCACAGAATAATAAGCAGTTTAACCACATTTGTCGACGTGTACGAGTAATTGTATTATATCTCGTAATTGTAATCACCAATTCACGCGTTTGCGTGACCTGTTGTTGATTAATGGCAACTTTGACGTTCCAGCAGTTTTTATAATCTATAGCCTTCTTGTCTGTGGGCTAGTAGCGGTATTCCCGAACGAGTACGACATTGGAACCTTCAAGAAACGAGCCTACACCTTCCTCAAAGGCCGGCAACGCATCTGTGACCCTTTTGGTGTTGCGGGTGTCCATGGGCGGCGGTGATTGCTTTCCATCAGGTGAACCGCATGCTCGTTTGCCGCCCTCTCATATAAAATAAAATAAAAATAAAATAGTATTTAAGAAAATGTTAAAAGAGCATTACCTGTCCCATCTTTCGTGATATTATTATAAGCATGTAGGTAGGCTTATAATATATTATATTTTATGTTATGTATATTTTGTCGCAGTAGGTGGGTACATGTATTATGTTTATTGTAAGTTTATTATTCGGTTATCTTTTATTTTTATTTGTTTTATTATTCGTTGTGGTATTTTTTCATTTGCACACAATTTGCTGCTAAACCCCAAATTTACTCTGTTTCTTACTTCTATGCTCAGGTTGGCTGAAAGAGATCTCTTAAAGAGATAAGTCCACCTTTGTATATGACCTATTGTTTGTACTCTGTTATATGTAATTTTTTTGGTGCAATAAAGAATATTCATATCTCCTGCCCAATAATGGTCGCTCGGCTAGTTGTATCTTAAATATAATAGAAATATCCTTGGGCATGCACACAACGCCATTTAGATCCACTTTAAGCAACTATAGGCCGATAGACGACCGATTGGTGTAGTGGATAGTGACCCTGTCAGCGAAACCAACGGTTGCGGGTTCGAATCCCGCGACGGGTAAATGTTTGTGTGATGAATATGAACATTTATTCCTGAGTCATGGATGTTTATATAAATATTTATGTATGTTTATCCGTTATCTAGTATCCATAGTACAAGCTTTGCTTAATTTGGGACTAGATGATTGGTGTAAGTGTCCGAAATATTTATATTTATATTTATATTATAGGCTTGTGTTGATACCAGATGGTTAATATACTACATAAATCCTTTTTTTTTTGTAAATAAATACTTATTATAAATGAAAACATCTATAACTCGGGTACACATATCCGTATTTATCATACAAACATATGCCCCTAGCGGGATTCGAACCCGCGACCTTTTGGTATAGTGCTCACAGTTTCTCACCACTACACCAAACAGGTCGTCAAAAAATCTTTGTGGTTAAATTACCAGAACAACTAATACAATTGCACTTAGAAGTTCCTTTCATGAATTCTACATTGCATTCAACCGTACTCATCCTTTTTCCAAGAATGTACAGCGAAGAATTTTCTGTGACAGGGTTGTACCAAAAAGCGTACGACTTAGTTACGACCATCTTATAATACCTAATTGTAGTTCTGGCAACCTGCAGAGCAGTTTGATCATAGATGTCATATCATTTGCGCTATACAAATACACTTTAATGCACAACAGAAAAGAAAATACCGTTTCAGAAATTATATTAGATCACATGCAAGAATGAAATAAAACAAAACATTATTTGCAATGATTTATACTTCATTATATTATTGAACGTAATTAACTAATTGACATATTATTTAGAAGCAGATTGTGGCAGGCACGCAATTGCAGTTCCCAGGCACGGGCCACGACGGGATTGGAGCGGGGAGAGGTGCGGGATATATGGGTAGAGGGGCGGGCGCCGGGTACGGCAGAGGAGCGGGTAACGCCACTGGTGCCGGATACGGCAGAGGTGCGGGTAACGGTAAAGGCGTAGCAGTCACTGTTATTGGCGCAGGGGGTAACACTGGTGCCGGGTATGGCAAAGGAGCCGGTAACGTAACCGGTGAAGGATATGGCAGAGGAGATGGTAACACGATTGGCGCTGGGTATGGCAGAGGGGCGGGGTATTGTATCGGCGCGGGGTATGGTAACGGTGCGGGCTCCAAGCAAGGGTACGGGGCGGGGGAGTACACTACCTCGGGGGCGTACACCACCTCGGGGGTAGAGTAGATCACCTCTGGAGCTGTGTTGTATGAATGATGAGGCAGGCAGTATGAATAGGTTTGCTGAAACGATATATTCAACATTTAGAAAAACTAAACACAATAATAACATTGAGATATACAAAGGAAAAAAATGTGTGTTAAAAGTTAAGATAAGATAAATCGTTTATTTGCGAGAATACAATAGTATCATAGATCTTATTTCTTATAAAAGCTCATTGTATTCAACCTGGAAACAGACATGCAAATATTAGTCAGTGACTCTATAGAACAAAATTAAAAAATATATACAAAAGATACAATTACATAATAGAGTCGATACATGAACGAATGAATATGGATGTCAAAAACAATTACACATGATTATATTTTTCTATATTCCATATATTCCTTGACACTGTAAAAACAGTGCTCGAGAAGCCAATAAAAATGTATGCCATATTTTCTGTATTTCAGTAATAATAATTAAAGATGGTGGGGGTAGGTTTGCTCATATGTAGCGATCTATTAAATTGTTTGTAACATAAAACACCAAAGTAACATTGTAATCTCCATCTCAAAGTCTCCATCACTAAATGCTATTTTTTTTTTAAATAAATATTTCGGACACTTCCAGCAATCATCTAGTCCCAAACTAAGCAAAGCTTGTGCTATGGATACAAGATAAACGGATAAACATACATAAATATTTATATAAACATCCAAGACTCGGGAATAAATGTTCGTATTCATCACACAAACATTTACCCCTCGCGGGTTTTAAAACTAACATCAAAAAGCTCTCTGGTTCTAACGCGTTTTGAGCGGTAGCTACTTTTGATGAATGACAACTCCGTGTTAAATCCTCTCTTTAAGTATTTCCTTATTTGTATATATATTTATTTATATGTATTATTAGTATGTAGGTATATATTTTATTAAGGTATAGTGTATTATTATATATTATAATTATTACTTTTATATATATAATATATATATTTATTAGGGTGAGTGTAGTTTAGTTTGAATTTGCTGTAATTTGTATACGCCCAATTTACTGTTTTCTTACTAACCCTATCGTTGACTGAAAGAAATCCCTCTATGGGATAAGCCCGCCGTTGTACTCAATTTATGTATCAACGCAAAATTTATGTATTGCCTTGTTGTACAATAAAGCGTTTGCAAACAAACAAACAAAGTGATTCCATCAATAACCCCTGGACCACGGTAAACTTGAACGGCAGCGTCCCTAAACATACTCATTTACTGGTACTGGGCATCTTGATTCAGACTCAAACCAATATTTTAAACTATTAAATTAATCAAATTATATTGGACACACCAAGATTTAGGTTGAATATTTTGTTACCAAAATATAATTAAATTAAATATAAATAACTATTCTTCATCATCATCAGCCCGTAAACAACAGCAGGGATATAAGGCTTCCCTCGTATAATGAGGGAGAATGAGCCATAGTCTACCAGACTGGCCCAATGCGTGTTGGGGACTTCAAATACCTTTGAATTTTAAAGAGCAGTCGGTTAAATGCACATAAGTAATTAAATTAAATTTCAAAACTCATTGGTACATGGTCTGCCTGGGAATCGAATCCGGACCTCCCAAATTGCGACACCGCGTCTTAACCGCTGAGCCAGCGATTTGTTACCATACCTAAATATTCCTACCAGAAAGAATCTGGTAAATAATTTATACATACATTGGAAATTTATTCAAATGCGTATCCAGTTAACCATAAAAAAAAAAAAAAAAAAAAAAAAAAAAAAAAAAAAAAATTACCTGCACAGCAGCGACCACAAAGCAAAATACGGCGAAGTACTTCATTTCGGAATAGTTATTGTTCCAATGATGGTCACCTAGGCGTACAGCCAACCTATATTCAGGGCGTTATCAACAAATTTCGACATTTCAATGTATTAACAAACAATTTTACACAAACAATGCATTGCTAAGCGAAAATCAACTACATATGTAAAAATATGTCGCTGTTGTGAAAGAAAAGATAAAGTTAGGTTATTGAAATCGGTTTAAATATTATTATTTATTTTATAGATTCAGGCTACGGTTGACCCACCTACCGTGGTTAGTTAGTAACAATAGTGATCTTACAAGCATAGCTAACGTTAGTACACTTAATCTAATGAATCTTCTTCTTCTTATTTTTGAGGATGGCAACCAGTCAACCTCACTGTCGAGGGACATTACTGCCAGTTTCGAGTGAATTTATTTCTCTTATTTCTTCAGTTTATAAGTCAGTCTCAGTAATTCGTCGTATACTTGGCGTATACAGAGTCTAGTCACGGTCAAGTCAGTCTTCAGTAAAGTGGCAGAATGCTTTACAAAAGATTACACTTCCTTTCACCTGTACACCAACACTAACGTTTGCAGCACAATATTCTGCCATTATTAAGCTTCAAAAGTTAGAATGCACAAATTATAAGAATTATAAAGAAAAATGCAACATCACTCGCCGAGATCCCGCCAAAAAGCCCTTATTATTCCTATTATATATATCCTGTGGGTTTCTTGCGCCGCTGCTTTTCCCACAGATGATTTCCCTTTCCGAAGCGGTGGTAGCTTGGACATACTGACTGACCGAAAGCTTAGCCCTATTCTTATTACCAATAGATTTAAATTGACATTCAACAAATGATATCATGTATCTTACGTTGAAATAAAATGCTTTGAGTTTGAGTTTATTTCGGACATTTACACCAATCACTTAGTCCCAAACTAAGCAAAGCTTGTACTATGGATACTAGATAACGGATAAACATACATAAATATTTATATAAACATCCATGACTCAGGAATAAATGTTCATATTCATCACACAAACAATTTACCCGTCGCGGGATTCGAACCCGCAACCGTTGGTTTCGCTGACAGGGTCACTATCCACTAGACTAATCGGTCGTCATAATAAAATATACTGGACGATTTTTGTTACCATAAGGAAAAAATAGGGCATATTAGGTAAGTGAAATAGAAGGTATTGGCATAGGCAGTTTTTTTTTTCGAAATAATCATGTAATAAAGCGTTAATTCTCTCATTTAACGATCGCGTTCGTAGCATATTCCACATGATTACATCATTAAATTAAATAAATAAAGAAAACTTCGAGGAAATATGAGTTCCAAATTTCGGATAATTACGCCAGTCGCATTATCAGTCTCCGTACGCAGCAGGCGTTTAGAAACAAATTAAAAATAAATAAATATGTAAGGACATGTAAGGCTAGATGGCTCCATTTTAAGCAACTATAGACTTGCGTTGTGAATACCAAAAAGTTGATATACTACATAAATATATACTTATTATAAATTAAAACATCCATAACTCGGGTACAAATGTCCGTATTCATCATACAAACTGCTTTGTATTGCTGCTAAACCCCAAATTTACTCTGTTTCTTACTTCTATGCTCTCTTGGCTAGGCTGGAAGAGATTTAGTCCACTTTTGTACATGACCTATTGTTTGTACTCTGTTATATGTAATTTTTTTGGTGCAATAAAGAATATTCATATCTCCTGCCCAATAATGGTCGCTCGGTTAGTTGTATCTTAAATATAATATAAATATCCTTGGACATGCACACAATGCCATCTAGTTCCACTTTAAGCAACTATAGGCTTGTGTTGATACCAGATGGTTGGTACATAAATTCATTTTTTTTGTAAATACTTATTATAAATGAAAACATCCATAACTCGGGTACACATGTCCGTATTTATCATACAAACATATGCCCCAAGTGGAATTCGAACCCGCGACCTTTTGGTAAACCAATAATGAAACTACCTACACCTTCCTTCTATTTCACTTACCTAACATGCCCTATTTGTTTCCTTGCGGTATAAAAACTAGTTCTGTATAAGAACATGGCCGAAATGGTGCTTGATAGGGGAGTTGTACCTCCCTGATGGTTTTCAAAATGGAACTGGCCCTCAGTCTATAGAGCAACGAGGCAGTTTTTTTTATGCACCTCGGGTTTGTACTTGACCTCAATCACACCTATGTTAAGTGAAGATTAGGTCGAAGGTGGAAGCGTACTGACCCGGAAACCCCAACACATTGGGGGACTGGCTAACTTATCTTTGACAACCAGAACACAACAATGCTATTAACATTGTTGTTTGGCGGAAGATTTAGATAAGATGGTTGGTTGGTGGTAGGGCATTTTAAATGTCCGCCTGGCTAGCTACCACCATCTTATCTAAATCTGCCGCCAAGCAGCAATGAGCATTGTCGTGTTCCGGTTGTCAGAGATAAGATAGCCAGTCCCCCAAATGTGTTGGGGTTTCCGGGTCAGTACGCTTCCATCTTCGATCTCATCTTCACTTAACATCAGGTGTGATTGAGGTCAAGTACCAACCCGTTATGCATAAAAAAAAAAAAAGATGGTGGTAGCTAGCCAGGCGGACATTTAAAATGCCCTACCACCAACCAAACCGAGTACTTAAACATGTACCCCGCTGGGGATCGAACCCGCGACCTGCGAATCGTAAACCCAATGTTGTTTACATTGAGCCACGGAGGTGGAGTTCTCCTGCGCATGATTGCATAATAGTCAACTGTCCGCGCTTCCGCAAACATACCTGATAAGCTGTAGTACGGCAGTCCCATTAGCATCCTGAAATCATTATTAGATACGAGTAGGGCGCTGATGACCTTTAGCGTACAGCTGACCCACAGGCTGCAGATGTAGAAGACCTGGCAGTAAGGTTTGAAAAGCGTGTCTTGTTTTCTTTTTTTTTTATACGAGGGCGGCATACCTAAGCCATGTTTACTACACTAAGGCCCGTATTAATAATAAAAAAGATTGAGAACAGTTTGATCGGTATCAAGTAAACGTGTTGATTAATAAACCTAACTTGAGACCTGAAACGCACGTGGACACTCAAGCAGTGCTCAATTGAGAGGTGAGCGTATTAATAAACGAAACTCAAGATTATCATTCATTCGCTGCTGAGGCGAATACTTCAGAAGTGATTTCAGCTGAGTAGACCTCAAGATTGGTTTATAAATTAGCACGGAGCTTGAGATATCGTTAAATGCTTATGGCGCATCTCGGTTGATACAGCCTCAAGACTTGTATTGAGATTGGTTTATTCATACGGGCCTAACACATCTTATCGCCTGCCCCCTACGCTCCCTTTTAACGTCAGCTTGGTCTTTAGTCTGCCGCTCACGACAGACTTTTTGTAGGACCGATAATCGGGCCGATTTTTTCGTCAATACTTTTATCACCGATTTTTTGTAGGACGTGTGCGTTTAAATATTGTATACTCCTACAAAAATCGGTCACCGATTGTCGGTCGTGGGCGGGCAGCCTTAGAATATGAATATATCATTCCGGTGCATGATTGCTTTGGTGGGTGGGTTAAATAAAAGAAAACATTAAAATATCAATAAAATCATATAATTAACCTTTGGTTACAGAATTTAACAAAGAATTAAATTCTAAACATGTTTGATCGACGCACCATCGTTCGATATGTTTTTGTTTTACTCCACAAAGCCAGTGAACAATATGGCGTCGCACCCAAAACCAAAAAAAAAAAGAAAAGATATGGCGGCATTCCTTACTGCAATTACAAAAAATTGTCGCTAGAGGGCGTTGTTTTGAATAAAAATTACATCCGAGGTTTCATTCAATATCATGAATTAACAATACAAATAACATTTGACAAAGATTTCGGGAGAGTTTAACAAACGCAAAGATTATTCCTCAAACATTAAATTCAAAATATTGAATTAAAGGACTTATACAGTAATTTCTTTGCATTCAATAATAGCTTCTCTTAATAAATTTTTGCTCAATTAATTCAGCACAGCGCCATCTATTGACACTAATCTGGATTACATCTATACCTACATGCTTTTAAGGGGTACTTTAGTACAGACTATCATCCTGAATCACGAAAAAAATCAGCTGTTACAATTTGAACTACGTATTGAACTTTCCTATGGTCTTCCATAACTCAGCTGTTGCTGATTTTTATTCGAAAATGTTTACAATATCGATTGCTATAAAAAATTATGTTTTTTCTTTTTTTTTTTTATATGTTGTATCCGATAATGAGCAACCACGAGATAGGAACAGGTACCCCTTTACTCAAATATTTTGGATACAGTTAGATCCGCAGTACACAGAATGCCATAGAATGTAATAATAAAAATTAAAAATAAATGAATAACAGTTAATTACGATATGCATAGTACTTTACAATTTTCAAATCATATATATACTTTTATACGTATGCATTTCATTAGATTCTCGAGGCCAAAGGACTTGACTCCACGCCGAAATAGTAGCTGGTAACATTTAAAAAAATTGTAATAACAATTGATACTTATTTACCACAGTTCGATACACTGGTTATTTTAAAGAAAACCTTGAAAGACTTTAACAAAACATTGGCATTTTGACTAGATTTTACACATAACAAATAAGTATGTTAACACAAATTTCTCGCAATTTTATTATCAGCTCAAAATGAGAGATAAATTGCACCTAAAAGTATACCCCTCGCGTCCAATGTGTTAGCACTTGACCACAATCACACCTGATGTTAAGTGAAGATGAGGTCAAAGGTGGAAGCCTACTGGAAGCGCTTAGTAACCGGAAACCCCATCTTATTTGGGGGACTGGCTATTATCTCTGACAACCAGAACACAACAATGCTATTAAAATTGCTGTTTGGCGGCAGACTTTGGTAAGATGGTGGTAGCTGGCCAGGACGACATTTAAAATACCCTACCATGAACCAAACCGAGTAATAAACATGTACCCCGCTGGGGATCGAACCTCACCTACCTGGGAATGTCGTACAGGGCAAACAGGTTATGGGTATTGGCAACACTGCCCAAGATGAATTTTGCCTTGCATGACGTAATAAATGCAATCGATCTAAAGCGCTATGGGAACATGATAAATAAGATGGAGTTTCCGGGTCAGTACGCTTCCACTTTCGGCCTCATCTTCACTTAACGTCAGATGTGACAGATCAGTTAACAGAGAAAAAAGAAAAAAATGGGGGTATGTATACTTTTAGTTGCAGGTGACACGGTACAAGTCGATAATGGTCCAGACGTAGTCATATTCATGAATATTTTTTACTGGTACCAATTCAGAAGCCAAAAAAAAATATATTGTGTAAGACTTAACTGCGACAAACACTATTGCGAAAGACTGAACTGCGAAAGATGGAACTGCGACAGTGCCGAACTGCGACAGATCTGAACTGCGAAAGATTTAACTGCGACAGTGCCGAACTGCGACAAATCTGAACTGCGAAAGATTTAACTGCGACAGGACTGAACTGTCAATTAAGAGAATATGAGAAAAAAGAAACACGTACCACATTTCTTTAGAATGGTACGTATATCACAGTTAGGTCAGGTTAACTTTGTTTGTTAATTAGGTTAGGTTGGAAACATGAGAAACACCGAATCGCTCCGTTTTGGAAATCTATTCATTAACTTGACTATGCAGTTCAGTCCTGTCGCAGTTAAGTCTTTCGCAGTTCCAGATCTGTCGCAGTTCGGCACTGTCGCAGTTCCATCTTTCGCAGTTCAGTCTATCGCAATAGTGTTTGTCGCAGTTAAGTCTTACAGTCAGACAACATTCGATTAATGAACTATCATTGAGATTCAAATATAATTATTTGGATAAATTGTACATTTTGCAGATCAGATGCTTTTATAACTATGAATGCTTCTTTTCATTTATTGTGTACTTAAATGCGTTCAATAACAAAGGTGGCCTTTCGGTATCAATAATAGAACACATTTGATTTCAAACAAATATTTTTTTAACAAAATTAATCATTGAAAAAAAAAAATTGCCAATATGTTCTATTATTGATACTAAACAAACAATCCGTGTCGTTGTGTAATGAATTCATGCACTTTGTACAAATTAAAACATACAAAGATACACCAAAACAACTAACAAAAAAGGCTTGTAAAAATATTTACACAGAGTGTCAAAATGCATAATACGCACATATCGAAGGTTACAAAGTATCAAAATACTGGTTATTGAACACGTCTCAAATAAATCTGTGAAATGATTGTATTCTTATTTTATAAATCTAATAAATTTCCTTTTGATAAATTCAAATTTCAAGCAATTATATCATTTATTGAATGTCAATTTAAATCTACTGGAAATAAAAAAGGTTTATTGCACTTATCTGTCAGTCGGTATGTCCAAGCTACTACCGCTTCGGAAAGGGAAATCATCTGTGGGAAAAGAAGCGGCGCAAGAAACCCACAGGATCATTGTTGTCCTTTTTTTTTAAATAAAGTATATAACTACGATATGTAACACTCTTTTGTGTGAGGTGTAAAATGAGATTCACAATTATAAAAACATCCTATTATCGACTATATTAGTACCTAAATATTCTGTGTGTGACTAGTACAATCGTATTTTTACTATACTTAGAAATGCTGCTTCACTTTAGCAGTTAAATCGAAAATCAATTGCTTGCAACACTAAAAATGACCCCTGAACGTGACCAACTTAAAATATAAAATTAACCGGGGTTTTATTATGAGACTCTTAAAGATTTTATTTACTATAAAACAGTAACAAGTATAAATAACTTGAGAATAATATACCGGTATTTTATTTATTACAATCAAATGAATATACTCGTTACTTCTTTATAATGTATGTATATATTCATGATTTCGTAATGTTAATTTTTATTTTTTTTCTATTGAACAGAATTAGTTAACACCATGTATTTTTTAAATTTAAAGTATAGCAACACAAAAGTTTGGTAGAAATAAAATACAATACAATAACGCACAAGTACTTGCGCGCCTCCTGTATACGGAACAGTATCAAACTGTGGCATCCTAATCTATACAGGTTGTACCAAAAAAAGAATTTATAATACGCTTAGAAATCACTCGGCAATTCTTAAAATGGAATCCAATTTAAATTCACATTTATGTATAACATTCCAATAATAACTAAATACTTATATCTAATTTGGCAAAAGTATTGCACTAAAATCTATAATAATAAGTATTAACTAACAATGGTGTATATATGACACACTAGAATTACAAACACTAATAAAATCTATACCCATTTCACTTACAGTGTATAAAAATGGGGAGTAAGAGTGAAATAGATTTAGATTTCTTAGCTTCCGTCCACATTTTTCTTAACACTAGATTTTGGCATAGTTCATCGATCACACAGACCATAAACTCCTTTTTTTTTTCTTTTTTTTTCGCGGGGAATTGCTTTTCGCGTACCGCTCGCCTGGGGGACGGCGAGACGGTTATGTGGGACTCCCCTCCCTGTCGTGAGGGATACCCACTAAAACCCCGCCGCGACCTTACCCCTAATACCCGATACCCGAGGAGACCATAAACTCCTAATAACAGGCGAGAGACATCTGTCAACACATCAGGATAATAGAACAAATGCCCAAATACACGAATCACTTATTTGGGTAGACCTTTTTTTATTATTCACGACGGGTTCGTACTTGACCTCAATCACACCTCACCTCACAAGTGTGCGAAGAACTGTGGTCCGAAAGATCGCAGTTCCGATACTCTGTTGGTCGACACATTGCTTGTGCGATAAACCATACAGCGACAGAATATTGATAAATAATATAATGGAGGCTATGTAATTGTTTAATATTAGGTCCTTACCTATGAAATTGGCGTTTTGTATGAAGAAATATCCAAATATCCAAATCCAAATCCAAATTTAGATAAACTTTGTGTGTATTATCGGATAACATTAAGTTAAGTATAGGGAGCGTTAATTTTTAAAAGTAACCGCTTTATAAAAGTTTCAGCGAATCTAAGAAATGATTATGGGAAGCATATGAAAAGAGCTTTTTTCTATTATGTGATATAGCTCAGAAATTAAAAAAATATTTCATGTGAAACCTTGAAATAATATTCCATTTTCCGAATAAAAAACAAATATATATATATAAAGATATAGCTTTGAAAATCACAACATATGATTAACGAAGAAAAAAACTCCTATTTCATAGGTAAAGACGCAATATTAATTCATTCTATGTTACTGTTATTGTTTAGCGGATATAATTTATTCTGCTGTTTATTAAATTTCGCGAATGTATGCCAATTTGCTGATCACAGAGATCATATTTATAAGTTAATGTATCATAACAACCTGTACACCTGTGTATACGAAGTTGATAGGGTCAATGGGAATACAGTACCCCGCCCTCCTGATACTGCGTTAGTTGACAGTTTATCAAACATTAAACGTCTATGGTCTGTGTGATCGACGCCATCGTTCTATACCACTATAGTAAAACCGGAACGTTAAATTCCTGCAAGATCGAGACCCAAGTCTATAAATTGGTAACACAAGGGCGAATCCAGGTGTCATGGGGGTTATGAGCCCCTTGGGCTTTAGTCTTTGTAATAACACTCCTCTTACAAACTAAACAATACACGTAGGGGTACATTTATTGTCCAACAATCACTTGTTCTTGCACGTTCACCCATGTTATTGGGTAGTGATGCAACGGATCTCTGTTTCTGTTTCCGCAAGTGCGGAAGTTCCGCGCGCTTTTCAACATTCGTTTCTGCTTCTGCTAAAATTTACTTTTGACATCTGTCTCCGTTTCTGGTTCCGCTAAGACACTTCAGTTGCATCACTATTCTTGGGTATAACTGAAAATCAGTGTTTTGCTTTTTGAGCAATCCGACACACTGAGCTATGACCCTTTTGTGCTGCTGCAGCACACGTATACATAATACGTTGCCATGTTTGTATCGATCTACAATTTGTTATTGTGCATGTTTAATGTATGTGTGTGACTGAAGGAACAAATAAATGCTTTATCTATCTTGTATCAAAAAAAAATAGTATTGAGAGTGAGTCCCGATCTCAATTTTAAGATTGCTTTATTTATACAGTTCCAAGACTGGGGCCGCAACCTAAAGAGTTTAATTATCCAGTTACTGTAGTATACAGGTGGTCAGGAAAAGTACTTGAGTGTTTTCATTTATCCATAAGTTGTACTAAAGGTGAATTAAATGTACCTACGCAACTCATAATGCATGTGATTTTCTAAAGTACTTTTCCCGACATCCTGTATATGCAAATATATGGCCGCCATCCTTGTTATTTCGCCGATGATAAAAAAAATTGTAACCAAAATCATAATTTTGAGATATTTTTTCGCTCCGTCATCATTTTGAGAAACTTTTCCTATAATCTGTGACAGCTGGTCGCTTGCGGCTGCATGGTCGATGGCTGTTTATGAGTTATACTTAAGCAGGGTCTTGAGTGTCGTGTTTTTATGGTTTTCTAACACCTAACATGTTATTCTGACCAAATATGGGCGTGGCCTATTTTGTTAGCAAAAACAAACGAACATGTTATCCGAAGCGGACGGTAAACATCCCCGCGTTCGCCTGGGACAGGGGGGTATTTTTCATTTCATCGTTGCTTGCGAACATTGAAGGCCGCTTGTTTGTTTCGTATTTTCATATTAAATAGAAATTTGTTTGTTTCTGTTTAAAAATCGCAGGAGTTTTGCTAATTCGTTCAGCAAACGTGTTTTGTTATTTTTTGGGGGTGCTGAAGCAGTGGTACGGGACTGTCAGTGGTTGTGACAGTGTCTTGGGATGTCCGCTGTCGGATACTCCCAAGATACTGTACACGATGGTGCAGGCAGGTATAAGCATGATCGCCCACATACTGAGCAGCAAACAGAAATGGGAAGAGGTTGCCGCATTTATTACGGACGTCCTGCTATCAAAAGAGATGCGAGAACGGCACGAGGAAACTAAAGGAAGGCAGAGCCATTTAAATCTAGTTCCGGGAAAATCAGTAAGATTAAAAAAAAATGGTGGCAATGTTTTAGCGTTGTGAATCGAGCACGCCCCAGCGGTACGGGCCGTTGGATGTCCTTGCAACGGATCCCTCGAAAAAAAAACGTATAAGCAGACTACAATGATCGGCTGCCTATATCTTCCTGCTTCTGATAGATGGAGGCCCAGTATCAGCTGTAGGTAAAATTAGGAAGGCACAACGGAGTGACATAGTCAAATTGACTAAACTCCTTAAAAAAACAACAAAATACATCTTTTATTGACTGATTTCTGTTTTTATTTTTAATACTGTTCACGGCTATTTACCTTGGTATAGTTGCAACAGTATCCTTTTATACAGAATGGAAAATAGACGGCACCGAAAACCTCGGTATAATCTACTTTGACTATCGGCATATCACCATCTTATTAATTGACTTTCCAGTCTGTATAATTTTGTTTTTAGTAAAATCATTTGTTTTCAGTACACTATCTTTTTGCTTGTACAAAAAAATCCTACCTTTTAGTATTATAATTTTGGTTTGTGGCAACAATTTTAATAATTCATAATTTTTTTAATTTTTTAATGAGTGGCGCACTAGTAAGCCTGGGTAAACTCAAAACATTTACAGCTTTAATTGGATGTTCAGTCAATAGGCTATTGTAGAATGGAGACAACTTATTAAATTAACTTTCCTGCCTGTACATTTTTGTTTTTAGTCCTTGCTTTTAGTACAATATCTTTTTGCTTGCACAAAAAAATACTAGGATTATTTCAATTTGGTTTGTGGCAACTCTTTGAATTTTTGCGTGGGACGCTCCGATTTTCACATCTGAACGATGAACCTGTCTCGATTTATATTCAGTCATAAATATTAAAGATCGTGCGCGATTTAGTAGCTTCTTCAGATTTTTTTGGGATAATTAATTGATGCTTCAATTATTAGCTACATGCAATGCAATATGCAAAAGCCGATCCGAATTTTAACTTGATTTTGAAATTGAAAGTAACACATTTCAAGAAGAATTATCAGCGTAAACCATCCTCTGTCTGTATTGCAGCATTTTACCGTCCAATCTGACGTTACGAAACAAAGCTTTAATTGCATTTTTTTGCATTTATTATCTGATTTACTGGATCAGCCATCAACATTAGAAGAATTGAGCAACCAACTATCACAGATAATAAACTCTCACTACGATTTAAGTCTAATGCAGTGCGTCAAAGTAGGCCGGGTTTGAAGCATATTCATTGAAGATGTTGAAACTTCCTAATAACATGTGGTCCATGCTAAGGAATGCTGCAGGACAATACAAAAGATCTACTCTACTGTGATATCCTGATCACAGCACCAATTTTTATGAATTTAGTCAAATCGACTCCAGGCGTTATTCCCACACAACGGTCATTAGTAAGATTTGTTTATTGACTGACTATGGATTACTTTTATATTCGATGAGAACACCCATCTGACGCACTTCATCAGGATGGAATCGTATATAACATCACAGATACCATTTATCCAGGTGGCCAGCCCATCTGCCGCCCACCCATAATGTGCAAGTGTAAGTGATAGACAGACTGAGCTCCATCACGACCATTGTTGATCACCATCCGCCAGCCACTCGGAGCTTTCTGGGCTCCAAGGTTCCGTGCCACCAGCATTAGGTGACCGAGGAGCTGCGGAGAGGAAGAAATGGTTGTTTGTTAATCAATAGAAGTCAATACATTTATAATTACTCATCACAAGTGTGATGACTTGTCTGGTTTGGGGCCCCATAGGACAATATGGGTACCAGTGCAGGCCACACAGATATGATAAGTAATGAATTGGATATTATGTACATTAGCAATATCAGCTAACGTTTAGTTAAATACACATTGGTGTCGATTCGGATGTACATCAACTGAACTAAAACCAGTTTTGGAGTGGTGCCGTCGCATCGTATTGTTCCAGGGAGAAAGAGACAGTACTACTTTAAAACTGGTTTTAGTTTAGTTGGTGTACATCCGAATCGACACCATTAACAAATAAAATAAAAGCTTGTAAAAAATACACATTTATAAATGAAAATTTGTACCATTTACTGTTTTATGTGTTAAAATAGGTTAAAAGTGACTTGTATCACAGTCGATGAATAATTTATTCTATTTTATTACAATACCAACACTGACTTTCCATTTGAAATGCCAGATTTCTTATGAAATATTTTGTATGTGATAACCCTGCCCGAAGGCTACACTGTGACCAGTGTCTGAAAATCAACTCGCAGAAGATTGGTATTCCTATACCGTGGAAACCAGTGACGACAGTATCAATCAAAATGTATATTAATCAAGCATTTTTTAACAAGCATTTAAATCCTGTCTGTTCGTCGATTTAACAGATAACAGGTTAATTGTTCACTATCAGTACTTACATACTGTGAGTAATGAGAAGGGAATGCATACTGCAAACTGATAGCGCACTTATCTGATATGATAGTACAAGAATGTTTGTTTTAATTGCTGGAAAATACATAAAGATTGACTACACCACAAATTACATGGTCTAACTTGTAAAATCAGGTTTTTGGAAGGCCCATAAATTGATTAACTGTTTCCATTAGTGAACAACTCCAGATCGTGATTAGTAAAAGTCCTAAAATTAAGGTCTTAATTAGCATATTTTAGGAAAGTTTGCAACAGCGTTTTAAACTTTTTGCCGCCAAAATACTAATATACCATTCCAATTTATTCGCATTACCTCTTTATCATTATTTTCAGCATCTTGCAACCTTGGAATCCGCCTCTTTGGTATCACTAGGAAATGCACAGGTGCTTGTGGTGAGATGTCGTTGAAAGCCAAGCATAATTCGTCTTCGTAAATAATATCAACTTTTATTTCTTTCGATATAATCTTGTCGAATATTGTAGGGCCCGGTGAGGCGACACTTTGCGCTTGCGCCCTACGCACTTCGTCGCTATAAGGTCTCCTTACCGCTATGGCCGATCCCCGTGACAAATCATAAATATTCGTTGGGTAAGATTTCTTAAGGCGAAATTTAAGAGCACGTTGGAACACTTTGTTAAACATTTTTTAATAAAATTTGAGCATAATCACAATAACTGCGTGAATATCCTGTGAATTCCGTTTGACGTTTGTTGATTTGACAATGACATTGACAGCTAAGGGTGGCAGGCAGGCAGACACAGGCAGACAGCGGTTGTCGGTGTGACCAGTTTCATTTTCTATCGTTTGAGACCACAGATTACCCCCAATAGATTCCGCATGATGGACAATTTGTACTTGCATGAAGTGACCATTTTAGGCGGTAGGTGCCGGTTGCGGGAGACGAAACAAATGCGACGTGATTGGCTATGTCAAGGTTACACTACTCCGTAGTGATGTGACTGTGTAATAAAAAATGTCGATATTTTTTTACACGATTAAGTATATTATAAAAGGATAGGGTCGATTTGGGGTCGAATTCACACTGAGCGCTATTTCGTGCGTCAATGTTTTAAAATTATAGAATCTATTCACATAGGCGTAGAGTCTAAAAGATCGAGTGTCACAGAGGACGGTGCGAAATGAGACCGAGCGTCGACTCGCAAATTCATACATTCGTGCGAATTCATTCTTTGGGATAATTCAGGGAGACGCGGGGCAAATAAAACAAATGCTATACTATGAGAGGGTTCATATCGCACGTAGCGAGCGACCAGCTCATGAACGCTCACATATAATAGCATTAGGTTTAATTTGACTTGGCGACGCGTGGCTCCACGCGTTGTGCATTGCCCCGTTTCCCTGAACGAGCCTTAAGGCCACAAACTGGACAACCGACAGCAGGTAGGGAAGCGATAGTGGCGGCGATGACGAGGAAGTCGGCGCCCGCGATTTGATCGAATGCATTTTATATGTAACTATTCTCGATGGTAGCGATGACAGTTGCGCGATCTACCCACTCGTCGAGAACAATAAACCTAGCATTAGACCGCCACCGCCGCCGTTTGCTGTCAGTTGTCGTTTAGTTTGTGGCCTAATAATTAATTAAACATTTTGATGGGGGGACGCCAGCGACTTGATCTTTGAGGTCACTTTTCGTGTTCATGTATTAATCGTACGATTTTATTTTCACCACGTTCGATTAAGTACGTGAACACCCAAAACAAAATTGGCGTAAAAAAATCATACAATTAATACATGAACACGAAAAGTGACCTCAAAGATCAAATCGCTGGCGTGTCGAGGTCTATTAACGGAGACAATTCTAGGAACAGCATCATGTTGCTGACACAATTGACAATGCAATAACATTGTCATCGCTTTCTATTATTACATTCTATTCTACAGCCTGTTTCCTAGGTCCCCCTAATGCCGAAAGGGGATGATTCTACCCATCAATATGAACAACTTTTACTATGGGACCAACTTCGAATTCGCGAAAAAAAATCTACTGTTCCATAGAAAAAGTTCATACCTACTCGACAAAAATGTATGCAACAGCTAATTTTTTTCTCGCGAATTCGATGGTCCCGTAGTAAAAGTTGTTCATATTGATGGGTAGAATCATCCCCTTTCGGCATTAGGGGATATGAAACAGGCTGTATATGTACCTATATACCAAGTTCTAACTCAATCGAATACCAGGAAATGTATCAAATGTAACTTGTATGATTTTATATAACACAGACAGAAGTAGGGTATTATTGGGCACGCTGTCCCACCTGTAGTTCGGACGACGTCTCGTCCTCACTAAGGTGTGCAGCCTGCCCAATAATCAATAATATAATCACCCATCTACAAATATTGTAATTACTCGTGTACCCATATCTATACACATAAATACACCTACTTCACTTTCGACAAATTATAATAAAAATAGGCACCCAAAGTGCAATTATAATAATGTGATGAGAAATCATGAGTTCGTAATGCGATCCCTATTGTAACAAAACAATATTGAAAACCAGGCAAGTGCGGGTTTGACCCGCGCGCCGAGGGTTCCTCTGTAACTCCGATGGAAATGTAAAAAATATTTTTATTAACACCCTCAATACAGTTTATTTGTAGAACCATAAACTTAACCAAATATGTATGTAAACCTGTTACCAAAGTTTTTGCTGATTATTACAAAATCGCGTTATTCTCGTCGTCATCGATTTATTTTTCGTGTATTTTTACTTGTCATGTTTCTATCATACATAATTATATTCACAACCTTAATCCCTATCCCAAACATTAAGTGTTTATATCCACATTTCACCGTTCAACTGCACATTAGACGTAAAACTGTCAGCTGAGAACTTGTAACGTACCGGCCACATACAACGCGCATATGGTTTAAAGGTTGTATCAAAACGTGCAAGTGTATATAGTTTTTGGCTATTCATTTCCTTAGTTAACCTTTAACATCGCCACGCGATAAGATGGGTTGGTTAAATTCTTCTTACGTGTCGGAAACCATAACTGTTACTGTAGTTGTCCGTCATTTCTTATCACCTATTTTAAATCGTGTAAAGGATACTCATTGTTATGAATCAAGGTACATTTGTACCTTCTTCGTAAGGAACCCTAACGCAAGGTGTGCATTACTGCACCGTCACATGTTGTAACTGTGTAATATCGGGATATCACGTAAAATACATACGTGTATCAGAATAAAAGATAAGTATGTGTATTTTACTTAGTACAGTCAGCTGCAGTAAAAAAAACTGACCCATCAAAAACCTGTGGTTGGGTTTGAATGTGATTGACTGACTCTAGTAAGTAGAAAGTATGTATGCCCCAATTACATTGGTGGTGGATAGTCTAAGTCCTTACTTACATATTCACGATCCTATAGACGAGATCTTTCCCAGCAGTTGGATATTCACGTTCCGTTATTGGTGTTGAGATATGTGAATTAAATAAATTAATTGTAAGGGTTGACAAAAATTGCATAGTAATGAGGCAATAGAATTTACATTATAACATATTATGCTATTTTGTTAATTATATATACATGAAACATAAACTCCGTAATGCCCTAATAGGTATTAGTAAGTTTTGTATATTCATTTATTATATTCATATTCATTTATATTTATTTTTTATTGTCAGTTTATGCTTATCAAGTTACAAAATATTCAATATTGTCTTTCGGTAATCAGGTACGTACCTACTTAAAGATATTTATGTTGATGACTGTACTGTAATTATTTATGAAAAAGAAAGTGATTAATAATAGATCATTTAATATATCTATTTAAATGGAATAAATATATTATGATTGATTTGAATAAGAGTGTAATCCTCATATCTGAACATTTTCAATTTAATTTTTTTATGAGTAGCTTGATAATTCCCCGATTTATAGTCACAGAGGTATGCTCTTGACAGTACATACCTATTTGTGCATGCCCCCAATTCACATCAGCCTCGCGTGGAGGACTACAGCCATACTCCCATAAAATGAGGAAGCCCTTTGTGCCCTGCGGTGAGATGGATATATACTATAGGGATATTATAGGATAAGTAGCTAACCAGTGGTGATTAATACTATTTTCTGTGAGGCTGAGAGTATAACAGATTATTTTATTGTTGTCAAATATTATTATCAAATTCACCACGCGGTCACCTTTAGCGGAAACGTATTTCGTCACGCATTGTAATGTGATACAATTGTTTTTCGCATTGGTAATTATTGCCGATTAATAGATTTACTGTTGCACACCACACCACCGACATATTATTTCTTATTCAAAATACAAATGTCGTATGTTAAAGTATCAAATGCATTTTCTTGATTTTAATAATTATGTAGTAATAACGCTTATGCTAATATAACAACTACGTGTGATATATGATTTTATTTAATGCGAGAATAAACTGCAGACATATCAAATTATTATGGATAAAACCTCCGGATTTTGGGTATTTGTTACCTTTTTGTCTCCGTCGTGTTTCGAGTGAAGAACTACAGCTCTACCCCGCGCCCCGCACCTGCCGCAGCTACAGCTCTATCCAGGGACTCGCACCGACCGCACCAGCTGTACCCGCACCGGACGAACCTACAGCTCTACCCAGCGCCTGGCACCGCCAACACCAGCTCTATCCAGTGCCCCGCCCGTGTTTCGAGTGAAGAACTGCAGCTCTACCCCGCGCCCCGCGCCTGCCGCACCTACAGCTCTATCCAGCGACTCGCACCGACCGCACCAGCTGTACCCGCACCGGCCGCACCTACAGCTCTACCCAGCGCCTGGCACCGACCACACCAGCTCTATCCAGCGCCCCACCCCGACCGCGCTCACAAGGCTCGTGATTCCGTGCCCGCAACGTGCTCGCAAATCTCGCAATCCTCGGTCAGCGCCGTGCACAGCTGATTACCAAACGATCTCAACCTACTAAAATGTTAGTAAGTATACTAAGCTACTGTAATTTTATTCTTGTTTTATGAAATTGTTTTGAATTATTACGTACCTATAGATAAAAAGAATGCATAGTTGTTAGACCCGAAATTTTCTCACCAAATAATGGATATTTTTAATTAGTTGTTTCTATTCTTTAGATAGTTGCTATAAATATTCCAAATCAATATACCATAATATACATTGATTATTTCTCAATTTAACCAAAGTATTTCTTTACAATTAAATATTACTCTAATAAATTTCTATCTAAAGACTAGGTAATTGTCAAATTGTATTCTTAAATATTTTTTATCTTTGTTTTTTAGATTTAGCATGCCAGTTACCTATGTCATTTCTCCTCCATTTCTTAGTCGAAGTAAATAGTTTGAATGAGTATCTGAAGGAGATTCCCTCGATTTCAAGTACATTTCATAATATATTTTTCTAATTCAATGTTATTTCATTTCAGGTCTGAATCCGATTGCGAATCTGTGGCCCCATCAAAATCGCTGTTGCCTAAAAAAGCGAAGAGAGTCCCATCGGCGTCGGTGGCATCAAAACGCAAAAACACCTCCAGGTAAATAAATATAACATGTACCTATTTTATGTAATCTTTATTTACATTATTGTATGTTACCTAGGTCACGGCACAATTCAACGGCAAGAAATAATTTCGTACATCATTTTGTTCCTACCATTTGACATGTGTTACGAGATTTCTGTTCCCGTTTGACCATAAACAGTTACAATTGGTCATATAGAAGATATTTTCTCACCATGCGTTGACTTTCAAAAATCGCTACCTTGAGCGCAGAAATCACATAAAGTTGTTTTATTTGAGTAACTTTTTTAGCGAAGTAGCTATAACATGATAAGTAAAAATCTGATAAGGTAAATAATAAAAATTTCCTTTTGCAGCGCTACGAAAACGAAATCGCAGTTGGCAGACATTTTTGGTCTCTGTGAAGACGACGACCGTGAAGAGTGTGCGCACCCCGTAGACAACAAACAAAAGCTGCTGTCATACATCTCATCTCGCGTAGCGAACGGGGTGCAAAGACGCGTCGCTCCCACTGCCGGCGACTTCTATATCGAGTTGCGGGTCTACGACCGTATCGACGCTGAGCTTACTACATCCGAGGATCGTTGGAAGAAAGCACTCCTACGCTTATGCTGTCAGATCAAGGAAGAATCTGCACAGTGGACAGCGCTGCAGCGCTTCGTAAAGCAAGCACACATTTTATTTGAGGACGCTGATCGAACATTTTATTCCGATAAAATAAGTATAAGACGTGCTTAAATGTTAACTATAAATAAATTTCTAATTTTCATATGGTAATTGTCTATAATTTTGGTATTGGTTTTATTATTTGGTACTCTAATTCACATAGTTCACATGCATTAGTAAAAATAGTTCTTTTAAGTGGTAAGTATAGGTAATCGTGATTTAATTAAATTCCATAATTTTCTATATATTACACATCTAAATAATACGAATACCCCTTTTTGTTTGATATAAAACAAAAAGGCGTATGATTAAAGATTACCCGTACTTTGTAAATTAAAGTTAGCAAAGAACTATTATTACTTACTATTTATTAAACAGAATATAGGTACTTCCTAACATAGTATAAATACTTAGATGCTTAATTTACTTGCAGTCAAATAAAATAAGTATACTTGTATTATAAGTATACTTATATTTGCCGTGTGATGCTCAGCAGTGGGTTGCAATAGGGTACTCAAACTAATCAACTTTAAATTTTATGTTTACTTTAAATGAAAGTATAAAAAAAAATACATATTATTATTAATCTAGGTATTACCTATATTTGTTAATTTAAGTGAGTTAATTCATAATACAGCTTAGTACGTGGTGAAAATTTAGTTTCAGGTGCTCCCATTGTAATTGTTGGTAATCTGCTGGGTTACATTAAATTATATTATATCGACTTTATAGTTTCCAGAGGAAATCTTAATCTTATATAAGGATTGTTGAGATTCAATTAAGAGTATATAGCTAGTATTTGAATTCATTAAAATGCCATTTTGTTCTGTGTGCAACGTCTTAGTGAAAAAAACGCGGTGGATAGGTCACTTGCGCAGTAACGCACATAAGAACAATGATATCCCTCCGTTGATGGTGGGTGTCGAGAACGTTTTACTGGTGAACACTGCGTTTCGGGGACGTATTGTCACCTATAGGGTAGTGGCGGAAGGCGATGATGAACTTTATTCTACGCGCTCTTTTTTTATAAATTTGCGTCGTAAAATTGAGCCCCTTTTAGCTAAGTCAATAAGAATTCATACAAATATAAAAGTCAATTTTGAGTTGTTTTCAAGTTTTTTGTTGATCAAAAATAATTTACAAGAGCAGAAATCGTTTACAACGAAAAACCTTTCACTTCATTTAAATTATAATTTTAATGAAACATTTACAGAAGTTGAAAATAGTATAATGAAAAAAATGGAAGAGTTTCAAGAAAGAGATAGTGGTTGGACTTTTTTACACAACTCTCACTTTGAAATAAATATCAATAAATATCAACCGTTGAGAGGATCTAGCTATATTAATTTACCAGCATTCATAAAAAATAAGAAGGCTTGTTTAAATATAAATAACAAAGATGAATACTGTTTCTTGTGGTCAGTTACAGCTTCTCTCTACCCTACCAGTAAACACCCCGAGCGCGTGTCCTCGTACCCCCATTTCCGACAGTTATTCAATATTAAAGATATGTCTTTTCCTGTCACTTTTAAAGATGTATCCATTTTTGAGAAAAATAACCCGAATATTAGTATTTTTATTTACGGGTTAAACAATAAAAGATATATTACGGGACCGCTGTATAAATCTGAGTCCCTCCTTAAAAACACTAAGCGCGTTCATTTGCTCTTGTTAGAAAATAATACTTCATCTCATTATTGCTTAATTAAAGATCTTCCTCGTCTCGTTAGAAATCAAGTAACCAGTCATCATGGAAAATTATATTTTTGCGAAACCTGTTTCTTGTTTTTTCCGAAAGAAGTTGAACTCGAGAACCACAGTTGTGGTGGCGTTGTTACCGTATTACCTCAAAAAGGTGCTGTACTTAAATTTAAAAACTATGAACGAAAACAAAATGTGCCGTTTGTTGTGTATGCGGATTTCGAGACTATGTTACAACCGATTTACGGCTGCGAACCTGATCCGAGTGTTGCTAGTACTTGCGATTTGCAACGTCACATACCTATCGCATTTGCGTACAACATCGTGTGTAACGTTGATGACAAATACAATCGATTTGTGACTTATCGGGGTAAAAATTGTGTTTCGAAATTTATAACTTCACTACATAATGACGCCAAAAAAATTCAATCAATCTTAAATTCTACTGAGCCTATATTGTTTACTGAGCAAAATTCTAAGGATTTTGACAATGCCACACGATGTCACATATGTAATCACTTGTTGTGGAACGATAGAGTCAAAGATCACTGTCACATCACGGGGCGTTTTCGTGGTGCAGCTCATATGCATTGCAACTTACAATACAAAGTTCCAAAATGTATTCCTGTATTTTTTCATAACCTTTCGGGATATGATAGTCATTTATTTATTAAAGAATTAGGTGAACTCCCTGGGAACATTAAAATTTTACCAAAAACTAAAGAAAATTATATTTCTTTTTCCAAGTTCTTACCCGTTTCGGATAATAAATATATTCAATTGCGTTTTACTGATTCTTTAAAATTTTTAGGAACGAGTTTAGATAAATTAGCTAAAACTATGGCGAAATCTGATTTAAAATATCTTCGCAGTCATTTTCCTGATGACTTACAATTTAATTTACTATCTCGAAAAGGTGTTTACCCATACAATTATATGACTGACTGGAAGACTTATTTAGAGTCTAGTTTGCCTCGAAAATCACAGTTTTATAATACATTAACTGGTGAACACATTTCTGATGATGATTTCGAACACGCTCAGCTAGTTTGGTCCAAATTTAACATAAAAGATTTAGGCGAGTATACTGATCTCTATCTTAAATCAGACGTATTGTTACTGAGCGACATCTTCGAACATTTTCGCGATACATGTAAACAACACTATAAATTAGATCCATCATTTTACATTACTCTCCCAAGCCTATCCTTCGATGCAATGCTTCTAAAAACTGGCGTTGAGTTGGAATTAATAGCGGACTTAGAAATTATCCAAATGATTCAAAGCGGCATAAGGGGGGGAATGTGTATGTGTCCGCATCGTTATGCTAAAGCAAACCATAAATATATCCCTGATTACGACCCTACACAACAAGATTCATACATAGCATACATCGATTGTAATAATTTATATGGTTATAGTATGTGTCAAACCCTTCCTCAATCAGACTTTAGATTTTTAGAATATAATGAAATAGAAAATTTAAATGTACTAAACATAGAAGATGAATCCGAATACGGCTATATACTCGAAGTTGATTTGCTTTATCCAGACTACTTACATCAATATCATAATGATTTACCATTCTGTCCAGAGAAATGTATCCCACCCGGAGGCAAAAATAAAAAGCTTGTGCTCAATTTATACAACAAATATAACTATGTGATTCATTATGTTCACTTAAAAAAGTGTTTAGAGCATGGTTTAATACTGTGTAAAATTCACAGAGCAATTACTTTCAAACAGAGCTCATATCTTAAGAAATATATTGAATTAAATACTCAACTGCGTCAAAAAGCAAAATCTACATTTGAACAAGATTTTTTTAAACTGTTGAATAATTCAGTGTTTGGAAAGACTCTTGAGAATACTGAGCGTAGAGTTAGTGTACACTTGGTAAATCAATGGCATGACACCCTCAACAAAACAAAAAAGAAAACTGGTGCAGATAGTTTAATTGCCAGTCCATATTTTCATAGCGTTTCTGTTTTTACCGATAATTTGGTGGCTGTTCAAATGAAGCCCGAACAAAGTATCTTGGATAAGCCGATCTACATTGGCTTCACGGTTTTAGAGTTATCTAAAACACACATGTATAATTTCCATTATAATGTTATCAAACCATTTTATGAAGATCGTGTTCAATTGTGCTATACGGATACGGACAGTTTTATTTATTCCATTAACTGCGCCGATTTTTATAATGACATAAATAAATATTTTTTAAATTACTTTGATAGCAGTAATTATGGAGACGAAAATATATATGACATTCCTCTTAAAAATAAAAAGGTTCCAGGATTGTTTAAGGATGAAATGGCAGGACAAATTGTATCAGAATTTGTAGGACTCCGGTCAAAACTGTATTGTCTAAAAACTAAAGATGAAATTGTTAAGAAAGCAAAGGGGGTGAAGTCTTACGTAGTTCGCGATTTGGAGTTATCGGATTATAAGTCGGTTCTTTACAATAAAGAAATAATACGAAAAAAGAATATTTTATTTCGATCAATAAAACACGAGATATTTACAAGAAATGTTAATAAAATCGCTCTTTCTGGCAATGACGACAAAAGATTCATTTCAAATGACAAAATATCCACTAAGGCATGGGGTAGTTCGTGGATTTTAAAATGTTAATTCAATTATATTTAAGAATACTTGTCAGTCAAATGTTTTTTTTTTTTACAATAAGATTATTAATGTAATAAGTTAGTATTACTAAATATATATTTTTATAACTATTATGTATATTTTTAAAGCGACATAAACCTACATGATCTGTTACATCATATTTACCTATTCTACTTGTTATGTTGTGTACCTACCTGCCATGTATTGTAGTTAGAACTAAGTGATTTAATATACTACTGCTCACTGTGTAAAGAATGTGAAATAAATAATTACCAACATGATTTTATGTTTACTTTCTTTAACCACTTTTTGGAATTGACTAAGTACCTACTCTATACGTGTGAAAGCCAACGGTGATTCTGATTATGTACATAGATAGATAGATGTTATCATAGGTCCCTTAGTAGCCTTATACAACACCCTCGCAGAGAGAGGGGAAAATTTAATTACGTAGTAAATACTGACAAAACGTGTATAAACTTGTTGCAATCATGTCAGCAGAATGTGACACTACAACAGTTTAGCGGGTTACGTAATTGTAAAATATTTTTGATGACATGGTTAACCTAAATTTGCATTATTGTCGATGTGTACTACACATACAATAGTCATTCAATTGTCTGCACCCGAGAGTCTTGGACGATCATCTCTTACATGAAGCCGACAGCATAGTGGTACCACAAAAAATTAAAATAATCAGAAAATCTTTGACATATTGGTAAGTTTATATGAATCTGGGTAAATTAATTAAATCAGATGCTTTAAATACCTATTTTAAACTTAATAAATTGTTTGTTACAGAAATGTCTGACGGATCACCTTCATATTCACCTGCATATGCCTGCGAGCAAAATGTACAAGACTATTGGGTTAACTTCGATGAATCGTTTCCAGATTTAACTAAACGTCAACGAGAACCTAAACAAAAGAAAGTCAAGCGTAGTGCAAGCAGTAAGCCGCATATAAAGAAAACATTACATCAACATTCCTTGTCGTATGTAATTACAAAAGAAAAACTACAAGGATTAAAGTTGATTAAAGTAAAGGTATTGGACTTGTCGAATCCAATACCGAGGAATATTGATAGTGATGCTGATAATAGCAGTGACAGTGATGTTATGCTGCGTGCGCAGTATGTAGTAAAAGACGTTTATGATGATATAATGGATCATACGGAAACATTGATCAAAAGTATATCTAAAAAACTATGTGCTCATGATTGTGTGTAATTATTTGTGTATAATTGTGTTTGTAAATAAATAGTACTTAAGCATACATGTAAAATTTCTTGTACATAGAATTGTAAAATTTCTTATTAATATATTTCTTCATTGTTAAATACAATTTGTTTATTTTACTTCACTTTCTCAATAAATTCAAACTAAAAAATCGTTCAGTTTTTTTATTTCATAGTGTGCTTTAAAACTAAGAGGTAGGTTATAAAAATGAAAGAAAATATTTTGTAAATATGACAAACTTTATTTAAAATCAAATCAATGTCGCTAAATAAATTTACAATAATTCAAGATAATATTTTCTTAATAAAGTAGATATCTGTAAAATAGTTTTAATCTAGTTTAATTAATATAATCATAAATATGATTGTCAATATACCATTTTTTTATTAATAGAACATTACTTAATGCACATTTTTTTGTATGTTCAATACAATTCAAATTACCATCACTTTTACAATAATTTTCACGCAACCTTAAAAAATTTGGACAGCCTTTCTCTCCAATATCTATTATTTCACAATTTCCTGACAATTCCTTGATCCATTTCATTTTTTCAAAACCTTTTGTTAATATTTTTTTATTGCTTAGGTATGGAATAATTATGCGTTTAAACTCGCGGAAGTCAATAAATCCTTCACTCCAATATATTCCATAATTTTTTTCTATCCACCTGACTTGTTTCTTTTCCTCTTTTGATAAGTAATTAAAACAGTAAGGAGGTTTGACCAAAAATATTTGAGTATATTCTTGAGTCCCTATGGCTAATTCTTTGACAATAAAATTGTTTTTTAAATCCTTAAATCCTTGGACATCAACAATAACAGTTGTAGCATTCATGATATTTTCTTCACGATGTTGCTCAAAGGTTTATATTCAAATAAACAGTCGTTTAATATTAGGCAATACGCTGATGTTTGATCAGGTATATCTTTATCACTTTCAAATTCTACTCTAACGTCGACGGATCCTCCTGACTTTAAGTTCTCTACTTGTCGAGAACAATCAATCACAAATAATGGTGTTTTAATTTTAAAATCTTTGTAGCTCAACATTGGTTCCGGTCGGCGTCCATAATAAGACTGTTGAAATTTTGCATACTGTTCGTATATTAAAGCATAGTTATTATTTTTAAAATTTAAATTTAGGTTTTCATATGGAAAATAGGTAGAGTTAAGATATACTTTGACATTTCTCAAATTACAATGATCAAATTGCGTCATATTCCTATTTACATGATTCTTACGACTAGTTTGAAATCCTATAATTACGTATCTAGGTTTTTCTATTTGAGACGATGTCTTTATAGACCACGTATGTTTTGAAGTCCTAGGAAGTACTGGATATTCATAGAGATCCCAGTTTCTAAACATAATATTTAATGCACGGTCTTTTTCCAAATAACGTAGTAAATTAATTCTTTCACGATCAGAGACTTTTACGTGAGGTACACGCCAAACAATTTTACTGATTACAATATCCTCTACACTTTCATTTGGCTCTAGTTTCACTGCATTGACGTTCGTATTACTTCGCAATAAAATAAGTTCATGTTTGCAATTTAATAAAATTTTGTTGTAGTCTTCTGCGAATCCTAAAATCTTATTAAGCGGTATGCTTGCTGCGAAATAACCATCCGTGCATGGGGTTCCATCAATATCCCATCCCCAATGCTTCGACATTTTTGATTCACCTTCATTCATAGACAAGAGGGATTTCATTGTTGTAGTAATACCTACATTTTTAACTTTATCAATTTCAACTCCGTTAATTTCATAGCGAATATCTTGAAACAAAAAAAGTATAGGATTGTTTGTTAAATGGAAATCTGTTACCTTTATTTTAGGATCACTATTAACAATCTTAATATTTCCCTCTACGTATAATGAACTAGCCGATGGCAATACATATAAATCTTGTTGATTTATTGGTATTCGTATCTCATCGTTGACGTTAAAACTTGTTACGTAAGGTTTGTAGGTATGGTATTCAAAGCTTTCAATAGAGTTGTCATATGTTACAGGATCTGTTACGTTCAAAATATTCATTTTAATAGTCCAATAATCTTGAGGAATTGTTGATTTTCTTTTGTTAGTTTGTTCTTGGCGAAATACTTTTTTTTTGTTGATTTAATTTTATGACTAAAACAGTTGCACGATGTTCCTCCTTCAATGGTAAGATTAGTTCTAATACTTGATAGTTTTGGTGTCGGATATTTATTAAAATCTAACATTTTCTTTTCAGGTGTAAATAGATTTGAATTTCTTCTTCTCGTAAATTAACCAGGCTATTATTTACATCTAACACTCTTATATTAATTGAAGTGATGCTGTTTTGATTTACAGGAAAATATATGATATTTCTTGGTATTTCTATTATCCTGTAACCCGGTGGTATATTAGGAACAAATTCATGAATTATGTGACTCGGTTTTCCGTTTACAAATGAACCACTAACAATGTCACATTCGATTCTTAGCACGGATGTTGATAGAATGTTGACTGGATAACGCGACTCGTGTAATATATTGGCCTTTAACAATTCTTTTCCAAAACCTAATATTTTCCCAATCGAATCTTGTTTTTCGAAATGAATATCTTTTGAACACTTAATTGTGATTTTTAGCGTATTGTTGTTACACGATATTTTCAAAGTACAATCTAACACGTTCTTTTGTAAATAATCACTTATGTCCAAAAGTTCGTAGGATCCTTCAGGTATTTCTATGATTTCATTTTCACCGTAATAGAACTTATTATTTCTCTTATCTACGTTTGGTATCGAATTAAACGTAGAAAAATATAAAAGACCGCACTCATATTCACCTTCTAATTGTAAAGCAGGCGAATAATTTGTCAACAAAGACGATGTAGTATCAGATATTGACAGCGTGAATGTCATTTTGGTAATAAAGTAGATATGAATTTTGCAGCAATTTAAATATTCTCCCAGAAGTTCTTTAGATATTTTAAACATAAATGTCCGCAATTGACGGAATCAAATTTTTGATAGGTGTGATAATTATAAAATATATCTTTATTATTCATATAATTAGAAAATTCTACAGGAGGTTTTAAGTCCCCAAAACTATCAAAGTATTCGCAATAATTATTAAATTTTACGTAAGCTACCCAATGAGTTCCCTCATTTCTATCACTGTCTAAATTAACTATACCGCACTCAATTTGTTTTGGCTTTTTCGGTAACTTATCTCTCATAAAAACACCTCGAAAGTATGGAATGTTTCGAGCATGTTGAATAATGTCTAAATTGCTTAGAGCACGTTTGGGTAGCCGTTTATTTAGTTTTTTGAAGTCGACAAAAATAAACCATTGCCTTTTTTGTATGGCTTCATGTATAACCCCTTGCCTAGTGCAATGGATTCCATCATCTTATTATGTCGATTATTTTCTTCAAAATTTTTCTGGGCTGATTTATAATCACTTATAGTTTTCGCGATACCTGCTGCACCACCAGCCAATGATCCCAATGCAGATAATCCTGCAAAAATTGGTATCAACGGCAAAATACCTCCCGTTTTTGGAACTGGTACAATACGCGGTAAACGAACTTTTACATTTTTAGGTAGCAGTTTTTTAGCAGCAATGTATGCAAATTTTATAGCTGAAGCATTACTTTTCGGTTTATATTTTTTTAGTTGAGAGCGTATTTTAGAAACAATTGTCTTAAAACCTTTAAATCCTGCTCCAATCTTTAACTTTGTCTTCATTACTTTACTGACCAACCAAGACGCAAGTTTTTCGCCGGTTCTTGTATTTTTTGCTTTAATTCTTTTTCTTGCCATATTTAGCAGCTCTAAATCTGCTCTATGCCGATTTTGGAGGTCGGAATTATTTGAATATGCTATGTCGTGTTGCATACAAGCGTTATCCAATTCATTAATACCTTTGTCACCTCGTAATAAACGTTCTCGTAATCTTGTTCCAGGTCCACAGTAACTATATCCAGGTAAATGTAATTCAAACGGGAGATTGTTTATTGCACTGTTGAGAAGTCCTCCGCCTATCATATCTTTGCAGCCAATGACTGATTTGAGATATTCAGTAATTAATATAAAGAATTATTCCTTCAATTACACAACTGCCTTTTCGTCAATCCAACTATTTTCGTTTTCATTAAAACCTAACCATTTAACAAACAGCTTGTTACCTTTTCTTTTTAAAACTTTTTCAACTAAATAAACATCTGAATGTTTGGTTTTTTGAAGTTCTTGTTCATAAAATGATCCTGATATAATGTGATCTCTTTGATCTTTAATTTGATAAGTGGTTGGATTCGTTTTATTTACTTTTGTAATTTTAAATATTTCAGCAGACCAATTGGGAGTATACCCTTTTTCGAATTCGCTCTTGTGTTTACTAATCCGAACATAATCATTTTCATTAAACTTTTGATTTCTTGTTGTATGTTTTTTATACGATTTTGTAATATTATTTAAAATAATTAACTCGTTGTTAGAACAAACTTCATTTGGTTTACATTTTATGATCCGATGTAAAGTATCGTTATAAGAATCAACAATAGTTGTCAAAGGTTTACCAACCCATTTATAGTTACCTGTAAGACTAAAATATTTATAAAGTTTGGTTTTCAAAGTTCTGATCACTCTTTCAACGATTGATGCTTTTTTTATAGAATACGTCGAGTAGTGATTTATTTTATAGGAAGACATTAATCTTCTAAAATCATCATTGTAAAATTCTTTCCCTAAATCTGTTTGCAAGTTACGAGGACTTCGAGCAGTTTTGGCAAGGATACCTTGAAACGATTTAGTTATTTCAGATTTGTTTTTTCTTTTTACTGGAACAGTCCAAACAAATTTTGAGAACGTATCTATAATTACCAAAATGTAATTAAAACCCTTATTGACTTTGGTAACACCTTGCATGTCTATTAAGTCAGCTTGCCATAAATCATCTATGCCTTTTAAAGTTACAGAACGACGAATGAAATTTTTTCTTGCCGCTCTATGAAGTTCATTAACAACCTGTAACTTACTCATTGCTTGTTAACAAGTTCAAAATCAACTTCAGACTTAGTGTAATAGTTTTGTAATTGTTTCTCAACTGTTGACAATATGTCAGTTTTTAAAATATTCAGTTTAGTAGTGATATCTTCTTTGCTATAAAATTTGTCAATCACGACATCAACATACTTTTTATTCACCGCTTCATCAGCAACTGTGGGGTATTTAAGTCCTTTTAATCTTGATAAATTTAACTCAAACTCCCCTTTCTTCGTTTTAAATAGTAGCTTCTTAAGATCTATTAGTTCCTCTTTTGTACTTAACAATTTATCAACGTAATCTTTATTTACAGCATCATCTGCAGATGATGGAGACTTTACTCCTCTCAATCTCACAAAATGCAAATCAAAATCTCCGTTTTCTGATTTAAATAATACGACCTTAGGATCAAAATATGATTCGGATCTCCGTAAACGTTTATGCACGTGGTGTCCAAATTTATCAATATTCATTATTTTTAGAACCGCACTATGGAAAGAATGAAATAAAACTAACGGAATCAATGAATTACTTGGCTTATATTTAACTAATAATACCATTTTCTTTTAACTCTTCAATTATAGAGATTATTTCATTATTCACACCAGTATTACCCGCATCACGTGAAGCCCATAATAATTTTAGTCGATATACTAATTCATTAGGATCATCCCAATAAACATAATCCACATCTTTTTTCCACTTTTTTATAGTTGGTAGACCCGCCCCTTGAATATTCAAGTTTTCATTACTGGAGGCGTCATAAGTTTTAGAAAATTTGAACAGTGGTTTTATTATTTGTGTATATTTTACACCTTTATTACTTTTTATAGGTTTAGAAACATCATAATCTCGGTGATGAACATTTGTATCTATCAACATTGTTTTATAATTTATTTTGTCCTCTTCAGTGATCGTGTTAATGTTAGGAGATTTTTTAAATAATAATTCCATTAAACCGTCTGTTTTCATGTAAGTACGTCCACCAACAACAAGACTATGATCATAAATATTTACCCTTGAAGTTCCCATAAAAAGTTTACCTCTTTCTCTTCTTACACCAAACGGTATATTTTCGATCGATTCGGTAGACATTGACCAAGAATTTCCAGGACTAACATTATTAGGTGTTCTAAAAGATGATCCACTTGTATTATATTTATCATCATCCTCGGACTCTGTTGTTTCAACTGCTATATCATTTGTACTGACGTTATCATCAGTTTCTTCGACGTAATCACTTAGTTCATCATCGTGTGAATCACCAGAGCTTAGTTAAAATTTTTTAATGGTACCTGTGTGCTTAAATTTTTTTATATTTTTTTTACCGTTTGATGCAGTGTTTATATTAGGAATGTTATTTGGCACATCTTTGATAGCTATGCGGCTGAGTGGTTCTGTTATAGGTTTTAGTACAGACTCCATAACAATATCATTGTTTGTTTTAATATCGCGCATCTTTTTAAGTTTCTTTTTAACACACTCAGCAGATTTAATTATTTCTCTTTTTAGCTGTTGTTCGTTATCCATGTTTGTACCTTATGGTGATATAAATAATAATGAAGTGAAAATTGAAGTACCTGTGGGTCTTATTACATCGTTAATCTAATATTACAAATGTGTCGAACTTCATTCTATAGCATCCTTTGTTTTTTTCACAATCTTTGTCTATGACTAAATAACTGTAACGCATATTCCATATATTTGCACACATGTCTCGAAACTGCTTCCAACTCATATCTGTATTAACATGTTCATCATAAACATGGCGTAAGTTGATATCATCCTGCTTAAAAAGAATGATAAGGTTTGCATTATCACGTATTAATTGTTTGGGAATTTTACTATATGTCTGATTTAAATAAAAACAATCGATATTCTTATGTCTACCCATTGCAAAGTAGTTTCGAATATTATTCTGATTTTCACCAGCAACATCATCAAAAATCATCACCGAATCAGGAGCTGCATTTTCAGGATTAAGGACTTCCTCGTTTTCCCGATATTTTGTAAAAGATACGCTTGGGACTTTTTGAAACACTTTTTCTAAAAAAATGTACTTCGGTTGAAACAAAGTTTTAGAGTATAGGTATACATGTCGATAACGTAATCCATTTTCATGTAAAAGCAGACCAATCATTAAGTTTGTTTTGCCACAGTTAGAAGGACCAGAAATAATACATCGTATCGTATCCGGTAAGAGGCTTCCATGTCGAGGATTCTTCTTAACGGTATCAGAATAAATTTTCTCTACATTCAGGGATCTGGACTGTTTAATAAATTTCATATCTATTTACTGATCATAACTTATTTGCTGAATGGAGAAATCACATCCCGCAATTAGTTTATATAGTTTGAACGACAGCGTTGAAACAAACCAGTCAGCTGATTTGAATATAGAAAACTACAGGCGCTCTGTAATTAAATTAAGTCTATTCATTCGTGGTTAACACTACGTTGGATTACGTATATTTGAAATATCTCTAATCACAAATAAATGGTGGCATATATTATTGGGCAGGCTGACACACCTTAGCGAGGACGAGACATCGTCCGAACTACAGGTGGGACAGCGTGCCCAATAATACCCTACTGACAGACACCACCGGGATAGGTGAATGAAACTAAATAAAAGCTTGAAATACTTTCGATCGACCACTTTCATCCTAGCCTTAATTTATTTTACAAGTAGAATATCGATAGCGATCAGACCCATCCGACTTACTACACTAGCGTTACACGCGCCAATGACAAAAAGAGATGAACATAGTAATTATAGTAATGAGAGAAAGGGATCATTCAAGAAAGACATCAACGCGAGCTAAAATTTTTCATCTGCAACCGTTTTATGTCCATTATAACTCGATCTCCGCGAAATATAAAATAAATAATAATTTTACTTACCGATGGAAAGTAATGTTATCCTTCTTGAAGCTGGACGTCCTCGAGTTCTTTCCACACCATTTTACGACACAGGTTGACATTTTTCAGTAATTCAAAGCTCAAAAAATACGTAAGAAAGTTATTTAAAATTACGTGCACACAGATCCCATACTTGGTCGGTACTGAAGTGGCTTAATCAAGTAATTATTTACATCAGTGCAAAATCATAGATGAGTGGCGCGCGCCGTAGGCCCTGTATGCGGTGTCTATTGGGGGTAATCTGTGTTTGAGACCATTGAGCTAATAAACATGGAGAGACCCTGAGATTATTATCCTCGAGAGGCCCTGTTGTTCTAAACTTGGGCCCTTATTACAGAATGTTACTCAATCGTAGATCTGCGCTTGAGGACAAGAGACAGCTTTATGTAACTTGCAAAGCGGATCTCTTTCTAACTATGCTCAAGCGCAGATCTACTCTTGAGCACAATTCTGAAATACGGGCATTAGATTATTTAAACTAAGGTTCTGTAGCATATTTAGTTATACAAATATCAGAATGTAGAAATATCAAATATCACTAATAGGCAGTATTTATTTTGTTGTAACTGAAGTAGATTTTAGTTTACAGTTATTTAGAGTTTATTCCGTCCAAGGAGGGCGTCAGTGGATAAATTAAGATTTATTTTTAAATACAGCATAATTCAAAAATATTGCACTGATCTGCACTCGGAAGACCTAAAAATTTAATTACAAATAATACCTAAACACTTTTAATTACGAATTAGAGAAAAGTTGCGAATTTTCTAACCGATATCGTATGTTATGCGCGTTATTAATACTCTAGAATAAGATTTTCTGTATTCTGTTTTATATTGTTTTTATCTCAGATCCTTCACCTATACTTACGTTTTTTTTATCGGCATAGCTGTAGTTGTTTACCAGACAAGAAGGAATGATAACTATCGGCACCGTGCGCGCAGCACAAAACACAGCGGACTGGAATTTGGCCGCGCGGGCCGGACGTTTGAGTGTTTATATTAACTTCAGTAATATGAATTGACAGTGCTGCGTGCGTGACTCGAAAGTTTATTCATACACCGGAGCATGTCAAGAGTCATGAATAGTCTACCTACAACTGACCGCCTCCATGGCCCAATGTAAACAACATAGGGTTTACAAGTCGGAGGTCGCGGGTTCGATCCCCAGCGAGCTACATGTTTAGGACTCGGTTTGTTAGTGGTAGGGCATTTCAAATGTCCGCCTGGCTAGCTACCACCATCTTATCTTATCTAAATCTGCCGCCAAGCAGCAATGTTAATAGCATTGTTGTGTTCCGATTGTCAGAGATAAGATAGCCAGATTGAGGTCAAGTGCTAACTCGTTGTGCATAAAAAAAACGAAATAAAGCAGATTTATTGCAAATAAAAAAAGCTGTTAACAAAATTGTTTCTTTATTTTAAACCATCACAATATCTAAAAAAAACACTTACGCAAAATAGTACCTACATCATATAAAAATACCCTACGATCCATCATCACATGATAATTGCAGCCTGGTTGTATCAGCCTGCTAAATATTTAAAAGCCAACGCCCTTAATTAATTATAAATATTTAATCTTCGATTATTATTTCAAGTACAAAGATAGCGGGGGCTCTCTTGTTAACTGGCAACACAGAAGCTTCACAGCCAATCAGTTATTTCCATGTAAAATAAATGTTTGTTTGTAAACGATTTTTTTGGTCAACCTGTACCTAGTTATTTCAATAAATTACTTACTAAATATTAAACTAAAGCAAATTATTTACAATTAACACATAACGCTAAATAATAACAGCTTAATGGAAACTTCGATTTTTAAAAATAATCAAAGTCTTCCCCTTGTAACAAGAAATATCCCCAAATTTTGGGGGAAATTATTCTTCTCCGAAGAATGCTAGGCCGAAAGAACATTGCGATGTTTATAAGCAGTTGACGCTATCTCAAGCTCCGTGCTAATTTATAAACCAATCTTGACGTCTACTCAGCTGAGTTCACTTTTCACGTATACGCCTCAGCGGCGAATGAATGATAGTCTTGAGTTTCAAGTTAGTTTTATTAATCAACACGTTTACTTGAGACCGGTCACAAGACTGTTCTCAATCTTGAGAATGGTTTAATACGGCCCTTAGTTTCCCTCTCTTTCCTTGTAGTTATAATTTACTAACTTTGTGTAACAGTATTTTCTTTACTATTGTGCAATAACGCGCATTTGTATTGCCGTGTATTGTATTGTATGGTAACACATTCTAAGCGAAATCTTATTCTGGTCCTCAAGAATTTGATATTTTTGCCATCGACTCGCTAAGAACAAGAAGCGATATCTCGACATCTGTAACAAACATACGAACATTGCGAATATACAGACAAGGCAGCGGTAGGATATTAAGCTTTTTAAACAGTGGTCTATAACTGTCAGTAAACTGGCACACTTTTTCTGTAGCTAATACCCTGTCTATATCCACTGAATTGTACCAAACCATGATTGGCTACAAGCACAAAAACATCGTAACACAAGTACACACTATGGAATCCGTGAGGACTAAATTGTAACTATCGTTTTGCTGTTTAACGCATGTACATATAGCAAACTAATTAAGGAACGTCGTATGCAATATACAATGGACTTCATTCATAACGAATGTACACCTGTGTGTATACTTGCAAGGATAGGGTTTGATGAATAAATGATATATGACGATAAATTAATTTAGTTTTTTTGTAATCGTTACTAGACTTGTAATAACTTAATTATGTTTAGAGCCGTGTATATCTCTTGAATGTTGTACACGTCTATTATTCACACATATATCAGACCTGTTTATACTTGAACCTATTTGTTATGTGAGTTGTAATGTGTGCTGTTGGGTGTGTCTTATAAATAAATAAATAACATGAATCGAAAAATGCTATCAGAACTATTAGTATTAACAGAATATAAAAAAAAAATATTAATAATAATTACACATACACACAGCGCCATCTAGTTCCAACTATATACTTGTATTTTGGATTCCAGATGGTTGATAACTACGCAAATACATTTTTTTTTTGGATTATTTCCAAAAAAATGTTTCCAAAAAGAAACTCTGAGTGAAATCGGGAGCGGAATCGGTATTTATATACCGACCGATACACAGGTCGTTAAACTATAGAACCTTAATGTCATGCACATAGATTTCACTACAATTTTATCAGTTTTGCTGTTGCGTTCCTGTGGAATGCAACTTTCATTGAGATTTTTAATGAACTTGTCGTGTTTCTTTAGGAAAAATTATATCATAACTAGTCTTACCTATGATAGATAGATAGATAGATAAATCGTTTATTTGTATCTTCAGTCACACATACCATAACTTCCAAAGCAATTGGATAAACATATTTTATAACAATTCATAAAAGTAACATCAGGATAACACTAGAGTAGGGGAGAGTGGGGGAACTGAGAACGGCGGGTAATTAGGAACAGCTAGATAAGTAATATTTCCCCCCACAATACACCGTCCCGCACCTGTCCAACGGATGCATCCAGCGCCCCTCAGAGCATACGCGATAGTTAGATTGAAAGACCGCACGGGCGCTGTTATGGTGAGTCGAACAATTTTTTTTGCATTTCTGTTATAATTTTTGTTATGTGTTATAATAGATGTAAATATTGTACTTTTGAGTTCGAAGACCCCATATTTCGTTACTATTATACACGTACCATATGTTTATAAATCCCATGTAATGTGAAGTTCACCAAAAATACTGTTGAGGGTAGCGACCGTTTTTATTTATATTGACTACTTCGGGCAATTGGGAACGGCGTCAGGCGGGTAATTGAGAACGTTTCTAATTACCCCTTGGGTTCTTAATTACCCCTTGGCTGGTTGATTGTGGAATAATGTTTTAACGTTACGAATTGTTTTTGATGACTCGAAATTATATACGAAAGCCTGAACCAAAATACCAAATTGGAGATCTTCGCCATGCTATCGAAGATGTCAAAAGTAAAAAGGTCACATTAGGTCAAGCTGCCAAGTACCAAAAACAACATTATTCAAACAACTAAAACAAAAAAATTCAAGACTCCAAAAAAAGGTCGGTACACCGTATTTAATAAAGAACAAGAAGACCAGTTAGAAAAATTTGATGAAGTTGATTGCTGCAAGTCTTTTTATGGCATAACATCAAAACGTGAGCTCTACATCGTTAACAATCCTGGGAAACGAATAAGCCAATATGAGGTTGGAGATCTATACAAAAGAAGCCACAAGTAAAGGGTAAAGGAGTCAGAATTTTGAAGAAGGCTTTACAAGGAGATGAAAACGAAGAGGAGTTTTATTGCATAATTTGCAAGGAAAAGTATGAATCCGAAACGAATACGAATGAAAGAATGAAACAGAAGATTGGATCGTGTGCGCCATTTGTAAACTCTGGGCATATAACTGTACTACCGGAGAAACCAGTAAAGGTTACGTGTGTGATTTGTGCAACACAAAGAAATTGTAGTTTATTATAAAGATTTAATTGTATCGTTCCTAATTACCCCATACCGTTCCCATTTCCCCCGCGGGATGATCTCAATTACCCCATAGGGTATCGGGTAAAAAGGAACGGCAATGTTCTTTGTTTTTGTTTATATTTTAATAAAACGTTGATTTTTAAGGTTTTGTTTAGCACTAATAAGTAGACAGAGAAGCAAAGTTATGTTTCAATAAAAGTTGATTATGGTCTGTGACCTTCTTTTATTATTTTTGAGCGTTAGAAGTTAAGTGTTCCCAATTCCCCCACTTTCCCCTATGTGTGTGCTACAGCCGTACAGCCTATGACTCTATTATTGCTTGAATTCATGTTATCACTTCGGTTTCTACATATGACTGCCGCACAAACTGGCATCTTACACAGAATACATGACGTGTATACCGTGGAAACAATGTCCTGCGTTTGGTGTACAAAATCATGTTCATACATGTTTGTATAGAACAAGACATTGAAAAGAAAACCCCTGAGAAAAGAAGCAATTGAACCGATTTTATTAAAACATGTATAAGAACTACAGCTAGTAAACCTGCTTTCGAATCGGTTCGCCCCTTTAAAAGATACGGTGCCATATACAGACGCACTGACAGACACATACACATAGCAGTGAAATTTATAACATCCCTCTTTTTGGGTTAAAATGACGCCCGCCCGCTTCCCCATCACATATGTATAATCTCCTTGGATAAATTACTCAAGAGGAAACAGAGGAATAGTGGTCACATTTTTTTATCTCACATAGTAAGTAAAAACTTTAGAAAAATACGGCTATGCTTAAATTAATATCACCAGAAAGGTACAATAATACCAATATCAAACAATTATAATTTCAATCTATCTCTATGACATTATATGGGCATACGCCGAGTGGAAGAGAGACAGCAACAACTTGATAAATCCGTTTATGATATCGTATATAAGTTCATTACGAATAACTAGTCGAAAGAGCAGTAGGAGCCCGAAGGTGATCACACCGTAGTGAAGGTAGCACAACCTGAAAAAAGAAAGTCTGTAAGTGCTTAAAAAAAAGTAAGTGTTTTTTCAGTAGATAAAACAGCGCCATCTCTTAGAATCCTCGAGAACTAATACAACTTCTGAGAATTTAAATGGCCAAAATTTATATGGCGTAGTGAACACACAAAATTTTTTTTTTAGTCTGTACTCACAACCCATAAGTGATTTAGCCCAGAAATTAAAAAATATTTCATGTGAAACCTTGAAATAATATTCCATTTTCCAAATAAAAAACAAATTTGGATGTAGCTTTGAAAATCGCAGGAATTGGTACATATGATTAACGAAGAAAAAAAACTCCAATTTCGTAGATAAAGACCCAATCTATCGGACTTACACCAATCATCTAGTCGCAAACTAAGCAAAGCTTGTACATTTATTGCAGTTTTTCTTATCTAAAAACAAGCGACGTGATTCCTAAACCCTGTCTCTCACCATTTCAGACTTATTCATATTGCCTAATTCAATAATCACCCAATATCAAACAAGGGCATTCACACTAAGAAGTACGACTCTTCATTCATCATCCCTCAAGGAACCGATCAACTCCTTTCGCTCTGTTAAATCGTTGTTGTGTGATATGGACGCTCCATACCTGCGAGTGTGACGTCTGGCTTCTTCAATGCCCTCGTCCTTTTCTTTTAGCAGATATCTCCTGGTGCCTTTTGTGAAGTCACGCAGCAGATCGTGCCAACTGCGGAGCACAATTTTAAATCAGAAACACATTGAAGAAATGTCGGACCACAGCGGGACGGGCTCAACGCAAACATTTTATACCGGATGAGTTTTTTTACCGTAAGGAAAAAAATAGGGCATATTAGTTAAGTGAAATAGAAGCTATTGGCATAGGTGGTTTATTAAAAAAAAATGGAGCGGACGGGTCGCCTTAGCGTACTTCATACACTTGTGCAATTAATTATATGTGCGACAGTTCATAGATTAGACATAATTAGATTTTATTTGACAACACATTTTGAAATGCGGTGAGTGCAGTGTGATGTCAAAAATGGATTCCACCTCAGCATATGCTGTAGCAATTGCTACAGCGCTGATTTTCAGAGGAGTCCAACGTGAAGAGCCTCCGATGTGATTCGGATAGTTGTAACAGTTGTGCAAAGTTGTATATATACTGTATATATACAAAGTTGTAAATTAATCAACGCAGTTTCTTCGGACCGTAAATCTATATTATTTTTGGCTCGAATCTTGGGATTCCCTTAAACCTTTGCAAATGTAATCTACCCTCTTATATGTAATTAAAATAAATATGGTCTTCTTATTGATTTGTCACAGGAGTCAGAAACCCGTGCCAAGTGGCGCCCAACGTGGGACCCGCCATACTTAAAATATACTTGGCCAAATCTGCATTATGCTTTTATGTTCTGTGTGATATTTTATTTCTTTATAATAGAAAAACATAAAAGCTTAAATATTTCGGACACTTACACCAATCATCTAGTCGGATGCTTGGCAAAACTTGTATTATGGACACTAGATAACGGAGAAACATACATACATATTTATATAAACATCCATGACCCGGAAATGAATGGTCACAAACATTTACCCTTCACGGGATTCGAACGTATCGTAGTATCCACTACACCAATTGGTCGTCTATGCTTAGGTTAAGGATTTAATTGTTATAGTTTATTTATAGTAATTTTAAAATGGTATTGTTATAGTGTTGTACATATTTTATGGGCCATGTTGCCTGACCCATATAAATAAATAAAAAAGAATGTAATAATTAATGAACACAATTTCTTCGGACCATAAATCGATACTAAATTCGGCTCGAATCTCGTAATTTTCTTAAACTTTTCCCTAATGCAACATACCCTCTTATATAGTGACTTCAAACCAAAATAAATATTGCCTTATGATTGAATTGGCACCGAGTCAAAGACCTGTGACAAGTGGCGCCCAACGTGGGACCAGCCATACTTAAAATCTACTTGCGCAAATCTGAATAATTATTTTATTTTCAGTGATATTTTATGTCTTTATAATAGAAAAACGCAAAAACCTAAAACACAAAATTCACCACACAAACATTTATCCCTCGCTGAATTCGAACCTCCTCCGTGGCTCAATGTAAACAACATTGGGTTTACGATTCGGAGGTCGCGGGTTCGATCCCAGCGGGGTACATGTTTAAGTACTCGGTTTGGTTGGTGGTAGGGCATTTTAAATGTCCGCCTGGCTAGCTACCACCATCTTATCTAAATCTGCCGCCAAGCAGCAATGTTAATAGCACTGTTGTGTTCCGGTTGTCAGAGATAAGATAGCCAGTCCCCCAAATGTATTGGGGTTTCCGGGTCAGTACGCTTCCACCTTCGACCTCATCTTCACTTAACATCAGGTGTGATTGAGGTCAAGTACCAATCCGTTGTGCCTTAAAAAAAAAAACCTGCAACCATTGGTTTCTCTTGTAATAAGAAAACTTAAATAAAGCTTTTGGGAAAAATTTGTGTTGTCAGAAAACTCAATGATATTTTTCTTCTAGGGAAAAGTAAAGTTGGCCACATGATACAATTTCATAAAGAGAATATAAATAATAAAGAGAGTACTATAACAGCGTCACTATCCACTACATCAATCGGTGGTAGGAACGGACCACCATTTTTGCTCGGCGAGAGGGTTATGTGGGACTCATCTAAACCCCGCAGCGCCTTCTGCGGCAGTAAGGCGGGAGACACCCCAAATTTAAAACAACCGTTAAACGGAAACTATGTGCCAAAGGCTATTATAAAATGTCTGATTATCTGGATGATAAGAATGCGTGGACATGAACCGCTCGCCATTATCCACCTAATTCATAAGTGGAATCTTCACTTCGCTCCGGATACATACACAATACTGTTAGGGTCCAGGTTGTAAGTCTGCGCGTCACTTTCGCAGAGTCTCGCCCTCAGCCGGCGCAAGTTGGTCGTCTCGAACCGCCACTCGCGGAGTGAGAAGAACTCCAGCACGCTACTCATCGCACGGAGTTTCCGGTCCGCCGTTATGAGACTTAATCTAAAATATTAAATTACAAATTTATCTACCTATGAAATTGGCGTTTTGTATGAAGAATTTCATTAAGACTGTTTTCTCCATACAAACATTTTTGTTTTTTTTTTTGGGAACGGCAAATCCAAATTTAGCTAAACTATGTGTGTGTTATCGGATAACATTAAGTTAAGTATGGGCAGCGTTAATTTTTAAAAGTAACCGCTTTATAAAAGTTTCAGCGAATCTAAGTAATGATTATGTTCAAGCGCATGAAAAGAGTTCTGTTCAAATTTTTTTATTATGAGATTTAGCCCCGAATTAAAATAAATATTTCATGTGAAACCTTGATATAATATTCCATTTTCCAAATAAAACATAATATTTGTTGTTTCTGTACTTATGTTTTATTGTTTAAGTTGTATTTTTCATGTGTCAAATTTGTTATGTGTGTGTACATGACTCACTTGTTTTTGATCCCAAGCAACCTCATAGCGTACTCTGCCGTATATAAAGGTATCGTCTGGAGCAACGTTTGCAGCACTTTTTCCGCGTATCTGTTAGAAATAATAATAATAATAATAACTTTATTCCAAAAAAGTTTACAGTTTATCTTATAATCTATATTAAGCTAGTAATTTTGTATTCCAATAATGTAGCCCCTGTTGCCGAAGTAGGTTGAAAAACCTGTATTTCAGCATACAGTGCCCTTTCCCCTAGGACAGTATCACTAGCCTTATAGTCATCATAGCTAAAAACATAATAATAACATTATTGACACGTGTAGGGATACAACTTGACTCTCGACATATAAAACAATAAAAAACATATTGTGTCTGATGCAGTGTCCCAAAACGTGTCACAAATATCGATTAACTTAAAAACTAACATTAAACTTAAGAATTAACAAAATATGTGCCAAATGATAAGTATAGGCGAAGTGTATTATGAGTTATGTAATTGTGTTTGTGTGTGTGTTGGTTTGTGCGGGGTGTGTCTGCGTGAGTGAGTGTGTCTCTGCGTGAGTGAGTGTGTGTGTCTCTGCGTGAGTGTGTGTGTGTCTCTGCGTGAGTGTGTGTGTGTGTGTGTGTGTGTGTGTGTGTGTGTGTGTGTGTGTGTGTGTGTGTGTGTGTGTGTGTGTGTGTGTGTGTGTGTGTGTGAGTGTGTGTGTGTGTGTGTGTGTGTGTGTGTGTGTGTGTGTGTGTGAGTGAGTGAGTGTGTCTCTGTGTGAGTGAGTGTGTCTCTGCGTGAGTGAGTGTGTCTCTGCGTGAGTGAGTGTGTCTCTGCGTGAGTGAGTGTGTCTCTGCGTGAGTGAGTGTGTCTCTGCGTGAGTGTGTGTGTGTGTGTGTGTGTGTGTGTGTGTGGGTGTGTGTGTGTGTGTGTATTTGTGTGTGTATGTGTGTGTGTGTGTGTGTGTGTGTGTGTGTGTGTGCGTGTGTGCGGGAGTTTGTGCGTACAGTCATAAATAAATATGGGAGCGTACATTTTTATTAAATTAATATAAGTAATGTTAAGATACAACAGTAAGAAAATCCTCCGTTTGGTCATAAATACTTCATTATAGTTATCAATAGCCAGTAACATAAAGTCTATCAAAAAGTTCCAGTGGCCATCTTCTGGCTTTTCAGAACCTCGTCATTATGTGAAATGTAAAGTACATTGGTAATAAAATAAACCATAAGGTCCGTATTAATAAACCAATCTCAATACAAGTCTTGGGGCTGTATCACCCGAGATGCGTCATAAAAAGTTGACGCTATCTCAAGCTCCGTGCTAATTTATAAACCAATCTTGAGGTCTACTCAGCTGAGATCACTTCTCAAGTATTCGCCTCAGCGGCGAATGAATGATAGTCTTGAGTTTCGTTTATAAATACGCGCACCTCTCAAGTGAGTACTGCTTGAGTTTGCACGTGCATTTCAGGTCTCAAGTTAGGTTTATTAATCAACACGTTTACTTGAGACCGGTCACAAGACTGTTCTCAATCTTGAGAATAGTTTATTAATACGGGCCTATGTCTGCAGCCAAGCAACAATGTTTAATAGCATTGTTTATTTATTTTATTTATAATTTTATTGCACATAAAAGTCAAATACATACTAGATACAAGATGTACAAAAGGCACTAGCTTATCTCTAAAAAGAGATTTCTTCCAGCAAGACCCAGCAAACGTAAAGGAAAACAGGTTCGATAGGATAGACATACATATACGTGCACTGAGAAAAAAAGTGTCAATAATCAACTTAAAATCAATTGAAATATAATAAAATAAATACCTATTTAATATTTAATAAAGTACGTACGTAATATTGTTGTGTTCCGGTTGTCAGAGTACAAGCTTTGCTTAGTTTGGGACTAGATGATTGGTGTAAGTGTCCAATATATTTATATATTGGCTAGCTACCACCATCTTATCTAAATCTGCCGCCAAACAGCAATGTTAATAGCGTTGTTGTGTTCCGGTTGTCAGAGATAAGATCGCCAGTCACACAAATTTCGATGGGGTTTCCGGGTCAGTACGCTTCCGCCTTCGGCCTCAACTTTAACCTAACCTAACCCGTTGTGCATAAAAAAAGGAAATTAAATTTATGTTAATTTGTTATTAAACAAAAACATAACATGATTCAGCTTAACAATAGGAGTAGACTGGTTCACGCCTCTGGAGATGTGAGAGCTGGTGCCTACTTTGCTCAGCAGCTGAGCTTATGCATTCAGCGGGGCAATAGCGCTAGCGTACTAAGTACTATGCCTCACGGAAGCGAGCAGTATTTTTTCTAGAAGATATAGGTATTTCTATATTGTGTTTTATAAATTTGTTGTTTCAATAAGTATTAAAGAAGAGTGAATACAAGATACAAACAACTTAAAACAAATTTTGAATTCCTTGCGTCTTTAAATGTAAAAAAAATTATTACTTGTGCTTTTGGTTATTCACATTGCTTATCAAGTGATGAAAATAACTATATCCATAATTTGAATAGGTTCTTCTTCTTCTTATTTTTGAGGATGGCAACCAGTCAACCTCATTGTCGAGGGACATTACTGCCAGTTTCGAGTGAAAATTTTTATTTATCTTATTTCTTCAGTTTATAGGTCAGTCTCAATCAAAACAAGTAATTCGTCGTATACAGAGTCTAGTCACGGTCAAGTCATTCTTCAGTAAAGTGGCAGAATGCTTTACAAAAGATTTTGGCGGCTTCTTGTGGGAACCCGAAAGCTCCGTTACGCACTTTAATTTACACTTCCCTTCACCTGTACACCAACACTAACGTTTGCTGCACAATATTCTGCCATTATTAAGCTTCAAAAGTTAGAATGCACAAATTTTAAGACTTATAAAGAAAAATGCTACTTCACTCGCCGAGTTCCCGCCAAAAAGCCTTTGAATAGGTTACAAACTAATATGATATTCTGTAATGACAAATTTAAAATTTTTGACACTAATAAGTTTATTAGGAATCTTGTTTTAACGAAAGATAAACTAGGTATATCTTTCAAAATATTATATAAAACAATTGGCTATGTTGTTAGCCTATAATTTACCAATTTATACGATACCAGTCAATGGTAGATCCTTTTTTGTAATGGAGGGCCCTTCTAGGGGTATCAAATCACCTATTATTTGATAATAATAGGGATATGATTCCTGTTGAGGCGAGGGACTTAGGAAAATAACTTCACTTGGCATACGAGCAGAGGAATACGCTCCTCTTACGCTACGTCCTACGTGAGCGATCGAGATGCGAACGCGAAGCGACGCGGCGCGGTGAAAAAGCAACAAACAGTCGGTACCTATTGAAGTGGCCGACGTGACTAAAGTGCGATGCGGCGCGGCGCGGCGCGGCGCGGCGCGATGAAAGCGAACGCGATCAGTTGGCTTGATATTTTCGCGCGAACTGAACGCGACGTCTCGTCTGCCGCCGTCGGGTTTTTTCAAATAAATATGTCGGAAACAGAGATTTTAATTAATACTATACGAGAACGTCCTATATTATGGGACAAAAGGAATAAAAATTATCACAACCGGTTATTATCGAACCGCGAATGGGAGAATTTGGCTAAAGTAATTGTAACGATTCGCGCGCACGTAGGACAGAGTCGCCGCGTCGCATCGCATCGCATCGGATCGCTTCGCAATCGCGTTCGCGTTGGGTCGCCCACGTAGGACACGGCCTTAGGAACTCACTTGTTATGCACAGGGATGGCAGACGGATACCAGATGGCGTTGTCCAAGGGGTATTGTCTCAGGTGTATCCTCAGCACTCTGTCGAATGTCAACCAATCGGTTGGGTTCTCGTTTGTACTGCAATTGTAGACCTTCACGTCTGGGGACCTGGGGAATTGTAACAATTGGTTGGTGGTAGGGCATTTTAAATGTCCGCCTGGCTAGCTACCACCATCTCATCTAAATCTGCCGCCAAGCAGCAATGTTAATAGCATTGTCGTGTTCCGGTTGACAGAGATAAGATAGCCAGTCCCACAAATGTGTGGGGGTTTCCGGGTCAGTACGCTTCCATCTTCGACCTCATCTTCACTTAACATCAGGTGTGATTGAGGTCATACTAACCCGTTATGCATAAAAAAAAACAGTTATTAGTATCAGTGTGCGTTTCCTCTAGTATCAGTAGTCCAATTGAGTAGTCCGATGATCGGACTACTGAGCCTTTTAGTCCGATTATTTACACATTTCGATCGACTTCGCGAAATAAGAAATGGATGCGGTAGTATTAACTTTAGTTTTGAATATTGCTCTTAAAACTATGAAACCTGCATGCCTGAGAAATAAAAATTCAAAGGCATGTGAAGACCCCAACCCGCATTGGACCAGCGTGGTGGACTATGACCCATAAGATAGATAGATAAAGCGTTTATTTGCACTTTACAGAAACACATACAAAAATATTCGACGCAACAATCATTCTGCTTGGTGTTATTCTTACAAAATGTAGCCTTATTTCACAGTAATAAAAATAAAAACTGAAATTAAGTAACAACTGACAACTTATAATAGAGTTGTATGTGTATCTGTACCACAAATGGGCCATCGCTCAGTGTGGATCCTCACCTATAGCGGTAAGACACTGATTTTCAGCTAGTGCCCTGCGAGAGAAGGCGAGGGTAGGGTACTAGTGCAAACATTTTCAATAACAACCATAAGTGTGTATTCTATAAAGATCATGTTGTACGGTGGTGTATAGTAATTGTATGGATCAAAATGATACTCGTTTAAAATAATAATTGTCAAAAGTGGGGTTAACATAATTAACTAAATATTCCCTCATTATAACGAGGGAAGGCCTCGCATCGGGTGTGAGTCACGACAGCGCCCCCTACGGAGGGTGCGCTAGACGCCCTCCGGGAATGGGCCTCCCCTTGTGGGGAGGGGGGTCGCTTATGCGTTCCCAGGTCCTCCCTACTGCCGAAGAAGGACGCCGCGGGGTTTCAGTGGGTAGTCCCACATAACCGTCCGTCCCCCAGGCGAGCAGAAAGCGTAATGCGTTTCCCCGCGAAAAAAAAGGGAGACTCCGAGCATAGCTCTGTCCATTGCTATTTGGGTGACCTTCTTATGAGGCCCATAGGGACGCTTTATTCTATATTTTTTTTTAATTATTTATTTAGGATCACCAACAGTTGTTACACTAGTACATAGTCCATTTAACAATTAATGTAGCTGGTAATAAATTTAAATGTACAACCTTTTATAGGTGAACACATCATGCAAAAAGCTTTAAAATAAAATAACAGTAAAACAAAAACTTTAATAATCTAAATTTACCTCTATTTAGCTTTGATTGGTTGAGCAGTTCCGTGCCAAGTTGCGGTGATAAGGTAGTGAAATAGTTACTAGAGAGTATAATATATTAAGTATGTTGTTGAGGGAATGCTCAACGTTTTTTTTTTTTTTTTTTTTTTTTTTTTACGCATGACGGGTTGGTACTTGACCTCCATCACACCTGATGTTAAGTGAAGATGAGGTCGAAGATGGAAGCGTACTGACCCGGAAGCCCCAACACATTTGGGGGACTGGCTATCTTTTACTGCCTTTAACACGTTTACGTAACAAGGCTGACGTTTAAACAATGATATGTTAACTAAGTATTGAGGCTACTACTAATAGTTTTGTAAAACCTAGACACAGTGTCGCAGTGAATGTCGATAAGGTCACTGTTGGCATTCAAAATCCTACACAGCCCTGGGACTGGAGAGCCAGCACAGAGAACTGTTCTGCGCGTTGGTGGATAAAGAAGGCGTGATTGGGTTGCGAGGCATTCTGTTTGGCGCACGAAATCTGAACTGTGCTAGCAGCTGGGGACAGTCAATGAGGTTTCTAAAAAGTTTGTATAAAAACATCATGTCCATGTCCATCTATATGAGGGTTTATGTGGTGTAAAATGGGGAGCATCGGCTCTCACTTGTCTATAGCCGTCTCCCAGGCGACCGCTACCAGCGAGTCGATGGCCATGTCGACGGGCAGCATGTCGGCGTGCGCCGCCACCCTGCAGCGGAACACGTGCAGCACGCCCTTGCCGGCGCCGACTATGACGCCACTCGGACCATTCAGGTTCTCTATCCAGCCAGGGAAAGGGTGACGGAGGGAAGATATCACTGAAAAAGAAAATATACCAGGTATTAAGCTTTCACGAAGGCTATACCGAATTACACTACTCCGAAAAACGTTTGACCGAGGCACGTTTGATCGAATTCCGGGTACATTGCGGAGTTTGTTCATCATTAAAATTTTTAATTAAAACCAACTCCGCAATGTACTCGGAATTCAATCAACCGTTCTTCGGTCAAACGTGTTTCGGGGTAGTGTAATTCGGTATACCACACGTAAGTCTTTTCACCGGAGTTGTTATGATATACTGAATGACACTACCCCGAAAAACGTTACTGTGTGCAAAAATTTTGTAAAAATTTAGTAAAAATCAATTCAGTTGTTTCATACAAACTTCTAACAAATTCTTCTCTGCTATATCTTGTCGTTGGTCTCTTTCCTCGTGTCGGTTGTCTTGTGTTTTTTTATGCACAACGGGTTAGCCCTTGGCCTCAATCACACTGATGTTAAGTGAAGATGAGGCCGAAAGTGTAAGCGCACTAACCCGGAAACCCAAAAATTTGGGGAACTATGGCTATATTATCTCTGACAACCGGAACACAACAATGCTATTAACATTGCTGTTTGGCGGCAGATTTAGATAAGATGGTGGTAGCTAGCCAGGCGGACATTTAAAATGCCCTACCACCAACCAAAGACATGTAGAAAAACATGTCTCATCTATATAATCCTTGCGTCGTCACAAGAGATGATAACACTTACGAATACAGTTTTGAAAGAAACAGGAATTAAAGTCAATGTGACTAAAACGAAAGTTTGATATTTGAGAGAGGGGTATGTATGACGGATTGCAGTATTTTGATTTGATAGATGGAGAAAAAATTATGTATTAATTTAATTTATATAGCACATTTTTATTCCTTTGACAGGAATGTCCTGTCTTTATGCAACTAGCGACTGTAACTCGTCTGCTCTGGGTGCGACAGTAAACCAGCGATGAGCTCTTATAAGCCAACCAAACCGAGTACTAAACATGTACCCCGCTGGGGATCGAACCTCCGATTCGTAAACGCTATGATGTTCACATTGAGTCACGGAGGTGTCTATTCTCTCTTATCTATGTCTTTTTGTCACCAGTATCTTGTCAATATATAATCCAGTAGCCCGCTATGGGAGAGGAATGGTATTTTATTATATATTATAAAACATACATGTTACACAAAACTATATAATCTTTCACGTGTTATTTAATATTAGTCATTGAACTATAATTGGTTATATAATCAATCAATCAAATACGCTTTATTGTTTAAATAAGGAAGGTACATTTAAATATCTTTTAGAATATAATATTATTTGAGCTGCCATTATTATTCTCTGGAGGCAGCACATACGCTGCTGGGACTGAAGATCAGCAGATGGCTGAGTCCTTGCCCTTTCATCTTTCCTTATATTTCTGCTTTATTTACGTTTCTGAATGTCTTTAAAAATAACGGGTAACGAAGAAGTTCAGCTTACCAATTGTGGGTCGAAAAATGGCCACAGAATATGTTCTGTCACAGTGTTCCACTACGGCCGTCTCAGCCATGGCCTTTGTGAATGTGTAGGTGTTGGGTTTTGGTGCTATATATCTGGAATTAAATAGATAAATAAGTGAAATTCCCAACCCGCATTGGGCCGACTCTCCCTCATTATAAGAGGAAAAACCTATATCTCTGCATTGGGATGTTTACGGGCTGTTGATGATGTATGTATGTTTGTTACATCTTCACGCCTAAACGGCTGGACGGATTTGGATGAAATTTGGCTGGAAGACAGATTAGGACTTGGGTTAATATGTACGCTAATTTTAATAGACGAAGTCGCAGGCGAAAAGCTTGACTTTACCAGTATTCAACAGTGCCCCAAAGACTCCAGAGTCGTAATAGCTTTTTGAAGTGCATTGCTCCCGTACAAGGTGTGGCTTCGGATGCTCGCTGCAGCCTGTGGCGGCAAAGATACTCTCTTGCGTCGTTCCTCCTGGACACGATTTGCCATGGCCAACATGGAAATCCTTAAATCGGCTTCGAACTCAGGTCGGCCGCAGCAAAGATCTGTGCAGGTGGGGCTTCTCCGATGGCGGGAGTGATCGATGCGAGTGCGGAGTCTCCCCACAGACAATGGATCACGTATTGTCTTGCCCCGCGTGTCCTGACAGCTGCACCTTTGACGACCTCCTTAACGCCACAGACAGTGCTGTTAGAGTGGCTAAGTTCTGGTCCAATAAAATTTGAAACTTGCCTCGACACGAAAAGAAGACGCTTGTCTTTAATATACTTTAACTGACTTAGCGGTGATCTGCGCGAGGCGGTGCGGCGGCTCGGCGTCCACGCGCGCGAGCAGCTCGGCGAGCCGCGCGGGCGGCGGGTACACGCGCTCCTGCACCAGGGGGAGCTCCGCGTTGCTGTAGCCCGTCGACACGTGCACGAACACCTTCAAACGCGTATTTCTTTTATGCACCACAGCTTAGTACTTGACCTCAATCACACCTGATGTTGAGTGCAGAAGTTGCAGATTTAACCGCCTCCGTGGCTCGATGTAAACGACATTTGGTTTACGATTCGGAGGTCGCGGGTTCGATCCCTAGCGGGGTACATGTTTAAGTACCCTGTTTGGTTGGTGGTAGGGCATTTTAAATGTCCGCCTGGCTAGCTACCACCATCTTATCTAAATCTGCCGCTAAGCAAGATAAGATAGCCAGTCCCCGAAATGTGTTGGGGTTTCCGGGTCAGTACGCTTCCACCTTCGACCTCATCTTCACTTAACATTAGGTGTGATTGAAGTCAAGTACGAACCCGTTATGCATAAAAAAAAAAGTCGAAGGTGGAAACGTACTGACAAGTGAGTACTACTTGAGTATTCACGTGCGTTTCAGGACTGAAGTTAGATTTATTAATCAACACGTTTACTTGAGATCGATCACAAGACTGTTGGTCATTGGTCTGGATTTAAACGCTTGTTTGTTTCGCACGCATCAACTTATTAGGCTTCTCGAGTGCGAATTTTTTTTTAATTCATTCTGTATTTAAAATGAAATCTTAATTTATCCAATGGGGTCGCCACTGGACGGAATAAACCGTAGACAGAGAAACAATTGAAATAAAATAAATGATAATCGGATAATTACCTGCAAACGTCAAACTTTGTTTAGCACAATTATGTTCCATACCTACCTACTGTATCGTATAGATACAAAGAATAAATAAAATGCTCTGGAATTTAGCTATATCACTATATTGATTAATTCGCTTAAATTAAGTACAGAGCTCTTTTGTGTAGGGGTATATTGAAAGTATGCAATGGCGGACAGTGGTGTCGATTCGGATGTACAACGAACTAACTAAATTTAAAGCAGATACATCCTTTTCTAACACTATTAACATGAAAGGGACGACTATAAATTAAGTCCTGTCAAATTAAGTTAAGAGCTGTCAAAACAAGTCACTCCATAGTATTTTAATCGTGCTAGGTGTACACCTAATATTGATAAAGAAGTGCTTGTTTTGATCCTTTAACTTAATTTGACAGGACTTAATTATATGTCGTCCTTTTCATGTATTAGTGGTTAGAAAAAGATACATATAATTTAAATTTAGTTAGTTCGTTGTACATCCGAATCGACACCAATGTATAGCGAGTGGGGTGTACCTACCGGCCAATACAAGAGGCATACCTACGTCATGCGTGAGGAAGTATAATTGGATGTATCAATGTGTGTGTGCCCAACAGTGTACCTGCACAGTATGTGTGCATATGTGTGTGTAGTAAATTTGCCTGTCGAAGCACTAGCGTAGACATCTACAAAAACCGGCTTTGTCTCTTTTAAGTAATGCGAATTAAAGCAACCTTTTCTTGTATGAGTGAAAAAGAAATATTTCTTTTTTGCTTGCTTGACATATGTCAAGCAGTCTATAGTTTCTGTCTACGCAAAAAAACCCTGTTAAATTCAACCCGCTTGTTACATATCCCTACCTCCATCTTGGGCAGCCTGTCGCAGATGTCCATCAGACGCATCACCGACCGCACGTTCTGGTTGACAGCTATTTGGAGAGCTTCATCGAATTTTAAGGTGGCTGCTGAGTGGAACACTATGGATACCTGGAAAGAAATTTACAAAAATATTGCTATTACAGATTACTACTTAATAAAGTTAATGTTAAAATTAAAGAAAAACTGTTTCTACCTAGGATTTTTAAAGCATTTATAAACAAACATACAGTTCTCGAGGCGTAAGATCAGCTTTGCATTTGTGTGAGTGCACACAGATAGAGATACGGCTTGTGGCGCAGCGCGTCCCGCGCATTGTTTAAACGCGGCCTGAGGCGCGGCGTGTCCGCTGCGCGTCGCTTCCCTGCCGCGCACATGCCGCACTTCACCTCTTGTACCGCTAGCAGCTTGACGTCACTCACACAAATGCAAAGCTGAGCTTACGCCTCGAGAACTGTAATACAGATAAAATAATGCGTCTAGCGCATCTCTTCGAGGCGGCATAGTGCCCAACAGGCAAGCGGCGTTCCCGCGCTTAATAGCGAGACTTGGGCCCGTATTAATAAACCAGTCTCAATACAAGCCTTGAGGTTGTATCACCCGAAATGCGTCTTAAGCAGTTGACGCTATCTCAAGCTCCCTTTATAAACCAATCTTGAGGTCTACTCAGCTGAGATCACTTCTCAAGTATTCGCCTCAGCGGCGAATGAATGATAGTCTTGAGTTTCGTTTATTTATACGAGCACCTCTCAAGTGAGTACTGCTTGAGTATGCACGTGCTTTTCAGGTCTCAAGTTCGGTATATTAATCAACACGTTTACTTGAGACCGGTCACAAGACTGTTTTCAATCTTGAGAATGGTTTATTAATACAGGCCTTATTCTCTGAGCTAGGAAGCCGCGGTCACCAGAAGCCTCGATGAGATGCGCCGACAGGTCTTGGACCAGGCGATTTATAAAGTTAATGTTGGATTGATAGCCCATCTATTTAAAGTTCCTACTTATTAAGAATCTCTTAGTGACTTCCAAAAAGAATTAGAATTAGAATTGGAATTGGAATTGGAATTGGAATTGGAATTGGAATTGGAATTGGAATTGGAATTGGAATTGGAATTGGAATTGGATTTGGAATTGGAATTAGAATTAGAATTGTTTATTTTCTCACCACAAATGACGCTTTACAAAGAGATTTTAGGACTAGGTAATACATAGAACTCATTTGTGGGAATACTGGTGCCTGAAAAGGATGAACCAGAATTACAGGTCACCAGGCCCCCCAGCTATGGACATAATGTATTAGAGCAGAGATCTGGTGGTTGAGGAAGAAACACTTAAGGAAAGATACAAACGAGAAGGAAATCACGAAACATAAGACCTGGTTCTTGGAGTGGAGTTGTAGTGTTGTGCACTGTTTTTAACCCCCGACGAAGTACGACGGGTGTTATGTGTTTGTTGGTATTATGTGTTTATGTGTCCAGTCTCTGTCCGCAAGCAATAAGCGGTCCAGTTGGAGTGCTGTTTCCAAAGTTTCAATTTATAGTTGTTATTTAATAAATAAATTACCCTAGTAGTTGCAATATTTCTTCGGTTTCGTCGTACTTTTTTGGAAGCCAGTCAGTAACAATTTTTTTACAGCGAAGCCGATTTAGCGGGTAGTGTTAATTTTTTTCAGAATTTTATTATATAAAGGGCCAATGAATGGATAGAAGCTGAAAGAACGGGATCCGATAATGAGGTTATTATGTCAATTAAAGATATGTCTACCTCCTGTAGCATTACGAGAGACTCCATAGTCATTCCTAGTTGTGGCTCCGAGACGTCCCCCGGGATGATGCAGAGCTTCTCCAATTGTGACGGGTTGGTCTTCCTCAGAACATCGAAGACCTGGACAAAAAAAAACCTATGGTAGACTTGAAGAAACCCTTTTATGGGATAAGTCCGCCGTTGTAGTCAAATTCTGTATCAATGCAAAATTAATGTATTCCCTTTTTGGACAATAAAGCGTTTACAAACAAACAAACAAAAAAACATGTTGCCATTTTGGTGTGAAATTACACAAAACAAATTCACTTCCATAATGTCATACAGGTAGTCTAGTACTATTAGCTAGTAAATCCAGAGATGCTGACCGGGTGTTTGTACTTCAGACAAAAGGTAAAGGTCCTTTAAACTTTTAGCTTAGACCTTATTTCATGTAGTTTATAGCTTCCTATCTCCTAGTGTTCCGAAGAAACAGGCTCTTGACAGTCTTTTACAGGATACACTTCGGTGAGTGTGCGTTGGAATTACACAATCTTATTCCACCATCGCCATTCCATCTTCGGACTACTAGGCGCGGGGAGGGATTCCACCCGTATGTAGTTAACATACCGAACATTCGCACTAAGCGGTTCGATTCTTCATTCATAATGCGAACAGCCAAGGCATGGAACTCCCTTCCGGCGTCAGTCTTTCCTGAATCCTACAACCTTGGGATCTTCAAGAGCAGAGTGAATAGGCATCTATTGAGATCGCCTGCTTCATCTTCGGCCACAACATCACTTCCCATCAGATGAGATTGTGGTCAAATGCGTATCCAGTTAACCATAAAAAAAAGACTTAAAACAGTTTCCGTGGTTTCGTTTATATCTTGGAGATACTGGACCAAGGTATTATTCATCATCATCATCAGCCCGTAAACATCCCACTGAAGGGATATAGGCCTTCCCTCGTATAATGACGAAGTAAGGGCCATAGTCCACCACGCTGGCCCAGTGCAAGTTGAGGACTTCACATGCCTTAGTATTTTTATTTCTCAGGCATGCAGGTTTCGTCGCGATGTTTTTCTTCACCGTTTAAAACCAGTCGGACAAATGCACATAATTAAATTAAATTTAAAAACTCATTGGGTACATGGCCGGCCTGGGTATCGAACCCGGACCTCCCAAATTGGGAGACCGTGTCTTAACCGCTGAGCTTCCGTATTTCAGAATGTTGCTCAAGCGTACATTTGCGCTAGAGCATAGTTAGAAATAAATAATAAATATCTTTGCACATACACACAGCGCCATCTAGTTCCACACTATGGATACCAGATGGTTGATAAACTACACAAATACATTTATTTTTTGTAAATAAATACATCAAAATGAAAAACATTAGGGACCCTAATGTTTAACCGGCTCCGTGGCTCGATGTAAACAACATTGGGTTTATGATTCGGAGGTCGCGGGTTCGATCCCCAGCGGGGTACATGTTTAAGTACTCGGTTTGGTTGGTGGTAGGGCATTTTAAATGTCCGCCTGGCTAGCTACCACCATCTTATCTAAATCTGCCGCCAAGCAGCAATGTTAATAGCATTGTTGTGTTCCAGTTGTCAGAGATAAGATAGCCAGTCCCCCAAATGTGTTGGGGTTTACGGGTCAGTACGCTTCCACCTTCGACCTCATCTTCACTTAACATCAGCTGTGACTGAGGTCAAGTACGAAACGACGAAGAAAGTACGAAAAAAAAACTTTGATTTTTGCGAAATTGTTTTTAGCCATGTTCGATGAAAGTCTGTTAAAAGGGTTTAGTCCGTCCAGTAGTCGCGCCCTCATTGGATTATTTAAGATTTAATTTTAAATACAGCATTAATAAAAAATATAGCTCCAAAATACCTAAATATAGGTTTAATTACAATTCTTTTTTGACAATTTCAAATTATTGATAAAAACGACCAAACTTTTTTTTTATAAACATGAATTCTGTTAAATAAACCTCCAAAACCTTTGAGTTCATCTTCACTTAACATCAGGCGTGATTGAGGTCAAGTACGAACCGTCGTGCATAAAAAAAAATCCTAAGAGTTTATTAACTATATCAACCTGAATACTTTACGACTTATATGTCATTACTACGTTGCAGCACCTAAAGCTATAACACTGGCATAACAATTTTAATATCTATGTAATTATTTATTAACTTAAAACAAATAGTTTTGGTTATGTTTGTTTAATGTCCAAATATTTCACGCTTGCTTGTTATATTAACACTGCAAAATTGTGTTATAAGTAGGTGCTTATTCTAAATTAGTTAAGGTCAGGGCACCAATTTTTGAGCTACATTTACTCGCAAGTCAAAAGCAAGCAATAGTTAATAAACGAAAAACCCAACGACATATTTAATACTAGCTTTGCCTGCCTCTACTACCTCGACTACTGCCTCGACTAGGAAAGAAGAAGAGAGGTTAAGGCGAGAGCGAAGTGTAAGAAACACAAGGGAATATCTCCAACGACAAAGTTTTTGGAGTTTCGAGCGAAATGTTTTAATGGGAGAAACTTAAAAATCTGATGCAAACGGACTATTCACTTCAGAACCTCACCTGTGACTGCTTCAGTTGCAGCAGCCTCTTCTCAGGCAGGACGTCTTTCTTGGACCTCATCAGGAGGTACAGTGTCCCGATATCTGGACACGTAGACAGGAGACGTTCTAGCAGCACCTGGAAACAATAGAATTTTGTTAAATTAGGAGGGACGTAGAGCCATTGTTCGGTTGACACGACCACCACGGCGATAGATTCGTCATGTCCGGTCGCCATATTGTACCCACCTCTCTGAAGATAGGAAACACTACCCTCGAAGTTGTCGACGAGTACGTATACCTGGGACAAACACTCCAGTTAAGTTAGGCAAAACCAACCTCGAAAAGGAAGTCAATCGTCGAATGCCTTTGTATTTTTATTTCTCAGGTATGCAGGTTTCCTCACGATGTTTTCATTCACCATTCAAGAGCAGTCGGATAAATGCACATAATAAATTAAATTTGAAAACTCATTGGTACATGGCCTGCCTGGGAATCGAACCCGGACCTCCCAAATTGGGACCACCCACCTGTAGAACCTATATTACCTGTAATAGTTTTCCTTTTTCATTATCACTTTGTCGGCGTGATTGATATGTATACCCATGTCAAATAACAGCTTTCTAGTACTGAGAAAGCCTCGGACGGACAGACAGACATGACGAAATTATAAGAGCCTAAGCACACGGCGTATTTTAAACGCGCAGTCGACGTGCGATCCAGGAACGCGCGTTTTCGCTGCCGTAGATGCCGATTGTTGAGTTTGTATCGATTCAAACGCGCTTAAAACGCGATATAAACGCGTACGTGAAGCGCGTTCGCAACTAGTTTGAAGCACGTATACGCGCATGAAAGTGACCACATAATCTTCTTTCACTTGTAAATGGGTCTATCAAATAGATAGCTTATTTTTTAGTTTTTTTTTTTTAAAGCAGTAATAAAGCCTGCGTAAGCAGTGTTGTCTCAACCAACGCCATTGTACAACTAACGAGGAGTCTCTGATCAAAACGCGGAAGTTACGACCGATTACAACGCTGTATCTGCGAATATGTGCAGTAACCCACGTTTCATGGCGCCCCGTGTGCTTAAGTCACAAGCGTGCGTTCAAATCTCGTTTGAAGCGCGTATACGAGCATCGTCTGCGCGTCGTCTGTGCGTTTAAAATGCGCCGTGTATTTACGCCTTTACGCCGCGCCGTTAGGATGTGGGTAAGCTCAATACCTAACTAACCTTTCCCATGAAGCCGCTTGCGCCAGTGATGAAGATCGATTTCCCCGCATAGTACTCTGGGATAGCCGGAACTGAACGCGTTAGTTTAACCATCTTGGTGAGACCTGTGAACAGATGAATAAATAAATATTTCGGACGCTTACACTGTGATAATGTAAGGTGGTGGTTATGGTTAGTCGAAGGACGGAGGATTCCGTAAATAAGACTCTAGTCTATTGTGATGTTGCACGAACAAGGCCCTATAGTATAATATTTAATTTATTTATAACATACAATTGAAAATACCTATATTTTATAGAAAAAACACGCCGTCCAGCTTGCTTTCGTGGGGTACCTAGTACGCTAGCGCTATTGCCCCGCTGAATGCATAAGCTCAGCTGCTGAGCAAAGTAGGCACCAGCTCTCACATCTCCAGAGGCGTGGACCAGTCTAATGACTTTGATGACCGATTGGTGTAGTGGAAGTGACCCTGTCAGCGAAACCAACGGTTGCAGGTTCGAATCCCGCGAGCGGTAAATGTTTGTGTGACAAATACGAACATTTTATTCACGAGACATGATATTTATGTTCGTTTATCCGTTATCTAGTATCCATAGCACAAGCTTTGCTTAGTTTGGGACTAGATGATTGGTGTAAATGTCCGAAATATTTATTTATTTACAAATCTCGCTGGCCTGGCTAGCTACCATTGTTGTGTTCCGGTTGTCAGAGTTAAGATAACCAGTCCCCCAAATGTGTTGGGGTTTCCGGGTCAGTACGCTTCCACCTTCGACCTCATCTTCACTTAACATCAGATGTGAAATGTGTGAGCGAGTGTGCTGTAGGTAAGAGGAGGACAGAAAAACAGGGAGTGCTAAGTGGTAAGTGCACCGTCAGACCTAATTGGCAGAGTAGCTTGTTACTAAGCGCGATTTTCAAGTTGTAAATTCAGAATTTTACAAATTGTTCCTTTTGGAGTCCATCATGTACCTAAAAATTTTTTTTTTTTTTTTTTAATTATAATGGGATCGCTCTTGACCTTATGTTAATCTAATTTCATTCCATCTTGACATTTTTTTATTTTCGACGACCTGCTTGGTGTAGTGGTTAGAAACTGATTGCCTTACCAAGAGGTCGCGGTTTCGAGTGGCCTTTTTTTTTTTTGACGCGGGGAAACGCTTGACGCGTACCGCTCGCCTGGGGGACGGCGAGACGGTTATGTGGGACTACCACCACCTACCACTAGGTGGATACCCACTAAAACCCCGCGGCGACCTTCTTCGGCAATAGGGAGGACCTGGGAACGCATAACTGGCTCCAGGAATGCCCCCCTCATACGGGGAGGCCCGTTCCCGGAGGGCGTTCGTACTGTGGGTTACTCCTGGACATCCTCTACGACATCCGCCTATGAGTAGTGCTTTACTACTTCAAAGTCCTTTGCGGACCGGAGTTGACCCGCGGGCCGTACTTTGCCCACTCTTGATCCAACCACATAATTTATTATTAAAAAAAAAAAAAAAAAAAAAAAAAAATGATACCTACAGACGTATTAACTATTATTTGTTATTTCACATTTGTTCTTCATGCATGATGAAGTCACAGTTTCCGAGATATTCGCAGTCATCCTGTCAATATTGACTGGCCAATTAAATATCTAGCAGCAGGTGTCGTCAACACTCGGCTTACGTTAATCGCCAAATACAATTTTTTTTATGCACAACGTGTTTGTACTTGACCTCAATCACACCTGATGTTAAGTGAAGATGAAGTCGAAGGTGGAAGCGTACTGACCCGGAAACCCCAACACATTTGGGGGACTGGATATCTTATCTTTGACAACCGGAACACAACATTGCTGCTTGGCGGCAGATTTAGATAAGACGGTGGAAGCTAGCCAGGCGGACATTTAAAATGCCCTACCACCAACCGACTACTGGTTTCGCGTTTGAGTACAATCTCACCTGATGGAAAGTGACGATGTAGCCGAAGATGTATCACGCGCACCCAGTAAATGCCTATTCACTCTAGACTTGAAGATATTAAGTAAATATTTTCGGACACTTACACCAAACAACTAGCCCCAAACTAAATAAAGTTTGCACTTCTAGATAACGGATTAACATACACAAATATTTATATAAACATCCATGAATCGGGAACAAATTTTAGTATACATCAGATAAATTTTTACCCCTAATGGGATCGGAACCCGCAACCATTGGTTTCGTAGACAGGTCTATCCACTACACCAAATGGCTGTGTAAATTCTTTATTTTAAATTCGCTCTTTTAAATTCTTTGGTTCTATTGTTGTAACGTGCCGGAAACTACAACTTAATGCAATTGTTGAAGTTTTCAATTGATTATGGTTACTTTTAAACTGAAGTAAGTTAATCGACCAATAGTGTACGTAATCATTGCCTCAGTCCCGACTCGCATTTGCGACTCGTATTTTATTCATGTTGCCCTATGACGGACTTATTAGAAGACATCTATATACTATTTATTTTAAATAAAAATTTTTGTATCGCTGTTAAAGTTTATGCCTACGTAACTAAAAACTATAGATCTCAGTATCATGGTGTCTCAAAGTCAAACTTGTTTTTATTAAAAACAAAAATGACATAACAGACCGAAGGTTCCTGGTGGCTGGCTGACAGCACATATTGACAGAGCAGCGGCAGGCGACATGTGTAACCTTAGCAATCTACTGCATTGTATGTTTACTCGTTAATATCTCTGACGTTTACTTTACCCCATGCGTGGATAAGTGTTAGACATTTTGTTACAAGCTAATATTCTTCCTATTTACACAATTGTTTAGAATCTATTGAGCTGTTTTAATATAATTATAGTACTTTAAGCTGACGCAGATGCATCGTCAAGTATGAAAACTCTAGCTTTGTTATTTATGAGTCTATATGCTTTGATGTGACGTGTGGATAATTTAACCGACAAAAATTGTCAAGCAAAGATAGACTTCTATTTTACTGCGTATGGACCGGGTCGTTCAAACAATCAAAATGGCTCCACTTCATTGGTGTTAAAATGGGAGTTTGGAACCAATGGGAACTAGTCACACACCGGCTACGTTCGCGAACTGTCGTTTAAAATTCTAATCTATATTGTAAAAAATGCATCACTTATCGACTGAAAAGCGATCAAGTAATATGCGAGTATCTTTTAAGTATAACAAACAAGGTCCTTACCTATGAAATTGGCGTTTTGTATGAAGAATTTCATTAAGACTGTTTTCTCCATAGAAACATATTTGTTTTTTTTTTTGGGAACGGCAAATCCAAATTTCGTTAAACTTTGTGTGTATTTTCGAATAACATTAAGTTAAGTATAGGCAGCGTTAATTTTTAAAAGTGACCGCTTTATAAAAGTTTCAGCGAATCTAAGATATGATTATGGGAAGCACATGAAAAGAGCTCTGTTCAAATTTTTTTATTATGTGATTTAGCCCAGAAATTAAAAAATATTTAATGTGAAACCTTGAAATAATATTCCATTTTCCAAATAAAAAACAAATTTGGATATAGCTTTGAAAATCGCAGGAATTGGTACATATGATTAAGGAAGAAAAAAAACTCCAATTTTATAGTTAAAGACCCAATATTACTCGTAAAACTCATATTTTAATCAATATTGTAATTTTTTTTTGCACACTTATATGACATCTGTACAAGTTGCGAGCATAGACTAAAAAAAAATCGGTTGTGCGCGTTTGGTTGGCATTGGCTATTTATTCTCAGCAGTCCTAATAGATCTCGAGGGATCTAATAGATGGCGTTGTTTTATCTACTAAGAAAAGCGCGAAAAAGATTTAGAATATAAATTAATATAAATTTCAACAACCGATTTCAGACTTCTTTCTCTATCTTCGATGTAATCAGAATTTAGCTAGCCACCCATTGGTCAAGATATTTCATTTTTAAAGTCTGCTAACCCTGTGTAGTAGACATGATACTCTACCAATAATTTGTTCTAATAATCTGTTTGGTGTAGTGGTTAGCAACTCTGACCACTATACCAAAAGTTGCGGGTTCGAATCCCGCTAGGGGCATATGTTTGTGTGATTAATACGGACATGTGTACCCGAGTTATGGATGTTTTCATTTATAATAAGTATTTATTCACAAAAAAATATGTATTTATGTAGTATATCAACCATCTGGTATCCACAACTTTTACTTTAACACAGTTGCTTACTGTGGAACTAGATGGCGCTGTGTGTATGTCTAAGGATATTTATTATTTATTTATTTATTTTTATTAACCCGTTACAGTAGGCAAAATACGACTTCCATAAAGTTCATGACTTTATCGCCGGAGTGCATAATCAGATGTTCATCAATGGCACCACCCGGGCAATTTACCTTTTTTTTGTGCACAACGGGTTAGCACTTGACCTCAATCACACCTGATGTTAAGTGAAAATGAGGCCGAAGGTGGAAGCGTACTGACCCGGAAACCCAAATATTTGGGGAATTGGCTATATTATCTCGGACAACCGGAACACAACAATACTATTAACATTGCTGTTTTGGCGGCAAATTTAGATAAGATTAGATACCTTTTCTAACAAAATAAATAAAATATTAGATTATTAAAATTTGAGATATAAGAACTAATTGGCTACCCCAATGTTCAGATTAAGCAAAGTTAATACTGTTGGATAATAAGTAATTGTTTATAAATCCTGGCATTGTCCAAAAGACTGGATGCCATGCCATCTAAATTGTTTATGCTCTTGATGTAACTTTTTCTCTCTCTGCTTTTCCTCTCTGGTATAATATGTACTGTGCATTGCGTTGGAATAATTTAATAAAACCAAATTAATATAAAAACCTTTTATTAACAATAAGAAAATAAGTTCCAAAGGCTTCATCCCCTCCCTCAGGTTATGGGCCCAGGGAAAATACTAAAAATAAGATATTAAAACAGAACTAAAACACAGTACCTAAAAACATATAAAAATGGCTACCAATTCTAAGATCGCAGAAGAAAATCTACAAACAAATCTAGTAATACTATCAGGTATGGAGTGTTATCATTTATGGAAATTTGAGTGCAATATAAGATTCAAAGCTAAAGGCCTGTACGAATTAGTAATGGGTTTGGAGTGCCAACCCTCAGATTCCGATAGAAAATTAACATGGTTGAAACGTGATGCTCAAGCACAACATTTACTAATTAGCTCGATAGACAAAAAACATCTGCAACAATTATTGAGCTGTGAAAATTCATGTGATATGTTCAAAAAGTTATGCGATATGTACGAAGGGCAAGAAGAACGAAATAAAACCAACATATTACAAGACTTCTTTAACCTAAAATTTAAGACCGGTCAAACAATGGCAGATTTCTTGGCCGACGTGGAAAATATTACATTTAGACTCAAAAAATTGGAACAGAAGATAGATGATGACATGATAATTTCTAAAATCCTCACATCACTGCCGGATAGATATTCATTTTTCATAACAGCATGGGAGTCCACTCCAATATCATTGAAAAATCTACAAAATTTAAAAAATCGCTTACTTAGTGAAGAAACCAGATCAAACCCATCTGATGCTGATGTGAATGCATTCCAAGCGATCCGGAAAAATTTTAAGTGTTACAAATGTGACAAAGAAGGTCACACTGCAAAAGATTGCAAAATAAAACCATGCTCATACTGTAAAAAAACCAATCACAGAGAAGAAAATTGCTTTTTCAAAAAACCTTGTCATATATGCAAAAAGTCGAACCATAAAACTGAAAACTGCTTTTTTAAGGAGAAAAATAGTAAGCAACTTAAACACAACAATGAAAAGAAAAATACTCATACAGCCTTTTTAACAACTCGAAATACCCCTAACAAAAATTTAAGTTTTATTGTTGATTCTGGATGTTCAACACACATGGTAAATAATACAGCATGCCTAAAAAATTATGTGGAAAAAAAATTTGAAATTGGTGTTGCAAAAGAAAATGAAAGCATGATAGCCGAAGGTCAAGGTCGAATTGAAGCACAGGAATGTGTACTACAGAAAACTCTTTATGTTCCTGATCTGACACGAAACCTAATGTCAGTAAATGCAATTACGAATAATGGAGGAACAGTCTTATTTACACAAGACAAAGTACAAATTTGTAAAAATTCTGAAACTATTTTAACAGGAACTAAAACTAAACAGGGTTTATATACAGTTGATATACTACAAGAACAAGAAGTATCATTACTCTCAAATAAGAAAGAAACATTAAAAGACTGGCATACAAAAATGGGACATCCTAGTAAATCTGTACTACTGAACTTATTAAAAATGGCAAATATTACGTTTTCGAGTGTTGAGGTTAACAACTTTGAAAATCAATGTGAAATCTGTATTATGGCAAAACAGACAAGAAAACCATTTAATACTGTAAGAGCAAGAGCTACAAAAACATTAGAAATTATACACACAGATGTGTGCACTATTGAAGAAAATACTTGGGATAATAAACGCTACATTCTGACAGTTATGGATGACTATACTCATTTTACAAAAGTTTACTTACTACAACACAAATATGAAGTACCAGATATATTAAAACACTACGTAAATGAATCCGAAAGAGAATTAGACAGCAAAGTTTCAATAATACGATGCGATAATGGTGGAGAATACACCGGTGAAGATTTCAAAACATGGTGTCATCGCAGAGGCATTAAAATAGACTACACCATTCCATACAGTCCTCAATTAAATGGGAAGGCTGAACGTCTCAATAGAACAATTATGGAAAAAGCCAGAGCACTGCTTTTTGACTCTGGTCTAAAAAAAGAAATGTGGGGAGAAGCCGTCCTAACAGCCACTTATTTGATAAATAGGCTTCCCACTGAATCTACAGATTTTAATATAACACCATATGAAGCCTGGACTAATAAGAAATTGAATTTATCATATATTCAACAATTTGGGTCTGCAATATATGTAAAAAGATTGGGATATCTTAAAAAACTGGAAAAAAGATCTAACAAACTAATAATGATTGGATATGCTACAACCGGATACAAGTTATGGTGTCCTGAAAGAAGAAAGATAATAATTGCACGAGATGTTATATTTAAAAATGGAAATAATAAATACACAGAACCTGAAATAGAAAATAAGAAAATGTCTACAACTAGATGCATGCAAGATGAGTGTGAAAACCTAATAGAGACTACAGAAGCAGAAAATGTAACTACAGGTAATGAGAGTACTAATATAGAAGATGAACATTTACTTACCGATGAAACCGATGAGGAAAACCGCACTGTAGATACCACAGAAAATGAAACTAGAGAATTTACAGAAAGTGAAGAAAATGAAGATCAAGAAGAAAATGAGGTACTACCAGAAAAAAGAATGATAAAGTTCCCAGATAAATTTAAAGACTATGTACTACTCAGTTACGAAGATGCTACAACAGGACAAGACAAAACAGAATGGCTGAAAGCCATAGATGAAGAAAAGCGATCATTAAAAGAAAATAACACATGGAAAATAATAAACAAGGAAGCTATAAAAGGGAAAAACATTTTAACCGCTAGATGGGTATTTGAGATAAAAGAAAATGGGCAATACAAAGCAAGATTAGTTGTCAGAGGTTGTCAACAAAAAGAAGGAATTGATTTTAAAGACACTTACAGTCCTGTAATAAACATAGAAGCATTACGCACAATTCTTGCTTTATCAGCTGATGAAGAACAGTATATGATGCAATTTGATATAAAAACAGCATTTCTCTATGGAGAAATAACGGAAGAATTATATATGAAGTTACCAGAAGGATATGAGAAAGAAATGTATTGCAAATTAAATAAATCATTGTATGGCTTGAAGCAAGCTCCATTAAAATGGAATCAAAGATTCGCAGATTATCTTAAAAAGAGAGGTCTCATTCCAATGAAAAATGACAGATGCATTTTCATTAATAACGACTCTACCCTAATTTTGGGATTATATGTTGATGATGGATTATTGCTCGGACAAGATAAATATAAAATGATTACTCTTTTGAAAGACCTCCAAAAAAATTTTCAAATGACTTATGATCAAGAACCAAAATTATTTATTGGTATAGAAGTGAAACGAGAAGGAAACAATACAAAACTCACTCAAGAAAATTACATTAAAGACTTATCTAAAAACTTTAACTTAGATAATGCAAAGAATGCATCAACACCTATGTCTGTAGGCCATGATAATATTGTGAATGAAGAAGATAATAATCTAGATGTTAGTAAGTTTCCTTATAGAGAACTCATTGGGTCTCTCCTATATGTGTCAAATAGAACAAGACCAGATATTGCTTTTTCAGTTAATCACTGCAGTCGACACATACAGAATCCATCAAAAATAGATGTGAATAATGTAAAAAGAATTGTAAAATATTTGAATGGTACACCTAATCTTGGCTTACAATTCAATAAATCATCTGATCTAAAACTAGAAGCATACAGCGACTCTGATTATGCAAATGACATTGTAACAAGACGTAGCACAACGGGTTACATCATCTTCCTATGTGGTGCGCCCATTTCCTGGTGTTCAAGAAAACAGCCAATTGTTGCTATGTCCTCAACGGAAGCAGAATTCATAGCGGCAGCGGAGTGTTGTCGTGAATTAATTTACCAAAAAAATCTTTTATGTGAACTAACAAAAAAGAAAGTGAGTGCAATACTTAATGTGGACAATCAAAGTGCCATTTCTATAATTAAAAATGGTGTGGTTAACAAGCGCTCAAAGCACATAGACGTGCGTTATCATTTTATTCATGAAAAGGTGTCTGAAGGCCTTATAACTTTAAAATATTGTCCCACAGAAAATCAGATAGCTGACATGTTAACCAAACCACTTTCTAACACTAAATTCAATTATTTTAAGAACTTAGTTTGTAGTTAATATTGTGTTCAAAATTCATGGAAGTCATGTATGTATATGTAACACATTAGTTAAGAAAACATATCAAATTAAAGGGGTAAGTATTAGTATAGAAGATATCATGAAAGTAATTTGATATTTTTTCTTTCTGTTTCTTTTGATAGTATTGAAAAATGCTAAATAACTTTTTTCTTTTGTTTATCTTAAAATTCTTTTATAACTTTTTGTTGATAACAATGTTAAAATATGATGGATGCCACATGTGAACAGGAAATTAAAATAGAGTATAATATATGTTAAAAATGTAATTAATAGGATTTATTAACAATTAAAGGGGTATGTTGGATAATAAGTAATTGTTTATAAATCCTGGCATTGTCCAAAAGACTGGATGCCATGCCATCTAAATTGTTTATGCTCTTGATGTAACTTTTTCTCTCTCTGCTTTTCCTCTCTGGTATAATATGTACTGTGCATTGCGTTGGAATAATTTAATAAAACCAAATTAATATAAAAACCTTTTATTAACAATAAGAAAATAAGTTCCAAAGGCTTCATCCCCTCCCTCAAATACATCATTTGTGGAACACTGTTAATCGCTTTTATAACCTTATACCTGAGAATATCATTAATTTAACTGAGAAAAAATTTAAAGATTATGTCAAAATAACATTAACAAAAATTAGGGACTACCTGAATGACAAACACGCTTGGTGTACTCGACCTCGACTCAACCAGCTCCACATAATTATAAAATAGGATTAGTTATATACTTTATTTAAAAAAAAAGGACAACAATGATCCTGTGGGTTTCTTGCGCCGCTTCTTTTCCCACAGATGATTTCCCTTTCCGAAGCGGTAGTAGCTTCGACATACCGACTGACAGATAAATGCAATAAACCTTTTTTATTTCCAGTACTTTTTAAATTGACATTCAACAAATGATATTAGGTCTTTACCTGTGAAATTGCCGTTTTGTATGAAAAAATTTAAACGATTTTTTTTCATGTATTTTTTATTTGTATTAATCGAAGTAATCACCCACGCAATTGATGCATTCATCTTTGCCAACGCAGTGGCAGTTTATTGATGCCCTTCTTAAAGAAATCAGCTGGACGGGAGGCAACAAATTCTTCAAAGGCATTTTGTACTGCCTCTTGGGTATTGAATTTTTTTCCTGCCAAGAAGTTATCCAAATTCTGGAAGAAGTAGTAATCTGTAGGCGCAAAAATTCCTTCATTTGTGTGTCTGTTGAGCAGTGCAAGGCACGTCTAGACGCGTACTTCGCGCTGGCGAACATTGAGTTCGTGGGGCACCCATTTGTCAAGCTTTTTTACCTTGCGCAATTTGACGCAAATGGACCAATATTGTTTTGACGCTAACGTCGAAAGCTGCTGTTAAATCAACCGTAGATTGTGTATCATCAGCTTCAACATGTCATGTATCTTACGTTGAAATAAATGCTTGAAGTTTGAAGTTTGAAGTCTTGCCCTGGACTAAAACAGAATATTTTTTATCCCGATAAAGTGAGTAGCTCCTGCGGGATAAACAAATTACACATATCAGTGATAACGTTATTCCACGCAGGCGAAGACGCGGGGGAAAACTAGTGCTTTATATAATCGAGATTCTCCTACCAACTTCTTTCTTAACAAACTCCTTTAAGAGAAAAGAAATAAATTCCATATACAGTGTGGAAATTAAACTCAGGCCCTGGAGGGAAACTACTTTAAATCCTTAAGCTAGCTCATTTTATTTAAAGGAGACATTCCTTTATTTTTAAAAAGAAACAAATCTGCATTAAAAGATTTTTTAAAACTCGCTTGCTTCGCCCGGGACTCGAACCGACTAAAATTTAAAAAAATAAACACTCTTTATTTTATTGTACTAATCGGTAGTATTAATATTCAGGATAAAGTTTCTCTAACAAACATTTGGTCTTAAAAATAAAAATAATCGTTAAATCTAACATCAACTTTATTTTACTATCCATTTTGTAACACTTAAATTATTTAACTGATAAATTGTTCGAAATGAGCCCCGTCGTTCCGGCTACACAACATTAGTCGCCGTTGAAATTCATTTCTTGTAGCCTTCAGCAAAGTGTTGTGGTGTATGCCCCTAATAACATTTTCTACCGCAATCCTTAGCTCTTGAACGGTTTCATAGCAAGTTTCATAAACAACATTTTTTACATGACCCCATAAAAAGAAGTCCATGGGCGTCAGGTCTGGACTTCTTGCAGGCCATCTAATCGTACCGTTTGTACCTATCCAGGCACTGAAATTTTCATTAAGGTATGCCCTGGCAATTCTGCTGTTGTGGGCAGGTGCACCATCTTGTTGAAAAATGATATTATTTCGTTCCTCTTCTGGCAGAAGGTTTAATTGATTTTGTAAAAGCTCTAATATTTCAATGTATTTTGCTGCATTCAGATGTCCTTCGTAAATGTGCACCAAAACAACCTTGTTACTTTTGATTCCACACCAAACATTAAACGAAAATCTGACCTGGTTGTTCGTTTCACGGACACGGAATGGATTTTGACGAGACCAATAATGATTGTTATGTCTGTTATACATTCCATTATTACTAAAATTTGTTTCGTCAGACCATACAATACAGTCCAAGAAATTTGGGTTGCGGGCTATTTCTGTTCGAATATTTTCACAAAACTGTAATCTCCTGTCACTATCTCCGGGATGTAGTTTCTGCACCAATCGCCCATCACGATAACATTTGTATTTGTATTTTTTCAGAACTTTAAGTATACTAGTATGGTTGATGCCTATCTCTTGAACAGCTTCCCTGCTTGAAGCTTTCGGGTAACACTCGAAGTATGTCAAAATGTTTAACTCAACATCGCTATAGTCCAAATTTTGTTGCTGTGGGCGTCCAGTCTTCTTTTTAAAACTTCCAACGGTCAGTAAATTATTCACAATTCGAGACAAAACCTTTCTAGATGGTAGTTCTCTGTCTGGATACTTCTCGCGATACCACTGTAGAGCTAAATCGTAGCTCTTGTTGCAAACAAAGTAAGCTTCTAATAAATCGAATTGTTCTTGATACGCCATTATGAGATAATTTAATTACGTAAGGGAAGCAACACTACTTAAATAAAATCTGTTGATAAAAATCGTTCGAATTTTAAAATTATTGTCCCGCCTTGCAAACAAAGTCAAACGTTCCATTTTTAAACTTCTCCACTGAACGCCTCGGATCATGTAAGAAGGAAATGTGCATAGAGGTATTACCACCATTGAACAATTTTCTTATCGATGATTTCAACAAGGTACTTAACGATAAATTAGCAAGCGTGTACTTCATACGAAGTCTTTGAGTGTTGGAGAAATAACAGAACTGTTACGTGTCTTTTACTTGTTAAAAGTGAACAGTAACCAAATATTTTTTAGAGAAACTTTATCCTGAATATTAATACTACCGAGTAGTATAATAAAATAAGGAGTGTTTATTTTTTAAATTTTAGTTGGTTCGAGTCCCGGGCGAAGCAAGCGAGTTTTAAAAAATCTTTTAATGCAGATTTGTTTCTTTTTAAAAATAAAGGAATGTCTCCTTTAAGTAAAATGAGCTAGCTTAAGGATTTAAAGTAGTTTCCCTCCAGGGCCTGAGTTTAATTTCCACACTGTATATTTATGGTCCTTCGAGCTTTTCGGAAAGCGGGGCTATTTGCGGTAAACAACACCAAACTGTGACGTGTGAATAGTTTCATTTTCCGTACGACCAGTGTAGTGTGGATTGACTTTCCATACAAACCATTGAGCGAGAACCATTGAACCTAAGTGATAGTGTGACCAACGAGTCGGACTTGCCAACCATCCAGTTAATCAACCAACGGTCACACTCAATAGCGGCGACACCACTATACCAACCTTCGAAGACAGGTTACCAGTCAGGAGATAGCACACCAGCAGTGGACGGCAGCACACCAGTCGGCGTCCACACCAATCACCAACCAAGTATCTTACCAGCTTCAAGTAAGATCTTTCCTTTTTTACTTATTTTTCGGTTCTCTGTTTACTTACGAGAACTCGAAGGACCATAAATAAGTAGCTTGGACATACCGACTGACAGATAAATGCAATAAACTTTTTTTTATTTCCAGTAGATTTGAATTGACATTCAACAAATTATATCATGTATCTTACGTTGAAATAAATGCTTGAAGTTTGAAGTTTGATTGCCGACGATACATAATTGATAATTGTTATGGGGCTTTTTGGCGGGATCTCGGCGAGTGAAGTTGCATTTTTTCTTTATAATTCTTATAATTTGTGCATTCTAACTTTTGAAGCTTAAAATGGCACAATATTGTGCAACAAACGTTAGTGATGGTGCACAAGTGAAGGGAAGTGTAAATTAAAGTGCGTAACGAAGCTTTCGGGTTCCCACAAGAAGCCGCCAAAATCTTTTGTAAAGTATTCTGCCACTTTACTGAAGAATGACTTGACCCTGCCTAGACTCTGTATACGCCAAGTATACGACGAATTACTTGTTTTGACTGAGACTGGCTAATAAATTGAAGAAATAAGAGAAATAAGACATGGCTGTATGGGCCTAGATGTCTTTGCCTTCTCCTAGAGGAGAGAATAAAACGAAAAAAAAAATGCTAATTGTTATTGAATTACATGATACTTGTAATAGTCAAAGATTACTAACTTAATGTCTGTAAAATAATTGTTAGTTACCAGCTATTGTGATGATGAACTCTCACACCCCTTTAGCATAACCTCTTCGAAGTATGTACAGTTCTCGAGGCGTAAGATCAGCTTTGCATTTGTGTGAGTGCACACAGATAGAGATACGGCTTGTGGCGCAGCGCGTCCCGCGCATTGTTTAAACGCGGCCTGAGGCGCGGCGTGTCCGCTGCGCGTCGCTTCCCTGCCGCGCACATGCCGCACTTCACCTCTTGTACCGCTAGCAGCTTGACGTCACTCACACAAATGCAAAGCTGAGCTTACGCCTCGAGAACTGTAGTTATGTACAAAAACATCCTGAGTAGCATGACATCGTTTGTCACGCGCGACGTGAGATTGAGAGTAGGATAGTTGTATATTTCGTCCAAGCGAATGAGCAGAACAAATATTATTTCGCGTGACAAATGTTTATCGCGCTTGTCATGATACGGGGGCTGGTCTTATAACCGTTTTCGAAAATACCAGTACCTAAATAAAGGTTTGCACTGGATTTAAAAAAAAGGATTTCGTTCGGAGCGCGTCCGAAATGACGCGCGACATGAAAGCTATTTAAGTATTGTTCATAATTAGCTTTTAGACTTGTCTGCTAGTTAAAGGAATAACCCTTCTAAAGATGATGGTAGTTGGCCAGGCGGACATTTAATAGTACATTGTTATCCTGAGGATGAAAGTAACCATCGCTATGCTTGGGCGCCAAACCCCGTCTAGGGACTAAATAAAAAGGTCTTAGCATACGTGACGTGTTTATTCTCGCGCCGGACGGAACGGGACGATTTTTTGACATCGTTGCATTTAAAAACATAGCAATAAAATACACGTGGCGAGAAACACGGGCGGAACGGGACGGCAATAGAAAAAACATCGTTATGGCATCTTCTTCATCTAATACTACGGCAACCATTGCTAGTTCTTCAAAAGTAAAATCGAACATTTTGTGCTGAAATATGGTTGCAGCACTAGCACGACTATCGTTGAACACCGTCCATGTTTTAAAACCACTTTCACGTTAGGAACTATACCTGTCCCGTCTCCGTTCCGTCCGAGAAATTACCCGTCACGTATGCTAAGACCTATAGCGTATATACGCTTATTTAGTCCCGAGACGGGGTTTGGCGCCCAACGCTATATAGCGTTACCTGTAGTGGAACTTCCTATGCACTTCTCTTTTTCCTTTTGTCACATCATTATCATTCATTTAACTTGTTATCATCATTACCACTCAACACTAGCTGTATTAACAACGGACACTTTTCACTCACGATTGACCACAAATGTACACGCAGACGGGAACACGCGCGTACTTTTATGCACTCGTACTTGTAGGGGTTGTAACTGAAGACCAGTGTTTCGCTCTTTGAGTGATGTGCCGCACTGAGTTATAACCCATTTGTGCTACTGCGACACACACTCGCTCTTTGTATTTTCTATTCTTTACTTTTATTAGTAAATATATTTCTTTGTTATTTAAAAATTGTGTAGTTGTATGAACGCAGTGGCGTAAATAAATGCTTTATCTATCTATTTTATAGTTATTTTGATACTGTTTTATTTAAATAAGTAATTAAGCAGCAACTACTCTACTTGGGGGGGGGGGGGACTGAAAATCAGCAAATCTGCTGAGTCCCTACCTTTTCATCACAGTTTGACCTAATTTATTATCAATTAATTACTTGTAGTTTTAACCTAATTTATCGAACTGAGATTTGATATTTGACAAATAACATGACGACGACGCGAGTCAATGTGTTCACTGCAATTTTCATTATCAATTAAAAGAATGCTAAACGATGTTACCACAGTAAGCGATTAGGCCGCCTTTTTGTGCGATTAATAATGTACGCTGTATTCTTCATGTAGCTTTTGTTAATAAATAACAGTAACAAATAAAGAGATGGAATTTAAATATAAACTAGAACAAATGTAAAAAATTGGGGCCGCGAGGCAAGGTACCCAAAACGCTGACAGCGTTTCCTCGTTGTATGCAGATACTTAAGCGTTGGGCGAGGAAACAACCAGCTCTCGGGTCACCAGTGACATCGACTAAGCGCATTTAAGAGCGGCCGGCCCTCAAGGACATAAGTTTCGACTCCGAAAGCAAGGAAAATGTATTCGGAAGCGATGTCTCTATAGGTATTTGTTAATTTTGATTTTTTCCGCCGTCTCGGCGGCTGCACCTGGCCTCCTTGAGGTTCCTTAGAGGTGAGACGGGACGAGTGTCGACACAACTGGCATCTTTTAAATTAATTTTGTGGTGAATAAATACCTTTTATTTATTTATTTATCTCAAGTGTTAACTTGTTGTGTTTCGGTTGTCAGAGATAAGATAGCCAGTCCCCCAAATAAGATGGGGTTTCCGGGTTAGTACGCTACCACTTTCGGCCTCATCTTCACTTAACATCAGGTGTGATTGAGGTCAAGTGCTAACCCGTTGTAGATAAAAAAAAAAAAGAAAATGGTGTTAACTTAATTTGGTCTCAATCGTGAGCTTGTTTTATGAATACGAACCATAGTGCCCTACCCATTGTGCATTAAGCAAACACTACATATATGAGTGAACTTGAGTTCTGGACTAATGCAGGGCATGTTTGTTTGTCTGTGTACACTTTAACGTATTGTATTTACATAAGTACTTACATAACCTCACGTACCAATGTTTGACCACTCAGCAGAAGCGATGCAAGGTTGGTTAATGTAGGTCAAGTTAATACATAAGTGATTCTCTTTATGAGTTTACGTATTTATTTGTCTCCCGATATTGACGCATCGATTTCTGAATTAAGATATTAAAAAAAAACGGTCAAGTGCGTGTCGGGCCATGCGCAGTGTTGGGTTCCGTACTATGCGGACATAGAACTTTTTCAAGTTTACCGACTTATTAACTCATTATTATTAACTTACTTACTAACTAACATTAACATTAGGTTTAAGATTCGGAGGTCGCGGGTTCAATCCCCAGAGGGGTACATGTTTTAAGTACTCGGTTTGGTTGGTGGTAGGGCATTTTAAATGTCCGCCTGGCTAGCTACCACCATCTTATTAATCTGTCGGCAAGCAGCAATGTTAATAGCATTGTTGTGTTCCGGTTGTCAGAGATAAGATAGCCAGTCCCCCAAATGTGTTGGGGTTCGGAAACCCCGGAGGTCAGTACGCTTCCACGTTCGACCTCATCTTCACTTAACATCAGATGTGATTGAGGTCAAGTACCAACCGTTGTGCATAAAAATATAAAAAAAACTTGTAAAACCTAACGTCATTATAGATGTATGTATATTACTACTGACGACAATTTTTTCACATAACGTAAAACCCAACTATTTAGCTTTTAGGGAGGGATGACACTTTGACTCTAACTGTTCGGTATTCATAAAAATCTACACCTAACGCTAACATACGTTCACGTTGAAGGTTTTCATACTCTGTGTGCGAAGTGCTTTACCATCGCCTTCGCGTTTACGAAAAAAGTCCCTATGAAAAAAATCGTTTTGCAAACTATCCGCTAGAGGCGCTGCATATTTCTTCATACAAATCGTCACTCACACTCCGCCCATGGGACCTCTTCGACAATGGGAAGGCGCTACGTTTTCGTACGCGCATGCTTACGGAGAGTCTGTATCGGGTCGTTGGCCAAAATGAACGCGGCATCGTCGTCATCGACTTCATAATGGTCCAGTAAAGATATGCATATTTAGGGATGTAACTTCCCTGATATTTTGTATATAGACAGAGTACCTATCGGTGATATTGTAAAAAACATTTTCTAACGGATCAGGAGTTTGCTTTAGGTATAGTGTAGGTATTTAGTTATAAAACATACAATATTAAATTAAAGTTACCACTGTGCACTTCATTGGGTTGTAGAAGATGCTAAGATCTTCTAAAACTATTTTTTAAAAAATTCATCAATAGCTACTTTATATTTTCTAAAAATAGTTTACTGAATCGTGATATTTGCCCTCGGTGAAATTTTTCATAATTATAAAGAAGTTATTGCTCGATTTTTTTGAAAATAGTTACAGGGGTTCTCAGTATATTCTCCGACGCAATGTAATTCACTGTGGTAATTTTAATCATATAGTCTATGTTTTATTACTAAATATGCAGAGATGTACAAAATACCCTGTACAAAGTATCTGCAATACAAAATGCAAGATACTTTTAAATAAAGTATTTCAGATACCAGATACAAAATACTTTCGAGAATAGTATCTGAAATACTAAATACCAAATACGTATCTTCTAAATACTTCTTAAGATACAAATACTTTTGTAAGAAAACAAGATTTTATTTTAATGAATTCTAAGTTTATTTTTCTTAATTGACATAACACGAGCATAACACGATAACATAACACACACGTTACATAACATAACACGATTTATTCGTAAATAACTTAATGTTATTTACGTAGGTAAATAACTTAACATTAAGTTATTTACGAATAATTCGTAAATAACTTAATGTAATGTAATATATACAAAAAGGCGGTCATCTTCTCAAATGAAATTACATTTCAGTTTTTTTTTTTTAATTGTTTGGCTCGCACGACTTGTGCATTTGCCACATCTTGTATAGATACAGGCCAGTGCAGTGCAAAGAAAGAGTCGCCATCTACCAATGTGATGTTGGACTAATAATGACATGCTCAATTTTACGCATTTATTTTATATATTTCTACTAATATATTACTAAAAGTATTTTATCAGAAAAAGTATTTATAAAATACTAAGATACCAAACAAAATATATTTAAATACAAGATACAAAATGATTTTTTAAAAAGTATTTTAGATACAAAATGAAAATACGTATCTTGCATCTTGTATCTGTATTTCAGATACTTGTATCTTAGATAAGTCACACCTCTGGTATATATTATAACTAAAGCAAGCTACCGATTTGTTCGATTTTTTTTATTCTATCACTGACAGGTACTCTATCCATGTGCAAAAAATCACGGCCTTTAAAATTATAGGAAGTTAAAAGTGTATCCTTACTGGACGATAAATATATGGGTGCGTTCTGAAGGAGCGCACGAAGGAGCTGCGGTGCCCGGCGGCGAGATCGGGGCCGATCGCGCTAAGTTTGAACGATAATACCAAAGCTAAACCATAACCAAAATCGTTACGTTAAGCGCATTTCGTATCGCGCTAATCATTTGAATGTAAATTAAACTAGTTTTTTTTTAATACTCGTGGTTAGCTCTAAACATTTTGGGTTTGGTTTTACTTTGGTGGCGTCAACGATATATAATCGTTCACAAAAATAACGCGATATCATTTTTTACTTCAGCTAAACCAAAACCGAATACGTTCCGTTCTAACGGTAAAACCGTTGTACAATAGCGCGATTGATCTCCATTGGTTGAAATGGCGACAGGTCACCGGAACAATATGTGAGGGCAATATTTATAAATCCGTAATGAGACCTGTCGAAATGTATTGATCGGAATGTTGCGCTAATCATGTGAATAGAAATTAAACCAGTTTTTTTTTATTACTCGTGGTTAGCTCTAAACATTTTGGGTTTGGTTTTACTTTGGTAGCGTCCACGATGTAATCGTTCAAAAAAAATAGCGCGACACCATTTCTTACTTCAGCTAAACTAAAGGTAAACCAAAACCAAAACGTGCCGTTTGAATCAAATCAAATCAAATCAAAATACTTTATTTTATAGGATATAATTATCACTTGAAAACGTCACTATTAATAATAACACCTATTTCATTTAAACTTACTGTTCATTCACAAAGCTGACCTCCGAGAAGAAGCTTCAGGCGTTCAGTAATTTATACAGGTTGCCATATTCAGTGCCTCAAGCTTTCAAAGTTATATTATAATTTAGCAAAGACGACCTGTTTGGTGTAAAATCAAAATCAAAAAAATATTTATTTCGTAGGATAAAAATTATCACTTGAAAACGTCACATTTTTTAAGTTATTATTAAAGTTTTTGACATTATTGCTCATTCACAAAGTTGACTCCCCAGAGAAGAACGAGGAAGAAACTCAAGGGTTGCTCTTTTAAAATAAGTTTGGGTTACAATTATATTATATTGTATAATTAGACTGACTATCGCCGAGCGGTCTATGTCCATGCTTGCTTATCATCCAGATAGTCAGAGATTTTATAATAACCTTTGGTAAATAATGTCTGTTTTATGATGGTTTTGAATTCATTTAAAGGTAAGTTTTGAATGTCCACTGGAACCTTATTATAAAAGCGTATACAAGCGGTGTAGTGGTTAGAAACTCTGACCACTATACCAAAAGGTCGCGGGTTCGAATCGTATATGTTTGTATGATGAATACGGACACGTGTACCCGAGTTATGGATGTTTTCATTTATAATAAGTATTTATTTACAAAAAAAAAAAGTATTATGTCAACCATCTGGTATCCTCATCACAAGCCTATAGTTGCTTAAAGTGGAACTAGATGGCGCTGTGTGTATGTCCAAGGATATTTATTTATTATATTTACATAACTATAAAAAGTGTATCGCCTCGAGCTCTCCTACCCGCAGCATTGTCCCCAGCACGCTAGCCGCGTTCCCCCGCTGCATCGCCAGGCTTAGTCTTTGTGTAAAGAAGGCGCCCGCCCTGAGGTCACGTGACGCTTGGATTAGCAAATCCGACACCTCTTTTATGAATTTTTTTGTGTCGGACGACCACCCTGAGGTCACCTGACGCTGGGATTAAGTTGGGATTAAGTCCGACATCTCTTTTTTGATTTTTTTGGTATCGGACGACCACGGGCCCGTGTTTCGAAGGCAAGAGCCGCAAACTCATAATTAGTAGTTAAAAACGCGTATTTGCGGCACTCTGGGCGAGGTCGGCGGCGGCACCGGCCCTGCGGGCTGAGCTCTGTACATAAGTTGGGGCCAAAGTATCTACACAAATCCCATTCTATATCTACTGGCATCCCAGGCCAGAGTGTGGCCAAGTCGTCAGGAAACCAGAGTGCATCCGTCAGGTCTCTTGCCATTAGATGCCGACATGCCTGATGTTCGAGTGTCGACGGCACTGAGGCAGAAGTAAGGGACCTATGGATAAACTCGTTCAATGAAAAGTGTTTGTAAAGGCGATCCGCACTTTTCTTCACCTGATAAACATTTTTTATTTATTTTATTTATTTATATAGAAATCACACAGCATATAATTACATTTAAAAACATTTCTTAAAATTTTTAAAGCCAAATTTATAGACATTTACAATTTACAATTGAAATATTAACCGGTCCTCAGCTAACTTTGATAGTAAATAAGTTAAAAATTAAGGCATTGCTTTACAGCATTTGTGTGTATGTGTGAGTGAGAATAAATAATACATAAATATTTATATAAACATCCACGACTCGGGTATAAATGTTCGTATTCATCTTACAAACATTTATTCCTCGCGGGATTCGACCTCGCAACCATTGCTTTCGCTGACAGGGTCATTATCTACTACACCACCAATCTGTCATCATAATTTGCAAAGTATACCAAATCGACACGACTAATAACTTCCAAGATTTGTTTACATAGCTTGTTAGTTGGTGAAGCTACGATAACAATGTTAACAATAAATATTTATCTCATCTATTTCCTTTTAGGAGAACCCACCTAATATATATCACATAAACTTAAATCATTTATTTAAAAACAGTGACAAATAATATAAATAAATATCCTTAGACATACACAAAGGGATAGAAAGGTTAGAAGCATTCGAGATGTGGTGCTGGAGACGAATGGAGGGAATAAGCTGGACCGAGAAGAGAACAAATGAAGAGGTGTTAGTGATGGTAAAGGAGAAGAGATGCCTGTTAGCCACAGTTGAGTACCGAAGAGGAAAGATGATAGGTCACTTGATACGACACGATATTTTTTTGAAGAACATATTTGAGGGAATGATTGAAGGAAAGAGAGGAAGGGGAAGACCTAGGCGTAATTACTTTGACCAAGTGAAAGAAAAGGTGAATGTCGTGTCGTACCAAGAGGTTAAAACGAGGGCGGAAGTAGAGAGACATGGTCATTACTCCACCGACAAGAGCATAGCTCTTAAATTGAAGAAGAAAAAGACATACACACAGCACCATCTAGTTCCACTTTAAGCAACTATAGGCTTGTGTTGTGGATACCAGATGGTTGATATACTACATAAATACATATTTTTTTTGTAATAAATATTTATTATAAATGTAAACATCCATAACTCGAGTACCTTTTGGTATAGTGGTCAGAGTTGCTAACCACTATGCTAAACAGGTCTTGACGACCTGGTTGGTGTAGTGGTTAGCAACGAGCCCCATAGAGTTCCAGAGTGACCAGTGACGTCCTGCATCCAGCGATTTTCCGGGACGTTTAGGTCGTGCCAGTGCATACTTCGGTACGATGTACCGAATGAATCTACTAAAAATATTGGACATTATTTGGCACATTTTGTGCATGGCATCACAGAAGGAAAATATACGCAATGTGCTGTTCCCAGCTTTTTTATATCGATCGCAATGTAACACAGTACTTAGAGTTCTGTGATCCCTATGTTAGGTTGACGTCCGATACAATATGCTAATTATATTGTATACCTGTGAATTATCGTTAAATTACGAACTACACCAAAAAAGTACGGTATTACCGAATAAATACTAGGCACCTTGGACTTCAGACAATTAGAGGTGTATATACATACACGAGCATAGGTGGCTGGTCTTAAGGCTGCCCCGCCCACGGCTGACAATCGGTAACTGATTTTTTGTTGGAGAAAAATGGAACGTACTGATTGCTCTGTTTCAACGCCCACATCCTACAAGAAATCGGTCACAATATCGATGATATAAGTAAGCGCCCGCCCGCGGCCGATAATCGGTGACCGATTTTTTGTAGGTGAAAAAAGGAACGTACCATGATTGCAATGTTTCAACGCCCAAGTCCTACAAAAAATCGGTCACAATATCCGTGATAAAAGTAGGCGCCCGTCCGCGGCCGATAATTGGTAACTGATTTTTTCTAAGGGAAAAATGGAACGTACTGATTGCAATGTTTCAACGCCCACGTCCTACAAAAATCGGCCAAAATATCGCTGACGAAAGTATTGAGGAAAAAATCGGCCCGATTATTGGTCCTACAAAAACTCTGTCGTGGGCGGGCGCACTAAAACGGTGAAGGAAAACATCGTAAGGAAACCTTTTAAGGCACCTGAAGTCCCCAACCAATTCTTTTATACGCCTCCTTAACAGTTTTAGGACCCGATTTCGAAAGACAATATAAGCGAAAGCCATTTGGGCGACGCCAGATAATCGAAGTGCCATATGATCGAAACGCCATTAGCCGATGGGCCATTTAATCGAAAAGACAAATATGCGAAAGCCATAAGATCGAATGTACAGACCCTTATCTGTAGCGAGCGAGCGAGCGAAGACCGAGAGAGTTGACATTTTTCTAATATTTTCGAACTCATCGCACAACGTACATTCAAAGGACGTCAAAGCTGAACATAGGCCCCATAGAGCCAGTGAGTTCCCGCAACATAACCTTTTTGAAAGCTATTTAGGTATTATTTGTATTTAGGCCGGCAACACGTCTGTGACCCTTTTGGTGTTGCGGGTGTCCATGGGTGGCGGTGATTACTTTCCATCAGGTGACAGATGCTCGTTTGCCGCTCTCTCATATAAAAAAAAAAAAATTAGTTTTTAGGCTTTTCTAGTGCAGGTCAGATCAGACTGTTTGGTGTATTGGTTTAAAAAAAACTCTGACCATTATAGCAAAAGGTTGTGGGTTCGAGTCCCGCTAGGGGCATGTTTGTACGATGAATACGGACATGTGTACCCGAGTTATGGATGTTTTCATTTATAATAAGTATTTATTTACAAAAAAAATGTATTTGTGTAGTATATCAACCATCTGGTATCCACAACACAAGCCTATAGTTGCTCACTGTGAAACTAGATGGCGCTGTGTGTATGTCAAAGGAAAAAAAAAATTAATAAACCTTACTTGAGATCTGAAACGCACGTGCATACTCAAGCAGTACTCACTTGAGACGTGCGCCGAGTTTAACGTAGTACTTATTACTAAACGAAACTCAAGACTATCATTCATTCGCCGCTGAGACGAATACTTGAGAAGTGATCTCAGCTGAGTATACCTCAAGATTGGCTTATAAATTAGCACGGAGATTGAGATAGCGTCAACTTCTTAAGACGCATCTCAGGTGATACACCCTCAAGACTTGTGTTGACATTGGTTTATTAATACGGCCCTAGATACTCAGAAATTTAATAATAGCCTTTGGCACATAGTATCCGTTTAATAGCTCCCGCCCAGCATCTTAGGGAGAAGGGAGTGACTGAAAATCAGCGCTACTCGAGAACATGTTCTCAAGTAAGCAAATGCTGAGTCACTTCCTTTTGCCTAATAACAATAACTAAGTACTATACTAATCTAATTCTACAGAATAATCTTTTTTTATATATAATTTATAACTAAGGAAACCGATTTAGTGTACCTACATCATAATGATTGTTGTGACTTTGTTATTAGAGCAATAAAAAGCATTTGTATTTGAACATTCTCATCTCTGGTGCGAGCAATTTTCTTTCATCCGTCTTCTTCATGACCTAACACACCATCCATACATTACGACAGCCATAAATAATAAATAAAAATAAAATAAAAATAGTTTATTTCAATAACCTAAATGAATCAAAACATTGCAGGTTTTGGAATCTCAATTTAAGCAAGAATTTGCTTGTGTTAGGAGAGACCGCTCTTCTATAACAATTTTATATTTTAACATTACTTATTAAGTTTTTTAACATTATTGTATTTGTATTTGTATTTAATGACGGTTTTAAATTTAGGTATTAAAAGGCAAATTTTGAATGTCTACCGGAACCACATCCGAAGTATCCCAACTTAATCCTAACTTATTAATTATGACCAGAGTATGAAAACCTTCAGCGTGATGTTAGCGTTAGGAGTAGATTTTTATGAATACGGAACAGTTACAGACAAGTGTCAGCCCTCCCTAAAAGCTAAATAACTAGTTGGGTTTTACGTTATGTGAAAAAATTGTCGTCAATAGTAATATATGTATATATATTTTATGCATAACGTGTTGGTACTTTACCTCAATCACACCTGACGTTTAGTGAAGATGAGGTCGAAGGTGGAAGCGTACTGACCCAGAAACTCCAACACATTATTATTTAATATTATATTTTTTTTGGTCTTCTGACACGAAACAATTTGTAAAGGATTTATCCGTTAGACTGGTCCACGCCTCTGGAGATGTGAGAGCTGGTGCCTACTTTGCTCAACAGCTGAGGTTATGCATTCAGCGGGGCAATAGCGCTAGCGTACTAGGTACTAGGCATAGTAGTGTCACTTAGAGATAGATTTAAAGAGTATAATATTCTAACCTTTTCGTCACAGTACATCTTTGAAAATCTAATATATGTCAAAAAATATATAACATCATTTAGGAAAAATAGTGATAAACATGATATCAATACAAGAAATAAAGATAAACTTGCAGGTCACATAAGTCGCCTCCACAAAGTCAGTAATTCATTCAAAGGGTTATGTAGGTATACGCTTTTTCAATAAAGTTCCTGTTGATATACAAAATCTTCCTTTCAATAAATTTAAAGATACTATAAAACAGAAACTTATTAAGAAAGCATATTATAAAATATCTGATTATTTAGATGATAAACAATCATGGACATAACCAGCCCGTTCGCATAACCAGGCTATTTCACAATTAATAATGAAATATTATAACATAAAATAATAATTAATAATTTTGTAATATAAAAACCTTTTTTTAAAAAAAGCGACCTCTCGAGTTTCTTGCTTGTTCTTCTCAGGGGAAAATTGCCTTTTGAACAAGCAGTAGCTTTAAAAATGTAAAATCTGACTATTTTAAGTGTACCCTGTGTACCTACAAAATAAAGCATTTTTTGATTTTGATGATTTTGATTTTGTAGCATGGAGGTGAGTTGGACGGTGTATTTTTTCTATAAGATAATTATAGGTATTTTCATTTGTATTTTATAAATTTGTTGTTACATGTACATACTTAATTAATATCTGTATGCATGTATGTTTGTTACTTCTTCCCGCCTAATACGGCAGGACAGATTAGGTCCTGGATTAATATTATAGGCAATTTTTTTTGCTGAATAGATTTTAATAAAATCTTTCACGCGGACAGAAGACGCGGGCGGAAAGCTAGCTGTAAAATACATTGTCGCTTGAATGACTTTGTGTAAGCGACTGATATATGCACACCAAGTATATTTTTATTTATCGTATTTACATTTTGTATTTCACAATTTTTCCTAAACAATTGCAGATTAAGGCCTATATCCTGCAGTGGGAAGTTTGATGATGATGATTCCTCAGAGATACTCTGGGGCCAAACTTGTAGATCGCACGAACCGTACCCTAATATGATAGCGATCTTGAACACGTTTTCTACCTTGCTTATATTTCGGGACTGAATACGTGTTTTGGGTCTATGGTTTTTTTTATGCGCAACGGGATAGCACTTCATCTAAGTCGTAATCAGTTCAAATCAGCAGTATTGAAAGCACTGACATAGATTAGGTAATTGTGTACACATACACTCAACTCATACATACACACACACACACACACACACTTGCACATACTACTCTACACATTTTCTCTCTTCGTTACAACACAACGATTTGATGTCTCGATAGATAAGGTAACATAATAAATAAGCTATGTATAAACTTACTGAGATCTATTTTGGCTTCTAAATGTATAACTTATATTTTAAATTTGTAATTATGGCTGTGATTTCAAATAGGGTCGATTTCAACAAGTGAAAATTTTCGTCAATTTTGGTGGCGAATTTTTTTCAACGTTTTTTACGAAACTATACTACAGACATTAAGTTTAAAAGCATTTTCTTAATAGTTATGTAATTGGCAACTGTATAACCCCACTAGCTATTAAATTATTTGAACGAAAAATTTTGTGAAGCCACCAAAATTTAAACCTGACCACCAAAATTTAAATTGTCCACCAAAACTTGCAAACATGCCACCAAACTTGAAATATCTCCACTATTGTTTTTAATGACACGAGATTGCTATATATCAATTATTTTTATTAACCAGGGGGTTACATAAAACGTGCAATAATCTTGAGAAAGATCTATCTATCCCTATTTTCATTCTACCACAATCACAAAATTTCAAGGTTTAGGAAATCTTCTTAAGGCATTAATTCTACTTAGGAGTCGTATCTTGCTTGATAGTCTTAACAACATTATCTACCAACCACCTACGTAAAGCAATGCTTTTATTCCTATTATTTTAAGATATCACAAAGATTAATATCATTATACTAATAAGTAAAAAGTAATCAACCAAAACAAAGCTATGTTAGATATCCCATTACACCAAGTTAGTTGTTGACCATGGTTGCTGGTACTTCTATCTCCTGAACCTAAGATTTTTATTCGGTCATATTCACAAAAGAAATATACATTATTTTGCAATGTATCTTACTCGATTGTCTTAATATTTGTTACCATGATTCTATTTGTCACAAAGCTTTAAACTTTAAATTATACTTAATTCTAATAAAGTCTGTAATAAAAGTAATAAACATGAAACATAACAGTCTTAAATATTCAATAAAACTGACTAAATCAGGAGTGGTTAGACACCAGGCTTAAGCTTACCAGCTTAACGCTTCATACGTATTGTACTGAAAAACCAATGAAGTAAATTAAAGTTATAACTTTGTAAGATAGAAAATTAAGTTTCCAAAAGTCAATCGTGCAAATAATCAGAATAAGTAGCAACAAACCATATGTTGACATGACAGGTATTTTACTAAAATCCTAAGTGTTTGTCATGAGAACATAGGATCGAGATGTATACATGATAAACTACGTAGTGCCAATCTGTGGGTGGAAGATTTGGTCCATACAGCTTGATGAACCTTCATAGTGCCGGCAAATGGTTTTAACTCTTTAGGAATAAGCTAGTCCTTCTCAATGATTTCGTAGTCCACTACACGCATAATTTTCACGGATTTGATGGAACCCTCGAGGCTTTAAATGAATGTGTCAATATGAGATATATCTTTACAGTAAGCCACCAACTGATCCGCGGTTCGCTTTAAAACCCCTCCTACACTATCTGGGGCTTCTTTTCCGTGGCCACACTCGCAGTAATGCCATGCTACATAAGTAATTTTTTGGCAATAACAATTTGAGATATGATGTAAAATTTTTATTTCTTTTTTGAATTTGTCTACGTACGCGTGGAGGTAATTCACTTATAAGTAAAATTTTCTTCTGCTGTATTTTACGATGGTACGGATCTCTTTATATTTTTTTTAACATTTCAACTTTCTCTGGTTATTTTTTTATTCTTTCTTTTCGCCTTCTTTCTGCCAGTTTATTTTTTTCTAGTCTTTCTTCCCTTGTTTGTTTTTTCTTTTTGGCATTTTATAAACCAAGGAAAACTATGAAATGTTAAAAAAACGGATACGAAGTTAGAAGTAAACAAACAATAAAAACCGTTGCTGAAACTATCTCTATACAATGTTCTTCGTTAGGTGTTATTTAATCTCTCAATTAATGTTTTAATGTATCTACAATATTTTTTCGTTAAACTATATAGCCCAACATAATAAAAAGACTTATCGCTTAAGGTTTGGTGGCATAATTTCAATTTTGGTGGCGTAAAAAACGCCACCGAATCCACCAAAATTGAGGCACCAAAATTTGAAAATATACAAAAATAATCATTAAAATTAAATCATCTGGATTATAATTTAACTAAAATTAGTCGATAAAGTACAACCCGAAACGTTATTATTGACATCCAATCGTCTCTAAATACATTAAAGAAATGACCTCCAAATTGAACCACCTAACTTTATGAATTTGTGTCTACCTGCGCCACCTAACAGAGTATTTACGTGTTTGGCGGGAAAATGCAGGGCACTGACACTGTGTCCAAGGTATGGAACACTTAACTGCGGTAATCAAACTTTTATTTACTCAAGCGTTTCATAGCAAATGCCATAGCATTAAAATATTTTTTATATTTTTATTATAAACCTTTCAATAAACAGTACATTCACAAAAAAACGGATTGGGACACGCCACCAAGGCTTGAATTTTGTTATTTACAATTTTTTTATAACTAACCTATGTTTATTTATTATTATTTCTCTTTTGCCCCAATCGATATATCAACCATAGTGCACAACAAAAAATTATAAAACATCTGCATTAACATATCACACGAATTCTCAGCTTGGACACGTAAAATTTATGGGTGGGATATTGACCCAATAAATCATTAAATAAAATAATCCAGGTTTTTCAATTTCAATTACGCATAAAGTAAAAATCTTATCTAAATAGTACAAGACGGGAGAGCAGATTATTTTTTTTTTTTTTTTTTATTAAAAACTGGTTTCGCGTTTGGCCACAATCTCACCTGATGGAAAGTGACGATGTAGCCGAAGATGTATCACGCGCACCCAGTAAATGCCTATTCACTCTAGACTTGAAGATCCCAAGGTTGTAAGTGTCGGGAAAAACCGACGCGGGCAGTGAGTTCCATACCTTAGCAGTCCGCATTATAAATGACGAAGCAAAGAGCTTAGTGCGGATGTTCGGTATGTTGACAACATATGGATGGAAACCCCCCCCGCGCCTGGTTGTCCGAAGATGGAAAGGGGACGGTGGAATAAGATCATGCAATTCCATCGCACACTCCCCGAAATGTATCCTGTAAAACACTGAAAGGCAAGCGACCCTACGGCGGTGTTCAAGGCTTTGCAATTTGCCGTTGACCGTTGAGTCATCGCCTATGAGTCTTATGGCGCGTCGTTCCACAGAATCGAGTGCAGCCAGTTGGTACTTGGCTGATCCGTCCCAGAGGTGACAGCAGTATTCCATGCACGAGCGGATCTAAGCTTGGTAAAGCTCCAGCAGCTGCTTTGGTGTGAAATACCGCCTGACCTTAGAGAGAATTCCAAGCTTCTTGGCTGCGAGTTTAGCTTTCGATTCGATGGAGCGCCCAAAATTCAGACTCGAGATTATCCTAACACAAGTTTTAAGAAGCTTAACAGGATACTCTCACAATTGTGTACAAGATTGTTATGCTTGAATGAAAATAAATATTATTTTTGATTGCAAACAACTTTCTACTATACCATAGCCGAATTCAGCCGAAAATTGTTGGACTTCCATATTAAAGGTGGTTTTAAAATGGTTTACTTTGTATGGGTAATTGAAAATTTCTTGATCAAAATCGATTATGGTTCCTTGTGGAACATTATGGCGCCACCAGTTAATGGTAATTAGACGAATTCAAATTCACCCTGTATATTCGCATTAATTTTAAATAAATTTGTGTGTGTTATGTAGTCAATAATATATTATATGTTTAAGTGCAGTTAAATTATCTAGTTATAGTTTGTAGGCTTAGTTTATGTATTTTTATCTTTACGTTATATTTTTTACCAACTATAAAATACACCCGTATTGCTACTATTAGTGCAAACCTCACCTACTGGTAGCTTGTATCTTTACCCTAAGGTTGCCTGCGAAGAGATCGCTGTTAGCGATAAGGCCGCCTTTTTGTGCGATTAATGATGTACGCTGTATTCTTCATGTAGCTTTTGTTAATTGTGCAATAAAGAGTATTTGATTGATTGATTGATTGATTTTATTATTGGACATTGAACGAATGTCGTGTACCTATGTTATATATAATATTTTAATTTGCATATTAGGTATCTTTTTTGACAAATGTGTTATAAATCTATTACCAACTTTATTTTCAATCGCTAATAATGTGCAAATGAAAAGATCTGCAAATTCGTAACCAAAACTTACATGCAATAAATTAATTTCATTAACAAAATAAAATACCGCATAACAATTTAACCGATACACTTTTCGCCGAAAATTAAATTTCCATCCACATCACCTGGATGAGTGGAAGGAAGTAGGTACACTGTACGTTTCTCAAGAAACTTCTTACCACGTACGACCACCCTGTGGAACGGACTTCCGGCAGTGGTATTCCCGAACGAGTACGACATTGGAACCTTCAAGGAACGAGCCTACACCTTCCTCAAAGGCCGGCAACGCATCTGTGACCCTTTTGGTGTTGCGGGTGCCCATGGGCGGCGGTGATTGCTTTCCATCAGGTGACCCGTATGCTCGTTTGCCGCCCTCCGATAAAAAAAAAAATAAAAAAAAAATATGAAAGACTTACCTATTAAACAGTAGATAAACAAGCGGTACACTCAAAACTAGCACTAATCTGTTATAATTTTATTATAGTTACGCGTTAAATAATTATATTTACGGATGTGCATATGTCACACGCGCGTCAAAATTATTCTTGTACGTGCGAAATGCACAGTTCGCCACAAGTGACTGAAGTCGAATTGAGAAACAAAGACGATCATTTACGTGTCCTCGGCAGACTATAAAATCGGCCGTTTCAGTGAACTTATTCACAAAAATCACTCTCGGCTAATAGACGTTTGTTTTTACCTTAATAAATAGATATTTATTAATAATTATGGAAACTGACATTGTTATGAATTGTAATTGTGAAATATGGGACACTGACATTAATAAATGTAACATTCTATTCTTACCACTTTACTGAAACTGTATTTTCTTTTCTGTTGTGCAATAAAGTGCATTTGTATTGTATTGTAATAATTACTTAAATTGACATGTCTTTAGGTATTGTTAAATCAAATCAAATTAAATCAAAATATTTTATTTCATAGGATAAAATTGTCACTTGAAAACGTCACTATTAATATTAATAATACCTACATTTAAATTTACTGCTCATTCACAAAGCTGACTCCCCAGAGAAGAACGAGCAAGAAACTCTAGGGTTGCTCTTTTAAACAGTTGCGATTTTGATAAGTATATGAATAATAAGACAGCCATGACCATGCTTGCTTATCATTCAAACAGTCAGTGATTTTATAATAGCCTTTTGTTAATACAATTTATGTTATATAATTTATAATTAGCGACCGATTATTTATTCTATATTTAAAAATAATCTTAGTTTATTTAAGGAAAAAAAAATAAACTACTATGATAATAACTTCAGAGACAGAGTCTCCACTTAGCCGGTTTAGTAAAACGCTGTCATTCAATAACTGCCCAACAAGACAATTGTTAGTGAAATATTGGGTCTATACCTACCTATGAAATTGGAGTTTTTTTTCTTCGTTAATCATATGTACCAATTCCTGCGGTTTTCAAAGCTATATATCGAAATTTGTTTTTTATTTGGAAAATAGAATATTTTTTCATTTCTGGGCTAAATCACATAATAATAATTTTTTGGACAGAGCTCTTTTCATGTGCTTCCCATAATCATTTCTTATATTCGCTGAAACTTTTATAAAGCGGTTACTTTTAAAAACTAACGCTGCCTATACTTAACTTAATGTTATCCGATAATACACACAAAGTTTAGCTAAATTTGTATTTGCCGTTCCCAAAAAAAAATCAAAAATGTTTGTATGGAGAAAACAGTCTTAATGAAATTCTTCATACACAACGCCAATTTCATAGGTAAGGACCTAATACAATAAATCGAATCTGGGGGCACGGCAGTGCCCCCGCCAAGTCGAGCGCGAAGCAAACACTGCCGTACCATCCTTTACTGGAACCATTTCGCCGCATTTTCAGGCCCCTATTTTAGAACCTCTGGATAAGACTAGAACGCAGAAATTTTCGTCATCCAGTAAGCTATAATCACATACTTAAAATCCAAAATTTCAAGTCTGTAGGTCATTTAGTTCCGAAGTTAAGCGAAAGCAAAGTTTCGCATTTATGACACTCACTCACTCACTCACTCACTCATGATCATCAAAATAGAACTAGTACTTCCCATAAACTCAGAGAGCTGAAATTTGGTACAGAGTTATGGTTCAATGGCCACATAAAGGGAAAACTATAAAAACTAGGATAATCGAAGATCTGGAGTACCTGGTGACCCTGATTAGGAAACACAAGAGCCCAACCAAACTATTAGAGATCGACATATACCGCCTTTACAAAAAATATTCAACTTGGTGGGCCGCTTCATTTGATGCCAAAAATCGAAGGTCTGAAGTATCTGATGAAGAACCCTCAGCTGGTCTCAGCTGTATTAGAGATATGGTAATGCCCCCTTCTACTATTGGTACATAGAAAAATCGACTGTCATTGCAAAAATCCAGCGTAGTGGGACACATCTTCTAATTTAATCTAGCCTATAGCATCCCACTGCTGGGTGCATGCTTCCCCTTCTGCTTATAATACGCATATAAATAAAATTAAAGGAAAACTCAGGATAAGACTACACTGGCTTTTATACTTATACTTACAAGTTTACAAGAAGAAATAGTCGAACGATTAACTTTATATCTGACGAAGAACCCTCAGCTGGTCCCAGCTGTATTAGAGATATGGTAATGCCCCCTTCTACTATTGGTACATAAAAAAATCGACTGTCCAGCGTAGTGGGACACATCTTCTAATTTAATCTAGCCTATAGCGTCCCACTGCTGAGCGAATGCCTCCCCTTCTGCTTTTAATACGAATATAAATAAAATTAAAGGAAAACTCTGGATAAGACTAGACTGGCTTTTATACTTATACTTACTTATACTTATTACAAGTTTACAAGAAGAAATAGTCAAACGATTAATTTTATTCTACTCGAACATTACACAAATTAAATAAACAAACGAAAATTTGGTAAAAATATAATGCATTGGCTAAGAGTGGCGGTGATACCCGCACGCGTCGCTAGATGGCGTTGACTGTATTTTAAAACGCGCTTGCGTTTTGTTTTTCCCATAACCTTATATGGCAAAGTGGCAACCGGCCGCGTTACAGTCGTTTACGACATTCTTTTATTGCGCTTGAAAATATTTGCTAGGGATTAGGAGGGATTATTTGCATTTCGTTGATTTCGCTGATTATTTCGTGAGGTTTGCTAAGGTTAATTGGCAGGTTGTTATTATATTAATTCAAAGATTTAAACAGGTTAGGAATTATATGGTTAGTGACGGATTACTGATTATTACTTAATTATCAGAATTAAAAGAAGTTTCAATTGAATACTTTATTTAATTGTTAATTATTTAGTACCTACTTTTAGTTTTCTAGGTTTAATTTACAGTTAGGCAGTACTTCGAATCGCGTTCGTGTTTATAAGTACTTTTCTAGTATTCTAGTTTAGTTTATTTAGTTAGATATTGGACCTAATTCTGGCGCCCATCGTCTAAAGCTAAATCTAAAACTAATTCCTAAATTTTACGCGGATTTTAATCTTAGCTAAACCATTTGTTATTCCAAAACGGTCATCCAACTAAATTAAGAAAGGTTTTAAACACCGGCTAAGTTGTCTGTGGTGGGCTAAGTTTTGGATAGGTTGAATTGGATGTGTGTTACCATTTTAAAAATCATGTGACCGAATGAATGAATGATATCGATATTAATTCCATATTTTATTACTTTTTATGATTAAATCTTACTTTTTTAAGATCTTACACACGTTTATTATATTTATTTTTTGTAATTTTCAACTTTCTCTCCACATTTTACATAATTTTCGCGGCATTTGACAATTTACTGCTATCTGTGCTATCATTTTTTTAAAGTGGTCAGGAAAGACAGCGGAGCACATTCCAGGTACATTTAAGCAAGCACAAAAGGAATGACCACGGTTAGAGAATAATATTTTTTCATTTTTTGTCTCTACGTTCCATTTTTGACAACTAGTATTCAAACCATATTCAAATTGACGTATTTACATACAATTTAATTTTAAGTGGCACGTCTGGAGGTCCCGACTAAAATTAGCGATGACAGTTCTTATTTCATCCTAAAATGGCCATCCTAGAATAGCTTTTGAGCCGCTAAGTCTAAGTTGAGTTAGCCGTTTAAAATTAGAAACGTTATATTCAATTTAGTCCTAACATTTGATTTTGACAGACATTTCAGAATAGCAAAGGTGTTTAGCGGCTGTCAACTAAAGCTAATTATAATTAGCGGCCACTCTGAATTAGGTCCATTACTTCGTTTCGTTTAAAAATATCATTAATTTAGCTGTATTTCAGTACTAGGTAGGTAGTACCTTTGGTAGAGAGTTCATTGATAATTAATTATACTGACACTTGTATAATAATTAAGAGTTAACGTTTTGCTTATAGTTTGTATAGATTGAGTAGGCAGAGTAATATTTTCTTTAAGTTTTTTTTATTAAGACAAAAGAAGTCTTAAAGATATAAGTAGGTTTTAGTCTAAATATTATCGGTATTTCTGATTTGTTGTCCATATACTAAAGGTCGTTGAGTTTAATTGTGTTTGATTTCGCAAGATAATAATTATCGTAAAAAATGTCGATAATATTAAAAGACGACGATGAACTTAGTGGCTACCAAGTAGTTGGTATGCCCAAAGACGGGTCTTGTCTCTTCCATTCAATATCTTTCTTGGTGTATGGTAGAACTGACTCAACTTTCAGTATCAAGTATATTTGTAGAAACGTGGGCATATATATAACATGCCCACATTTCTACAAAAAGAAGTGAAATCCCACCAAAAACATTCTGTAAAAAACTAGCCAAGTCTCGATGGAGCTGCTTGATTATCTCTAAAAAGTAATGAAATCTATACAAAGTCGTGCCAAGTGTAAGGTTCCTTACTGCGATTTCTTTATTATTATGGTTAATGTTGTGTGACTTGGCCGTTGAAGGGTACACAGGGGTACAAAACCAGGTGCTCCATGACACCATTGCACCAATCTGTCGCCAGAACCGCTACGCATTGACGATGGAAAATTGCCACTTGGAAAACGTTGATTCAATAACCAGTCAATTGTAGGCTTGATAAAGCCACTAACGTATAAAGAATGTTATGTAAACGCCACACAGATATTCGCTAATAGTTTGCCGTTGAACATTCTTAATAACATAATTAATAACATTAATAGCGGTTCTGGCGACAGATTGGTGCAATGGTGTCATGGAGCACCTGGTTTTGTACCCCTGTGTACCCTTCAACGGCCAAGTCACACAACATTAACTATAATAATAAAGAAATCGCAGTAAGGAACCTTACACTTGGCACGACTTTGTATAGATTTCATTACTTTTTAGAGATAATCAAGCAGCTCCATCGAGACTTGGCTAGTTTTTTACAGAATGTTTTTGGTGGGATGAGTTTTACATTATCAATAGACAATGCCAATCACACAATGAAAATTGTGATTTAATAGATGTAGACAGATAACTGTTTGTCAAAACAAAACAAGTTTAGGTAACGAAGATTAGTTTCGTGATTGTTTTGGATGAGATGTAATACTCTTTCAAAAATATTCAAGTTTGTCCAACCATTACAACTAGTTTGCCTTTTGATTGTTAGTGGCGCTATTTGGTGACACTGGTGTCGATTCGGATGTATACACCAACTAAACTAAAACCAGTTTTAGAGTAGTACTGTCTCTTTCTCCCTGGAACAGTACGATGCGACGGCAGCACTTCAAAACTGGTTTTAGTTTAGTTGGTGTACATTCGAATCGACACGAGTAATTGATAATTTTCATCGGGATTTCGTATACTACTAGTACAATAATATAGTAGTAGGTAGTATAATAAGTAGGTATACTAGTAGTAGTTTTTACTGGGATCGCGTGCTTCATCTTCGACCACATCGTCACTTTCCATCAGGCGAGTTATTCGTTACAATCGTAGGTGTGCATAAATATTGCACATACGAACGCCGCCAAATTACTATCCTATTCTTATTAATTTTTGTATAGGTATAGACAAGTGATATATTGTCTCTGTAGGTGTGTAGGGAGATAAATAAATGACTAATTATTGCTTAGTTTGTCTCAATATTAATTTTTTACCTCTAGCTTGTATAATGATTATTATTTAATACTGACTTTCCACCTAATTATTTTTTAAGAGAATGAAATGAAAAATGAGAATCTGTAATTGGCATGACTTTGGCTTGTAAATTTTGTGTAATATTTTTTATAATGATGCTGTTGATTCTGTATTACCAATAAAATAAAATTAACGAACATAACAGACGACAGGACTGCTGCATATCATGGGTATGTGGCTTCCAACCTCAGATATGGAATTTTGGCATGGGGCAATTCAGTGGACCGGGAACTAAGACCGGGAAAGAGTTTTTATCGCACAAAAACATTGTGTACGCTCCATGTGTAGACTTTCTCCTATGACTAGTTGCAAACCTTATTTCAAGAGATTGAATCTATTGTCTCTGCCATCTTTATATATTTATGAAATGTGTCATTTTGTTAAGTCACATGCTAACCTCTTCAGAAGGAACTGTGACGCAATTTTCTGAAACCACCTTTAGTGTGCAAGTTCAACAATTTTTGGTTGGCGACTCCACTCCTGATTAAGAACAACTTTCCAGAAGAATTGAAGAATTCCCGAACGAGAAGCAGCGGTATTCCCGAACGAGTACGACATTGGAACCTTCAAGAAACGAGCCTACACCTTCCTCAAAGGCCGGCAACGCATCTGTGACCCTTTTGGTGTTGCGGGTGTCCATGGGCGGCGGTGATTGCTTTCCATCAGGTGACCCGCATGCTCGTTTGCCGCCCTCATATAAAAAAAAAACAGAACTGTAGCCGAATTCAGCCGAAAATTGTTGGACTTTCATACTAAAGGTGGTTTCAGAATGATTTACTTTTTATATTTTGAGCGAGTGGAAGGTTGTTCGTAGCGAGGAGTGGAGTCACCCCAGTAAATAGGAATTATATGAATTAAATATCATTCTGTATACATAATATGAATAATTTATAACAATAATTGAAATATTCTAATTGAATTAAATTATACATTCGTGAAATGCATAACAATAAATAGAAAATGAAGTTAAATATATTTTTAACCGCTTCCGTGGCTCAATGTAAACAACATTGGGTTTACGATTCGAAGGTCGCGGGTTCGATCCCCAGCGGTACATGTTAAAGTACTCGGTTTGGTTGGCGGTAGGGCATTTTAAATGTCCGCCTGGCTAGCTACCACCATCTTATCTAAATCTGCCGCCAAGCAGCAATGTTAATAGCATTGTTGTCTTCCGGTTGTCAGAGATAAGATAGCCAGTCCCCCAAATGTGTTGGGGTTTCCGGGTCAGTACGCTTCCACCTTCGACCTCATCTTCACTTAACATCAGGTGTGATTGAGGGCAGTCGGGTAAAAATAAGTAATTTTTGTGGAGTGTTGTACTTATGTGTCTCGACTCTGTAATGCTTGTACCTGATTGTCCCGTGTCATGAGATGGATTTCTTTGTAATAAAATAAAACATCTGTCGTGTATGGCCGATGCTTCGCAAAAAGCTTAAGGATCCGCAAAAAAAGTCCACAGTAACATTGTCACCAATGCCTTTATATTAAATATTACATAGAGATTTACAAATGAATAAAAACCCCACAATATTAGAGTAATACCCATTGATACAACGCTTGATACAACGCTTGACGCAACACTGTATACATTATTCTTACATAATATATGGTGTACTCCACTGTATCACCTGGGTGACAATAACATAAATTGTGTCCCTGATCACCTACCAAAAATAGAATTCATGAAGTGGCTTTACCAGATGACAATAAAAAAAATATACAGTCCCGCTAGTCTTGACAGATGGCGCTGTTTCAAAGTCATGTGTCAATCAAAGAGAACAATCCGTTTATACAAACTATTTAGTAAATCAAACAATTTCAACTGTTTATTGTCATTATTGATGTATGTAGATATTTATTTGTTTATTTAATGAATGAGCCATAGATCTGTTGATCTCATTATTATGAGTACTCTTTTATTTGCTATCGTGGAAACCTTGTTTGAAAATTGTCGCCCTGAAAATCCTTCATTGCAAAATTTCAAATAGATAACGACGATTACGATAGCAGACCAAACATTAATATACTCGTATATACGCAAAAGTGTGCTGTGGTTTCAGCACTCAAATAGAATAGAACTAACCCGTCTCTTCCCGTGGGTGTCGTAAAAAATAGGGCATATTAGGTAAATGAAATAGAAGTTATTGACATAGGTAATTTAAGACCAAACATTAATATACTCGTATATACGCAAACGTGTGCTGTGTGGCATGTTTAGATTAGGTATAAAAAAAAAATTAATAAACCAGACACTATAACCAATATTTAGACGATACCTCATATAAATTTGGTCTGCTCATCTGTGTGATAAAAATGAAAATCCTTACATACAAGTCGATCTAAAATCACCCACGTGATACCAGTGGATTAATTACATAATGTCGCTGACAATTGAGGACGACCGCCATTTGAGATAATGACTAGAAATAAAAGGTAATAAAATGTCTACCTTATGTAGTACTATAAAAATATGCAATATTGACATTGGTTATTTAGAAACAATGAAGGAGTTTACGATTATTGTGAACAGAAGTAGGTGTGAATAATGCTAAGTCGTTGCCTACCTAGTTGTAAATAACCGATTACTTGAGCGATAAAATGTATGCAACAGCAACCTTTGGTTTCTTGTAGTCCAGTATACACTTTTAATTTCCTGTAATCTTAAGGGCCGTGATTTTTTGCACATGGATAGAGTACCTGTCAGTGATAGAATAATAATGTTTAAACAAATCGGTAGCTTTAGATATAGTATAGGTATTTAGTAATTAAACATAAGACTATTAGATTAAAATTACTACTGTGAATTTTATTGTGTCGGATAATATATTAGGTCCTATGAAATTGGCGTTTTGTATGAAGAATTTCATTAAGACTGTTTTCTCCATACAAACATATTTGGTTTTTTTTTTTTTTGGGAACGGCAAATCCAAATTTAGCTAAACTCAGTGTGTATTATCGGATAACATTAAGTTAAGTATAGGCAGTGTCAATTTTTAAAAGTAACCGCTTTATAAAAGTTTCAGCAAATCTAAGTAATAATGTGATTTAGCCCAGACATTAAAAAATATTTCATGTGAAACCTTGAAAATATAAATATTCCATTTTCCAAATAAAAAACTATAAAATATCACGACTCAATAAACTCAATAAACACAAAAAGGCCGGCAACGCATCTGTGACCCTTTTGTTGTTGCGGGTGTCCATGGGCGGCGGTGATTGCTTTCCATCAGGTGACCCGCATGCTCGTTTGTCGGCCTCTCATATAAAAAAAAAAAACTATAAAATGAACTATAAAAAAATTGTGTTCTATTGTTATCATCAAAAATTATTGTAAATTATTTTGCGCAATAAAGAGTATTTGTATTGTATCGTATTTTTAGAAAATCGTTTTAGGAGATCTTAGCATCTTCTACAACGCAATGAACTTCACAGTGGTAGCTTTAATTTTATAACTAAATACCTATATTACCTATACATAAAGCAAACTACAGAACGGTTATAAAACAATTTTATTCTATTATCTCTATACTTGTACAAAAAATGAGAAACTTTAAGATTATAGGAAGTTACACCACAAACTACGTATTTTTACTGGACTATCGCCCCACGCTGCTGTCTGTGTGGCGAAGGCGACATCACCTTACGTTGAACTTAGGGTCATATTAATAAATCGATCTTAATATTGAGATCGCGTCTGTCTCAATACAATTTGTTTTGATACTGTTTTAATATGCAACAGATTCTCAAGCGTCAATTATTCAATTTATTCAACTACGAATTAGTCGCATCATATAATACCTTGTACTTCTAGTCAATTACACAAATGGCTGATATTCCACCAACACTGCGACTATATAAAAAGGTATAAAATTAAACGACTGTTTTAGATATTTCGGGCCGGTTTCACCAATTGCTAATACAGGTACAGATAGTTATCCGACAGATAAAATATCAGCAAGTATATTTTTACAGTTTCACCGTTTAGATGAAAAAAAAAACAGCCACCCTCAGTTGTATGCACACACATGCACGCATGCCTACACTCACTCACGCATGCCCACACTCACTCACGCATGCACATACTCACACTCATTCACAAACATACACACACATACAACACAAATTTATATTGTTATGGAAGAGCGAAGTTTTCTAGCATTAGTATTTATAATTCACATGAAAACAACAACTTTAGTAAGTCTCTGAAAATTAAAGTGATAAAAATACATGCAGCAAAACCAACGATTGCGAGTTCGAATCCCACGAGAGGTAAATGTTTGTGTGGTGAATACGAACATTTATTCCCGAGTCATGTTTATATAAATATTTATGTTTGTTTATCCGTTATCTAGTATCCATAGTACAAGCTTTGCTTGGGACTAGATGATTGGAGTAAGTGTCCGAAATATTTATTTATTTAAAAAATTATAGTAACTCAAGTTATAGAGTCCGTAAAATAACGCACGATTCGATCAGTCTTACTTAACAGATACATTTTCGGATAAACCGGGAACTTTATCAGGAACTGGTGAAACAGACCCATAGGTTCTAACAAACGAGACAAGCAGATACGCCAACTTGTATCCCAGAGGAGTTGGCAAAGAATCCATTCGGTTCTTGCGTCAGCTGTAGGTACAATCGGCGTCAGTTATTCATCCAGGGCTGTTTTATATGGTTAACTAGCTTTCCGACCGCGGCCTTCGCCTGCGTGGAATAAAACGTCATCGCGGAAATTTGTTTATTCCGCGCGAACTATTCATTTTATCGGAATAAAAAGTATCCTATGTTTTAATCCAGGGTATGTTCTACCTTTATACCGTTTCGCCGTGATTTAGCAACAAACAAATAAACAAACAAACATCCAATCTTGCGCATTTATAATATAGTTAGTACTGCGATGCCTATTCAAGCTATGTAAGCCGCATTTCTCTAAAATAACATTCTGAACTGCTTCAAAAATTAGCAAGCTGACATTAATCTTGCAAAACTTGTTATTTATTTATTTGTATAAGAAACATAGTCTTACGAATGTTTTGAGTACATATTGTTACTTATGGACTTACAGTTTCACTAATAAAAATCCCGCGAGGGGTAATTGTTTGTATGATGAATACGAACATTTATTCCCGAGTCATGGATGTTTATATAAATATTTATGTATGTTTATCCGTTATCTAGAATTCATAGTACAAGCTTTGCTTAGTTTGGGACTAGATGAATGGTGTAAGTGTCCTAAATATTTTATTTGAAAATATTACTATTGTCGGTCATTATTATACAGTACATTCTCAAGGAAAAATAACCCTGTATGATTAATTTTGTAGTCGATTGTACCTTCAGACCTGGGTATATGTAACTGCATTCAGCATTATGCAGTTGACGTGCAGTTGTAATGCCGCTCATCTGACAAAACCATTACGTTCTAACAACAGACGCTTAAATTCCACAACACCATTAAATTTCATCAACTATACAACATCTATATGTCATACACAAAATTATAGTTCATTTCTTTAATTTTAATCACAGGTTGTTTATATAAATATAAAAAAGTATCCCAAATGCTAATCGATAAACAAAGTTTTATCAAAATCGGTTCCCGTTATGTTAAGGTTGAGCAACGAATATTCCCTCTGTCGCTAATTATTGTATTCCCAATACATCATGTCCACAAAGTACAATAATCGCGAAACATCATGTCCGCACAATATCATATTCCCAAAACATCATGTCCGCAAAATATCATATTCACAAACATCATGTCTTCAAATAACAATGCAAAACACCATAACTATTCTCAAAACATCATATTCGCAAATTACTGATAGCGCTTCCAATTTATTTAATTCACGAAATTAAAGAAATGAACTATGCTATGGGCCCAATGAAGTAGGTCCGGTTTGACATTGCATGCATAACTTACGCTTAAAATATTTTGCCTCAAAATGCGTTGTTGACGCCTCTACAAGGCTAGTCCGGAAGAGAGTAACTAGGTCGAAAGGGAGGTTCTTATGTAACGTGATTACACATTCTAAATATTTTTTACTTATGTTTTCTTGAAATTGTAACTGTTTTGCTATAATAACAATATTAATATTAATAAAAATAAATAAATAAATAATTATTAATATTTATTTCGCAGAGATTTCCTAAACAAGAGTGACCGATGTCTAATTGTGTTGAAAAGTTGAATGTGTAAATAATCCCACTGTCGGCTAGTGCACCCTCTCCGACTAACGTTGTATACAGGGTGTTAGGAAGGTCAATAGCAGGTGATAGTTGAATTCACTAAGGATGTTTTAATTCAAACTTGCTTTAGTAATTTTTTTTTATACGTACCCTTTTTTCATATTTTCAACGAGCCGATTTCAAGGTCAGCTTCCCCAAAATTCTCATAGATGGCTGGCTTAGGATGGCAACAAGCACACAATCCGAAGCTATATTAATATTCATTATTATTTATAGAGGGTATTAAAAACTAGCAAAACTTTGTTCAGCGCCACCTATACCATTATTGTAGAAGTTAAACTGGAAACTGCTCATTTTATAGTATACGCTAGTAGAAGGTAAAATATAATGATTTATGTGCTCAGTCTGTTTATATCTTTTTTTTTCATACTTTTTCTGTAGAAAAAATACCGGTTAGTAAAAAAAATATCCCACATTACTTCAACTATCTGTAAATACATTGCATTGTCCTTCCAACACCCTTCAATTTCATTAATTCATTTATAATGAATGACGATAAACTAGGAATACATTTTATATCAATTAAGTTCTTAAAAAAAGTAGGAATATTTGAGCACACTCTGCCAAAACGGGCCAACTCCATTGGAATAAGGTATACAATAATTTATCACTAACATTATATTAAAATTTGGTGTTCTTTTTCATTTACGATTAACATAGAATCTAGAGTTACATATATATTTAAAATTATTATTAAATCTTAGTTACATTTATATGTACAAGGTTTTAATGTAGACTGGGGGAGCCAAGTTCCGAACTGGCCTGGACTAATTTTCTAAAAGAGCGATACAATTTAAATCTCTCTTTAAAAATATATTTGCAACATTGAATATACACGACTTTTGAGTCTTGGTATAGGGCTATTAAAAAAAATTGTCTCTTCTCAGATTTGACAGACGTCAAACTTTCGTCTCGTGGAACTTTATGCACAAAGCTATATAGTTGGCGCTTCGAGCGTCTGTACCAACATATTTATCCCACTAAAGTAAAGCCAACATGTCATTTTTACCTAATTTGGATCTCGATAATTAGTTATGTAAGTGTCCAAATTATTATAATACAAAAGATTTTTTTTAAATATGACTTTTTTCATGACAATAAAAAGGAATTAGAGAAATGCTTCGGATTCCTCGAAAAAAAAAAAACGCAATCATTCCAGCAATGACTTATATAAATTCCTCTCTTATATAAACCTCATTCACTTTAACTAGCCATAAAAATGTACATTCAATACAGTCTGTATACTGGGAAAGCTTGCAGTTGGCTCTCACGAGACTGATCTAAACTAGTGTGAGAGCCGCAAATAACACATGTATTTGTTATATTTCAATAAAATAAACTTTGAAACTTTTATTACGAAAATGGAGAAAATATCGTATATATTTTTTATATGTGGTCGGTCATAGATTGTATGCAAACTTTTTTTTCCTTTTTACACCTTGTATATAAAATACCAAGTTTAATACCAACTCAAATAAACATCGGACAAGACGACGTAAGTATGAATATGGTCCAAAAAATTAGGATTGTATTGGCAATGAAGAACAAACATAATAATATAAAACCGTTCCCTAACATTCCTTACATTATTTCTCTAAAAATTACAATTAGAAGATATTTTATTACAGTTTTATAAAAAACAGACAAAACTCCGTTCGGGTCAAAAAATTTCATTAGAAAAAAATATTTTGTACTATGTATACATATAACTTTATATAAGTAATTACTTAATTCACCACATAGAAAGTTGCTACAATTTTGAAAACATAAAAAAACATTTTTTTATTATCTACATCACCATAAACACACGTAATATATACATTAAATGCTGACTAAATCCTTAAAAACGCTAAACGAAAACAAAAAAAAATGTAAAATAAATAAAATCTTTAATAAATTGTCTAACTATCACCGATATATAAATCGATGCTATCTACAACAAAAAAATAATAATTTATATAATAATTTGCACGATAATAAAATATAGACACTAAAAATGTACAAATCGTCAACTACCTACATGAAAAAAATTGTGCGTGAAAAACATTGTCTATGTACTCGCTAAAATATACATCAAAAGTGCGTAAAAACAATAATTATAAATAAATCTCTTAGCTTTTGCTATGTCACTATGGAAATACTTTATATTTACACCCCCTTAGTGTTCCATACAAACATTCAAGTCCAAATTTTTCGAAATGAAAAAACAGATTCTAATGAAACTTTATAAGCATAAAGCACGTACATATATCTCAAGAGTAAAAAAATAAATTAGAGCGAAAATAAGACGAAAAAAATTTTTCTTTTAAATTCGTTATTTTGAAAATGTTTTCCACTGACTTTTCAGATCGATGTATCCATAGATTTTCATTAGAATAGGCAATTTTTTTTAATTCATAAAAATTTGGAATTGACAGTTTGTATGCAATATTGTGTGGGACAAACCCTCTTAAGTATTTTAATGTAAAAAATAATAGGAACATCACGGTAAAGGTTCAGTTTGCATTCTTAAGTTATCTGGGGGCATGATAGTTCCGGGGGCAAAATCTAGCAAAAGCACAGCTCAAAAATGGCCGCCGCACACAACCGTATCATCCTTTTCTAGAAGCGATTCGGCGTATACAATAATTATGAAATTTTCAATATATGGAATAGTAATGTCATGTCTCGTACCTTTTTATAGCTACTCATGACGAGACTTGGCCGTATTTTTTAAAATGTTTAGTGTTAGTTAGATTTTATATAAAAACTATACTTACGTAAGCATAATTATTAAGTACAATTTGATTTGTAAAGTGGGGACATGGGTGTATTTATAAAAATAAGTTTGCAGTGATACTCATGTAGAAAATTAAACAGATTTGCTTACAGTAATTACTAATAAGTGAACGTCTCTGTCTGTACTGCATTAAGCTAAGTCAGAGCCTTTTCAATGGACAGTACTGCCATCATCTCCAAGCTAAATGTCTTGCTTGGTGTACGTAACTATCAACAAATTATTTATTTATTGTTTATTTTGGTTGCATGTACTGTGTCGTGAATAAATATTTTACCTATTTTAAATATGTAGGTATATAAAGTATTTCCACAATAAACATGCAATAATAAATCATTTGTCTGACATTTTATTCAACGACACATGTAAATTTAAAACTCGAGACTAAGCAGTACTGGAGTCATTCCAGTAACCCCGATTGACTTTCCCATCACACGACTTAGCTAGTATTTTTTGGTTGGAATCTCAAAAACCCCAACTGTTGGTTAAAAATTTAGTCTGAATTTTAAAAATATAAAATTGAAAACATTTATATTTTTGTTAATTTTAAAATCGGACATATTATTTAAGCAACAAATTAGGATTTCTCAGTCCCAAAAGTCCATATCGAGAAATGTGATGGCCTCCACACACTGAGCCACTCATTTTGACAGGCGTATTTGATACACGCGAGTATGACTCTCGCAACACTGGCATGCGCAATGCGTATGTGCTTGCGTCTGCGAATAGCGTGAATTTTGGGGAAAACAGGCATACCCTCCAAAAAACAACCCAAATTCAATCATTATAAACCCCCAAAAGTAACATTATTCAAATGTATAATTAAAAAAGCAACGTTTTAATGGGTTTGAGAGTTCCACCGACCACACCATAGACATTTTAGACGTTTTTGTTTTCATTAGCATTGGTCAGATTCGTTTGGTGGATGCTTCTTAAAAAGCTTTATAAAAGCTTAACATGAATTGTCGCCCTAAATTTGGGGCCTAACGCCCTAAGTTGGAAACCCTGGCATGCCTCTGTAATCTTTGCTTTGTCCACGTGAGTCTGTCAAATCAGTTTAAATTGTATTAAATTTGTCATAGACCGAACACAACCTCCGGATTGAACGGTCGAAGTGTATACAAATCAGTCAAAGGTCAGTGTGTGGAGATCTCTAAATGTGGAGTAACTCAAAATCGAGATGATCCAACATTAGAAAAGATCACAGTTTAATATTGCTTTATTCACGGCATTCATCACAATGGACCGAATTTTTAGACGAATTCATGCTCTGTACAGCACTGTATAAATATGACAATATTAAAGCACATCAATCACACCATTTTAATTTCTTCACACCGTGATTTTGTCATTATAAAGAGCGTATTTATGCAATGCAAAGTAAAATCATTTTAAACATGTTATCAATACGCGCGGAACCATACAGTAGTAAACGCGTAAAATTGGCACGGTTTGTCGCAGGACTTCTAGAGTGCAACATGCTCCTTAAAAAATCACAGTATAAAGAAATCCGGTTAGTGCCAACTTCCTGCGTTCCCAATTACCTCCCAATCGGGGATTATATGAGTGGAATGCGGAGTTGACATTAACCCGAGGCATCTATGTGCACTTGTCATGTCACCTTAGACCAATGACAGTTCTTGATCTCGATTTGAGTTACTCACACAATCCATTCCCTAACTTTATTATTAAGCTATAAATTCGGCAAGTAAGCCCTCTCAAACAAGCAAAGAACCCTATGTATCAGCTCGTACTGCTCAGAATTCTGTACCATACCACCTCTATTTAACCTCATGTTACAGACAATACCCAGCACATCCACTTTTTGCTCGTTTAACAATTGTTTTATACCATTCAGTATACCCACGAGGCAACCAGTCCTACCAATGCCGGCCGAACAATGGATAATCGTTGGAGGAGCATAATTTTCAATAGAAAAGTCTAATGGAGTTTGTATATTGATATCTTTTACTTCACACGGAGATGATTGTGCTTCTAACGGTGGAAACACAAACTTTGTATCCGATTTTGGACTGCCACTGCACTTACAAATGTCTTCAACAGCACTCAATTCGTTAAAACTATATGTACAGTCCTTGAGGACGTCCAAACTTAGGTTTAGTAAAGCATTAACGTCTTTTGGACACTTGTGGTCGGCCCAATTGTAGAACCAGTAGTGATACACTGTCATTTCACTATCACTTTTCACTTTCGTTTGAAATCGTACATCTAATTTACGTATAGTATAACCAGTTTTTTGGACGATACCAACATTCTTTATAACAAAGTAGCTCTTGGAGTCTATATCTTCGAAGAAACTCATCGGCTCTGTATAATCTGGACTGTGGAAGGTGACTTCCTCATTGAGCTCGAGCGGAAAATACTGCTCGCATTTCTGTCTGTTGTTTTCGACAAAGTTGGTCAGCATGACGAGTTTCTGGACGCCCGATTGGGAGGAGAGTCCAGGGTCTGGCGGGACCTGACTGTGGAAATCCATATGATTCTGGCGGACCATCAACCAGAAATCGTAGATTGTGTTCGGGAGCGGACCCTGAGTCGCTATGTAGCTGTTCTTGGTGTACTCGTGACCCTGAAATTATTGTTTAATCTTTGAGGTAAATCTTTATGGTAAGGTTTGTGTACTTTGATTGAGATGGGCATTGACTAAAAACTTTACTTAGTTTTGACACCTGTAAATTCACAAAGGTGGACTCTTTTGCACTGGAATACAGTGATTATAAATTCATTAAACATCGATACTTTTAATACTGAATCATTGTTTTGAATACTGCTTTGTACGTGGCTCCCGAATTTGTAGTTTGTCTGGAATATTACCTGTTTATACGATTCTGAAATCGTACCACATGACCTGAAATTAAGTTACATTGTATGTCAATTTAAATCTATTGAGGAATAATAATAATGTTGATGCTGTTTGCCTGTCCTGGATATAATCTGTGAGAAAAGAAGCGACGCAAGCAAGGAAGTAATCCCTAGTAACAAATAGGCTTACTTAGCGACAGAAATAGATCAATAGCCTTCTGGCAAAGATCACCTAGGTGATTAGTGGATGGACCGCGACAGAAATAGATCAGTAGCCTTATGGCAAAGTTCATCTGGGTGATTATGGGATGAAGCGCGACAAAAATAGACCAGTAGCCTTCTGGCAAAGATCATCTGGGTGATTATGGGACGAAGCGCGACAGAAATAGATCAGTAGCCTTATGGCAAAGTTCATCTGGGTGATTATGGGATGAAGCGCGACAGAAATAGATCAGTAGCCTTCCGACAAAGATCACCTGGGTGATGATGGGATGAAGCTATGTTCAGATGTATAGTTGGGGTGGTTTCTGAGTGTGTACCACTCTATTTTCGGCACCATCTTCATTTTAACATCAGGTGTGATTGGGGGTCAAGCAGATAAAATGTTGTTATAGTCTTACCTTTATAAAATTGGCATTGATGTAACCCTCGACGCCAGCGCCCGCGTCTGCTCTCAATATAAACCTCGAATGTTCATTGGGCAGTATAGTCTTGTATCTATTCTTCGTATGAGATCCGGAAACTATTGGCTTCTCTTGAAAATTCGTCGGCATATCCCAAAACTCCTGATACAAATTTCTGAGCAGAATTTTCTGGTATTCCGAACATGGTTTTGAAACGGGCTCTGGTATCATCATTTGGGGATTCTCATTGGACATATCTGGGCCTATTCGTCCCGCGCAGGAGCAGTCTTGACCTTTCGTAGGGCTGAGACAGTTCACTTCAGAGTACCCGTTTTGAAAGAACTCGTTCAAAGCACGGAGTTGTTGACGCGTTAGAACGCAAGAAGCGTTTTGTAAATGCTGCATATTCGCCAAATACAATCTGAAATCTTCAGACGTGCTTTGTGGACTTAGAGGTTTTGTCGTGATGTTTTTGACGAAGCCTTGCTGCGTCGTGTCCTCTTGTCGTCCGAAAGCGTATATGATTTCGTTCTCTTGATCGCCACAAACGTAGGTCAAATTTTGAGGGTAATCCTGTTCGGTGAATGACGCCGACCAGAGGTTATCATGTGAACCGAAGCCGACTGCTTTATCCGAACTGCGCAACCTTGTGCGATTCTTGTACGACTTAGGAATTAAATTTTCAGTACTCAAGGATTTTCTATGTTTCTCCCTGTGCGGTAAATCTTTGAGGTTCGGATCGATCAATGTCTCGTCTATTTCTAAATCTCTTGGCTCTTGTGGCTGGTAAATAGTTTCTTGCGGTTGAATGTTTAGAGTTAAGGACGTATTTGAACTGCGTCTTTCTAAAATTCCTTTGCGTGGTTCAGTTTGAGGATTATCTATGCTGATATTGCTGTTATATCTGCTCAGGTTGTAAGTTGAACCGTTGAGATTGTAGTTAGAAACGCTGAGACCTCTGTTCACAGATAATTGTGGATTTGAATTGTTTATATTTAAAGTTAGCGACGTATTTGAACTTCTACGTTCGAGCAACCCCTTCTTTTGATTAACTTTAGTGTCTTTATTTAGGGATGTATTGCTAGAATGCCTACTCAAATTATTCGACGAGTAAATATTTAAAGTCAAACTGTTGTTGGAGCCTCTACGTTGTAACAGACAGTTCTTAGATACTTCTCCAGCTAAGTTTGTGTTCGATGAACATATGACTCTTGTTGTAGGTGTTAAATGGTCGGTGCTCATCAAAGATGTATTGTAATCGCGACCCTCTAGCGATAATTTCTGTTGCCGACTATCTGAATTTAAGCTAAAGTTTGAAAAGCTGGTTCTGACTGTTGATAGGTTATGGCACGATACCCCGGCGCTGTTGAGAGAACAATTCGAACTCTGCAAGCTATGAGTGCTTAATAATAAACTTTGATTTGAATTTCTTCTATGCAACTTCCTTATAATCTTCTCGTCCTCAGCGGTTGGCTCAAAGTCATCCGAAGGCACACCTTCGGGCAATGTTTTCAAATTGGTACTGGATACGCTTAGATTTTGCTTGTAGTTCAGTAAATTCGATCCAAGTGTTTGGGTTGGTTCAACGACATACGAAGCGCGGTTATCAACAGTCGATATATTAATCTCTGGGGTATTTTCTGCAAAATCTGACATGTTCTCGTCAAAAGAACCCATAGTTCTTGATCCCATTCGTGAAGTGCCTGGTTGATATAGCATTAAGGATGCATGATTTTCCCGCAAAAATATGCCACTATCTTGACCTTTCATGTATAAACGCCTCTCTGCATTACCTTGTATCGAATTGTATCCTAATTTTCCACCATTAAAGTCATATTTTACAGTCTTCTGTGCCAGTATCCTCTTTATTTGCCTCTTAGGCGTATTTGGCACTGACACAGAGTTTTGTGGGACATCTAAATTTTTCTTTTGTGGTAATGACAAATTTACAGTCTCAGAGGAATCCAAAGAAGTAGCTTTAACTTTCAAAGTGGGTGTCTTAACTTTCTTCTCTTCAGCGTTCGTGTACAACTGTTCGAATTCCAACAGCTCTTTTTCCAAATCACTATCGCGTTTCGTCAAATCAATTGTAAGGTTCCGTAAATTCTTACCTTTTCGCTTTATTTGTGTTTCAGCCAGTGAAGTAGCACCTTCTTCAGTGGTGACTGTAATTTCGAATTCCTTGGGGGAAAATCTAGGCATATCTAAGAACGATTGTGTATCAGAGCTTTGTCGAAGACTCTTCTTCTGTAATAAATCGGGGGATTTGGTTTCCTCTTCTTCAGAATTTTTATCCTTCTGCTCGTCTTCGAATTTAAAAACGGGCCGATCGGTGGGCGGTGTTTTTAATTGACGCTCCATGCTTTCACAAGAGGTGCTTATGTCTTGATTTTTATAAGCTTCGTTCATTTGATCCTTCATCTGTTTTGCTATGGGCAAACCTAAGTTTAGCTCAATTATCTTTGCATTGTCAGAGTCAAGGGATATAGACTTCAATCTCTGACGTCTGAGAGCTGAAGCGGAATGTGGCGTCAATTCACGTTTCTCTGATTCCTTTTCGATTTTTAAGGATTCCATTTTGGCACAGCAGTCTACTTCGTCTGTTTCGATCGTATTCTTCTCGTCAATTTTATTGTCGCATTTCGTTATGTTAAGCTCGATATTCTTGTAATTCGTGTCGCAGCTGTTATGGCGTCTGTATTTCTTCGCTTCTTTATCAGCCGGTGGTGTAAATCTTTCTTTTTCTATAGAGTTTCTCCCGCCATATTTTCTAGGTCGGGGCGACAGTCTCGGCCCGCTCGCCTCACTAACGATGGCGTGTTCGAATGTGAAGTAATTCTCCTTGTTGCAACTGTGTATTTTGGGACTGGGTCGAGCGCTTAACACCTTCGGCGAATTCGGTTTCTCCACACCGTTACTTCTGTTCAGATGATCACCGAGCGCCCGAGGAGACTGCGGGACCTCCGCATCTCTAGGAGTTTCTGGAAAGAACTTAGGCGACCTAACCGTATCGTAGTAGACCGATTTGGGAGACGGGTCCGCGAAGAACATGGGCGACACCATTTCCGGTGGAGTGAAGAATCTCGGCGAGCTCAAACTGTCCGCCAGCAGTCTCGGCGAGAAATCGAATTTCGAAGCCGTGGACTTCTCCTTGGCCGAGCCGCATTCCAGAACACGCGGCGAACTCTGCATTTCGAGTCGCTCCTGCTCGTGTGGACTTTCGTTCACACTGCACATATTCAGCCTCGTGCTGAGCGACACGAACCTTCTCAAATTGCTCGGCGACTCGTCCCCTTTACCCTCGTCCTTGTCGGCGTCCATATCTCCCGACAGCTTCCTCACGCTGTCCACATCGAAACCGAATACCTCCGTCTCGACCGCCCTGGCGCTCGCCAGGAACGGCGACCTCTCGTCCTTCTCGAGCGAAGGAGAGCGAGTCGCGCTGAACTTCCTCGCCCGCGACTCACGATTCAGATCCGCGCCGAGATCCGTATCGATCTGAGCGAGAGGACGCGGGATGGACGACCTGTAGTCGAACGGGCGCTTGTGCAGGAATTGCTCGGGGAGCGGCAGGCGGGGGATGCCCTTGTAGTCGGCGGAGGTGGAGGGCTGGGGGGGGAGCGGCAGGATGACGATCTGCGGGGCGCGGGGCGGGGCGGGGGGGTCGTCGGCCGGAGCGCGCAGCAGCGTCAGCGCCGCGCGCCCGCGGGGGCACGGGGCGCCAGTCACCACCACCTGCACCTGCGGACGGGTACGCGTGTCAATACATCCTACATCTAAACAATTGTATATCTGCATAAACAAAGCCTTAACAGGGAAACAAAATGTCAAGCTGTAGTAGATTTTACTCATGATGTTTAAAGAGTTGTAAACAGTTTTGTGCTACACAGATAACCTACAATCGTTCGTATGATTGTGAATAATCTGCGCAACACAAAACTATGTACTAAACACAAGTTATGCTTATGAAACTGAAACGTGGCCTCTCACTATGGGCCGCATAAGAACGCTCATGGTCGCGCCACGAGCTATGGAGAGGGCGATGCTTGGCGTTTCACTACGTGATCGAAAAGGGAATGAAGAAGACGGTCACATAGCTCGAAGAACTGATGGCCCACCGAGCACTGACGGTCTAGAATGGACACCACGCACTGGCAAGCGTAGCGTGCGACGTCTTGATATAGGCCACTTCCAATCGGTTGCGCTAGACGTTTGTGGGAGAGGCCTATTTAGAAGATCCCACCTCCACTCTCCTACTGCAAATCTTATAAGCTAGGATCAACAGTAGTACTCGACACGGCGCCTCCTGAGGATAGACGGTGCCCTACTTGACTCTATTGCTACCTTGGGCCCCAGACTAATTAAAGAAAGAAATGGGGGTACGTAGTTAAGAAAACGATGTTTCCCACTTCCCCCCTCGGCAAATGGGAGTGTAGCCAATGAAATGCAAAGAGGCAAGGCAATGGGGAAGGAGTACGAGTGAAGCTCGGCCTCCCGATTTCGTATGAAAAAAGGACTACGCCTATACCAGGCTGGCAGGCTGTACTCGCAACTAAAAACCCCCGTGTGAGATACATATTACGAGCATCTATCTGCAGATTTACTTACTTACGAAACCAACGACGAATCGTTTAGTCGCCGATTGAAAAAGCTTTTATTGGAAAATGGATATTGTTCGGTTAAGGAGTTTATGACAATGACAATTCAATATTTCTTACACATTTTATACTTATACACGTTATATATACTTTTTTAAATAATTTGCGAATATGTTGTAATCAATTTATTTACCATTCCACCAACCAGAGACTTGGGGCTAGTTTTTTATTTGTGATTTTTTTTTATAATGTACAATTATTGTTTACAAATATAGAATATTGTAAGTTATATTGTATATAAAAAACTAAAAAAGGATGTTGATTCCTCAACGCCTACTTTAAGAAATGTTTATGTAAAAAATCTTAATATATAATATATATACATGTAAGAATAAATAATATATATATATATATATATATATATATATAACTGTGATAATAACTATAGTTAAGTATAGAAAATAATAAACTGTCAGGCCCTCTCCTAATGTAAGATAATATTGCCATGCCCCAACGGGGAGTCACAAATATTTATTTAAGACCTAGTTTTACTCGTAAGCATGTACTTTATATTTGTGATACTGCAATAAACGTACTGAATACTGAATACTGAACTATGTAAGTATCTAGGTTGTATTAATTTTGACATTTATGGCGTCATGTAATTTTTAAAACAAACCAATTAATATTATCGTCTGTGTGTGTGTGTGTATCTCACAAATTGTTATCTTTTCGTCGCCACTTCATAGAGAAGTATTTATTGCAAATCGGGTCTACTATCACACCTTAAAAGGAAGCTATCGTTTCACATTTCACCCTGTATATAATAATATGTTGACATGTAAAAGTGAGCTAGAATAAGTGCAAGTGCAAGTGCAAGCCTCGCCAGAGACGCGTCTGACCTGATGTCGCAGCGGCCTGGTGGGCCCGGGCGGCGGCCGCTTCCTCCTGCGGCGCAGCGCCAGCAGCAGCAGCAGCAGCAGCAGCGCCGCGCCGGCCGCCAGCGCGCCGCACGCCGCGCCCCACCACGCCCACTCCCAGCCCCGCCACCACATGCCGCCCTCCTCACATCTGCCAACACCATCACATTGTGTCACAGTCACATGGCGTACCGGGGGGATAATGTTACAATTTTTTTTTTAATGCATAACGGGTTGATACTTGACCTCAATCACACCTGATATTGAGTGAAGATGAGGCCGAAGGTGGAAGCGCACTGACCCGGAAATCCCAACACAAGTGGGGGACTGGCTATTCTATCTCTGACAACCGGAACACAACAATGCTATTAACATTGCTGTTTGGCGGCAGATTTAGATAAGACGGTGGTAGCTAGCCAGGCGGACATTTAAAATGCCCTACCACCAACCAAACCGAGTACTTAAAGATGTACCCCGCTGGGGATCGAACCCGCGACCTCCGAATCGTAAACCCAATGTTGTTTACATTGAGCCACGGAGGCGGTTAAATCATCCGCTTAATAAATTTAAACTTATTATTAAACAAAAATTATGTAAAAAGGGATATTACAAAATTTCAGACTACCTTTAAGGAAAGTAATCCATGGGATTAAACGGCTCCTCTACACGATACATAAAAATTGTTGTAACCTTTCTAGATTGTAAATGATTGATTGAAAAGAGACAAACCCTCTGAGTTTCTCGCTAGCTCTTCTCAGTAGTTGTAGTGGTTAGAAACTCTGCTGCTATGCCAAAAGGTCGCGGGTTCGAATCCCGCTAGGGGCATATGTTTGTATGATGAATACAGACATGTGTTCCCGAGTTATGGATGTTTTTCATTTATATATGTATTTATTAACAAAAAAAAAATGTATTTGTGTAGTTTATCAACCATCTGGTATCTGTATAATACAAGCCTAGTTGCTTAGCGTGGAACTAGATGGCGCTGTGTGTATGTGCAAAGATATTTATTTATTATTATTATTTATAATTCTATTGCACACGAGTACACATAAAGGTCAAATACATACTAGATATAGGATGTATAAAAGGCACTAGCTTATCTCTAAAACGAGATTTCTTCCAGCAAGACCCTGCAAATGTGAAGGAAAACATGTTCGATAGGATAGACATACATACGTGCACTGAGAAAAATGTGTTCATAATCAGCTTAAAATCAAAAAGACTATAATAATAATACTTCAAATACAATAGAATAAATACCTATTTAATATTAAATAAAATACGTACATAAGTTTTAAATATGAAATAAATGAGTAATGCCTGTATCTTTTTAACAAATAAATATATACTTACATATAATGTATACATACACTAAACATACAAGTCTGTCATATAAACATACACAATATTATGATGCATACGAAAATTTTAATTTAAATTTATTGTACGATCACCTCGATCGTGCATTTTCTCACCTCAGCAAATTCCACAGTAACACGCTTTTCATTCACTCATACATAACCAGTTCACGTTCGCCCATCATACAGTAAGCACACATACTGTTAGCATTTTTATAAATAAAGCAAGTAATTATTATCAAGTTTATCTTTGTTCCTGCATCATCATATTATCAACTGTCAAGCTGTATGAGTCGAGCAAGGGCTCATACATTTATCATTATTTATTTTATTTAAGTATGTGGGGCAGCCCTCAAACGCTACCGTCAAATGACACAAAGCTTTATTCAATTATGGTTTTCGAAAAAAAAAAAACTATCTATGCCCATTTCACTTACCTAATATGCCCTATTTTTTTCTTTACGGTAAACTAAACTCATCCGGTATATAATGCTAACTTTAAATTAATAATTAATATTAGAAATGCGAAAGTTTGGATGTATGTTTGTTTATTTGTTTTTTTTTGCTGAATCACGGCCAAACGGATTTGGATTAAATTTGATATATGTATCAAAATCAAAATCAAAAAATGCTTTATTTTGTAGGTACACAGGGTACACTTAAAATAGTCAGATTTTACATTTTTAAAGCTACTGCTTGTTCAAAAGGCAATTTTCCCCTGAGAAGAACAAGCAAGAAACTCGAGAGGTCGCTCTTTTAAAAAAAGGTTTTTATATTACAAAATTATTATTTTATATTATAATATTTCATTATTAATTGTGAAATAGCCTGGTTATGCGAACGGGCTGGTTATGTCCATGATTGTTTATCATCTAAATAATCTGATATTTTATAATATGCTTTCTTAATAAGTTTCTGTTTTATAGTATCTTTAAATTTATTGAAAGGAAGATTTTGTATATCAACAGGAACTTTATTGAAAAAGCGTATACATAACCCTTTGAATGAATTACTGACTTTGTGGAGGTGACTTATGTGACCTGCAAGTTTCTTTATTTCTTGTATTGACATCATGTTTATCACTATTTTTCCTAAATGATGCTATATTTTTTTTGACATATATTAGATTTTCAAAAATGTACTGTGACGAAAAGGTTAGAATATTATACTCTTTAAATCTGTCTCTAAGTGACACTGCACACACATAGGTAGAATATGCCCTGAATTAAGATTGTACGGGCTAGCACGTACAATAGGCATCATAATAATGAATGAGCGGTCATGCGCTCTATTACAATGGAATAAGGCCGATGACGCGGTAAAACGATCCATCGGCTTGTTAATTACCGTGGGCAAAATGCATATTCGGCTATTTACGCCGATACGAGGTTTTATTAATCAGTTCGCGTTTATAGATAGCAAGTAAACCACGCGCTCTCATCATTCATCTAGCATAATTAATTATAATAAAATTTATCATTTCTAAAGTCGTATATTATCATTTCCGAACTATTTCGGCTAACACCCGAACAAAGACATAGGACATTTTTTATCCCGATAAAGTGAGTTAAACATATCCGCGATAAAGTTATTTTCAAGCCGCAAAACTAGTAATATTATAAATATAATTCCATATATTATAATGTATAAGTTAAAGTATTAAACCGAGCGAAGTCGGGGCGGGTCGCGAGTAAACAAAGAAAGCTTACAAAACAAATGTTTCAAGCTGGTAATATTATAAATATAATTCCATATATTATATATAATGTATAAGTTAACGTATTAAACCGAGCGAAGTCGGGGCGGGTCGCGAGTAAACAGAATAAACAAAGAAAGCTTACAAAACAAAAGTTTCACAGTAACTGCGACAACGTGCGTCACACACGGCTAATTACCTTAAATTGTGCAATAGGGGACAACGATTGGCGCTGACTCAGCAAAGATTAATGAATAACAATTTATATATTATCTATAGTAGAGTACTATATGAGCTGGAGAGTTAATGCGCTCCAAACACGATGTCAAACCGTGTAGGGTTGCCAGATCATATTCTATAGGAGAACGTGTCTTCCTTTTTTATGTATACTGATTATAGTGGCAGGCCGCATTGATGGGCCATTCATGAAGCACTGATTGTCGTTGCATGCACCAGTGCACATTTTTACTTACATAATAATTTTGATTAGTTGTAAGTTATGTAGGAAAATTATTGTTTTAGCATATAGGCTTCGGTCTGGACACATGCCACTTAACAAGTTTGTCTTCCTAATGAGAAAAACCAGTTCTCCAAACTGTGAGGTGTGTGGGACTGTGGAGGATGTTCAACACTTGTTAGTGGAGTGTGCCCAGTACGAGCAATCTAGATGGGCACTTAAGAATGAACTTCAACTGAACGGATTTGATGTAGGAGTGTTTCACGCTATTCTGTCCCTAACAAACTCAGAAAGAGCCAGGAATTTATTCAGTTTTGTGAACACATCGGTGTCTCGTTAAGTGTAGCGATTAGTTAAAGGGTACGATGGGACTGCCGTACAAAATTTGTAAAAGTCCCTGTAAAAACTTTAGATTAAAAAAAAAAATAAAAAAAATAATAATAATTTTGACATACACATTCTACAATTTCTATATATGTAATAATAATTCCATTTTCAAAATAATTTCAAATTAATATAATTTACTTTCCATTTTTCAATTTTGATTTTTCTATATGTTTTAATTTTTCAATTGACATTTAAAGTAATAATTGTTATTTTAAATGTTCAATGTCTACCACTGTTTACTAACATAGTTATAGGTGACTGTACTAACAAAGATGGACCTTATTGTCTGGAAAAATAAATGATTTATTATTATTTATTATGTATAATTTGTCATTACCTACCTACCCTACCTACTCCTCCTCCATTGCTATAAATCTTTAAAGCATGCTGATAATGTATTAAAGAAAGAATCAGACTCGGTGTGGACTCAGTAAAACCTTCTCAGGCGGGGCTCGAGCGGCGAGTGGCATCCCCCGAGTCCTCCACGAGGGGGTTCAACGATTTGGTAAAGATAGCGCGGGAAGCCACTGGATGCGGGCAACGCAGGCTCGATCGTAGTGGAAATTTTTGGAGGAGTCCTTTGTCCAGCAGTGGACATCTTTCGGTTGATATGATGATGATGATGACAATGTGATGCAAAAGACCAAGGAAGTTCAAGGAATGCACTTTCAATTATGTAAGTCCTCCAATTTATTAGAAAGTCCTTCCTATTTAGGCTCTACAGTCCTCCTTTTTTAAATTGCGATCTGGCAACCCTAAGTCCCGGGTACAGTTCAGTGAGTCAGCAAAATAAGCCAGCGACCGACAGGAGCCACAACTCCTTTAAGCCAGGATCAGTGGTGCTCTGCACGGCGCTTACTGAAGGTAGACGGTATCCAGCGTGACTCTGTTGCTACCTTCGGCTCCAGAAAAATTATTGTAAATTATTTTGCGCAATAAAGAGTATTTGTCTTGCGTTGTATTGTATTGTATTGTATTGTATTAAAAGTGTGAAGTGGGAAAGAGGTATCCCATCTCACCCTTGGCAAATGAGAGTGTAGCTAATTGAAATCAAGAGCAGTCATAAAGCTTAACCCATAAGGAAGGGGATCAATTGATGACACCATTGTTTTGGTACACCTTGGACTGGACAGCACCACAACACAGTCGATCCTAGATCATGGGATAATAAATATCTTTGCACATACACACAGCGCCATCTAGTTCCACACAAAGCAATTAGTCTTGTATTATGGATACCAGATGGTTGATAAACTAAACAATGACATTATTTTTTTTGTAAATAAATACATGAAAAAAATAAATGAAAACTGGTGTAGATTCGGATGTACACCAACTAAAAACCAATTTTAAAGTAGTACTGCCTTTTTCTCCCTGGAACAGTACGCTGCGACGGCAACACTCCAAAACTGGTTTTAGTTTAGTTGGTGTACATCCGAATCGACACCAATATCTTCAACTCAGGTATACATGTACCCCAAGTGGGATTGGAATTCGCGACGTTTTGATCTAGAAGTCAGAGCCAGTACACCAAACAGGCCATAAATAGGAGGTATGGAGAAGGATTTTTTTGTGCAGAATGGGTTATCTCGTGTCCTCCATCACACCCTGATGTGTAAAGTGAGGCCGAAGGTGTTGTGAATTTAATTAGGATTTTAGGTATCACATTGCTAACAGCCAGAACACAACATTGTTGCTTGTCAGGGGACTTGAAGATTGTGATAGCTAGCCAGGTGGACATTTAAAACTGCCCTACCAACCAGACCGAGTACAGTACCCACTGGGAATTGAATCCGCAACCTCTGTTTTCTAAATATATGTCGTATACAGTGGTTATATACAGTATATATAGTGGTTAGCAACTCTGACCACTATACCAAAAGGTTGCGGGTTCGAATCCCGCTAGGGTCATATGTTTGTGTGATGAATACGGACATGTGTACCCGAGTTATGGATGTTTTCATTTATAATAAGTATTTATTTACAAAAAAAATGTATTTATGTAGTATATCAACCATCTGGTATCCACAACACAAGCTTATAGTTGCTTAAAGTGAAACTAGATGGCGCTGTGTGTATGTCAAGGATATTTATTATTATTAGACATAAAATCAATAAATGTATGTGGTATATCAAGGATCTGGTATCCACAACACAAGCCTATATTTGCTTACTGTGTAACTAGATGGCGCTGTGTGTATGTCTTATTTATACATTGAGCAACAGAGACGGAATTTTGGACTTGTTCACTGAACTGCTCTCAAATGTAATCGTAAATGAGGCCAGTGACTGACTCAAGTAAACTAATTCACATATTGGCCGCGTGTCCGGCGCGCTTCTAACTAACATTATAAATGCGAAAGTTTGGATGTTTGTTTGTTTACTTGTAGCTCAATCATGGCCAAACTGATGATACGATGTTTGGTATCATCATCATTTTCCTGTCCTCATCCCACTCTCGGTGTGGTCGGCACAACTTCCTCTTCCACTCTCCTCTATCAGCCGTCATCTCCGTGCTCACCCCTTTCAAACATCATTCCTCACGCAGTCTATCCCACACCTTCTTCAGTCTTCCTCTACCTCTGTATCCCCCCACATTCATACTTAGCACTCGTCTTGTTACGTGCCAACCATGCTAACCTATTACTCCTTACTAACTCAACTTAGGTGCCACTTTCATTTATATTTATATTTATATTCATTATTAGTGACATTTTCAAATGGTGTAGTAGTACAACGGGTTAACACTGGACATCAATCACACCTGATGTTAAGGGAAGATGAGGCCAACGGTGGAAGCGTACTTAATAAATAAATAACTTTGAACATACACACAGCGCCATCTAGTTCCACACTAAGTAACTAGGATTTTATTATGGATACCAGAAGGTTGATAAACTACACAATAAAATTATTTTTTTGTAAATAAATAAAACATCCAAACCTTGGCAACACAAGTCTGTATTCATCATACATTACCCCATACATACATTATGCCCCTAGCGGGTTTCGAACCCGCAACCCTTTGGTATAGCAGTCAAGAGTTTCTAACCACTACACCTAACAGGTCGTCAAACCCTCAGGTCGTACCGGTCCGGAAACCCCAACATATTTGTGGGACCAGACCACAACAATGTATTGTTGTTATGCTGTTTGGTGGCAGTAGTAACTGAAGAAATGTAATATATTCTTTTATATTCAATACTTCCAAAAAGTTTTTCTAACTTCTCAAATCTAACTTGCTTATACATATAAAGTTTCATTAAAATCGGTCTATTTATTTCGAAAAATTTTGACTTAAAAGTTTGTATGGATGATGCTTTATGCACTAGTATATTGTTAAACAATATGTTATGTTTAAGTAAGTATTGGGTCTTTACCTATGAAATTGGAGTTTTTTTTCTTAGTTAATCATATGTACCAATTCTTGCGATTTTCAAAGCTATATCCAAATTTGTTTTTTATTTGGAAAATGGAATATTATTTCAAGGTTTCACATGAAATATTTTTTAATTTCTCGGCTAAATCACATAATAAAAAAAATTTGAACAGAGCTCTTTTCATGTGCTTCCCATAATCATTTCTTAGATTCGCTGAAACTTTTATAATGCTGTTACTTTTAAAAATTAACGCTGCCTATACTTAACTTAATGTTATCCGATAATACACACAAAGTTTAAATGAATTTGGATTTGCCGTTCCCAAAAAAAAAATCAAAAACGTTTGTATGGAGAAAACAGTCTTAATGAAATTCTTCATACAAAACGCCTATTTCATAGATAAGGACCTAATATATTTGTCTATCATGCTATGTAAATATGTGTATGTAAGTATATGAAATCTATTCACGTAGTTAGTATCTGCATCCCTATTTAATACTGCACAACCTCCCTATTTCAAATGTACTGTCCTTATACCCAACGGTTGCCTGGAAGAGGTCGCTTATAGTGAGGTCGCCAAATTGTATGTTCGTTTCTGATGTGCAATAAAGTGTATTTGTATTGTACTATAACAATGAAAGAATATCTTATTACAAAAAATACTAAAAAAGAGATTAAAAAGAGCTCTGGAACATACATTCACGTCATAGGTAAAACACATTTTCCAGGTCACTGCGTTGAGGTAGGGTACCCAGAAACTTCTACCTTCTTTTTCTTTCACATTTATAATATAACTGGGATTTACACAACCAATACACAATCACAACAAGCAGTAAGGTTGAGGTTCAATGGACTCTATGAACAATAATCATCTTTTACTTGTCCTGGTCCCAATTTATTTGGGGTCAGTGCAGTACTTTTTCACTTCACAATCCATCCATCTGTTAGAAACTCTAACTGATATATAGCAAAAGGTCACGGGATCGAATTCCTGTATGTCTGTATGATGAATACAGATATGTGTTCCCGAGTTATGGACATTTTTCAGTTAAATATTTATTTACAAAAAAAAAAAATATTTGTGAAGTTTCTCAACCATCTGGTATCCATAATATTGGGTCTTTACCTATGAAATTGGAGTTTTTTTCTTCATTAATCATATGTACCAATTCCTGCGATTTTCAAAGCTATATCCAAATTTGTTTTTTATTTGGAAAATGGAATATTATTTCAAGGTTTCACATAATACAAAATTATTTGAACAGAGCTCTTTTCATGTGCTTCCCATAATCATTTCTTAGATTCGCTGACTTTTATAAAGCGTTTACTTTTAAAAATTAATGCTGCCTATATTTAACTTAATGTTATCCGATAATACACACAAAGTTTAGCTAAATTTGGATCTGTCGTTCCCAAAAAAAAATCAAAAATGTTTGTATGGAGAAAACAGTCTTAATGAAATTCTTCATACAAAATGCCAATTTCATAGGTAAGGACCTAATACAAACCTAGTTGCTTAAGTGTGAAACTAGATGGCGCTGTGTTTAAGTGGAAAGATTTATTTATTTATCTTTTCTGTGGTCTTCCTTTCTGTCCATCGACATTTATATTCATCACTCTCTTGGTAACATGCATTCCATAATTCAAATGATTTCTTTCAACTTTCTGTCACAGGAGTCACTCTAAAACTCCTTCTTATATGTAATGACTAGCTTTTCGCCCGCAGTTTCGCCAGCATGAGAATAACTTTATTGCGGATATGTTTCATTTGTTTATCCTGTGGGAACTACTCACTTTATTGGGATAAAAAATATTCTATGTTTTAATCCAGGGTATGTTCTACCCATATACCAAAAATATTTCAACCAAATCCGTTCATCCGTTTAGCCATGACTGAGCAACAAACGAACATCCAAACTTTCGTATTTATAATAATAGTTAGATTCAGTTTTCTTCCTCATTTACCCTGAAGTTATGTGAAGATTTTAGTTGCAGCTGAGATGCCTCATCAATAAAAAGATTAAATACATATATTTTTATACATTGCTCAAAAACAAACTTTATTTACAAGAGAGAGCAGAATAAACATAATCATGTCGATTGAAATTTGAAACACATCTCGTTAGAAGTCCGTGCCAAAAACACCGGAGATATGAATGAAATAGTATAATCTTTTGATACTTCATTGAAATACACCACAGTATCAAAACAAAATATCTTTACATACTTACAGAATTCTAAATATTATGAGAGTACAATTTAAGGTTGAAATTAGCATTTTCGGCGGCAATAAAAAAATTCTGGCATGTCATTCGGGTGGAGTTGTGCAGGTATTTTTAAGAACTCACTGTCACTTCAGGTGTGTTATCCATTGAAATTAGCTAAAAATATAACTGTAGTGAAATCTGCACATCGAAAAATAACCTAGCTCAATGTTCTTTTTTTTCTGCATAGAACGAATTATAAACTCTCAAAACTCACCCAACTGTATTTAGAGTCGACATTCGCGTACAAAGTCTATTTTCAGATCTGACACATTCACAAATGAACGAAACTTCTTTGTAAATTTATCAAGTACACCAACAATTATGTTTATAATTACTGTTTAATACGTCAATTAATAATGTGTATGTTGTTTATTATTTACTTACGCGAAGATATCAAGGATATATGGAAGGTAAACCACTGATACACGACTACCTGTTTTACTGTCAAAATTACAAAGGTTTGTCGTTAGAAATTAAAGGTTTACCATTTGTAAACCTTATTAGACATATATTAGACGGTCTTGTAGTATGGTAAATTAGTTGATAATGGAGAAATAGGCGTAATAATACGTACGGTGCATCTATTTGTCCCGATGAAATTGTAGAGTCGTTTGTTCCTCTACCATTTGAGAAATATCGAAGTTTCCCGATGGGCGACAAGATTACGAGCACAGGATCACGTCACGCAGTCGAAAAATGCACTTTTCCACTATATTCCTTGAGAAATTTACACGTTTTCAGCTAATGTACTAGCCTCAGCACTTTTGACGTTCTATGCGAGTCGGCCATTTTTCTTTTGCGACAACAAAAGCGAATAGTGTTGCCACATTTTGGAAAATACTTTCCCCTTAAAAGTAAATAAAATATGTTTAAATTTTTGATTTTGTTGTAGTTTTGTTTCAAGCATTAAGCTTTTAATGTTTGAAACACTCTTTGGCTGGACCAAAGGGTCCAACAGTCCAATGCTACATTTTTACTTTTTTCCTCAGCATTAAAATGATATAAGGCGTATTACAATTTTAGGTAAATCCAGAATTATCCAGGTATCTATATATAAACAATACAAAAATAAACTGTGCAAAATATTATTCAGATTCCTATAGTTTTCTTAGCTTTCTTTAATTTGTGTACCAAGAAATAAAATAAAATAAAAAAAATAAAAAAATTTTTTGCTTAATCTTTCGATGACACTCGATGCCGTCGTCGTCGAATAAATAAAAGACTACCAGTGTAAACTGGCCGCGCAACGTTACTAGAAATGAAAACGCAGCTAGCCCTGCGTTTACTCTGGATGCCTTTAAGTAAGAACTTAACAAATAAAAAATCTGCATTTCCCCGGTTATAGATAGTTGAATAATATCACAATATTACAAATAACGGTGGCAAGATTGGTCGGAGATCGTATTCCACAAAAAAACTTTATTTTATTCTTATATAACAATTCCCCAAAAATCCAGGAAATTTTCTCTCACTCATTATCACGCAGCGTACCCGAGGCTCCATTCAGGCTGGGGCGCACATGCGCATAGCGCCCCCCGGCAACTAGGGCAGTGGGGCATCGACTGTCCTCGCCCTGTGCTAGCCCGTGTCATAGTGGCCACAGCATACTGCAGGCAGTAGTCAGGTTGTGCCCTTGAATAACTTTCCACTGTCGTAGGTCGTAGGATAGATGTGGTGTAAACGTTTGACATAAGACCTCATTAATATCGCTCGGCCAATAAATTAGTTAGTACTTAATCCCACTATAAATAAATGTTATATTTATGTAAACACACACAATTAAGTTATGACCCCACAAAATTTACTCACAAACGCCTGAAATTTAAGGTATGCCCACCTACAGAGAGAAATACTTTGCGTTTCTCCGCCAAATACTTTGGCTTCCTCAGTGGTTACCTATACAATCAATCCAATAAAATACTATCCGTGTACTCACAGTCCAGATACAAATGTGCAAGGGCAGTTACAATCTGGCTCCAGGAATTGGACTATGAAGACACGGAGAAACTACTTACTGTAACGGCATAGTGTCATATTAGCTTAAATAAATTCATTTATTCAATAAATATTATATAACAATCATATACCTATCCCCACTCATTAATTATAATTATATAAAGGTGTATAATTTCTATATTTGCGCAAACATATAACAAACTTGTTTCGACAAACACTCACACAATACACTCACACAATACACCCACACCCCCATACATACATACATATACACACACACACACACACACACACCCCCGCACCCCCTCTCACACACTCAATTAAAGTTTTTGGACACATAACTGGCCATACTGTCTCACAATGAGAGAGCCACTCCAGAGAGTGAGAGGCAAAGAGTACTATAATACACTCATCGTGCTTTCCTGGGGGTCCATCTAAAGGCTACCCGATACGCTAATAAACCAGTAGTTAAGGTCGGGTAGCTGGAGGGCACCTGAGAGCTGTCTGAAGTAGTGCACCCAATCTGTTGTAAAAGGTGTGCCTATGTAATAGGAGGAGTCTTAGCCGGAACGAGTCCGACACTATTCGCTGCTGTATGTCCAAACATGCAGATTGAGAAAGGAAGATTTTGTATATCAACAGGAACCTTATTGAAAAAGCATATATAAATCACTTTGAATGAATAACTGACTTTGCTATTTTTGAACTTGTTAACTTGTATACAGTAAATAATCTTCTTTTGAATGAGAAAAAGAATAAATGAATAAAATTTACTTTCCCAAATGGTAAACAACTGCCTACTGACATATCTGTACGAGGCGATAAATTGAACCTTGTAGACACTACTGTCTTTTTAGGCCTGACATTAGATGTTAAGCTTCAGTGGGGGCCCAATATTGAGAAACTTGCGAAAAAGCTTGCTTTTGCAGCGTATGCAGTCCAAAAAATCAGAAATTTAACAGAGGTTCATACCGCAAGACTGGTTTGTTTTAGCTGTTTCCACAGTTTGATGTCATATGGCATATTGACGGCATAATGTTGTGGGGAAACGCTGCTGACATACATATCATTTTTGTTCTGCAGAAGCGTGCTATTCATGCCATTTAAAAATTAGGACCTAGAGTGTCTCTTAGAGATAAGTTTATGGAAATTAATATCTTAACAATGGCATCTCAATCCATGTATGAGAATTTGTTACATACAAAAAAAAATATGTAACCTTATTCGCTAAAAATAGTGATAGACACAATGTTAATACAAAGAATAAGAACCAGTTATCTGTTTATGTCAGCCGATTTCACAAAGTTGGTAAATCCTTCAAAGGGCAATGTATACGCTTTTATAATAAGATTCCAGTAGACATTTAAAATTTGCCTTTAAATAAATTTAAAGCAATCATAAAACAGAAATTGGTAGCAAAAGGCTATTATAAAATCACTGAGTTTTTTTATGCACAACGGGTTTGTAATTGACCTCAATCACACCTGATGTTAAGTGAAGATGAGGTCGAAGGTGGAAGTGTACTGACCCGGAAACCGCAACACATTTGGGGGACTAGCTATCTTATCTTTGACAAGCGGAACACAACAATGCTATTAACATTGCTGCTTGGCGGCAGATTTAGATGAGATGGTGGTAGCTATACAGCCCTACCACCAACGAAACCGAGTACTTAAATATGTACCCCGCTGGGGATCGCACCATCGACCTCCGAATCGTAAACCCAATGTTGGTTACATTGAGCCACGGAGGCGGTTAACATGATTATGCCATGAGTTAGTATGGAAATAGCTGTGTTATTATTCATATAATTATCAAATCAGAAAATGTAACCAATAATCTGTTTAAAAGACCCTTGAGTTTCTTGTTCGTTCTTCTCTGGGGAGTCAGCTTTGTGAATGAGCAGTAAAAATTTTAATAGTGACGTTTTCAAATGATAGTTTTATCTTGTGAAATAAAATATTTTGATTTTATTTGCGGATTTAAACATGTAATGTAATGAACATAGATTTCAAATGAATCTTAAATAAATAAAGATCCAGCACAAAAATAAATAACAGGAAATAAGTGTGTTTGGTTCGGAGTTATATCACTGGTAGCTATTCGTATTATACTGTGTCACGCCAACTGGGTCACGGGGGCTCGATCTAGCTAGTACAAACAGCTTATTCATGCTAACGCGATGGGCGGGGTGCATTTTCATTGATTGGAAATACTAGTTCACTGGCAAACCTGGGTCGCTATGAAGGTCCTAGCGGTGGTAGACCTCTTATACAGGTCAGGAGACCGGCTGAATGAACACCATTTTCTTAATTTCAACAAATAGTAAATATTTTCTTTTAATAATATTGGGTCTTTACCTATGAAATTGGAGTTTTTTTCTTCGTTAATCATATGTACCAATTCTTGCGACTTTCAAAGCTATATCTAAATTTGTTTTTTATTTGGAAAATGGAATATTATTTCAAGGTGTCACATGAAATATTTTTTAATTTCTGGGCTAAATCACATAATAAAAAAAATTTGTACAGAGCTCTTTTCATGTGCTTCCCATAATCATTTCTTAGATTCGCTGAAACTTTTATAAAGCGGTTACTTGTAAAAATTAACGCTGCCTATACTTAACTTAATGTTATCCGATAATACACACAAAGTTTAGCTAAATTTGGATTTGCCGTTCCCAAAAAAAAACAAAAATGTTTGTATGGAGAACAGTCTTAATGAAATTCTGCATACAAAACGCCAATTTCATAGGTATGGACCTAATAATAATGTTAGAATCTTTAGCAAACAATGGAACAATCATACATACATAGACCGATAAACACTTTTTCTAACTTTGTCTGGCAAAAAGAGCACCCTTTGCATTCTAATTTGTCGTTTCAGTACTCCTAAGGGGATAAATGGAAAATAACATTATTTCTATCATCTCTGTCACCCTATGATAACACAGACGTGATTTGAATTTGTGTCAATAGATGGCGTTAATATTTTGCCACATTTACTATAATTATTAATAATAATAATCTACATAATTATTCCAGTAAGAATACACTTCAATTGAATTCTTTTAAGGAATGGCTTTCCTTTTTAGGATTCTACCAGCAGCAAGTCAGTCATGGAGGTTCATCTTTCTATAACTCCTAAAGGACGCGATTTTGCACATGGTTAGAGTACCTACCTGTCAGTGATACAATAAAAATGTGTTCTAACAAATCGGTAGCTTGCTTTAGATATAGTATAGGTATTTAGTAATAAAACACGACTATTGGATTAAAATTACCACTGTGAATTTCATTGCGTTGGAGAATGTAGCTACTTAGAACTCCTGTACAAATTAAAAAAAAAATCGATCAACTTCTTTATATTTATGAAAAATTTCACAGATGGCAATAAATTTCACGACTCAATAAACTATTTTTAGAAAATATAAAGCCATTGATTCATTTTTTAGAAAATTGATTTTAAATAAAGTTTTTGTTGAGAATTTTGTTAATGTGGACTATTTCTTCAATAATTACACGAATTAATATAAAACTATTGTTTATTGTTTACTTTTAAGCTTTTATTACAAAATCAAAATAGCAGCGTCTGCGTTCTGATGGCCGCCAGGCGGCGCAGGAGAGGTACGCGCGGGAACCGCGAGTGCGTTCGCTGAGTGTCATTCTTGGCGTAGACAGTTTTCTTTCTTCCTTTCTTTTTTAATCCAATTATATTTAAATACCTGCGACTCATCCATATGCGTATTTTTCTCTAATTATTAAACCCTGATGAAAAACGGTGTTTTTTTTATTTTTATACAAAAAAACCTTTTTTTTTTAAGAGCAACCTCTCGAGTTTCTTGCTTGTTTTTCTCGGGGAAAAATTGCCTTTTGAAAAAGCAGTAGCTTAAAAAATGTCAAATCTGACTATTTTAAGTGTACCTAGAAGATAAAGCATGTAAAGTCCGAATGTACCTATCTTAATAATGCGTGCTCCGTTTTGAGTGCGGTTTTCTTTTCATGTAAGATTAAACTAAGATTGAGGAAATTCGGATCAGCTGTTTCGAAAATATTTAACTTTTACCACAGTTATTTTCTATACATTACGATAATTATTGTTTAGTTTCTTGAATTTTTAATTTATGTTATTTTATTTTTACTTATTAAAATCTAATTTATGTAAAATGTAAGTAAAATACTAAAAAGCAAAAAAATAAAAACATCATGGGACCAGGGCAAAAAGATGATGATGATACAACTATGATTATTTTCAACAACGGTATTATCCATTGTGTTCCGGCTGCTTGAGATAGGATAGCCAGGAGATTCCTCCCTGCTTCAGCCTATGGGAGGGCCCGCCGCCGCCGTTGCCCTGGCGGCGGGCGCCGCGCTGGCGTGGCTGCGGACGATTACCGAGGGGTACCCGTGGCCACGCCGTTTTGGTGCGCGCGGAGGAACACCGGGGGGGGGGGGGGGGGGTTTAGTGGGTAGGACCGCTCCCGTTTGGAGCGGTGAGTCCCACATATCCCCGCCGCTGACCTGTCAGCGGCGGGTCGAACGCGTAAATGCGTTTTCCCCCCCGTCAAAAACAAAAAGAAAAGGATAGCCAGTCTCCTAAATGAGCTGGGAGATTCGGTTATGCATAAAAATAAATAAGAGGGTTTGTTCCGTCCAGCGGTCATAGGGTAAATTAAGATTTAAAAATAGCTTTGATGGGGGTTAATTTCCAGAATTCATGAAAAAAAAAATGAAATTCTCGAAAATAAAGCTATTTGGGTATTATTTATAATTAGCTGTTAGGCTTCTCGGGCGGAGCGATTTTTTCGTTTTATTCTGTATTTAAAAAGAAATCTTCATTTATCCAATGAAGACGTCACTAGACGGAGTTAGCCCTGAGATCGCGTGCTTCATCTTCGACCACATCGTCACTCCATCAGATGAGATTGTGGTCAAACGCGTATACAGACAGTTATTAAAAAAAAAAAAAAAACGCCACGAATACAGAACCTCCTCCTTTTTTGAAATCGGTTAAAAAAGTAAGTGTTATAACTGGAGTTATAAAGCAATGACATCTGCGCTATTGTGTAAGGGATTGCGCAATTCGATTGTCGTGATGGACATACGAAAAAAGCTTTACTAAATTATCTCTGTATGCTCTAACAGGCCGATTTTATTGGACTACTTAATACAAATACAATACAAAAATTTTTTATTTGCAAATAAACAATTTTACATAAACGGCATTGCACGTTGATAACCGCATTAGTCATAAGACTGAGTCGCAGGTATCAGCGCCCAAACTCCGATACTTAAGGATCAGTTGCTACAAATAATGAAATGAATTGAAATCTATGTAGGAATGTGTGTGCGTGAAAATGAGTGAGTGAGTGTGTTTGAGTACGTGTATGTGTTAGTGTGAATGTGAAATGTGAATGCGCACTTAATATCTACAAAAAAGTCCTTTATCTGTATACCTAAAATCTATCAAATAAACAATTTTCTTTTTTTCTCGTACAGGTTGGTAGAGTAATTTTAATAAAACAAAATATAGAAAGCATTCGAATTCTTTATTACAATATATATTATGTGACACTTATGTATTACGTTGGATACATTGCAGTATATTTATAGTCTAAAGTCTCAGTCTAGCTTGAAGTTATATCGCCCGATTAGGGAATAAAGCTAAAATATATGGAATCTTGTAATTATCTACAATATTATGCTTACATTGTTTTAGGTACAATATAACCTTATAATGCTTTAGAAATATTATAAGCTTACAATGCTTTAGCTACAATATAAGTTTACATTGCTTTAGCTACAATATAAGGTTACATTGCTTTAGCTACAATATAAGTTTATATTGCTTTAGCTACAATATAAGGTTACATTGCTTTAGCTACAATATAAGTTTACATTGCTTTAGCTACAATATAAGGTTACATTGCTTTAGCTACAATATAAGTTTACATTAATTTAGCTACAATATAAGTTTACATTGGTTTAGGGACAATGTCAGCTTTAGGTCAATATAAACTCACAATGTATTGGGTACAATATAAGTATACAATGATTGAGCTACAATATTCGCTGCCCTATTAATTTTATTAAAGCAAACTGACGCCGTACTTACATCAGATTATTGAACAGCAATCTCTAACTAGAAGGCTGGTATGGTCAAGCAAGCAAGGTGACAGTAAATTATGTTCTAACTTTGGCACAAATTCCAAAACATACAGAGCGAATTTGAATTCGTGTAATTCCCATTAACAGATGACGCCACTCTTGATTACGAACAACTTTCCCCGAGGAACCACAGTCGAATTCGATCAAAAAATTTTCTAGTAGGTACCCTTATAAAGTAAACAATTCTGAAACCACCTCTAGTGTGGAAGTCCAACAATTTTCGGCTGGAGTCACCTGCCGAAAATTGTTGGACTTCCATACTTAAAGGTGGTGTCAGAATGGTTTACTTTGTATGGCTAACCGAAATTTTGTAATCAAAAGTGGCGATTAGCGATTTATAGAAAAAAATCAATTCTGTATCATAAATAACCTCTATTTGTATTAGTAATTTATGATTATAATTAAAATGCTCAAATTGTACTAGGTACTTAATTGTGAATGAATTGAACATGACCAACATTCATTCATTTGTATTTATTTATCTATACTGTTACAAAGATATATTTATAAGTGTCACAAAAATCCGAACACCATACTTAAAAATAAAATAACATATGGATAATTCTAGCAAGAGCATAATTCACAGCCTTTCTTATTTACTTTTGCAAATTAAAATATTTATCCGTAGCGCCTAATCGCGAACCGTGTCATTTTTGCGTCAAACAGAGCAAATGTAACTTTACTGGCAACCCCAAAAATAAAAAAATTCTTTTTTTTGTTCATTCGCCAATGTTGGAAGGCAAAGGGATCCAAGCTTACCGTAGTGTCCTGTAGTTAGTAGTTAGGTACTGCTGCGAATAAATGACCAAAACCTCAAGGCACAACCAGATTTTTTTTAGTCTGTGCTCATAACCGATATCGAAAAATTACAATATTGATTAAAAATATGAGAGTTATGAGTAATATTATGTTTGTTATACTTAAACGATACTCGCATGTTTTTTGGTCACTTTTCCATGGTTCGTGGTGCATTTTTTTTTACAATATAAATAAGCATTGGATACGACAGTTCGCGAACGAAATCGTTGTGTGACTGAGTTCCCATTGGTTCCAAACTCCCGTTTTAACACCAATGAAGTGGGACCATTTTCATTGTTTAAACGACCTGGTCCATGCGCAGTAATATAAGTGTATTCGTGAAAGCATTAAACTTAAAGTTTGGACCGTCCAAAGGTTTATGTTAGGGATATCTCTGCTCACACCACTTGGAATTAAGGTAACTATTTGAATGAATGAGAATCATTTTGGGAAAAAAATTCGGTAGCACTCTATCAGGCTCAAAGGACTATAAAGTGTAAATGAACTGAAATTACATTTAATCTCAGAATATAGAACAAACCAGAAGTCGCATTCAGTCATAATTTCAAACGGCGTTCTAAGTCCGAAAACAATACGTACCTGTCCCACTTCCCACCCGCGTAATGTTGCTAGATCGGAAGCGATTTGTCACTTTAGTATATTCTATTATATGTATAAGTATGAGCATAATTTATTTAGATATTTATCTATTATAAGTATATAAATATATATAAGTAAGAGTACCTAATTAATTAAATGAATTAGGTACCTTTTTGAATGTATTCTTCTGTGCGCCCAACCAACATTGTTTAATGGAATTTGATCGACTGGAAGAGATACCTCATGGGATTGGTCCGCATTACACACTTTTATGATTTAATGTTATTTTGTATAATGAAGCGTTTACAAACAAACAATAACATTAGGAAGTTTATAAAGGTCGCGTTGGTAATTTATAAATAATATACATATTATAAATAAAACATGATATCAACGAGGTAAATATAACTTTTCAATTTGATAAAGATTTATTTCGTCGGATAAAATTATCACTTGAGATCGTCACATTTTTTAAAAACTTAATATTAGAATTACGACATTACTGCTCTATCACAAAGCAGTTAGCTTTTCTTTTTATAATTCCACATTTATATATTAGGCAAACGTAATAAAATTGTTAAAGTATTATAGAATAAATAATGTCAATTCTAAATGTTTAACAATAAAAAACTAGGGTGAAATATGCCATCATACTGGCCACACTCACAAAATGGACGATTCTTTTTTTATGACAATTAAAATAGTTAAAACAAAACTAATATTAAAATTAAATGATATGTGAATGCTGTACACACACATAATAGATACTGCTTTCTACGTCCACAGAGTGATTAATTATAATCAACCACAATGTGTTAGTACGCTGATCAGCTTAGTTTGCCTTGCGTCACTTTTAAATGCGCGGGCGGCTTCTGGTGTGATCTGTATTCTGAGCATTTATATTAATTAAATACTACAAAACAGCGCCATCTCTTGACAATAATAATTACAACTATGTCGTATCACCATCTTTTTCAAACCGAGAAAAAGAAAAGTAAAAATCGAAGCCAATGTTAATCTTCTTTTTCTCAACTTGAAAAGAAAATTTGATTAAATTTTCCATCACACAGTAAAATTTTACTCGTAACAAGAATTGCACTAACATTCCTGCTATGCATCTACAATAATAAAACAAAACATAAGATTCATACAGGATGTATACAAATTCGTGCATGTCCGTGAAACCACACAGTGACCTGCCCAGAATTAGTTGTGCAAGGGATTTTTCTTTGGATCTAGTATTATAAATGCGAAAATTAGAATGTTTGTTTGTTGCTCAATCACAGCGAAACGGATGAACGGATTTGGATGAAATTTGGTTACAGGTAGAACATACCCTGGATTAAAACATAGGATATTTTTACCCCGATAATGTGAGTAGTTCCCGCGGGATAAACCAATTTCCGCGATAAAGTTATTCAGCAAAAATAAATTACAAATATATTATTTAATTATTTTGGTAATATTTACTTCGTCAAGGCTGCGTCTTTTAATTAGATATAATTTGTTTAATATATGCATAATTTAGATATAATATAATATATAGTTTATCGCGGATATGTTTAATTTGTTTATTCCGCGGGAATCACTATCTTTATTGGACATATAAGGTATGTTATATTATTATATACCAAGTTACATTCAAATTGACGACCTGTTTGGTGTAGTGGTTAGCAACTCTGACCACTATACCAAAAGGTTGCAGGTTCGAATCCCGCTGGGGGCATAATATTATGTTTGTGTGATGTGACATGTGTACCCGAGTTATGGATGTTTTCATTTATAATAAGTATTTATTTACAAAAAAAATATGTATTTATGTAGTATATCCACCATCTGGTATCCACAACACAAGCCTATAGTTGTTTACTGTGGAACTAGATGGCGGTGTGTGTATGTCTAAGCATATTTTTTTTTTTTTTTTTAATTCCATTCATCCGTGTCGCCGTGATTGATCAACAAACATCCAAACTTACGCATTTATATTATTATTTAGAAGTTAAATATAACACCAATGCCAATAGGCATTGGTGACAACTAATAAGTTGTATGTGATAATTACAATACAATACAATACAATACAAACACTCTTTATTGCGCAAAATAATTTACAATAATTTTGATGATAACAATAGAACACAATTAGGCGGTCTTATCACTAAAAGCGATAATTAGTAGATAAACTGTTTTCTTTCTTTCTAATACGTAACATATATTTTTATTTTCAATCAAGACAATTTTTCATCAAAATAAATTTTATTTGCGAAATGGGAATGTGTAACAGTGTCTTAGCTGTCCTCACATCGGGAGCAGCTAGGACACTGAATAATTCGCGTAGAGTTTAATTATCTTGTATCACTATGAGGGTAATATCTTCTTTATTGAAGAAACCCTCCTAAATAATTAAAAAAAAAAAACTAATTGCTTCCAAGGCTCAGCTATACCAACAGTAGATTGTGATTTCAGAGAAAGGCACTTTTATACATACACCCTGTACAGCCACAAATCTTGGAACCAATATTGGTACAGTCACCTACAGCTAAAAGTATACGCCTCGCACGCTAGATGTATTGCTTCGTCGTGCCTGGCATAACAAGTCATGGTTATCGTTTCATGTCATGACAACAGTAATCATGCAGGTTACTTTACGCACCGACTTGATTGTCTTTGCAAGCCATAATTACAATACAATACAAATATCTTTTATTGCACACAAACAGTAGTTACAGTATAAACACGGACACCTGTCAATAATTTTTCACTATGTACATTTTTAAGTGGTGTACAATAAAGAATTGTTCTTCTTTCTTCTTCATGGAACTTAAAAATAAGGTAGGTACAATGGCGGCATTATCCAGCGCGCTAAGAAACATAAGGGTATACTTTAAGAATAAGGCGACTGTACCACTTTGATCAGTTGTATACAAGCACCGAGCATAAAGTCAAATATTTCTTTGGAATACTTTGTACAAATATTAATAACTAACTATAATATAGACAATTACATAATAATAAAATCATTAATTACCTATTCACTACAAAATATTATTATTCTGTCTTTGTACTTTGTACATACATGCAGTGGCGTGTCCAGCGTTTTATCACAAGGTAGGCAGAATGGGAAAATTTGCTATTAAATGAGAAAAAATACAACTACAAAATAATAACTTAGCTGTTTAGAATCCCATTGCAGGGTTATAGGTCGTCCCTCGTATGAGGGATAGGCCATAGTCCACCACGCTGGCCCAATGCGGGTTGGGGACTTCGCATGCCTTTCAATTTTTATTTCTCAGGCAAGCAGGTTTCCTCACGATGTTTTCCTTCGCCGTTTAAGAGCAGTCGGATAAATGCTCATAAGTAAATAAATTTAAAAACTCATTGGTACATCGCCAGCCTGGGTATCATATCCGGAGCTCCCCAAGCTAAGCCACCGACGCTCTTTCTGTTAAATATCAGTATGAACCAGCTGTTTATGCATTTCGTGGAAAGCTTATAATTTGCTAGAGTAGGCACTGCCTGCCTATACGGAGGGCACGCCACTGGGGTCATGAGCGGGTTTTATATTTTATACGAAAGAAATGATAGGTTTGAAGTGATTTATATTGCCGAAATATTTGTGTTGTATGATAATTAATTTCAGTATTCTATAATATTTTTATTTCTATTTATTTATTTTATTTGTTCATGTTAACAACAGCCTTAAAACACAAATATACAACTAGTTATTTAAATAGTATGAACTAATAAAAGTTAACCGCACATTATATAAAACTAATTCAATTCAATTCAATTTATTAATGTGAAACACAGGTATAAAAGATGTTAGTAAATATGATGGTACAAGTAACACTGTGATCTACCATTTTGGCATACAAAAAAAAAAGGTTAGTTATTTATCTAAGGTACATAGGCTTATCTAAAATGGTAGGAAATTTTTGCAAAAAAAAAACAAATATATTACAGTAGATACCCATTAGCTTAGTTTCGAAATTAATATTATAATTCCATGTCAATTATTAAAATTGTAAAAAACAATATAAATCTTACCACAAAACTTAAATTAACCGGTTTTGTTTGTTTACCCCAAAACCGTAACATGGGTAAATTTGGGGGTAATTTTTTTTATTCACTGGCAATATTTTTATTTCTATCTCGGCGTTATAGCTTTAGAAGACTGGTATGTTGTGGCGGGAGGTGTCTCTTAGGCCGTCGTCGAAAGTGAGCAGCATGTTAAAGGAGAGGAACATGGCGGCCGCCGACGCGGCGTGCCACAGGTCGTGCGAGTCATAGAACTGCAGCGCGGAGCAAACGGCGTTGTGACGGCGGGACATCGCCGGCGTTTCCTTTGTATAAAAGAGGAGGAAGTAGATGGCATGTGTTTTTTTATGCACAACGGGTTAGCACTTGACCTCAATCACACCTGATGTTAAGTGAAAATTATTAATGTAAATTAGTGAAATAAATTAGAAAATTTGCATTTGTCATTTTACAATTTTAAAAAGAGAATCAATCAATCAAACAAATTGGTTCTTTCAAAAGAAATATTGTGAAAAGTTTGCCTGACTCGCAGGCACTGAGTTGTATTCCTATTCAAAATTTGGTTTATCTAAAAAGAAAGGGACTCTTATTAATTGTCATAATCAGATATTTATATGTAGACATAATATAACCATGTAACTATTTGTAACTTTCTCATAAATAATTTTGTTATGCAAAGCAACCTGTTGTGTGCAAGTGCCATGATATTCATCACTAATTAGTGGAAACTGTTTTGGCTTATGTGTTGTATATTTGTTACAAACCTATTGTACTAGTATTAGCTGTTTGTTTCCCAGAAGTAAATAAAATAAAAAAATTGAAAAACCATGGCAACATACCCAAACATAGGTTGACTGGAATAGACCTGGAATCTGTACTGGAAGTGATTCCCAATCCTTAACATTCCCTCACCTTTTTTTAAACCTAACTGTTCACAAAGCTTTAGCAGTCTAGGTTTATACATTGGCTTTGTAAAATGAGGCTGAAGGTGGAAACGTACTAGGGGTCTACTCTCTAACGAATATGTCTTCGGACGGCCGCAACTTCGCACCTTTTCTTTTGCAGTTTGCTGTGTCAACCAATCGTCATTATTTTACTTTTGTTGTATATAGTTGGACATCACAAGTTAGTACGGGATGCAAGGAACATCTGAAGTTATACAAGTAAGGATTCCTAGCGAAAGAAAAGACCCCCTCACCCGGAAACCCCAACTTATTTGGGGAACTGGCTGTCTTATATCAACAACCGGAACACAGCAATACTATTAAAATTGCTGTTTGGCAGCAAACTTAGATAAGATGGTGGTCAAGTCAGGCGGACATATAAAATGCTCTACCACCAACCAAACAGAGTACTAAACATATACGCCGCTGGGGAACGATGTCAATAGCATTGTTGAGTTCCGGTTGTCAGAGATAAGATAGCCAGTCCCCCAAATGTGTTGGGGTTTCCGGGTCAGTACTCTTCCAACTTCGACCTTATCGTCACTTAACATCAGGTGTGATTGAGGTCAAGTACCAACCCGTCGTGCATAAAAAAAAAGAACTATAATTATGTCATATAACGATTTATAATGTTGCCTTTATAATAATAATAATAAAGGATTCTAACCCGCAATCGTTGGTTTCGCTGACAGGGTCACTATCCACTACACCAACCGGTCGTAAATTATCTAACTTAAAAAGTAAATCACTTTTGTAATGTTGTACCCCTTTTCTACTCACCGACCACTTAGTCTTCGAGTCTAGGAACAGTTTGAGCGCGAGGAACCACGCGGCATGCGCGAGCGCACAGTATATCCACGTGTGCACCAGGATCCTCTCGCGGTGCACCAGCTTCATCACCAGGTAGAACATGGTGTACAGTATTGTGTTGCCCATGAGGATCGCGAGCAGGTGGCGCGCGAAGTCCTTGTTGTGTTGGTACAGGCTGGGGGAAGTGTTCGGCGATGTTACTATTTGTGTATTGCCACGTGACAACATTTACCCCCAAACTGATAATAATGGGTGGTTGCCATGTGAAAAATATTTAATTTTAATAATGGAAAACAAATATTTTTGAAAAAATTAAGAGGAACAAACAAAATAACGTATTAACTATGCCAAGATTTTTAATTTATTAATTAAACGTTGTTCGGCAAATTATTTGAATATATTGAAAAAAAAAATATTTTTATTTTTAATCAATACCCATCACTATTTTTGTTATTATTTTTTGAAGCCTAATTATGTACAAGTGAAGAGAAGTGTAAATTAAAGCGCAGAACAGAACAACAACTTTCAGGCCCGCCAAAGCATTCGGCCACTTGACAGATTACCACAGAAGACTAGGCTGTATGGGCTCGGATCCCTTTCCCTTTCAATATTGTTAGAGAATAAACAAAAAAAGGGGCTTTTTGGCGGGACCTCGGCGAGTGAAGTTGCATTTTTTCTTTATAATTCTTATAATTTGTGCATTGATCGTTAATACTGGCAGAATATTGTGCAGCAAAAGTCAGTGGTGTACAGGTGAAGGGAAGTGTAAATTAAAGTGCGTAACGAAGTTTTCGGGTTCCCACAAGAAGCCGCCAAAATCTTTTGTAAAGCATTCTGCCACTTTACTGAAGAATGACTTGACCGTGACTAGACTCTGTATACGCGAAGTATACGACGAATTACTTGTTTTGACTGAGACTGACTAATAAATTGAAGAAATAAGAAATGGCTGTATGGGCTTAGATCCCTTTGCCTTCCCGAGAGGGGAGAATAAAGCGAAAAAAAAAGGATGATAGGCGGTCAGAGTTGCCATGTGAAAATATTACTTACCCATAAGATGCTAACGCCCAATTGGCGAGGTTAGCGACAGCCAGTAGGACAGCTCGCGCGATGTAGTTCGGCAAGAAGGCGCGCCGGCCGTGGGCGCGCAACGCCATCCACGCTCGCCTCACTATCGAGCCCTCTGTGTGACATATTGAAGCGACGAGGTCTTTAAAATATCAGATTATTTAGATGATAAACATTCATTGACATGAACAGCCCATTCGCGTAACCAATAGCCTGGTTACGCGAATGGGCTGTTCGAATGTTCACAATTAATAACGAAATATAATAATATAAAATAATAATTAATAATTTTGTAACATAAAAAGCTTTTTTAAAAAAAAGAGCAACCTCTCGAGTTTCTTGCTTGTTCTTCTCAGGGGAAAAGTGGCTTTTGAACAAGCAGTAGCTTAAAAAATGTAAAATCTGACTATTTTACGTGTACCTTGTGTACCTACAAAATAAAGCATTTTTTGATTTTGATTTGGTCAGTGAAGGTGCACAAGGGAAGTGTAAATTAAAGTGGGTAACGAAGATTTCGGGTTCCCACAAGAAGCCAGTTAGTTAGAAGAAGATACGACAGGTCACGAACGAAGTCAGTATAATGACTGAGTTCCCACTGGTTCCAAACTCCCGTTTTGACATTAAATAAAAATAAATAAAAATATTTTATTATCAGACAAAATGACAGTCCATAGGTGTTAGTACAAATTTTATTTACTGACTATGTTAATATTATATCTAGTTTTAGAAAATTAATTAATTTAAAAATAAATTATCTGAGGACTTGACTCATCTTCCGCCCGCAAGCTCATCGAGACCTCAGAACATGAAGTTCGACGAACCTGCCGAGCAGAAGAGAGTCAAATCTGTCTCCCACCATCCCTAACACTCTATTAGAGCTCCCGCGCACTCTCCGTACCGTTGACGCACTCTTTTTGCGCATCAATGCCAGGAAATCACCCACGCCGGCATCGGCAAACATTCCTACAATAGCGAGGAAGACGGAACAGAGCCCTAAACACGTTATTATATTGGATACGTAGAGCATTGTACGCTTTTTGTGTAAAGTTGGCCCATAGACTACTCGTGTAGAATGTCTGACAGTATACTTTAAAAAGCGTAATTTTGACTTCAGCCGTACACCGAGCAAACCTATGTGCCAACATATTACCACGTACTGACAATGCTCTACGTTCCCTCTCAATATCTAAGTTATCGCTTAAATTATCAGTGACTATGTGGCCAAGATACATTGGTGTCAAAACGGGAGTTTGGAACCAGTGGGAAGGGTTGTCAAAGTCAAAGTCAAAAATGCTTTATTTTGTAGGTACGCAGAGTACACTTAAAAATAGTCAATTTTTCATTTTTTAAGCTACTGCTTGTTCAAAATTCAATTTTCCCCTGAGAAGAACAAGCAAGAAACTCGAAGGGTTGGTTTAAAGTCAGGTGTTGTTCATTATTAATTGTGAAATAGCCTGGAATGCGAACGATCTGGTTACGTCCAAGGATCATTATCATCTAAATAGTTTGATAAATTATAATATGCTTTGTTAATAAGTTTCTGTTTTATAGGATCTTTAAATTTATTGAGAGGAAGATTTTGTATCAACTGGAACCTTATTGAAAAAGCGTATACATAACCCTTTGAATGAATTACCGACTTTTCAGAGGCGACTTATGTGACCTGCAAGTTTATCTTTATTTCTTGTATTGACATCATGTTTATCACCGAGTTATAATCCATTTGTGCTACTGCGGCACACACTCGCTCTTTGTATTTTCTAGTCTTTACGTTTATTTGTATGTATATTTCTTTGTAATTTAAAAATTGTGTAGTTGTGTGAACGCAGTGGCGTAAATAAATGCTTTATATATCTATCTATCACTATATTTCCTAAATGTTGTCATTTTGATTGAACGACCCGGTACATACGCAATAATATATCCTGTATAAGAAATGAAATGAAATATTTATTCACTAGAATATGGTCCAACAATTGATCTTTAAATATAATACAGCGCGTTCGCATATTCTGCCATTTATGGCGTGCAAATATCATTGTCTTAAAGCATAATATTAAATATATAGTAAATTATTACATACATACATACATACTTACAGTCACGCCTGTTTCCCATAGCGGTAGGCAGAGACCACAGACTTCCACTTGCTACGATCCTGGCACACCTCTTCTGCTTCCTTCACTCTCATAAGGTTGTTCATACATGCTCGTCAGTTTAGGGTACTCTTGACTTGGCCATTCTTTAAGACGTCCCCGATTTGATCATGGTACGTTCGCCGTAAATTATTAATCAAGTCAAATTAGTATCTATTAATTATTAACGATAAATTAATTAATTACAATGTCAGAAAATATGCAATAAAAAGAAAAATAAATTACTTGTCGCTCAGAAATTCCGATACTGAATAATAACCCTTCTCTAGAAAATGTGCAAACACCTGCTTTTTAAATATTTTAAAGAAGATGCTCACCCAACTTGAGTCTCCCGATGTAGTAGATGTTGAGGGTGAGAACGAAGCAGACGGCGAGGTGGGCCACCGTGAACAGCGCCCAGAAGTACACGCTCGGGTACATTATGCCACACAGACCTGCACACAGAACAAGGCTTACAACGGCCTTAATTCCACTAAAATATTAGTCCTTTCCTCTTCAATACCAATGCAATAGCAGTGGATTCTATGACTAACGAAGAGAGGTGGTTTGCTTTGATTTAATTTTAAAAAAAAACCCGCAATTGACGGAGAAATGCGGGAACAAACATATAAACAGTCGACAGTTACCGCCTCCTTGGCTCAATGTAAACAACATTGGGTTTAGGAATCGGAGGTCGCGTGTTCGGTCCCCAGCGGGGTACATGTTTAAGTACTCGGTTTCGTTGGTGGTAGGGCATTTTAACTGTCCGCCTGGCTAGCTACCACCATCTTGTCTAAATCTGCCGCCAAACAGTAATGTTAATGGCATTGTTGTGTCCCGGTTGTCAGAGATAAGATAGCCAGTCCTCCAAATGTGTTGGGGTTTCCGGGTCAGTACGCTTCCACCTTCGACCTCATCTTCACTTAACATCAGGTGTGATTGAGATCAAGTACCAACCGCCTCTGTGGCTCAATGTAAACAACATTGGGTTTACGAATCGGAGGTCGCGGGTACGATCCCCAGCGGGGTACATGTTTAAGTACTCGGTTTCGTTGGTGGTAGGGCATTTTAACTGTCCGCCTGGCTAGCTACCACCATCGTGTCTAAATCTGCCGCCAAACAGTAATGTTAATGGCATTGTTGCGTTCCGGTTGTCAGAGATAAGATAGCCAGTCTCCCAAATATGTTGAGGTTTCCGGGTCAGTACGCTTCCAGCTTCGACCTCATCTTCACTTAACATCAAGTGTGATTAAAGTCAAGTACGAACCCGTCGTGTATAAAAAAAATGCGAACATTGCAAACTAATTAAGAGCTTTAAAAACACGACAGTGTATTTTGCAGGCGCCATGTTAATTTTTTATACAGGCTGAATTTGAATTCGTGTAATTCCCACTAACTGGTTGACTTGACTCTTGATCACGAACAACTTTCCCCAAGGAACCATAATCGAATAATTTGAAAAAAAAAAAAAAAAAAGAATTTGGATGAAGTCAATTTACGAAAACTGATTTTGTTATGGGAATCGACTTTACCAAGAATTGTGTGACGATTTTTCACGTCTCTACAATCCACACAACGATTCCTTTTATTTTCAAGAGAGAGTATGTGTGAGAGAGAGAGAGTGTGTGTGTGTGGGAGAGAGAGTGAGTGTGTCTCTGTGTGAGTGAGTATGTCTCTGCGTGAGTGAGTGTGTATCTGCGTGAGTGAGTGTGTCTCTGCGTGAGTGTGTCTCTGTGTGAGTAAGTGTATCTGTGTGAGTGAGTATGTCTCTGCGTGAGTGAGTGTGTATCTGCGTGAGTGAGTGTGTCTCTGCGTGAGTGTGTCTCTGTGTGAGTAAGTGTATCTGTGTGAGTGAGTGTGTCTCTGTGTGAGTGAGTGTGTCTGTGTGAGTGAGTGTGTCTCTGTGTGAGTCAGTGTGTCTCTGTGTGAGTGAGTGTGTCTGTGTGAGTGAGTGTGTCTCTGTGTGAGTCAGTGTGTCTCTGTGTGAGTGAGTGTGTCTCTGCGTGAGTGAGTGTGTCTCTGTGTGAGTCAGTGTGTCTCTGTGTGAGTGAGTGTGTCTCTGCGTGAATGAGTGTGTCTCTGCGTGAGTGAGTGTGTCTCTGCGTGAGTGAGTGTGTCTCTGCGTGAGTGTGTCTCTGTGTGAGTCAGTGTGTCTCTGTGTGAGTGAGTGTGTCTCTGCGTGAATGAGTGTGTCTCTGCGTGAGTGAGTGTGTCTCTGTGTGAGTGAGTGTGTCTCTGCGTGAGCGAGTGTGTCTCTGCGTGAATGAGTGTGTCTCTGTGTGAGTGTGTCTCTGCGTGAGTGTGTGTCTCTGCGTGAGTGAGTGTGTCTCTGTGTGAGTGAGTATCTCTGCGTGAGTGAGTGTGTCTCTGTGCGAGTGATTGTGTCTCTGTGTGAGTGAGTGTGTCTCTGTGTGAGTGTGTGTGTGTGTGTGTGTGTGTGTGTGTGTGTGTGTGTGTGTGTGTGTGTGTGTGTGTGTGTGTGTGTGTGTGTGTGTGAGAGAGAGAGAGAAGTTTTGTGTTAGAGAGAGTGTGTGTTGATGTCTTTGTCAATATAATTTTCAAAAACGAACAACACTCTAAAGCAATCAACCCACATCTGGTACTCACCGATGGCCATAATGAAGGCCAGCAGCATGAATGTGGAGTGAGCGCTCGCGTTGATATCCGGGTGCCGGTTCTGGTATATCTTCACCATACATAGCACGGCGATCACGTACATGAAGGAAGAATCTGTGAGAGCAGAAATTAATGGTAGGGCATTTTAAATGTCCGCCTGGCTAGCTACCACCATCTTATCTAAGTCTGCCACCAAACAGCAATGTTAATAGCATTGTTGTGTTCAGGTTGTCAGAGATAAGGTACCCAATCCCCCAAAAAAACATCAGCTGTGATTTAGATCAAGGGCTCAACCCGTAAACCCCATTTTATTTGGGGACTGTCTATCTTATCTCTGACAACCGGAACACAACAATGCTTGGCGACAGACTTTCGATAAAATGGTGGTAATTGACGTACATCTGGAATACACCCAGTCGAATTCAGCTATTTTAACAATGTTAAAAAAACTGTGCTGAAATGGTGATAAATAGTACCCAAAGATTTTTTTTATCCACAACGGGTTAGCACTTGACCCCAATCTCACCTCATGTTAAGTGAAGATATATGTACATTATACACAACTCCCCAGCCCCCCCGTAACCGGCTTCACCCCTCACCCCCCCTTGCCATTTGACAGTTTTTTTTATGCACAACGGGTTATTACTTGACCTCAATCACACCTGATGTTAAGTGAAGATGAGGTCGAAGGTGGACTGGTACTGACCCGGAAACCCCAACACATTTGGGGGACTGGCTATCTTATCTCTGACAACCGGAACACAACAATGCTATTAACATTGCTGCTTGGCGGCAGATTTAGATAAGATGGTGGTAGCTAGCCAGGCGGACATTTAAAATGCCCTACCACCAACCAAACCGAGTACTTAAACATGTACCCCGCTGGGGATCGAACCCGCAACCTCCGAATCGTAAACCCAATGTTGTTTACATTGAGCCAAGGAGGCGGTCAAAATGTGTAAATATGTAGAGGTATCATGCCATACCGAATTGGAAGTTCATTTTGTTAGGGCAGAGGTGGTAGCACCCGGAGAGCACCCCCTCCATAACCAGCGCCAGTCCCATGGAGTAGAACAGGCCGTGGTGCTGCGGGATACCCAGCTCCTGGAAACAGAGCAGAAAAATCTCTGAAGGAGCTGGAGGAGTCATTTAAATAACGATCCCGGCTATGAAGTGTTTATATAAATTTCTTTATTTTATTTCGACGAAAGCTTTAACAGTTTGTAGTTAGGTTCAAAAGTGCAGTCATAGACCAAGTTCATACTATTAAGAGGGTTTATTCCGTCGAATGGCGCCCTCGCCCTGTGATAATAAATTAAGCTTTTTTTTATAACAGATTGTATATGTCGCAGATAGCGATAGAATTCATTATTCAAACGGTCAACTGACTATCATAATACGCGGTTAATGGGAAGTAAACCTGGTGGCGCTGGTATCGCCGGAATATAAGGGCATTACTAGTTGTCTCCTGCGGTATCCTACGACCTTTACTAGTAGTCTCCGGAGTTTCTACCTGTCATCTCCTAAGGGCATTCCTAATCGTCTCCTAAGCTCGTTATCTATGATCTTCTGCGGTCTTTACTAATCGTCTCCTGCGCTCTTTACCTGCCGTTTTATAGAATAATTACAAGTGGTCCCCTACGCTCCGTACACGCGACATCCTACGGTCCTTACTAGTCCTGCATGCGGTCTTCTAGGATTATTACTAAAGGTCTCCTGTACTTCTTACCTGGGCCATAACCACCTCATGGTATTTACCTGCGGCCTCTTCCGGTCGGCCAGCTGCCGCGCCCTGGTCTGCATCATGAACACGAGCCCCAGGATCACGTAGCACACGTTGGAGAATACGTGGTTGAAGTCCGAGAGGAAGCCCAGGGGGTGCGCACAGAGGAAGTTGTAGTAGCAGAGGTCTTGATCGCCCGTTTGGAAGACCATCTGTGGAGACACCTAGCGTTACCACTTGATTTTTCTATATGCATAATTAGGTTCTTACCTATGAAATTGGCGTTTTGTATGAAGAATTTCATTAAGACTGTTTTCTCCATACAAACATTTTTGATATTTTTGGGGGAACGGCAAATCCAAATTTAGCTAAACTTTGTGTGTATTATCGGATAACATTAAGTTAAGTATAGGTAGCGTTAATTTTTAAAAGTAACCGCTTTATAAAAGTTTCAGCGAACCTAAGAAATGATTATGGGAAGCACATGAAAAGTGCTCTGTTCAAATTTTTTTTTATTATGTGATTTAGCCCAGAAATTAAAAAATATTTCATGTGAAACCTTGAAATAATATTCCATTTTCCAAATAAAAATCAATCGCAGCAGCAATCAAAAATCGCAGGAATTGGCATATATGATTAACGAAGAAAAAAAACGCCAATTTCATAGGTAAAGACCCAATACATATGCTCACGCCTGTTTCCCGTTGCGGTAGGCAGAGACTATTGATGTCCACTTGCAACGATCCTGACATACTACTTATGCTTCTTCCGCTCTCATCAAATGCTTCATACACGCTCTTCGGTTAGTGGTTGACCGCACCAAGGGTCAGTAAAGGTCGACCAAGAAGGACGTACGTCAATCAATTGCCTGACGTACTCACAAAAGGTCAGGGGGTTTGCTCTCTAACGAAAATAGCTTCGGGATGACACAATTAACGTTTTTTTTTTGATGATAGTTTTGAAAAAAAAACATTAAACTGCTTACGCCAATACCTTCCATATCACTTACCTAATATGCCCTATTTTTTCCTTGGTGTAAAAAAACTGATCCGGTATATGCAATTTAAACTCATTAATATATCGACTCGTATATTACTGAGGATTGTTATTATTGATATTTATATAATAAATAATAAATAAATAAATAATAAATGTCTTTGCACAAACACACAGCGCCATCTAGGTCCACAGTAAGCATCTAGGCTTGTGTTATGGATACCAGATGGATAATAAACTAAACAAATACATTTTTTTTTTTTGTAAATAAATACATATATAAATGAAAAACATCCATAACTCGGGAACACATGTCTGTATTCATCATACAAACATATGCCCCTAGCGGGATTCGAACCCGCGACCATTTGGTATAGTAGCAGAGTTTGGAACCACTACGCCAAACAGGTCGTCGTTTATAATAATATACGTTAAATAATAATAATTTCATTGTAATATAATTGTAACGTTACCCATTCAATAACGATAACCATTGTCAGGTTACATAATAAGAAAGAATCTTTAATTGTCATAAGTTTGGTACTTTAGTTTTCTGTATAAGAATTGTAATAATGCTGTTGAATCTATGTAAATAAATATACCAAATTTCATCCAAATCCATTTATCCGTTTCGCCGTGATTGGGCAACGAACAAACATCAAAACTGTCGAATATTAGTCAGATTCGATAAAAAAAAGATTGAAGATAATTAAGACAGCTAACAATATTTCCTTATTCACTTTACTCACATGTTGATAGGTAGAGAGCAGTTGCACTACCGGTAATGCGTATACCACGGCCACAGTGAGGGCGCTCCAAAAGTATCTGTGTCAGAGGTTATTTAGAGGTTAAAGAATTTAAACGGAAAAATGTGCCTTTTTTTTTTATATGAGAGGGCGGCAAACGAGCATGCGGGTCACCTGATGGAAAGCAATCACCGCCGCCCATGGACACCCGCAACACCAAAAGCGTCACAGAAGCGTCGCCGGCCTTTGAGGAAGGTGTAGGCTCGTTTCTTGAAGGTTCCAATGTCGTACTCGTTCGGGAATACCGCTGCCGGAATGGCCTAAAGCCATTATAAAATTTCTGACTATCTAGATGAGTGATGGGTAAGGTGAGGCCCGCGGGCCAGCTCCGCCCCGCGATAGGATTTCATCCGGCCTATTAATTATTATTCATTCTAAAGGCCGAAGTCCTTTAGAATGAATAATATATGGCCCGCGATAATTATAATCGCATAAAAGTTAAATTGTAATTTATAAATAACATTTGTCACGAGTGTGTCAGACTGTAAATGTAATGTTTTCATAATATGATTAAAAGATTTCAAAACATGCATTTTATCTACAGGTAATTATGGCCTTTTTTTTATGCACAACGGGTTGGTACTTGACCTCAATCACACCTGATGTTAAGTGATGATGAGGTCGAAGGTGAAAAACCTCAGCTGTGATTTAGATCAAGGGCTCAACCCGTAAACCCCATTTTATTTGGGGACTGTCTATCTTATCTCTGACAACCGGAACACAACAATGCTTGGCGACAGACTTTCGATAAAATGGTGGTAATTGACGTACATCTAGAATACACCCAGTCGAATTCAGCTATTTTAACAATGTTAAAAAAACTGTGCTGAAATGGTGATAAATAGTACCCAAAGATTTTTTTTATCCACAACGGGTTAGCACTTGACCCCAATCTCACCTGATGTTAAGTGAAGATGAAGTCGAAGGTGGAAACGTACTGACCCGGAAACCCCAACACCAACCAAACCGAGTACTAAGTAAGTAAATATGTAGTTTTGCCGTTAGTGAGGAGTTACCTGAGCTCCGGAGTGGAACCTTACTGAAGTCCTTATTTTGGTCCATGATTCAAGGAAGTTTTAGGATCGTTTTTGAATTTTTTTTTAAGCACCTCAGGTTCTTACTTGACCTCAATCACACCTGATGTTAAGTGAAGATGAGGTCGAAGGTGGAAGCGTACTGACACGGAAACCCCAACACATTTGGGGGACTGGCTATCTTATCTCTGACAACCGGAACACGACAATGCTATTAACATTGCTGCTTGGCGGCAGATTTAGATAAGATGGTGGTAGCTAGCCACGCGGACATTTAAAATGCCCTACCACCAACCAAACCAAGTACTTAAACATGTACCCCGCTGGGGATCGAACCAGCGATCTCCGAATCGTAAACCCAATGTTGTTCACATTGAGCCACGGAGGCGGTTAAAATCTAAGCCCATACAGCCATGTCTTATTTCTCTTCTTTTTTTTTAAATATTATTTTAAGGAGCTTAGTCGAAAGCGACTATACCGCTCTATTGATACCGCTTAATGTACTAGACGGCTAATTCCTCCGTCGCACAGCAATTTTATATAAATTATACATATTTTTGGCCGCTAGAGACGCAGGGTGTGCTAGAGCCCTATTGCATCCACCTAATACCCGTATATTATTGTTAATAACAATTTCTCTTCTATGATCCTCGTACTCCGGGTCAGTACGCTTCCACCTTCGACCTCATCTTCACATAACATCGGGTGTGATCGAGGTCAAGTACGAACTTGTGGTGCACAAAAAAAAAAGATCCCTCTGCCTTCTCCGTGAGGAGTGAATAAATCGGAGTAGCTGTTGAGTGTTGTGTGAGGAGTGGTGGCCAGTGCAGCGGTACCTGTTGGAGCGTCGCGCGTGCGCCGCGTGGCTGGCGCGGGCCAGCCCGGCCACGGTCAGCGCCCGCGGCCACGTGGCCTCGCCCCCGCCCCCGCCCCCGCCCTCGCAGCCTGCGGGCCACAGGACACAGCCCGTCAACATCCACCATCCCACTGCAGGGATATAGGCCTTCCCTCGTGGAAGGCAGTACGGGCCATAGTGATAAATAATAATAAATAAATATTTCGGACACTTACACCAATCATCTAGTCCCAAACTAAGCAAAGCTTGTGCTATGGATACTAGATAACGGATAAACATACATAAATATTTATATAAACATCCATGACTCGGGAATAAATGTTCATATTCATCACACAAACATTTGCCCGTCGCGGGATTCGAACCCGCAACCGTTGGTTTCGCTGGCGGGGTCACTATCCACTACACCAATCGGTCGTCAAAGTGTCCGAAATATTTATTTATTATATTTATTATTAATACCATTTATTTTCCATACACACATATATATAAATATAAGCTATATATGTAACAAGACATTAAAGAAGGCTCGTACTAATAAAACTATCCCAAGACTATACCATAAGTTCCAAAGCAATTGGATAAACATATTTTATAACAATCCATAAAAGTAACATCAGGATACACTAGAGTATGTGTGTGCTACAGCCGTACAAATGGGTCATAGCTCAGTGTGTATAATTGCTCAGAGACAGAGGTGTGACTTATCTAAGATACAAGTATCTGAAATACAAGATGCAAGATACGTATTTTCATTTTGTATCTAAAATACTTTTTAAAAAATCATTTTGTATCTTGTATTTAAATATATTTTGTTTGGTATCTTAGTATTTTATAAATACTTTTTCTGATAAAATACTTTTAGTAATATATTAGTAGAAATATATAAAATAAATGCGTAAAATTGAGCATGTCATTATTAGTCCAACATCACATTGGTAGATGGCGACTCTTTCTTTGCACTGCACTGGCCTGTATCTATACAAGATGTGGCAAATGCACAAGTCGTGCGAGCCAAACAATTAAAAAAAAAAAAACTGAAATGTAATTTCATTTGAGAAGATGACCGCCTTTTTGTATATATTACATTACATTAAGTTATTTACGAATAATTCGTAAATAACTAAATGTTAAGTTATTTACATACGTAAATAACATTAAGTTATTTATGAATAAATCGTGTTATGTTATGTAACGTGTGTGTTATGTTATCGTGTTATGCTCGTGTTATGTCAATTAAGAAAAATAAACTTAGAATTCATTAAAATAAAATCTTGTTTTCTTACAAAAGTATTTGTATCTTAAGAAGTATTTAGAAGATACGTATTTGGTATTTAGTATTTCAGATACTATTCTCGAAAGTATTTTGTATCTGGTATCTGAAATACTTTATTTAAAAGTATCTTGCATTTTGTATTGCAGATACTTTGTACAGGGTATTTTGTACATCTCTGCTCAGAGAGCAAAACACTGATTTTCAGCTATTACCCACGTCCACCTCGCTGGCCCAATGCGGGTTGGGGACTTCACATGCCTTAGAATTTTTATCTCTCTGGCATGCAGGTTTCCTCGCGATGTTTTCCTTCACCGTTCGGGAGCAGTCGGATAGATGCAAGTAAGTAATTAAATTTAAAACAACCCGAACCACTGAGCTATACCGCTGAGCTACCGACGCTCGTGTAATTCCCATTAACTGGTGACGTCACTCTTCATTACGAACAACTTTCCCCGAGGCACTGTAAAGCTACCCATTACGTGGTTCCTAAATAACTACTTAGCTTGAACTTAAACAATAATAGTTTATATGACGAAACCTGTAATTTGCCTTATTTTTTGTATTCGTACTTGGTAATATTTATACACAACTGTAACGCTGTTGGTTTCTTTAATAAATAAATAAATAAATAAATAAATAAATAAATAAATAAATAAATAAAATAAGGCACCATAGTCGAATTCGATCAAAAAAATGTTCGATTACCCATAACCATCCTGAAACCACCTTTAGTATGGAAGTGCAACAATTTTCGGCTGAATCCAGTTATGGCTACTAGTGGAAAGTTGTTCGTAATCAGGAATGGTGTCACCAGTAAACAGGAATTACACGAATTAAATTTCACCATGTAGCCCAATAAGACCGAGAATAAGCTACATGCAGCAGATAATAAATGTTAATGATAATAAATATCCTTGACATACACACAGCGCCATCTAGTTCCACTTTAAGCAACTATAGGCTTGTGTTGTGTATACCAGATGGTTGATATACTACATAAATACATTTTTTTGTAAATAAATACTTATTATAAATGAAAACATCCATAACTCAGGTACACATGTCCGTATTCATCACACAAACATATGCCCTTACCGGGATTCGAACCCGCAACCTTTTGGTATAGTAGTCAGAGTTGCTAACCACTACACCAAACAAGTCGTCAAGCAGATAAAAGAGAAGTTGAACGTCGTGTCGTATCAGGAGGTCAAGAGGAAGACTGAGAGCAGATATGGAAAAATCTCCTAGCATAGCTCTTAAATCAGATGATGATGAGTCCAATGAACATATATAATTTTTATGGCTTTTTTTATGCATAACGGGTTGGTACTTGACCTCAATCACACCTGATGTTAAGTGAAGATGAGGTGTGGTGTAGAGATTAAGTAACTTAAGTTTAAGATATATATTATGAATATCTTTAATTAATTGGCAGTCAATAAACAAACATCGAACCTTACACATGCATTTTGATTACAACATACACTATATGGCGACCCCGCCAGTCGTCACGGAGCATCCGCGACGCGTCATCGGCACTCTTGTCCGTTCAAGTTAGTGATAAATGATAAACATACCCTTAAACAACATGGGCTCATCATCATCGCATCAAGAAAAAGAAGAAATAGTAATCGCACAGAATGCAGCTGGATCTGCCACAAACGATGCAGTGTTGAAGAAGGTTGCTGAAGGTGTGGAAGCCAACCAGAGCGTCGTTAAAACTATTGTTATAATATTGATTGTTTTGGCTGTAATATTTGGAATATGGCTGCTGAGAAAATATCTACGCAACGCAATAAAGAAGGAAGTTAATGCGAGAATTATAAGAAATATATAGAACATCACATATAGGAGGATCAACCATCGAAGATGGAAGCGTACTGACCCGGAAACCCCTTCCTACTTGGGAGACGGGCTAGCTTACCTCAGGGAACCGGAACACAATGCTATTAACATTAGCAGATCGTGGTAGCTAGCCAAGTGGACATATAAAATGCCCTACCACCAACCAAACCGAGTACTAAACATGTACCCGGCTGGGGATTGTCCCGCGACCTCCGAATAGTAAACCCAATGTTTTTTTTTATGATTGACTGGATTCGCGTTTGACCACAATCTCAACTAATGGAAAGTGACGTTGCTATTCACTCTGCTCTTGAAGATCCCAAGGTTGTAGGATTCAGGAAAGACTGACGCCGGAAGGGAGTTCCATGCCTTGGCTGTTCGGATGATGAATGAAGAATCGAACTTCTTAGTGCGAATGTTCGGTGTATTAACTATATACGGGTGAAATCCCTCCCCGCGCCTAGTGGTTTTGTTGTTTACTTTGAGCCATTGAGGCGACCGAGCTATACTTTACCGCTGACAATACTGACCTCTATCCAGCTGGTCATCAGTCATGATGGGCACCTCATCACTGGACAACCGTAACTGAGACGTGCTCGGAGTCTCCTCAGCTACCGTCACCACTTCTGCGGAATAATGTGGTATTTTATATGCAAATTTTATTTCTACAGTTGTAAACATTATTTAGAAATATTGTAAACGAAGTGATATGCGTTTAAAATTTTTTTTAACAACCCCGGTGGTAAGATGGACTTTTCGGGGGGGTTGTAGTATATTCAAAGGCCGGCAACGCATCTGTGACCCTTTTGGTGTTGCGGGTGTCCATGGGCGGCGGTGATTGCTTTCCATCAGGTGACCCGCATGCTCGTTTGCCGCCCTCTCATTATTTATTTACCAAACTTCACAGCGTTACATGTTCATTACAATAAAGAAACTAATTACAATCTATATAGCCAAAAATGAAGCTTGACAAATTGAAAAACTAAAAATGTGGGAGAAGAAAAGTAACAGATCGAAATATGATATGCTAAAGAAACGACAGCTAATTATAATGATAGTGAATACGAGTGTTAGGTGTGTGTGTGTTTTTGTGATCAAATCAAAAAAATCAAAAATCGTTTATTTCCTTTACTACAAGCCTCCTTTTAAGCTTACAAAAGCCTGTAGTAGGAGGAACCACTCTTCCATATCATATGTTAGCAAAGGTCTTTTTTTTTACATAACAAAATGTCATATAAAATTTTTAAAGTAAGCTTACATTTTATATAATCGTGTATGTGTGTTTGTGCGTGTGTGATGCTACATGTGTGTATAGTGTAAATCGTGGTGTGGTAACTAGTGTTTTTTGTATATATCTGATGGATGATGAATGAGTTTAGTTGAGTGAAAGTAGTGCAGTGCCAAATCGACCAGTTAAGTCAGAGAGGCGGTTTCAGACAGATGCTGAAGGATACATACGGTTAGGATTTATAATGCACTTAGTAGTGACATAAAGAATCTGCCATTGGGATCTTTCAATTAAAAAATTAAAAGAATCGCTACTTAGCAACTGTTTCTACACAATTGAAAGAGTATTTTAATTGCTGCAAGAAATGTAAATTCTAATTAGATATTATATTATTTGAAGTAGAACCAGTTTTACAAATGAGTTCTGTATATTTAATTTTGAATTTATTATTATAAATAAATAAATAAATATTTGGGGCACTTACACCAATCATCTAGTCCCAAACTAAGCAAAGCTTGTACTATGGATACTAGATAACGGATAAACATACATAAATATTTATAAAAACATCCATGACTCAGGAATAAATGTTCGTATTTATCACACAAATATTTACCCGTCGCGGGATTCGAACCCGCAACCGTTGGTTTCGCTGACAGGGTCACTATCCACGACACCAATCGATCGTCATTATCGTATCTATGCTGAAATAACTGACACTGTATATCGATGTAGCTGGCCATAATAAAGGTGCTACTAGCTTGTTCTGTCTGTGACTCAATTCGAGGGGATCTCGAGATTAAAATGAAATAAATAAAAAAAAAATGCTATACGACAAAACGTCGTCGTTGCTTTATTGTTAAATTTTATATTATTTTAATGACATCGGATATATTTAAATTCTGAATTATTGTGACGTTAGACTAAATTAACTGACATTGTATTATTATCACAAATAACCTAGCATTATTATTGATGGATTATTATTGTAATTTTTTATTTGATTGTAATTGTTTAGGTATTTAAATGTATTATTTTATTATGAATTCTATTCTGCATGCCAGTTCCTGGTAAAATGTGATACTTTATTTTATAATTAACAACCTTGTGAACCAGATTCTTAGCAAATAAAGATTATTCTATTCCGATGAATCCAGGCTTTTTGGCGGGAACTCGGCGAGTGAAGTAGCATTTTTCTTTATAGGTCTTAAAATTTGTGCATTCTAACTTTTGAAGCTTAATAATGGCAGAATATTGTGCAGCAAACGTTAGTGTTGGTGTACAGGTGAAGGGAAGTGTAAATTAAAGTGCGTAACGGAGCTTTCGGGTTCCCACAAGAAGCCGCCAAAATCTTTTGTAAAGCATTCTGCCACTTTACTGAAGAATGACTTGACCGTGACTAGACTCTGTATACGACGAATTACTTGTTTTGATTGAGACTGACCTATAAACTGAAGAAATAAGATAAATAAAAATTTTCACTCGAAACTGGCAGTAATGTCCCTCGACAATGAGGTTGACTGGTTGCCATCCTCAAAAATAAGAAGAAGAAGAATCCAATACAACCAAGAAAGAAGATATCCGCCCCTCCCCCCCGAATTTTGTGTCATATGTGACACAAAATATTGATAAATCAAATCAAATCAAAATATTTTATTTCATAGGATAAAATTATCACTTGAAAACGTCACTATTAATATTAAATTTAAATTTACGGCTCATTCACAAAGCTGACTCCCCAGAGAAGAACGAGCAAGAAACTATAGGCCGGGAAATAGGCAATTTGCAGGTCGAGTATGGGTTTGAAGGCCGAGCCGTTGGCGAGACAGGCAGTTGCCATTTCCGCCGAGGCATATATAGTGCTTTTCTCAAAAGAATGCAGGGAAATAATAACAAATCAAGAAGAATTTTTGTGCTTTGCCGCCGATTTTCTATTTATCATCTGTGCCGAAAGGCAAACGCACTTACGCATACAGCCACGTGAACGCAATTTGTACTAAGCAAAGAGATTTTGGTATGCCAAGTATGATAAAAGAGATCCAATCAAAGAGTATATAATAACCCCAGCACGCCGTTTCATACAACATTGCTGGAGCGTTGTAATGTTCCAAATTCAAAAAACGCTCCTGCAATGGATTTATTTTTCGCTGTCCGTAAATATACTTCTACTATATATATACTTATATAGACTACTATATATATATATATTATATTCTACTATATATATATATTATATTCTACTATATATATACTATATAGATAATTCGCGTGTTCTTTATTCGAAAGTAATGACAATATTTCCACGCATGTTTGAGAAAATAACTATTTAAATTAAAAACTACAAAACACGACAGCATTTATTTGTAGGGTTCCTATCGTGCGCAATTTATTTGGAACTCACATTGTTTCCAACTTTTCTTTATTTATTTAATTTAATGATGTAATTATGTGGATTAGGCTACAAACGCGACACAAATAACGCTTTACTAGATGATGGTTTTGAAAAATAAAAATTGCCAATACCCTCTACTTCACTTGCCTAACATGCCTTATTTTTTTCCTTCCAGTAAAAAAAAAATTCGTGGTAGCTAGCCAGGCGGACATTTAATATGCCCTACCACCAACCAAACCGAGTAATAAGTAAGTGAATATGTAGTTTTGCCGTTAGTGAGGAGTTACCTGAGCTCCGGAGTGGAACCTTACTGAAGTCCTTATTTTGGTCCATGATTCAAGGAAGTTTTAGGATCGTTTTTGATTTTTTTTTTAAGCACCACAGGTTCGTACTTGACCTCAATCACACCTGATGTTAAGTGAAAATGAGATCGAAGGTGGAAGCGTACTGACCCGGAAACCCCAACACATTTTGGGGGACTGGCTATCTTATCTCTGACAACCGGAACACAACAACAACAATGTTGCTAGGCGGCAGATTTAGATAAGATGGTGGTAGCTAGCCAGGCGGACATTTAATATGCCCTACCACCAACCAAACCGAGTACTAAGTATGTAAATATGTAGTTTAGCCGTTAGTGAGGAGTTACCTGAGCTCCGGCAGGTCGGCACGTGCACGACGAGCGCCAGCAGTGCGACCAGCAGCACCAGCGCCACCGTCACCAGCGCGCCCACCACGTACTCCTTGTACGAGATAGTGGCTATCACACGGAACCTGTACAAAATATTACATAAATTTTTTTTATGCACAACGCTTTAGCATTAGACCTCAATCGCACATGTTCTCCTTTGTTTCGTGTCGAGGCAAGTTTCAAATTTTATTGGACCAGAACTTAGCCACTCTAACAGCACTGTCTGTGCCGTTAAGGAGGTCGTCAAAGGTGCAGCTGTCAGGACACGCGGGGCAAGACAATACGTGATCCATTGTCTGTGGGGAGACTCCGCACTCGCATCGATCACTCCCGCCATCGCCAAGTAATAATATAATAAATAAATAAATATTTCGGACACCTACACCAATCATCTAGTCCCAAACTACGCAAATCTTCTGCTATGGGTACTAGATAACGGATAAACATACATAAATATTTATATAAAAACATCCATGACTCGGGAATAAATGTTCGTATTCATCACACAAACATTTACCCCTCGCGGCATTCGAACCCGCAACCGTTGGTTTCGCTGACAGGGTCACTATCCACTGCACCAACCGGTCGTCAAAGTGTCCGAAATATTTATATATTATATTTATTATTAATACCATTTATTTTCCATACACACATATATATAAATATAAGCTATATATGTACAGCGATGTACAAAATACCCTGTACAAAGTATCTGCAATACAAAATGCAAGATACTTTTAAATAAAGTATTTCAGATACCAGATACAAAATACTTTCGAGAATAGTATCTGAAATACTAAATACCAAATACGTATCTTCTAAATACTTCTTAAGATACAAATACTTTTGTAAGAAAACAAGATTTTATTTTAATGAATTCTAAGTTTATTTTTCTTAATTGACATAACACGAGCATAACACGATAACATTGTTATGTTATCGTGTTACGTTACATAACATAACACGATTTATTCGTAAATAACTTAATGTTATTTACGTATGTAAATAACTTAACATTAAGTTATTTACGAATTATTCGTAAATAACTTAATGTAATGTAATATATACAAAAAGGCGGTCATCTTCTCAAATGAAATTACATTTCAGTTTTTTTTTTTTTAATTGTTTGGCTCGCACGACTTGTGCATTTGCCACATCTTGTATAGATACAGGCCAGTGCAGTGCAAAGAAAGAGTCGCCATCTACCAATGTGATGTTGGACTAATAATGACATGCTCAATTTTACGCATTTATTTTATATATTTCTACTAATATATTACTAAAAGTATTTTATCAGAAAAAGTATTTATAAAATACTAAGATACCAAACAAAATATATTTAAATACAAGATACAAAATGATTTTTTAAAAAGTATTTTAGATACAAAATGAAAATACGTATCTTGCATCTTGTATCTGTATTTCAGATACTTGTATCTTAGATAAGTCACACCTCTGTATATGTAACAAGACATTAAAGAAGGCTCGTACTAATAAAACTATCCCAAGACTGAGAAAAACTTATATTCAATTCAATTATATTCAATTTTTATGGAGCTTTATAACATAGTTATATTAAATTACCTTTTTTACATTAAAACATTAATTCATAATTAGTTTATCATTTAAATATTCGTCAATTGTATAATAACATTTTATAATTAAAAATTGCTTCAATTTTTTAATAAAGGAATTGTCATTGGTTTCATTTCTTAATAGGTCAGGCAATTTATTATATATATTTTTATAGACATTACAAACGGACTTTTCGAGTGTAATGTTAAACGGGCAGTTGGCAACATCAACCTATTTCTGTGGCGTAATAGATGACGCGTTGGTATGTTTTCTCTTTTATTGTAAAATTCTGGATGTTTTCTTACAAATTTACACATTGCCAAGATATAAATGCAAGGTGGGGTAAGGATATCGTACTTTTGGAAATGGGGTTTACAGCTGTCAGTTTCCTTTATATTGACTATTTTTTTTTTTTTTTTTTATATGAGAGGGCGGCAAACGAGCATGCGGGTCACCTGATGGAGAGCAATCGCCGCCGCCCATGGGCACCCGCAACACCAAAAGGGTCACAGATGCGTTGCCGGCCTTTGAGGAAGGTGTCCACCCCAGAATAAGTAGGGCAGCCTGAGCGATGAGGGATTCTCCAGCACTAATAGTGCTGGTACCCTCCTGGGGTACTAACTCTTTAAATACCGCTACCATTCTGGAGAGAGACTGGAAGGTGGCCCTCCGGCGCCCTCGCTCACCGGACGAAGCGCAGTGGCAAAATGCCACTACTCAGACGTCGGTCTTCTGCGAGAGGGTGGTACTGCCCCGGTCGAGCCGGCCCATTCATGCTGCAAGCTAATAGCTTACAGCGTGGCTCTACCCACAATACTACACAATATTCGAATTAGTCTCTTTTGCTTAGTGAAAGGGGTGGGTGCGTCAGTACTATTCCCCCATAATATAGAATGACACTTGAGACTATTATTTATTGTAATACCTAAAAGTCTTAATCCGTCTGTCGTCGTCCCTCCCCTCCACCTCCAACCCCTCGTGAGCGAACCCTCGCACCGTCCCGCTAGCCCCAGTGCAATCCTCATCGCCCTGCTTCACTATGAACACTATGTAGAACCCAACCGGGAACGTCGATTGCTGTAATTGAAATCATAGAAGGATCAGTTTACAGTGCGAAGGCAACTTTTACATGCATTTTTTGGATTATTTCATTAATACGCATAAAATTATGTAGTTAATACGGTTACTATAGTAACCAAATATGTATGTTCTGTATGTGTCCAATTTAGTATTGTTCCATTTATAATTTTGTATAATGGTTTCGAAGTTGGCAACACTCAACTTACTTTAACTTAAACTTTGGACTTAAAATTTGGATCGCGTGAGTGAATCGGCTGTTTTCACCACAGCGGTCACACAGCTTGTCGGTTTTCGTAGAAGTTCCTTCTAAAAAGTATATTTCGTCGTGACCACCTTTCGCCACGAATTGCTGCTGAAGGCTGCTCCACCCTAGCTTCGAACCCATACAATCTCCCAGGAGAAAGGTAACACAGGCGATCTCGAGGTAAGTCCAGCTGGCCTTCAAAGAGAGAGCTGAAGGTACCTTCCACCTCTGTGGAGATATTCGTTGGAGGGATCAAGCACCCTGGTGAGTCGCCTTTCTCCAAGCAATTCGTTTTATTAAATTAAAACTCCGCTCTTTTCGGTTATTGTTCGAACACACAGTCCACTTAATCATCAACAGTATGTATATGTAAATTGTAACATAAATAAATTTGTCCAATCATGACGGTGCTGCTCGTGGTTGCGTTGTCTGGCTCAAGGAGTCCACGGAAGACCAGCGTCGTGGTATCTAACTGGTACATGGACATTGACAACCTGTTTGGGGTAGTGGTTAGCAACTCTGACCACTATACCAAAAGGTTGCGGGTTCGAATCCCGCTAGCATATGTTTGTGTGATGAATACGGACATGTGTGCCCGAGTTATGGATGTTTTCATTTATAATAAGTATTTATGTACAAAAAAAAATGTATTTATGTAGTATATCAACCATCTGGTATCCACAACACAAGCATATAGTTGCTTACTGTGGAACTAGATGGCATTGTGTGTACGTCAAAGGATATTTATTATTACTATTTATTTATTGTGGGGTAAAATATATCATCGAACGTTTCGTCGTCTAACGTCAATATTAAAAACTCTCCCTGAAAAAATCGCTCATTCGTTAGGTTATTATAATATTTTTTTTTTTAGAGTGTTCTTCCTTGGACATTTTTGTACACAATTTACTTACGTTTAGAAGACAAACAATGCTGATATTTTGTAATTTTATAACTCAACTTTAGAACGATTAATTACTTCATCACCGATAATTGAATGTTTGTTAGATTGATTGTTACACTGCTAGCATGACTTTAATATTTCATTCTGTGCATACATACCCAGTGTTATAGTCTAGTTTTATAAGTTCTATGTATACCTATTCGACCTTGTTATACTTGTTCTGTATGCCCAATAAAATAAATAAGTAGAAAGTTATTCGTAAACAGGAGTAGAGTCCCAACACGTCCAAATTTTATAGTCAGTCTTTTACTTTGCAGGCCATCCGTCTGTGGAACTCTCTACCTGAATCCATCAGACGTGCTCAGTCTTTGAATGTTTTCAAGACAGGGGTTAAAGAGCTTTTTTTAATCCTTTAACCTACTCTTTCTCTTTATTATTGTTATTTCTTCTCACTGGTCATCATTAATTAGTAATTTTGCTTTACAAATTCTTTCATTATTTAATTATATATTTATAAGGTACTTATGTGTGTATTATTTTGTTATGTATGTGGTATCCATCGATATGTATATACAGGGTGGAAAGTTGCAATGGGGCAGCTAAGGGAGGTACCTTAATCGTTGCAGCTACAAGAAATTGGTCTTAGGAGACTATCCATAATTTTTCAAAAAAATTTCATTCCCATTCACAGATTTTCAAAAAAATGTACGGTTAGCAAGAAAATTACCATTTTAATTTACCAATTACCATCGGACCATAATATGTAATCAAGGAATTGCATATCTCTACTTATTTTCCCATTTAACCATCTGCAGAAAGCTAGTCTACGAGCGGCATCCCCTGTATGTAAAGCTTGAACTAGTCTCCCATGTCGAAAACATTTATATCCATATTTCTTCCATACTTTCAGTACCAGGGTATGCGAGACATCAACTTCTTTAGCGACGACTCTTGAAGAAACGCTTCGACTAATGTTAAAATGGAAATTTCCAAATTTTCGTCTAAAACAAATGGTTGACGTACAGATTTCTTCTTAAAAGAACCACCTTCGGCTAAGTTTCTTATAAGGTTTGTAATAACCTTTCTGGTAGGTACATGTCGATTTGGATATCTCCTCCTGTACCATTGCAACGCAGCAAATGAATTTTTATTATTTACAAAATAAGCTTCCAGCAAGTCTAAACGTTCAGAATTTGAGCTCATTTTTGCAAAAAATAATAACTAAAAGCACCTACTCGCAAAAGCACACCACACGCAATTAGATTTTGACATAAGCAACAAAAGAAAGTACGCATTATAAAAAGAAAACAAAGTTCGAAATTTAAAGCTTATTTGAATTTGAACTAGGTAGGTAAGTAAATCTTTTTTCAGAAAACTATCGAGGTTACGTAAGTTCCAAGTGAAACAAAATTAATTGGCTGCATATGTATGGGAAAAGTTTTTTTTGATTTCTAACTTTTCTAGTACTGAAACTTCAGTTGGTCCCATGGAACTTTTTGATCAGCATACGAAACAGGATCGATTAGCATCAAAAATTTTTTTTTGTGAGAAATGGTAATTTTCTTGCTAACCGTACATTTTTTTGAAAATCTGTGAATGGGAATGAAATTTTTTTGAAAAATTATGGATAGTCTCCTAAGACCAATTTCTTGTAGCTGCAACGATTAAGGTACCTCCCTTGGCTGCCCCATTGAAACTTTCCACTCTGTATATATAGCTATTTGATTATGTAGGTATTTCATATCTGCATCCGTATTTTGCACAACCTGCCTGTTGTATAAAGTTATACTCCTACACCCAAAGGTTGCCTGGAAGAGATCGCTTTTAGTGATAAGGCCGCCTAATTGTACTCTTATCGGTATTGTGTTTTGTAAAATGTATGTTCTCCTTTTGTACAATAAAGTGTATTTGTATTGTATTGTATTGTAGAGTCACCAGTCGAAAATTATTGGACTTCCATACTTAAAGATGGTTTCAGTATGGTTTACTTTGTATGGGGTAATCGAAAAATTTTTGATCGAATTCGACTATGGTATCTTGGGGAAAGTTGTTCGTAATGAAGAGTGACGTCACCAGTTGTTCAGTTTTGGTAATTTTATAGTTTATCGCTCTGGCAACATTGTCAGTCTGTCAAGAGAATTTTGAGTACTCTAAAAACGTAGTCGTATATCGTTGGTTTTCAAAATCCTGATCTACTAAAAATTATATTATTAGTGTCGATTTTGTGATTATGTATGATTAAATTCTTCGCTACGTCCTGTCGACTGAGGGGAACACCATCCTTGCAGTGTCGTATCAGCAGGCAGAAGGTAGTCGGTATACTGGTCACTGCAGTAAGTTCGAACAAACCAAGGTTATCAGGGCAGCCTTCTACCTCTGGAGCCGACTCCTGCTCAAGACAAGGGCAGACCAACTGGAAGGTGAGTGTTTCTATCGGTCGAAAGTTCGCGAACAGGCGGTAGTTAAAATAAATTCAGCTTTTTGGTTTTTCATATTACAGTCCACTTATCGTAATTGTAACACCAGTTAATGGGAATAACACGAATTCACATTCACCTTGTATAGTTTATTTATTAACCAAGTTTCAAGCGCTTAATATGAATCACAGGAATCAGCATCTCCTATTAATAAATAAATATCTGCACATACACACAGCGCCATCTAGTTCCACACTAGGCTTGTATTGTGGTTACCAGATGAAAAAATGAAAAATGAAAATGAAAAAATGTTTATTTCTTTCTTCAGGGATCACATGCATCGTATTGTTAAGATTTCCTTTTAGGTATAAGGATACCTGTTCCAGGAAATCTTGCTCTTCTTAACTAAGCACAGTAAACATTGTAATTATTAATAGATTAGATACTATCACTTAATTTTAAACAACTCTTATTATTATGTGTGTGTGTGTGTGTGTGTGTGTGCGCGCGCATGCGCGTGTGTGGTTGTGTGTGTGTGTGTGTGTGTGTGTGTGTTTTGTTTATCTTAGCTATGTCCAAGGAGTTTCTCCGTTTCGTCATACTGAATTGGTTTCAACCATTTTATCAGTTTAATTTTAACTTCGTGTCGATTTGATGGGTATATATTTAAAATTTTATTTATGTTGTTATACATATAGCTGGATTGTGAGGTATATTGACGTTTAGCAAAGGTTGTCCTACAATAACTAGTTTCAGCTACAATGTGCTTTTTTCTCTTTTCTAGTTTCCTAGGATCGTATGTCAATGAAGTGTGCTTTCGTAGTATGGTTTGTAAAATGTAGAGCTTTCTTACTGATAATACATCGCAGTGTGCATACAGGTCGTTAGTTGGATATCAACGTCGGAGAAAGTACATCACTTTTAACAGGGCTCTCTGAGCTCTTTCAACTTCTATAAACCAGATGGTTGATATACTACCGCCTCCGTGACTCAATGTAAACATTGTGTTTACGATTCGGTGGTCGTGGGTTCGATCCTCATACGTACATGTTTAAGTACTCTGTTTGGTTCGTGGTAGGGCATTTTAAAATGTCCGCCTGGCTAGCTACCACCATCTTATCTAAATCTGCCGCCAAACAGCAATGTTAATAGCATTGTTGTGTTCCGGTTGTCAGAGATAAGATAGCCAGTACCCCAACTGTGTTGGGGTTTCCGGGTCAGTACGCTTCCACCTTCGACCTCATCTTCACTTAACATCAGGTGTGATTCAGGTCAAGTACGAATCCGACGTGCATAAAAAAAAACTACACAAATACATTTTTTTTCAGTGCTTTGGACTTAGCTTTTCCATCTTACTTGCCCCAACAGGGGGTTGTTTGATTGAATTACTTACCGTCAGTGTGACCCCCCCTTGGGTGGTCATGGTGAGGTGATATCCCTGGTAAGCCATGTCTTTCTCATTGTCAAACACTGGACACTGCAAAATATTTATTTTTTAATATTTCAGACACAAACACCAATCATCTACTCCCAAAACCGTTCTAAAGCTTGAGAATCTGTTGCATCATCAACAGCCCGTCAACATTCCACTGCAGGATTTTAGGCCTCGAGGGAGTATGGGCCGTAGTCCACCACGCTGGCCCAATGCGGGTTGAGACCTTCACATGCCCTTGAATGTTTTCCTTCACCATTTTAAGAGCAGTCGGTTAAATGCACATAAGTAATTAAATTTAAAAACTTAGCCGCTGAGCCACCGATGCTCTGTTGCATATTAAAACAGTATTAAAAAAATAATAATATTGAGACTGAGACGCGAACTCAATCTCAAGATTGATTTATTAATACAGGGCTAAGCAAAGCATGTACTATGGATACTCAATCAATCATTCAATCAAAATATTTTATTTCATAGGATAAAATTATCACTTGAAAACGTCACTATTAATATTACATTATATTTTAAATTTACTGCTCATTCACAAAGCTGACTCCCCAGAGAAGAACGAGCAAGAAACTCTAGGGTTGCTCTTTTAAACAGATTATAGGTTGCGATTTGATAATTATATGAATATGCTTGATATTTGATATTTATATATACTAGATAACGGATTAGCATACACAATTGTTTATATTTTTTATCTACGTAAGCTGGAGTATATACCTTTGTATGAGTTACCTAAATACACTAACATTTACGGAGCGAGGATGTGGGAGTACATGTTACCAAACGTTTTAATTGATATTCCCAAGGAAATACATACAGATATATCTATAAATATAAAAAAATTTAAACAATCACTTAAAAAGTACTACATGGGTGGTGCTGGTGATACTGTAACTTGTAATAGACGGTAAGTGGTAAGCGATGAGGCTCAGTGTGTTGCGTATAAACCTTGAATAGGTTTCTGTGGCGCACTTTTGTATAGTGTTAAACCTTTTTCATATACAGGGCGTCCCAAAGTTATGGGACATGAAGGGGAAGTACCTTAAATATTGTAGATAGTGAATTTTGCTCAAAGAAGACTTTATGTTATTTTTAAAAGTTAGTAATTCTGCATTCATAGATTTTCTAAAAATTACTTGCTTCGGCTGGGAATCGAACCGACTTAAATGTGAAAAAAAAAACACCCTACTTTTATGATGCCAATCGAAAGAATAGCTAAAAAATAATAACTCTGCCTAAGTAACATAGTATTTTAAAAGAAAGGAACAACATAAAATGATTGAGTCAAATTTCAAGAAAGTTATTTATTGCCGACGACGTTCGAAAAGTAGCGATATTATCATTCCAAAGATAGCATTGATTATTCGTAAATAAGTACCCACTTCATAAAATAGGTACTAACATAGTTTTCCTTATTATAAGTGCACGTGTAGATGAAATGATAAAAATAATGTGTTCACCATAAAATGATTAGAAAATCAACAGGCAGCGGGCTCATTAAAAGATTGGCGATTTGCGTAAGACAAGAGGGATCACATTTTGAGCATTTAATTAATTAATTTACAAAAAAATACCTACTTAATTGACTACGGCAGTTTCATGTATGTTTTTTATTTGATTAAAATGATTAATTTCACGTTGTTCCTTTCTTTTAAAATACTATGTTACTTAGGCAGAGTTATTATTTTTTAGCTATTCTTTCGATTGGCATCATAAAAGTAGGGTGTTTTTTTTTTCACATTTGAGTCGGTTCGATTCCCAGCCGAAGCAAATAATTTTTAGAAAATCTATGAATGCAGAATTACTAACTTTTAAAAATAACATAAAGTCTTCTTTGAGCAAAATTCACTATCTACGATATTTAAGGTACTTCCCCTTCATGTCCCATAACTTTGGGACGCCCTGTATAATAAATAAATTGAAAAAAAAAAAAGAAATACAGGCTGAAATTTAATTCGTGTAATTCCTGTTTACTGGCGATTCCACTCGTGATTATGAACAACTTTCCACCAGGAACCATAGCTGAATTGAGCCGAAAATTGTTGGACTTCCATACTCATTGTAAGATAATCACGCATTCTGAGTAAGTGAGTAGATAGGTAAATGTATAAAGTAAGGTTATTTAAGAGTAAATATAGGAAATGTTTTATTGTTTATTTAATTTAATTGTAAGTAAATAGGTCTCATTATTTTTGTTTTAGCAATCGTGTTGCCTAAGACACAAGTAAACATTTACTTAGTCTAGGCACAGATTACCAATAAGTGTCTAGGTAACATAATATAGTATTATTTGGACTATGTTACTATAGAATAAGTCATGTATTTAGGTTAATTTTATACTGAAATAAATTTTATCTTGTCTTACTAAAGGCGAATTTTTTTGATTCAATTCGACTATGGTTCATTGGGGAAAGTAGTTCTTAATCAAGGGTAGCGTCACCAGTTAATAGGAATTACATGAATTCTGATTCACTCTGTATAAACATCCATGATCTGGGAATAAGAGTTCGTTCTAATCTCTTCAATCAAGGTTGACTGGAAAAGATCCCTTTATGGGATAAGTACGCCTTTGTACTTAATTTTAAGTTACATTTAATTTATCAATTAAAGTAAAATTGGGATAGATCTCAATTGAGGACATCTTTTACTAGCCTTTTAAGTGGTATGGTTCTAAAGTCGAATATGTCTATAGGGGAATCACCAGTTGAGGACAACTCATTATAAAGTTTACACATCATAACCATGGGATTATAATGTGATGTGTTGTTTTTATAGGCATTTAATAAAAATGTTTTGGGGTTACGAAATCTATGGTTAATGTTGAGGTTAAGCAAAGAGAGTAATGAAGAAGAATCCAAATACGAATGTAGAATTTTGTGCAGATAAATTAGTAAATAGTAACAGAAGATTACGTACCGAGTTGTTTTGTATGGACACCACAGCGCATATGTCGTCGTCTGACTCTATGATGAGGATCACGCTTTTCGGTATAGTGTAATTGAAGCTGAAACCGAACAAGTCCTACATTAATTGATTAATGGATTATATAATAAATTACATTTCCATGTGTAAAAATTTGTTAATGTGTTTGTACTTCTTGACAAAATAAAATTATTAGAGGAGAAACTGTTCAAGGTGCACTTGATAAAGTGGCTTCAGGAGCACTGCTATTACAGTATTAGTGAATATCTTCAAATTAAATACTGTAATTTTAAGTAGCTTTAGTATAATGATTAGTTAAGACATCCAACTTGATGTGACAAAAAATTTGCACACTTGCATGCAGGTTGAATACAATGACTTTTTTTAACAATAACACCCTGTAATTGTAAACTATTTATTCTTGCAAATAAATGCTTATCTATCTATCTATTAAAAATAGTTTTGAAAACAAACTTTTAATGCTCCATCATGATTTTCACAACGAAGACGAGTAACATAAAGTCCAACGAGTAGGTCCAGTGGCAATCTTCTGGCTCCATCTTCAGACGCTCGTCATCATGCGTAATGGAAAATGCTCATGGCAACAAACCAAACTAGCCCAAATTCGACAATCTTGCCATTTGCCACCAGGGAGTTCTAGTCGCTGCATCCTGGCTCCATCATCAGATCAGCTCGATGGTACCATAATATTGCATTGTCACCGAACGTACATAAATATCCCAAACAACTCATCAGATACCAGCCAGTGGTTGCTAATTTTGAAAGAGACAATACTTACTTACGAACATTGCAAATTAAATAAAAGCTTGTTAGAAGCTTTTGATACTGCATCATGATATATTTGGTCCTAACATATGAAATTGGCGTTTTGTAAGGGAGTAACCTAAAGTCGATTTTTTTCAAAATATAATATATTTATTTAAATCAAAGTATGTACAAACAGTAACACAATTATACATTATTTTTTCTTGACATATTGCAGGAAAGAGACTCGCATTTGACGTTGACAGTTATGAATCCTATCTGGTGGCTAAGCAACTTAACTTAATTTCGTCGGGTTGTTAAATCGGGTAAATTCGGTTATAGAGCCGTCTGTTTTCGTTTTACATTAATCAGACACATTACTCGGTACTGTTTTATCGACTGTCATAACAACACACTCTAAATAAAAGCAACATTGTGTCGATAAAACAGAGTTGCAATAAGAATTACGAATCATTCCTTTGGATATATTTCCTTGAGATAACAATATTTGCTGATGACACTTCTTTGCTATTCAAAGTTAAAAGAAAACAGACATCTCTTGACGACGTAAATAATGCTATCTCTAAGGTGGTTGAGTGGTTCACAACTAATAATCTACTCCTTAATGAGAAAATAATCAAATGTATAAAGTTTTCACTACCAAATGTCAAACAGGTAGCCACTAAAGTGTTAGTAAAAAACGAAGAGTTGGAGCTTGTGGACACTACTTTATTCCTAGGTATTACATTGGATAAAGGATTGCAGTGGGGTCCACATATCGATAAGTTAGCGAAGCGCCTCAGTTCTGCAGTGTTTGCGATTAAAAAAATACGTTATTTAACCGATGTGGATACCGCGAGGCTGGTCTATTTCAGTTATTTCCATAGCATACTGACCTACGGCATTCTGTTGTGGGGAAATGCCGCGGCAATAAATTGTATCTTTGTTCTGCAGAACAAAGATCGCGGGTTCGATCCCCAGCGGGGTACATATTTAGTACTCGGTTTGGTTGATGGTAGGGCATATTAAATGTCCGCCTGGCTAGCTACCACCATCTTATCTAAATCTGCCGCCTAACAGCAATGTTAATAGCATGTTGTGTTCCGGTCAGATATAAGACAGCCAGTCCCCCAAATAAGATGGGGTCTTCGGGTCAGTACACTACCACCTTCGGCCTCATCTTCACGTAACATCAGGTGTGATTGAGGTCAAGTGTTAACCCGATGTACATAAACAAAAGGTGTGGAACAAATAAATACTCGGTATCCTGAAAAAATTATCATTTCATTTTCCTGCTCTTATCCCACTCTAGGTGGGGTCGGCACAACATGTCATCCTCTTCCACTCTCCTCTATCAGCCGTCATCTCCGTACTCACCCCTTTCACACACATATCATTCCTCACGCAGTCTACCCACACCTTCTTTGGTCTTCCTCTACCTCTGTATCCCTCCACATTCATACTTAACACGCGTCTTGTTACGTGCCTTTCATCCCTCCTCATAATCTACCCAAACCATGCTAACCTATTACTCCTCAACTTTTCTGTTATTGCGGCCACTTTTTCCTGATCTTATCCATTCTAGTCACACCACACATCCATCTTAATCTCACCTCTGTCACAAGTATTCTACTTTCATCAGTTTCATTCATGTCTGAGACGCCTGCATGTCTGAGAAATAAAAATGTAAAGACATGTGAAGTTCCCAATCCGCATTGGGTCAGTGTGGTGGATTATGGCCCATTCACCCTAATATACGAGGGAAGGCCTATATCCCTGGCCAATAACAGAATTATTGGCGCCACTTTTAGACGTCCTCTGATATCCTGGAAAAAATAAAAATCTACGAAATTCTCACTCTGTTGTATTCACACTCACCGCGGTAGGAATCCCCTCTCACGTCCTGTGAGGTTCAGGGGGTTACTGTCGAATGAGAAATAGTAATACTTGGGTGTGCTCGGAGTCACCATTAGTTGTATCTCCTGGAATAGAACATACGTTCAGTACACCAACCGCCTCCGTGGCTCAATGTAAACAACATAGGCTTATTTCACTTTTAATACTATGGCAAGCGCATGTTTACTTACGAAGGAGCACAGCTTTTTAACAATTTACCCTCAGATATTAAAAAAATAACTTCATACAACCAATACAAAAAAAAATTATTTCTACACGTATTGGTAAATTGCAAAATAACATAGATATTAATGTGAAATGTTTACTCTCTAATTTTGGATATTCCGCTTTGTGTAGATAGTGCGAAACAGATACCTACTTAGTGATTTTGTGTAGTGCGAGTGCGAACGATATAATTTAGTTACCTACCATTATTTACCATTTTTCTCATGTAAGTGACTGCTGTCTTTGTGAGAAATAAAGAATCTTTGAACTGAATACTATGTTATTTAGACATATTAACATAACGACTCGTATATCACTGAGGATTCGATATGTTTTCATATATTATTTAATATTATATATTTGATTGACGACCTGTTTGGTGTAGTGGTTAGCAACTCTGGCCACTATACCAAAAGGTTGCGGGTTCGAATCCCGCTAGGGGCATATGTTTGTGTGATGAATACGGACATGTGTACCCGAGTTATCGATGTTTTCATTTATAATAAGTATTTATTTACAAAAAAATGTATTTATGTAGTATATCAATCATCTGGTATACACAACACAAGCCTATAGTTGCTTAAAGTGGAACTAGATGGCGCTGTGTGTATGTCAAGGATATTTATTATCATTAACATTTATTATCTGCTGCATGTAGCTTGTTCTCGGTCTTATTGGGCTACATGGTGAAATTTAATTCGTGTAATTCCTGTTTACTGGTGACACCATTCCTGATTACGAACAACTTTCCACTAGTAGCCATTTTTCCATATCTGCTCTCAGTCTTCCTCTTGACCTCCTGATACGACACGACGTTCAACTTCTCTTTTATCTGCTGGACGACTTGTTTGGTGTAGTGGTTAGCAACTCTGACTACTATACCAAAAGGTTGCGGGTTCGCATCCCGGTAGGGGCATATGTTTGTGTGATGAATACGGACATGTGTACCTGAGTTATCGATGTTTTCATTTATAATAAGTATTTATTTACAAAAAAAAAAATATTTATGTAGTATGTCAACCATGTGGTATACACAACACAAGCCTATAGTTGCTTACTGTGGAACTAGATGGCGCTGGGTGTAAGTCTAAGGATATTTTATTTTTTTTAATTATTAATTAATAATGTTTAATAATATTTTTATTATAATTTAATTAAAACATTACCCATTCAATGTTAAGGGTAACCATTGTATGTAATATAATGAATCTTTAATTGGCATAAGTTTGGTATTAGTTTTCTGTATAAGAATTTGTAATAATGCTGTTGATTCTATGTAGATAAATAAATAATAGGCTTTACGATTCGGAGGTCGCGGGTTCGATCCCCAGCGGGGTACATGTTTAAGTACTTGGTTTCGTTGGTGGTAGGGCATTTTAAATGTCCGCCTGGCAGCTACCACCTTCTTATCTAAATCTGTCGCCAAGCAGCAATGTTAATAGCATTGTTGTGTTCCGGTTGTCAGAGATAAGATAGCCGGTCCCCCAAATGTGTTGGGGTTTCCGGATCAGTACGCTTCCATCTTCGGCCTCATCTTCACTTAACATCAGGTGTGATTCAGGGGCGGGCGGAAAGCTGGTAATTTTATAATTTTGCTTTACTGCTGCGTGTTATATCTATAAGTACATTATACACAACTCTCCCCCCCCCCCCCCTCTAAATATCTCCACCGACAAAAGTTTTAAGAGATCCAAGCGAAGTCTGTTCCAAAAACAGCATTTGTAGCACTTGCATTTGCAGCATTTGTAGTGGTAGAGCCACGCTGTAAGCTATTAGCTTGCAGCATGAATGGGCCGGCTCGAGCGGGGAAGTACCACCCTCTCGCAGAAGACCGACGTCTGAGTAGTGGCATTTGTAGTGGTAGAGCCACGCTGTAAGCTATTAGCTTGCAGCATGAATGGGCCGGCTCGACCGGGGAAGTACCACCCTCTCGCAGAAGACCGACGTCTGAGTAGTGGCATTTGTAGTGGTAGAGCCACGCTGTAAGCTATTAGCTTGCAGCATGAATGGGCCGGCTCGACCGGGGAAGTACCACCCTCTCGCAGAAGACCGACGTCTGAGTAGTGGCATTTGTAGTGGTAGAGCCACGCTGTAAGCTATTAGCTTGCAGCATGAATGGGCCGGCTCGACCGGGGAAGTACCACCCTCTCGCAGAAGACCGACGTCTGAGTAGTGGCATTCTGCCACTGCGCTTCGTCCGGTGAGCGAGGGCGCCGGAGGGCCACCTTCCAGTCTCTCTCCAGAATGGTAGCGGTATTTAAAGAGTTAGTACCCCAGGAGGGTACCAGCACTATTAGTGCTGGAGAATCCCTCATCGCTCAGGCTGCCCTACTTATTCTGGGGTGGACACCTTCCTCAAAGGCCGGCAACGCATCTGTGACCCTTTCGGTGTTGCAAACACCCATGGGCGGCGGTGATTGCTTTCCATCAGGTGACCCGCATGCTCGTTTGCCGCCCTATCACATAAAAAAAAAAAAAAAAAAGCATGTCTTTCTTGGACCTCATGAGGACATTGCCCTTATCGGATCTACCTTATCGACCTCGACGTAGAAGTCCTGCACCCGGCGGAGTTTAATGTCCACAGAGACGTTCTTTGGGTTAGAAGTGGTGATCTGCATCAGAGGACGATTCTCGTACGTTATGTCTGTAATGAACAAACATGTTGCTTTTTGTATTTTCTAGTCTTTACGTTTATTTGTATGTATATTTCTTTGTAATTCAATAATTGTGTAGTTTATATTTATTTAAAATATATCAATCGTATTGAAGGCATCCAAAGAAGGTTCCTTAAATACCTATGTTTTCGAACTAAAGACAGGTACAGTTCGGATAACTATGTCAATCTATGTAAAAAAACACCACCTACAAAACGTCGCCAAATTGCAGATCTTGCCTTTCTGCAGATCTTGCCCCGAACTTCTCTCATATATCTATATTAATGCCCCTAATAAGCCTCTGAGACATAATAACTTAATATGGCTCCCTGTAGTACCATCCAACTACAAGCAAAACACCTTTATGTGGCGTGCGAGCAACAAACTGTTATATGACCACTTCAATGTCGATCTCTTCCACACAAGCGTTCCCACAGCGAGACGTATCCGTAGCAATAGTTACTTTTAATAGTCCATTCTGTTTTTTTTTATTTTAATTTTAATGTTCTATACTATCTAAGTAACATATTTTATAAATGTTTACATGTATGTATGGATATCGCATATGTAAGGTACGTAGTGTATGTGTAGCGTTCGATCCTGCTGAGCGCTTTATTAGACCACTATTATATTGTCTACAATATTTCTATACACCCTGTAACGGTTAAGTGTAGTCATATTTTAAGGGCTTGTTCTACCCATCAATACGAACAACTTTTACTATGGGGGCAACTTCGAAATCGCGAAAAAAAAATGAGCTGTTCCATAGAAAATTTCAATAACCTCCCGATGCAATGTATGAAACAGCTGATTTTTTTTTCGCGATTTCGAAGTTGCCCCCATAGTAAAAGTTGTTCGTATTGATGGGTAGAACAAGCCCTTAAAATATGACTACACTTAACCGTTACACCCTGTATGTGAGAACCTGTTATTAGCCGTCAGGTATAATTCCCCATTGTTATTTGTGATTTAACATGGCTGTTGGTTTTCCTTAACATAAATAAATAATAACTTGTATAAAATCAATATAATCATGTGTATTTCATATCCATTTGCGTTCTCACACCGCTCACTAGTTCCAAACTGGTCCCAACAGAATGCCAGCGCTTCATCCGTCCGCGGGCGGAGCACCATGCTGAGTTGGAACCATTTTGTCCCTACAGCACATAATAACTGACATTTTAGAATTTTTATTCCTGTAATACTACTATACTGTTCAGTTCTGTATTACCAATTGTTATAATTGTGCAATGTGCTTAGAGGCAAATAAATTCCGGCAGCGGTATTCCCGAACGAGTACGACATTGGAACCTTCAAGAAATGAGCCTACACCTTCCTCAAAGGCCGGCGACGCTTCTGTGACCCTTTTGGTGTTGCGGGTGTCCATGGGCGGCGGTGATTGCTTTCCATCAGGTGACCCGCATGCTCGTTTGCCGCCCTCTCATATAAAAAAAAAAAACAAATAGATCTATCTAGTTGTGTGAACGCAGTGGCGTAAATAAATGCTTTATCTATCTCTTTATCTATGTATGTATGTATGTAATGTACCCTATTCAAGAGCAAATAAATCATATTCTGTTCTATGCAGGGCAGTGTGATCTGTGTATTCAGCAGAGACTCACTGGGCCCGGCGTCGTGCGGACAGAGCGTGCGCGCCATGTCGTTGAACTGCATCACGGCGCGGCTCGTCTGGATCACCAGCGGCAGCTCCCACGACGACACTCCTGCAACAATCACGCTGCCCATTAAATTCCCTCAGCATGCCCTCTGGGTCTGGTGTACTTTTTTGAATTAGGTTCAAAGTGGTGATCTGCATCAGAGGACGATTCTCGTACGTTATGTCTGTAATGAACAAGCATGTTGCTTTTTAAGACGCTGAATAGAGCCAACGAGCTTGAGCAATGGATACGCCCACTTAATGTTCGATAATAAGGAGGGTAGTTCTTTTTTGCTCTTGACCTCAATCACACCTGATGTTAAGTGAAGATGAGGCGGTGGAAGCGTACTGACCCGGAAACCCAAATATTTGGGTAACTGGTTATCTTATCTCTGACAACCGGTACACAACAATGCTATTAAGATTGCTGTTTGGCGGCAGATTTAGATAAGACAGTGGTAGCTAGCCAGGCGGACATTTAAAATGCCCTACCACCAACCAAACCGAGCACTAAACATGTACCCCGCTGGGGATCGAACCCGCGACCTCCGATTCGTAAACCCTATGTTGTTTACATTGAGCCAGCCGGTGTATGAGCGTCGAGAACTGGATTTGGAGGTCCCTCTTCAGACCAATACACCACGGCGACCTTGTGGAGACGGACGAACTTCGCGAGGTTCAGGAGATATTCGCACGTATGGCACGGGAGGCGAGCTCGACTCGAGTTTGAAGAACGGCCCAATTAATATTGTACCATTGTTTTATGATGTGTAGAACATTATGCTATTCGTGCCATTTATAAATTAGGACCTAGAGTGTCTCTTAAAGATAAGTTTAAGGAAATTAATGTCTTAACAATGACTTCTCAATACATTTATGAGAATTTGTTATATGCAAAAAAAAATATAACCTTATTCGCTAAAAATAGTGATAGGCACAATGTTAATACAAGGAATAAGAACCAGTTATCTGTTTATGTTAGCCGACTTCACAAAGTTAGTAAATCCTTCAAAGGGCAATGTATACGCTTTTATAATAAGGTTCCAGTAGACATTCAAAATTTGCCTTTAAATAAATTTAAAGCAATCATAAAACAGAAATTATTAGCAAAAGGCTATTATAAAATCACTGACTATTTGAATGATAAGCAAGCATGGACATAGCTGTCTTATTATTCATATAATTATGAAATCACAAATTGTAACCCATAATCTTTAAAAGAGCAACCCTAGAGTTTCATGCTCGTTCTTCTCTGGGGAGTCAGCTTTGTGAATGAGCCGTAAATTTAAATGTAATATTAATAGTGACGTTTTCAAGTGATAATTTTATCCTATGAAATAAAATATTTTGATTTGATTTGATTTGAAATATCTGTACCGTCAAGCCCCAGAATGGGGAGAATTGACCACAGGGACAAGGAGAATGAGTTAAATAGTTTGTCGAGAGTGAAGAAGTATACTATCGGGAAAGAGCCCCGACCAAGTACCGGGCACATCTCTCAATGATTCGGCCCGTATAACCATGATGGTTGATGCCATGGGAAGGTGGAGGGTTTGTCCATTAAATTCCAATAAAATTTTATTGGAAACACAACATATAAAAATAAAATAAATATTTCGGACACTTACACCAATCATCTAGTCCCAAACTAAGCAAAGCTTGTACTATGGATACTAGATAACGGATAAGCATACATAAATATTTATATAAACATCCATGACTCAGGAATAAATGTTCATATGCATCACACAAACATTTACCCGTCGCGGGATTCGAACCCGCAACCGTTGGTTTCGCTGACAGGGTCACTATCCACTACACTAAGCGGTCATCGTATATACATATACTGTATGTATATCTGAATGACTGGAGCACTTTGCATGTACCGGATGAGTTTTTACCGTAAAGAAAAAAAAAAATACGCCCCGAATACAGAACCTCCTCCTTTTTTGAAGTCGTTTAAAAATAGGTCTTTTTTTTTTCTTTTTTTTTATTTAAAACTGGTTTCGCGTTTGACTACAATCTCACCTGATGGAAAGTGACGATGTAGCCGAAGATGTATCACGCGCACCCAGTAAATGCCTATTCACTCTAGACTTGAAGATCCCAAGGTTGTAAGTGTCGGGAATATGACTGATAGGTACTGTTGATGTACGCGGGAATCAATTAATACAATAATTGATTTAGTTAATAAACTTATTTCTAAATAAAGGTCGACAAATTGTACATTCTATTCTTACCACTTTTCTGAAACTGTATTTTCTTATCTGTTGTGCAATAAAGTGTATTTGTATTGTATTGTATTGTATTATTTATTTCTTTTACTGTCATTATACATAATCTATATTGTTTTGTTTTGTACATGATTAAAATAGTTCTATATTCAAACCATTATTGCTATAAATCTTAATGTTTTATCTTTTGTCAATTGTGTTCCTATAACAGTGATATTTTGTTAATGTATTGTGTTTTATATTTTAAGTATCGCTCTTTGTCTGCAATAAAAAACTTTAAATACGTTTTTCCTTCCGAGGGTTTGCCGGAAGAAATCTCTTACAGAGATAAGCTCGCCTTTTGTGTATTGTAATTTCTGTCCCATGTTTGTTCAATGTATGTTTGTATACTTTTTAGTCTGTATTGGTTACTTTAGTAACTTATTAGTAATCTGTGGTATTGGGTTCGTTGCACAATAAATATGAACGCTGGTGATTAAAATCACAAAAAGTATCATTTATTTTTAACTTAGAAAGTCACAAAAGTAAATTAATACAAAAAATACACACAAAATGACGCCACCGAGGAGCTTCTTAACAAACTTGAACGTCTCCAAAACTTGTGCATACGGTTCATATTCGGACTGCGCAAGTACGACCATGTGTCCCATCTTCGTTCGCAGCTCAAGTGGCTCCCGATTCGTCTTCGTAGGAATGCTCATGTCGTCTCTCTTCTCTATAATATCTTGCATAATCCTTCTTCCCCTTCTTATTTGCGTGAGCGCTTTTCTTTTTCGCGGCCACAGGATGAGCCCTGTCGTTCTAATGTCAGGACTCTGCTGTGTATCCCTTCTCACCGCTCAGACTTCTACTCACATTCTTTCACTGTGCATGCTGCCAGGCTGTGGAATTCTCTTCCTCACACTATCCGTGCCAGTCCATCGATCGCTGTCTTTAGGAAAAGAGTTAAGGCACATTACCTTTCCATTTCATAGTGTTATTCCGTGTATTATATATATGTTATACTTTATATTCGTATGTATTGAAATATGTACTTATTTATGTATTTATGTACTTATTAGTATGTAGTTACATTTATATTCAGTTAGGTTTTTTTTTATCTATCATATTTATCCATTTTGTTTAGATTGTGCACGTCCTATCTGCCTCTTCCAGTCATATCTCTCTTTCGTAGGTCTGCTGGAAGAAATTTCATTGTAGAAATAAGCAGAACCTGTTGTGTCGTCTCTATTATGTTGTATCTGTATGTTTTTTTCTTGTGTGCAATAAATGATAAATAAATACAAAAAACGACCGGCGGCCATGTCAGTGTATCAACGAGAGAGCGAGACGCCAGGCGTCGCTTCGGCCGACGACCTGCCTGTTTTCGCACATGATATTTTAATTACCAAAATGAGACCTGTAGTAGTAGAGACATCTAGTCCTTGTGCTTTGTCATATTATTGATAACGTGCGGGAACACGACAGTTACGTGTAGGACGTGATAGATGGGGCGTTATAACTTATATATGCAATAAAGTGTTAAAATAAAAAATAAAATAAATAAATCTTATTATTATAGCGCACCGTGAGCTGCAGAGCGTTGGAGAGAGAGAGAGAGAGAGATATATATAGACACTAAATAAGTTAGGGTGGTCACAGATTACAAAGTGCACAAAGTCATTCATATACATATCCTCCATGTGCAACACTTTAACCGTGTTATTCATAAAAAAATTACAAACGCTTTATAATCCTGTTTTAGTTATAGTGTGATTTGTCTCTGTCGTTCATAAGGAAATGTTGTAATGAAAGAAAGTGACAAAACATAGTTTAACTAAAACAGGCTTATAAAGCGTTTGTAAATTTTTATGAATAAGAGGGTTAAATTATAAGAGCGTTACAGCCTTAAATTTACTTATTCGTACTGAGCTAATTTGTGTATGAGAGGTTACCTTTTTGTTGAGTAGCCGTGATGAACAAGGGATAGTCCCCATTAATGGTGTCGTTGCTGGAGACGTGCACGCGCGTCGGGTACCCTCGTAGTAGCTCCGTGTCCTAAATAATCAACTACCTTCATTTCATTGCTTTTTGGCAGCAGACTTAGTTAAAATGGTGGTAGCTAGGTGGATATTGAAAGTGCCCTACTACCATACCGAGTACTAAACATGTACCCCGCTGGGCATCGAACCCGCGACCTCCGATTCGTAAACGCTATGTTCTTTACATTGAGATACGGAGGCAGTTAAAATGTGGTGAATTGTTACAGGTTTATGATCCTGTGGGAGGAAGATGATCCTGTGGGTTTCTTGCGCCGCTTCTTTTCCCACAGATCATTTCCCTTTCCGAAGCGGTGGTAGCTTGGACATACTGACTGACCGAAAAATGCTTAGCCCTATTTTTATTTCCAATAGATTTAAATGAACATTCAACAAGTGATATCATGTATCTTACGTTGAAATAAATGCTTGAAGTTTTGAAGTTTGTTGCCACCAAAATGAGAATTAAGCATGAAGAGTTGGACCTTGTGGACACAGCTGTATTCCTTGGTATGACTTTAGATTCTCGGTTACAGTGGGGACCCCATATTAAAAAACTAATAAAAAGACTCAAGTTCTGCCGCATATGCAGTTAAGAAAATTCTAAATATCTGTGATAATGAAACAGCGCGCTTAGTCCAGTTCAGCTACTTTCACAGCTTGATGTCATATGGTATCTTGCTGTGGGGAAACGCTGCTGATACAGACAGCCATAGGGGTATCCACGGTGGGGCAAGGTGGGGCGTCTGCCCCACCCTCCATCCTGATATGAAGCTAAATATTTTTTAGCTTCATGTCAGGATAAATTAATTAAAATATTAATTGATTAAGGCGTTACTTTGCGGAATCCATCACAAATAAAAATAAGGTATTTTATTATTTTATTCATTAATTATAAATTAAAATTACCGCGCGAAATATTCGCAAGCCGACTCCGCTGACAAATTAACAATGATTTTCATTATTTTTATAAGCTTAGTTGAGTTGTTATTATTAAAATAAGGTCAGGCATTTCAAATTCCTATTATTTATCGAGTTTCATACTTTTGCCCCACCCCTAAGTAAATACTGGGTACGCCCATGCAGACAGCATATTTGTCTTGCAGAAACGAGTTACTCGTGTAAACTATAAATTAAGATCAAGAGATACATTATGACAAATATTTATAATATTATTAATATTTGAAGTTTGAAGTTTTTTAACCTAGTTACGACTCCAGACTCTTGCAAAGGAATACTATTATTGCTAGTTATCAATATGTATGTCAAACTATCCAATGTGTGAATACATAAAGGTTATGGCTTGGTATATATTCAGCAACACATATTTTGTATTTTAAGATTAACACAGTGAATGTCGAATTTTTTTTTATTATTTTAATTGGTTGGGATGCGCGAGATGCGTCCATAATCTCTTACTTTTAAGGCTCTGGCAGAATGATCAGCGCTGTGGGTTTCATCCGCAGCATTATGCTGAGCCAGATCCCTTTTCACTGGCCTGACACAGGGCACACCATGTAAACTTCCTAGTTGTTATTTTAAAATAGTATAATCTAAGTAAGTGTATCATGTGTCTTCAGTGAATAAAGCTATTCTATTCTATTCTATTCAACAAAAAATGTTTTATGTATTTTGCGTTTTTTTTTAGCAAATAAGATGGGGTTTCCGGGTCAGTACGCTTCCACCAGCCTCATCTACACTTAACATCAAGTGTGATTGAGGTCAAATGCTAATCTGTCGTGCATAAAAAAACCATTTGGTCTGAACTTAGGGCCAAGGATAGAGAAGATTCTTCTTGCAGACCACACCATACCAATTAAGTCAACAAATAATGATTTTTCACCTCATAAAAATCCAGGATTTGTTCAGTGGTATCATTCACCAGCACATTGATCATTGTGTCATATTTGTACCTGGAAGCATAAAGTGTTTATTTATTTACATTTAAAAGTTCACAGTTTTACACTAATATACTTAAGTTATTTGACAAGAGACATAACACAAATAATAAATAATAAATATCCTTAGACATACACATAGCGCCATCTAGTTCCACAGTAAGCAACTATATGCTTGTGTTGTGGATACCAGATGATTGATATACTACATAAATACATTTTTTTTTTGTAAATAAATACATATTATAAATGAAAACATCCATAACTCGGGTACACATGTCCGTATTCATCACACAAACATATGCCCCTAGCGGGATTCGAACCCGCAACCTTTTGGTATAATGGTCAGAGTTGTTAACCACTACACCAAACAGGTCGTCAAAGATTAACAATATTCATGATATTTGTTTTATGCACAACGCATTGGTTGGTACTTGACCTCAATCCATACATAGTACTCGGTTTGGTTGGTGGTAGGGCATTGTAAATGTCCGCCTGGCTAGCTACCACCATCTTATCTAAATCTGCCGCCAAACAGCAATGTTAATAAGCATTGTTGTGGTCCGTTTGTCAGAGATAAGATAGCCAAAGATGGGGTTTGCGGGTCAGTACGCTACCACCTTCGGCCTCATCTCCACTTAACATCAGGTGTGATTGAGGTCAAGAGCAAAAAAGAACTACCCTCCTTATTATCGAACATAAAGTGGGCGTATCCATTGCTCAAGGTCGTTGGCTCTATTCAGCGTCTTAAAAAAGCAACAGTCCCCCAAATGTTTCCACCTTCGACCTCATCTTCACTTAACATCAGGTGTGATTGAGGTCAAGTACGAACCCGTAAGGCATAAAAAAAAACAAGTTTCACAGACTGCAGGTGCCATGGACGATCAGTACTGCAGGAGCACTCCCTACAGTGGCTTATGCTGAGTGGTAACCATTTTTGATAACCAATGTTTCTATGCTTAGGTAGCACCATTTGTACTGATTTTTACTATAACTTTCTGTTATAACTATGATGAATAACTTTCTTTTTTTCCTTTCTTTATAAATTTTGTGAGAGCTGATGCTTGCACTAGGCATACGCCTGTGTTACGAGTCATCAGGCACGCCCCTCGAGAAGGTATAAATTACAGTAAATTATAACAAAATTTTTTTTTTTTTAAATCTAAAGTTTTTACCGGGACTTTTACAAATTTTGTATGGCAGTCCCATCGTACCCCTTAAGTAATCGCTACACTTAACGAGACACTGATGAGTTCACAAAACTGAACAACTTCCTGGCTCTTTCTGAGTTTGGTAGGGACAGAATAGTGTGAAACACTCCTACATCAAATCCGTTCAGTTTAAGTTCACTCATCAGTGCCCTTCTAGATTGCTCGTACCGGACACACTCCACAAACAAGTGTTGAACATCCTCCACAGTCCCACACACCTCACAGTTTGGAGAGCAGGTTTTTCTCATTAGGAAGACAAACTTGTTAAGTGGCATGTGTCCAGACCGAAGCCTATATGCTAAAACAATGATTTTCCTACTTAACTTACAACTAATAAACCAGGGAGTATGAGGAGGATGACGCTGGATGGATTTGTACCAAATTCCCTTTTCTTTTGACCTCTCATCAAAATATTCATCCCTATAACAAAATTGTGATAGCCTTTGTGTTGTTTCGTTCTAGATACACAACGTGACTGGAAATACCGGCTCTTAGCTCAAACACTTGCCTCTTCAAACACCAGTTTTTTGCAGAATTACTACAAAGTGGTAGTTGCCATTAAATAAAAAAGTGAAAGTGAATTATACACTGTTCATACTACGTTGGCAAAGGCATTTGAATAGAAGAAAATAATAAAATAAACCTAAGAATGTGATTACATTTAAAATAGCCCTCATACACAAACATAAAAATACTAGCAAACCTTGTGTGTGTGACTGACTGTGCATTCGTATGTGTGTGTATATGTGTTATTGATATGTTCTAATGAAAGATAGGACATCAAATGTTTACATTAACAAATTCATAGAATTATGAATATCTTATCTATCAGAGTTATCAACTATCAATGTTACAGTATCTAAGAGAAATAAATGTTGTGTACACCGAAATACACAATGAATTGAAGTTTCTCTAGCAAACATACTATAAAGCTGTCACTGTATCATCATGAACCTTACACGAAACAATGAAAAAGTTTTTTCATCCCCCCACCTCGGAAATGGTATTTTTGCTATTCGATATCTGAGCACAAAAGCCATTTTTATCCGCTTGAGGTTAAAGTAAATTTGAATTTAGAACATCGCGTGCACTAGGTATGTGATTCCAAAACATCATTAAACCTATTTACTTCCATCTCCATGGTGCCGTATTTATCATACAACTTTTTAAAATTTGTTAAAAACTCAGACTCTGAACCTCTTGGTGTACTTTTGTTTTTAATTTGCTTTGCGTGGGCCATTTTGTTTTGACATCGTAGGTATTACTATAAATAAGAAACTTGAAAACAATTAGTCATTTCCTCGCTGAGGGCGGATGAAAAGTCACATGTTGCACTCGAGTGCAAAGAATTTTCACCTTGTGCTCTTTTGATTCCCTCCCTAACACTCAGGATTCAAATTTTTGAATCACTCGCTGCGCTTACTCAGTCATCAAAGTTGAGCACGCAGTTAAAAAGCAACTTTGCACTCTTGTATAACAAATAACTATTATTTGACACCATTATTGCCCAGTTCCCATGAAGTGGTGTTGCCAAAAAGACATCCAAATACAAATACAAATACAAATAGTTTATTTGCCAGAACACAGTAAAAGAGATGTTAAGTATAGTTCGTCCACAATGAGTTCAACCTGCATGCAGCATAATGTCCCGACATTGGACTCCCTATAGTCCAATGACACGACGCTGGTATTCTGTGGACACCGGAAGATGAAGACTGGAGATGAATGGCATTTCAATAAATTTGTGAAAGGACAATTTGTTTGTAAGCATGTCAAACAAGTAGGACTAGATTGGATTTTGGATTACTCCTTACTCTCACTGGGAGGGACGGTATGGGCCATAATCCACCACGAAGACCCATACGGACTAGGGAATTTGTGCCAAGCTACTGACCACCTAACAGTTCGTGTTTTAAAATCTGTCATTTATACAATTCTTTTATAGTTTAAATAGCAAAACCAAACGATACAAGCGCGCATTGTATTGTTACTAATGTACTTATGTATTATTAAAATACCTAAATAATAGTTTTGATGCCTACCACTTTTTCCTTGTTTTCTGAGTGCCACTAGTTAATTGTAACACTCATTAGTAATTTGTGATTATGTTGCCGGTTGTATAATTAAATTACTCGAAGCCATTGTAGTGCAGTTTGTTGTCCTAAATAAAATTTTTTTTTTTGTTGGCCTTATCCTGCGATCAGTCGGTGACTATGATCAGATTTGTTCTTAGGGCTTTGTCGGGAGAGTGCATACCCCAATGGATATAGCTACTCGTGTTTCCATTCATAGGTTGTCCAAGATTATTCGTCTTTTCAGGCGTCTTAGGCTATCAGGTATAGTCAACTGGACTGCTAGCTTGTTGGGATGGTCTGTCAGCCGGGTTTTGTATGCTTTGGAGTAAGCTTTGATCTCCTCGCTCACTGTGTTAATTTCCAGGTAGTGGTGGATCTCCGTGTTCTTAATAAACCATGGTGCATTGGATATTTGTTTCAGGATATTATTTTGTACCCTCTGCACCATCATTATATTTGAATTGCAGGTGGAGCCCCACAGTTGGATACCGTAGGTCCAAATGGGCTTCAGTACCGTTTTATAAATTAGCAACTTGTTATTAAGTGATAGTTTAGAGTTCCTCCCAAGCAACCAATACATGCCCTTGTATTTCAGATTTATTTCTTCTCGTTTTGTCTATTTTGTTTGTCCTAAATAAAATAAATAAAAATAAAACCACCCCGGTCAACCAGACATAGCTTAATGACTGGTTTCAATTGAAAACAACTGATACCAACGATTTAACATGCACTCCGAAACACGGAAACAATGCCACTAGTGGTCACCCATCGAAGTACTAAGTCAAAGCCAGGTTTATTTTGTAGGTACACAGAGTACACTTAAAATAGTCAATTTTACATAGTCAATGGTATCGATTTCGATGTACACCAACTAAACTAAAACCAGTTTTAGAGTAGTACTGTCCCCTTCTCCCTGGTACAGTATGATGCAACGGCATCACTCCAAAACTGGTTTTAGTTTAGTTGGTGTACATCCGAATCGACACTAATTTTACATTTTTTAAGCTACTGCTTGTTCAAAATGCTATTTTCCCCTGCTTCGCTAATCGAAGACAAATGACAAATGCGACTACACCATGAGTGTTTCAATGTAGAAAGATTCATAGTCAAATGTCTAGCAGGGAAATCCCCGAAATTCTATGCGAATGAGTAATGTAATGGTGTAGCGCGTCGACACGTGTATACTTCCACTCGCTTAAACTTATGAGTATGTTTACCAGTGTGAGCGAGAGATACGTAACGATTATTTGTGTAATATATGCCGGTATAACTAACAAAAAACACAATATTTCAATTTAATACATATGTAGAGCATACGTAGGCACTTTCATCTTCATATAATTACATAAAAGGTATTGAATATGCTAACATTCTGTAGTAATACGAAAGTTTAGTTATAGACTAAAAGCTAATCTCTTACATGTCATATATGAAGTTCCTCTTTTGCGAAGAAACGCTCGAATATTGTGTCGTAATAAGTAAACCACTTATTAACATTATCCAATAGATTTCCATTGTTATTTAGTTTTTCTATAAACTGATTTTATAATAATACGTATTTAGTTATTTGTTACACAATTTGCGAAACTTCCAAAACAATACGCACAGCTGTTTTTTTTTTCGTTATATTCACTCCTCTCGGAGAAGCCAAAGGGATCTATACCCATACAGCCACTTCTTATTTCTCTTATTTCTTCAGTCGCTGTCAAAACACGTAATTCGTCGTATACTTCGCGTATACAGAGTCTAGTCATGGTCAAGTCATTCTTCAGTAAAGTGGCAGAATGCTTCACAAAAGATTTTGGCAGCTTCTTGTGGCAGCCCGAAAGCTTCGTTACGCACTTTAATTTACACTTCCCTTCACTTAAACACCATCACTAACTTATGCTGCCCAATATTCTGCCATTATTAAACTTAAAAGTCAGAATGCACAAATTATAAGAATAATAAACAAAAATGCTACTTCACTCGCCGAGATCCCGCCCAAAAGCTACGCACAGCTGGTTGAGTGCTGATGTTTGGTCATTTGGCAATTATATTAGTAGGTATTTTATGAGAAAAGCGTTAGAATTGCAAGTATAGTGAAGCAGGGGGTTATGTTTCTCCTGGCTGTTCAACAAAATAGTTAAATAACTTCACGTGACGCAGAAGACAGGTGCTGGTGAACAGGTGGTGGTTTCGATAGACTGACGAGTCTATCGATCCCCCAAGGGAGAAAGTTGCTATATGTTTCAGAGACCTATTTCGGTGCACACGGTTACCTCGACGTTGTAACTACGTGTGCACAGCACATGTAGGTACAACGTCAAGCAAAGCGAGATTATAGTTTTCAAGACTGATGTATTCTCTGCTGACTACATCCCACATCAAACTGTGTTCAGCATTTAAATATTTGGAGCGCATAATTACTGAGGATATGAAAGATGGTTTAGACATGTAGAGAATTGTGAGTGAGAGTGAAAATGCTGACTAGCAAGTTTGCTAGTTGTACCTATACTATTGAAATAAAGACCTACCTACGCTCTCAGCCTATGCTTTTCCGCTCGAGCAGTCTGTGCGTTTGTTTTACTTATTTGAAAGTTTAACGATCTAGGTATATATTTAATGCATAAAACTGCCTTTTGGGTTGCAGCGACTTTAAAGCGTCTCTGGGATAATTTCCATTAAAAAAAAAGGATAATACGATTTTATATAGCTTATCTTAGGGCCGTAACAATGACTGGTTTTAATGATGCTGCTCTGAAATTATTATCACTACTAGATGGTGCAAACCTAAGCAGTGATATAATGTATTTAAAAAATATGTGCAAAAAACTTGACTGCAAGTGATTTACGGTCGTGATTCCATGATTTTGACCAGGGAAAATACGATAAAAAATTAGCTTAGCTAGACATAATTCAGTACCGATTTATTTAATTGCTATCTTAAAGAGATATATTACAGATGTAATTTTGAATGACTAAGCCTAAAAAAAACGAGCGGTTACTATAGATTTGTTTAGAAAACCCTATTTTTAATTTGTATCTAACAATAAATACTAACTGATATTTAATTAGGTAGACTTTTGTTAACACAGTTAACTTATTGATCGATAAAAACTAAGCATGTTATAGTTAGGCATGCATGTGTTTTTGCTGAAAATGTCGTCGAGCTGCATTGCAAAATGAGAACTAATATTTTGTAACGATAATTTCCCTAAATGTAATGAACTTAAAGAAATATCCATCAATTTAGAATTAATTTTTAAAGAAACACATTTTTCAACTTTAGCTTATTTCGTTACTTAGTAGGTACTTGCGTTTCTTACGGATGTTTGTTTAGCAATTGTTTCTACACTTACAACACTTTATTAAATGTTTCAAGAAAATCGCGGTTATTCGTTTTTCAGAGCTCAAATCGTATTTTCCCTGGGCTATTTACGCATACGTTCTAACCGGGATAGCTCATGCTTGAAAGAGCGGGACGCATTCCAATTGGGGGTACACATAGATTGTACTTGCACTTCAGTTCAATAATAATTTCAATCCGAAGGTGACATACGTCATACATACGTCATAAAATTATATTGATTTTCGCTTATCAACTTGCGCAAAGAGACGTCATTTGTCAATTCTTTGAATTATCGGAAAATTGATCAATGGGAACAGGGATTCCTTCCCATGCGTTCCGAATCGTCTAGAGAAACTCAAATGTCACACGTCACAAAGTCTATGCGATGAATTTTAAAGGATTCTAGACAATATTTCGCTATATATATTTACCTAATATAAATGTTACATTTTAATCTTTATTTAAATATCCATTATGTCCTCTATACTTAATGGATTGTATTATTAATAGAGTAAACATTCAGATAACATAGCACAATTCGGACGGCTGTAATGTATCTTTGATTGTTCAAAGAAAACAAGCTATTAGTACAAGATTGAAAAATGGCGTCGCTTTGCCGTTCAAATGAATCAAATTTGTAATTTTTTCAATTTATCCCCATAATATTCATAACTATTGTATATTTTGCACGCGAATCTTCCACAAGAAGTGTTCAGTGTTATAATCCACGTGTATTACAAGTAAGGAAGCTGTCAAGTTTCCAAAATAAGCGCAATGGCCTTCGGGATAGTTCCGTATGTTGCATCGGCGTGATATCGGGACTGTGTTTACATGAATTCGGCGCGGGTTTGTTGGTCAAAATGCTGCCGACTGTGGAGGAGAGTCGCGGCTACGACTTCCAGGATCCGGAGAACGCCGAGAAATGGCGGGGCCTATTCGTAACTTCACTCCGAAAGGTTTGTATACAAAACGTCCTTCCAAAACCAAATGTAAATTTTACAATTTCTCCACAAATCCTTCTCTAATTACGCTCTAAAGAGTATGTAGATGTGTAATAATGTGTTATGTGATGGCAATGAGGTAATTTAGAAAGGGTTTTGTGTGAGGAATGTTGTGAAACTGTGAACATATTGTTGGTATGGTCAAGGTTGTCTGATACGCTGTTATCATAACTACGTTACGCGTTGCGATCACAGAACGAATGAATGTTTAGTAAATAATGTTGTACAGCGGCGAGGGGGCTTGTTTACTTGTTAGTTTATCGAAAAGGTATAAATACCAACTACCAATAGTAAACTATTAATGTTTGGTGTAGTGTAATATTTTGTATGCACAATTCTGTAGTTATTATCCTTTTTTTCCTTGAAGCCGCACAGACACCTGTTTCCGCATCCAGGCTTTAGGAATGGGGTTCGGGTTGTCACCCATCCTATTTGTTCAACTCTGAATGTCTGGTGCTGTTGGGTTGGGATTTCTGTAATGGTCCATTTTAACAATATTGAACATTAACAATTTTACAGTTCAGTATTGCTATATTTTTTGTTCTCATTAAGTTTTCGTGACTGAAACTTTAATAAATGGGTCTTCTTTAACATACAATAAAGGACACTGTTAACATTGCATGTGCTCTCGTTTGTGTTATGTTATTATACTTTATTTACTATTATTGATTTGAAAATGAGAAGATATCAAGGCTAGCATAGTCACCCTAGGTGCATGAATCCTAAAATAATATGTAATTAGATTAAACACCACTATGCACCTTGTGATGGGCACTATGAAATTAAATACTTTGCCTATCAATTTCAACAATCAAATAAAGATAATCAGGGTTCAAAGTATTAGTTACTTTGTTAAGAATGCACTTAGATATTACGTGATTAGAGAATTGGGTGGTTTATAAAATATGGTCAAAGTCAAAGATGCTTTATTTTGTAGGCACAGAGTACACTTAAAATAGTAAATTTTTAAGCTACTGCTTGTTCAAAATGCAATTTTCCCCTGAGAAGAACAAGCAAGAGGCTCGAAGGGTTGCCCTTTTAAAGTCAGGCTTTGATTTTACATAAAGGTTTTTAGAAAACAATCTGATTATGTCTAAGGACGATTATCATCTAAATAGTCTGATATTTTATAATATGCTTTGTTAATAAGTTTCTGTTTTATAGTATCTTTAAATTTATTGACAGGAAGATTTTGTATATCAACTGGTACCTACGTTATCCAAGAAATATTGTAAATGTAAAGTTTTGCTTCTTTGTTGCTCAATCATACGTGATTGATACGTCATAAGTGACTGAACCAATTTGTAAGATAATGTTATGGAAGAATACATACAATACTTTTTACTCCCGTAAAAGTTTCCTTAGGGATAACTTTACGATGAAGTAATTACATGCAAGTAAAACCGCTTAATATTTATGACTAATTAGTTACTTATATGTGATGCCTGTTAGCCACAGTGGAGAACCGAAGAGGAAAGATGATAGGTCACTTGATACGACACAATATTTTTTTGAAGAACATAAATGAGGGAAAGATTTTTCCTTTTTTTTTTAAATCTAAAGTTCTTACAGGGACTTTTACAAATTTTGTATGGCAGTCCCATCGTACCCTTTAACTAATCGCTACACTTAACGAGACACCGATGAATTCACAAAACTGAATAATTTCCTGGCTCTTTCTGAGTTTGGTAGGGACAGAATAGCGTGAAACACTCCTACATCAAATCCGTTCAGTTGAAGTTCACTCTTAAGTGCCCATCTAGATTGCTCGTACCGGACACACTTCACTAACAAGTGTTGAACATCCTCCACAGTCTCACACACCTCACAGTTTGGAGAACTGGTTTTTCTCATTAGGAAGCCAAACTTGTTAAGTGGCATGTGTCCAGACCAAAGCCTATATGCTAAAACAATAATTTTCCTACTTAACTTACAACTAATAAACCAGGGAGTATGAGGAGGATGACTCTGGAGAGGGAAAGATTGAAGGAAAGAGAAGGAGGGGAAGACAAGACCTAGGCGTAATTACTTTGACCATGTGAAAGAAAAGGTGAATGTCGTGTCGTACCAAGAGGTTAAAACGAGGGCCGCACTCACGCTGACATCAATGTCGCCCATCACTTTCTGAGCAACCGTGTTGTTCAGGCCTGGAATAAGCTGCCGGAAGAGGTTGTCTCCGCCCAATCAGTGAATTCGTTCAAGAATAGATTGGATAAATTTAAAAAAAAAAACTAGTAATGACTTAAATATTGACTGAATACATAATGATCAATGTGAACTCTTCCAACACTGTGACATAGACATACCAGCAGTAATGCTGCTCGTCTATAATAATATAATAATAATAATAATAATAATAAAAAGTAGAGAGACATGGTCATTACTCCACTGACAAGAGCATAGCTCTTAAATTGAAGAGAGAGAGTTACTTATAATTAATTATACACGGTATGTCCAAGGATATTTATTTATTTGTTTAATTGAGAATTTCAAAATTTTGAATTACTAGTGATAGGGAGTGAAACGATTGCTCAGAAATGATACATAGAACGAATTTCAACTATCCTATTTATTGAAAAGATATATATAGATAGAATGCACTGTCACTGAACACTATGGTGGCGCCTCGGAACAAGCGTCGATGTACGCGTACTCACTTGAGGCTCCCGGGTTGCCGACTGACGGCAATGGAATATGTGAGAATGGGGAACCCTGACAATGGATTATGTGAGAATGGGGGCCTTAACAGATATTTCTTGATGCCAGGTGTTGGAGCAGGTGCACCCAACACTAACGGCAGAGGAGAGTGCACTGCAGTATGTCGAGTCGCTTTGTCTGAGGCTGCTCGCTATGCTGTGTGCCGTGCCTTCACCTCTCACCGTACAGGTCAGTCTGGTCTCCTCGACCACCGTCGTTCCACATTCCTTTTACTGCAGCTCTGCTCCGATTTGGAGGTCGCGGGTTCGATCCCCAGCGGGGTACATGTTTAAGTACTTGGTTTGGTTGGTGGTAGGGCATTTTAAATGTCCGCCTGGCTAGCTACCACCATCTTATCTAAATCTGCCGCCAAGCAGCAATGTTAATAGCATTGTTGTGTTCCGGTTGTCAGAGATAAGATAGCCAGTCCTGCAAATGTGATGGGGTTTCCGGGTCAGTACGCTTCCACCTTCGGCCTCATCTTCACTTAACATCAGGTGTGATTGAGGTCAAGTGCTAACCGGTTGTGCATAAAAAAAATGGTAATGTGGCTGTGACACCTGCTTTTTTTTTGTTTTCCTTGCACTATTTTCGGTGAGAAAATAAAAAAACATGATTCTTCGCATGTTATCCAAATGTTAATGAGCTTATCTGTGTTAGGCACTTCGACGGCCGTAACCAATTGGATTCTGTATATAGGTCTAACATCCAGAAATTCAACGAACAGGTTGATAAGAATAGATACAGGTATATTATCACGGCTTATAGATTGTTACAAGTTTTGTGGTGTCTTTGAATTGGCTTTGCGAAGTCGCGATGAAACGAGCGAATCTATAAACGCCTAAGTGTACCGTGGGCTGGTGGATTTTGTATCGGAGTTGGATGGAGTTATGAAGGAGCAATTTACAGCATCTACAGTTTCCAAAGGTACATCTAAAACTTTTCAGAACGATATTTTAGACGCGATTTTAGTTGAATACCACAAAGAATTATCAGATAAGTTAAAAAAATGTGATTACGTGGCTGTTTAAGCAGACGAAACGATTGATATGTCCACGGTTATGCAGATGGTCACGATTTTAATGTAAATTAGTATAGTGCACCGCCTGTTCTCTGATACACCAGCCACTGGTTGGTTGGTCCAATTGTTTTTTGCGTGCTTGTATCCACACGGCACACAATACATGGATGAGAGGACCCAATGGCCATTTCGGGGTGGTTCGGGCGTCCCCGTTTACGTCTACGGGTCATTGAAGTAGCGCCTCGTTTAACTGCCGTTCTCTGCCTATTCACACCGTCATAAAACAATCGAATATGAAAAGGAATAATAAGAAAATGAGGTTTGCACAGCGGAAGCACGTCCTCTCACTTAAAGTGCACCTCTGCAATATTCGAGGATTGCACTCCAATCTCGATCCAGTCCACCACCACCTTGAGACCAGTAAACCTCATTTGCTTTTCCTAACGGAGACACAGATAGGATGTCTGACTGACGCAGCATACCTCAATTACCCAGGGTATTCCCTGGAGCACAATTTTAAACCCCACGTTGGAGTCTGTGTGTATGCTCGCGATGACATCTGCTGTCGGCGTCTCCGGAATCTTGAAGATCCCAGTTTTTCTGTTGTATGGATACTTGTGGACCGAACATGCGATAATGCGAACAGCCAAGGCATGGAACTCCCTTCCGGCGTCAGTCTTTCCTGAATCCTACAACCTTGGGATCTTCAAGAGCAGGGTGAATAGGCATCTACTGAGATCGCATGCTTCATCTTCGGCCATATCGTCAATTCCCATCAGGTGAGATTGTGGTCAAATGCGTATCCAGTTAACCATAAAAAAAAAAAAATTGAAGGAATTCAAGTATATCCCCCCTCTCACGTCCTTGAATGAATTAATACGGCAGTAATAATGAATGTCTCTGTAGGATGTGGAGGAGCGCGTGGCCCGCACCTTCCCCACGCCCCTGGACAAGTGGGCGCTCGCGGACGCGCGGGACGCGGCCGCCCAGCGGCGCCGCCGGCCCCTGCTGCCACACGACAAGCTGCACCACATGCTGCAGAAGGTAATAGCGTGTACACACGATGCAAGCTGCGCCACATGCTGCAGAAGGTAATAGCGTGTACACACGATGCAAGCTGCGCCACATGCTGCAGAAGGTAATAGCGTGTACACACGATGCAAGCTGCGCCACATGCTGCAGAAGGTAATAGCGTGTACACACGATGCAAGCTGCGCCACATGCTGCAGAAGGTAATAGCGTGTACACACGATGCAAGCTGCGCCACATGCTGCAGGAGGTAACAGCGTGTACACACGATGCAAGCTGCGCCACATGCTGCAGGAGGTAACAGCGTGTACACACGATGCAAGCTGCGCCACATGCTGCAGGAGGTAACAGCGTGTACACACGATGCAAGCTGCACCATATGCGGCAAGCGGCCACAGTCCGCCACGCTGGCCCAATGCGGGTTGGGGATTTCACATTCCTTAGAATTTTAATTTATCAGGCATGTAGTTTTTCTGAAGATGTTTTCCTTCACCATTCAACAGCAGACGGATAAATGCACATAAGTAATTAAATTAAATTTAAAAAGTCCGCTCTGCTGAGCCGACTCTTATTAAAATGCCACTATTAATCACTCATCCATAGACAGATCGCGCCATGCATTGCTTAACTCCGCTAATCGAAAAGGACTGGCAACTGCTCCACGAGTGCTGCCCCCACTAAGATAATATTCTTTAATTTCCAGGAAGTCCTCCTCTACAAGATCGACGTGTCGGTGTCCGTGTTCATGACTGCCATCCTCGAATACGTGAGCGCCGACATACTGAAGCTGGCGGGCAATTTCGTCAAGAAGATCTCGCAGAAGACCGGATACGAGACTGTTACCAGCAGGGACATCAAGACCGCCATGTGTGCTGACAAGGTACGAACATTTGGGACCTGCGTAGTCCTAATATACCCTGGCAAAAAAGTAGAGGGTTATCACAATACATATTTAGTGGAATTAGACGTCTGCCTGTCTAGCTACCACCATCTTATCTAAATCTGCCGCCAAGCAGCAATGTTAATAGCATTGTTGTGTTCCGGTTGTCAAAGATAAGATAGCCAGTCCCCCAAATGTGTTGGGTTTTTCGGGTCAGTACGCTTCCACCTTCGACCTCATCTTCACTTAACATCAGGTGTGATTGAGGTCAAGTACGAATCCGTCGTGAATAAAAAAAAAACGACCGATTGGTCGAACGTTTTAAAATGTCCTAACCATGTACCCCTCTGGGGATCGAATCCGCGACCTCCGATTCGTAAACCCTATGTTGTTTACATTGAGCCACAGAGGTGGTTAAAAATTCCACCTGGGTGAAGCTGGTATTGAAAAATTAGTCAAAAGTCAAAAATGCTTTATTTTGTAGGTACACAGAGTACACTTAAAATAGTCGATTTTACATTTTTTAAGCTACTGCTTGTTCAAAATGCAATTTTCCCCTGAGAGGAACAAGCAAGAAACTCGAAGGGTTGCTCTCTCTCAGGCTTTGATTTTACTTAAAGGTTTTTATATTACAAAAAGGTTTTTGTATTTCATTATTAATCGTGAAATAGCCTGGCATGCGAACAATCTGATTATGTCCAGGGCTGATTATCAGATATTTTATAATATGCTTTGTTAATTAGTTTCTGTTTTATAGTATCTTTAAATTTATCGAGAGGAAGATTTTGTATATCAACTGGGACTTATTGAAAAAGCGTATACATAACCCTTTGAATGAATTACTGACTTTGTGGAGGCGACTTATGTGACCTGCAAGTTTATCTTTACTTCTTGTATTGACATCATGTTTATCACTATTTTTCCTAAATGATGCTATATTTTTTTTTTTCTTTGAGTTTCATGCTGCTTCTTTCTTTCTTCAATTGAGCTGGTATTGAAAGTATTCAAAATACTTTTAAAATCAATGTTATTGTAATACTTCATCACGATTATCACATACTAGTGAGCGTAGATGACTCAACGGTTAAGACGCGGTCTCCCAATTTGGGAGGTACGGGTTCGATTCCCAGGCAGCCTAATGTACCAATGAGTTTTTAAATTTAATTACTTATGAGAATTTATCGACTGCTATTAAACGGTGAAGAGCATCCCTGCATGCCTGGGAAATAAAGATCTTAAGGCATGTGAAGTCCTCAGCCCGCATTGGGCCAGCGTGGTGGACTATGGCTCATTCACCCTCATATACGAGGGAAGGCCTATATCCCTGCAGTGGGATGTTTACGGGTTGATGATGATGATTCTAGTACAAAGACGAGTTCGAGTCAAGATCATAAGCAAGTGGAAGTCTGTGGTCTCTGCCTACCCCTACGGGAAACAGGCGTGACTTTATGTATGTAACCTAAAGTCCACCAAGGAGTCCCAGTGGCACTCTTCTGGCTCTATCTTCAGACCCTCGTAATGGTCGTTATCCTGTATAAAGGAAAGTAGTCATAGCAACAAAAGAAACTAGCCAAAAGTCTAGCCATTTACCACCAGGGAGTTCTAGCCCCTACATTCCGGCTCCATCATCAGATCAGCTCGATGGTACCATAATATCTTAGTCCACGTATCTATAATAGAATTTGCAAAGAAATCAATATAATATCCTTTGTCATACCAATAATGCAAACTTAAACTGACAGTATGGCTTCACACTCTTACTTACGATGACGTTGAAAAATTAATTAAATTGTAATTGATTAAAATTTAAATTATTTGAACTTGAATTTGAATTTTAAATTATTATATTGTTAACACGCTCACTGCGTACGCATTCACACTTCACATTCACACTAACACATACACGTGCTCAAACACACTCACTCACTCACTCATTTTCACGCACACACATTCCTACATAGATTTCAATTCAATCCATTATTTGTAGCAACTGATCCTTAAGTATCGGAGTTTGTGCGCTGATACCTGCGACTCAGTCTTATGACTAATGCGGTTATCAACGTGCAATGCCGTTTATGTAAAAATTTTTATTTGCAAATAAAAATTTTTTGTATTTTGTAAAATATTGCATTGTCACCGGACATACATAAATATGCCAAATTTCAGCTCAATTAACCAGCAAGTGTTTGAAAGATTGAAGGGTTTGCAATTTTTGAAACGGACAACTTACATACGAACATTACAAGCTAAATAAAAGCTTGTAATTAATCAATATGTTGATCGATAGACTTATAATTTCCAGGTGCTAATGGACATGTTCTACCAAGACTCGGAGTTTGCCTTGGCGGACTCGGCGCCCGGGGCCAGCGCACGTCGCCGCCGAGGGTCCCTGACGTACGCCGAGCTCGTCAGGGACCTCCTCACAGATGAAAAGCACTTTCTGCGCGAGCTCCACCTCATCATCAGGGTATTTAAGGACGAGTTGGAGAAGATACTGGACAAGGATAGTCGGGTGAGTGGTTTTGCATTGTTAAGAAATTGACTTGTCTTTGATAACTTTGACATATTGATAATTAACACCTCGACTTTGATGAGTAATACTCTGACGTAACGCGAGTTGGATGGGAAAATACTTTGACGTAACTCAACTTAGATAGATAAAGCGTTTATTTGCATTTTACAGAAACACATACAAAAATATTCGACGCAACAATCATTCTGCTTGGTGTTATTCTTACACAATGTAGCCTTATTTCACAGTAATAAAAATAAAAATTAAGTACATCCGTTACAACTTATAATAGAGTTGTATGTGTATCTGTACCACAAATGGGCCATCGCTCAGTGTGGATCCTCACCTATAGCGGTAAGACACTGATTTTCAGCTAGTGCCCTGCGAGAGAAGGCGAGGGTAGGGTACTAGTGCAAACATTTTCAATAACAACCATTAGTGTGTATTCTATAAAGTTCGAAGAGAAATTCTTTGACGTAATGCAACTTTGGTGAGAAATTCTTTGACGTAACGGAACTTTGATGAGAAATGTTTGACGTAACGCAACTTTGATGGGAAATACTTGTAACGCAACATTGATGGGAAATGGGATGGGACGACCTGTTTGGTGTAGTGGTTAGTAACTGACCACTATACCTAAAGGTTGCGGGTTCGAATCCCGGTAGAGGCATATGTTTGTGTGATGAATACGGACATGTGTACCCGAGTTGTGGATGTTTTCATTTATAATAAGTAGTTATTTACAAAAAAAAAAGTAGTATATCAACCATCTGGTATCCACAATACAAGCCTATAGTGCTTGCTGTGGAACTAGATGGCGCTGTGTGTATGTCTAAGGATACTTATTATTATGAAATACTTTGACGTAACTCAACTTCGACGAGAAATTCTTTGACGTAACGCAACTGTACGATCACCTCGGTCGTGCATTTTCTCACCTCAGTAAATTCCATAGTAACACGCTTTTCATTCACTCATACACAATTAGTTCACGTACTGTTAGCATTTTTATAAAAAAATCAAGTAATTATTATGAAGTTTTGTTCCTGCATCATCATATCAGCATCAACTATCAAGCTGTATGAATCCAACAAGGGCTCATATACAGCAACTTCCATGGGAAATACTTTGACGTATCGCAACTTACGGGTCTAATGTCGGGTTTAATTTTTGCCTCAGCTAAAATCACATCTGTGTTTTTTTTTCAGACGATATCACTGATATTCGGCAACATAGTGGACATCTACGAGTTGACGGTGACCCTCCTGGGCAACCTGGAGGACGCCTGCGAGATGTCGCAGGATTCCCCCACGCCTTACATCGGCAGCTGCTTCGAGGGTGAGTGCCAACTTTCGCACGCATCAAAATTTTAGATTTATCCTGTCGGGTATATAACCGCAAAGAATCGCAGCGAAAATGGCATGTTTAGCATTCTGTTTGGTTGGTGGTAGGGCATATTAAATGCCTACCTGGCTAGCTACCACCATCTTATCTAAATCTGCCGCCAAACAGCAATGTTAATAGCATTGTTGTGCTCCGGTTGTCATAAATAAGATAGCCAGTTCCCCAAATAAGATGGAGTTTCCGGGTGCTGACGTTTCCACGTTCGGCCTCATCTTCACTTAACATCAGATGTGATTGAGGTCATGTGCTAACCCGTTGTGCAACCTCACAATTTATCACTCGTGTGTTCCTTTTTATCATAATTTTTAAGTTTATATCTAAATTAAATTGTTTGTTTTTATTTCTGGTAAAACAATAAACATTGCTATGGAAGAGTGAGGTCTACAACTCATTTGTTAAAACTGATCTTTTAAGACATAAATGTAAAAAACCTATTTTGAATATTGACAGTGAATTTTAACTTTAAAATGTAATTGTTATATTATATTCGTACGAGTAATATTTTAAATGATAATGTTAATACGTTTTTGAAATGATTGATTGTGTATCTTGTAATTTAATTCTGCTTTTTATACCGGATGAGTTTTTTTACCATAAAGAAAAAAATAGGACATTATTAGGTAAGTGAAATAGAAGGAATTGACATAGATGGGGTTTTTTTTTTTCAAAAACATTTTCGAATAAAGCTTTGTTTCCTACGGTTTGACGGTCGCGTTTATAGCCTACTCCACACAATTACACCATTTTTTTTAAATACAAATACAATTTTTTTTTATTGCAAATAAACAATTTTACATAAACGGCATTGCACGTTGATAACCGCATTAGTCATAAGACTGAGTCGCAGGTATCAGCGCACAAACTCCGATACTTAAGGATCAGTTGCTGATAATGAAATGAATTGAAATCTATGTAGGAATGTGTGTGCGTGAAAATGAGTGAGTGAGTGTGTTTGAGTACGTGTATGTGTTAGTGTGAATGTGAAGTGTGAATGCGTACGCAGTGAGCGTGCTAACAATATAATAATTTAAAATTCAAATTTAAGTTCAATTAATTTAAATTTTAATCAATTACAATTTAATTAAATTTTCAACGTCATCGTAAGTAAGAGTGTGAAGCCATACTGTCAGTTTAAGTTTGCATTCTTGGTATGACAAATTAAATTAAATAAATAAAACTCATGTTCCAAATTAATTTCGCATGATAGGACCCCTACGAATCCCGCCAGTCGCATCTCAATCTACGGCCGCAGCGTGCGTCGATGATGGTTTTGAAAAAAAAAAAAAAAAACTACCTATGCCAATATCTATTTCACTTACCTAATATGCCTTATTTTTTTCCTTACTGTAAAAAAACTCATCAGGTATATGCTTTTAATAATATATTCTCTAATTTTAAACATTTCTACACCAAATAATTGATAAAAAGGCTTGGCACAATATACGTTAACTATTTATGTACTATAAATATTTCATTCAATAAATAATTTTGATTGAATGTCCGCAGAGCTGGCAGAAGTTGAAGAGTTCCGCGCATACGTCCGCTACGCCAACATGGTGACGAGGAAGGAGTCGCGCGCCGCCCTGCAGAACCTCGTCGACGAACCCTTGGTTAGTTGCTCTGGCCCTTGTATCTCACCGCCTCCGTGGCTCAATGTAAACAACGTTAAGTTTACGATTCGGAGGTCGTGGGTTCGCTCCCCAGCGGGGTACATGTTTAAGTACTCGGTTTGGTTTGTGGTAGGGCATTTTAAATGTCCGCCTGGCTAGCTACCACCATCTTATCTAAATAGCCAGTCCCCCAAATGTGTTGGGGTTTCCGGGTCAGTACGCTTCCACCTTCGACCTCATCTTCACTTAACATCAGGTGTGATTGAGGTCAAGTAACAACCCGTTGTGCATAAAAAAAACAGACTAAAAAATTTTTTGTTGTCCGCGGTGGTATTGCCCATTTATTCTCAGCAGTCCTATTAGTTCTCGAGGATTCTAAGAGATGGCGCTGTTTTATCTACTAAGAGAAGCGCCAAAAAGATTTGCTTCGTTACCTTATCTATTGAGTTCTCTTAACGACTACGCCAAACTTGAGTGTGAATTGTCTTGTAATAACTACTCACTTCTCCCCAGCTATCCGAAGGTCTGGATACAGCGGGTCACGGCTTCCGGCTCGCTGTGAAGTACTACCTGCCCAAACTCCTCCTGGCGCCGGTCAGCCACGTGTTCCTCTACCACAACTATGTGCTGTCTCTCCTCCAGATAGCACCCACTAGCGAGGATCGGGAGAGCTTTAAGCAGGTGGGTCATGGGTCCTGTGGGATCCACGGCTATAAATTAACAGGATTAATAAACCGGTCTCAAGATTGAGATGACCTTAGGTTAGCGCTTGAGAATCTGTTGCATATTAAAACAGTAACAAGAAACATTGTATTGAGACTGAGACTCAATGTGAGGCTCGTCTGAAAATCGACGTTGTAGTTATTAGGTAATTATTTAGGATTATTAGGATAGGAGATGGAGCTCTTTTTGGCACCACATCGCGACACCGAAGCAAATATGTCTTAAGTAATCGAAATCTGGTACCTATTTTGTTTGTTTTTCATTTACTTCGAAATCACTTATTTACATAGAATCAATATTAAGTAGACGTTTGTTTCTGTTTAAATGTCGTAGTCGACTACAAAGTGTTGGTAACATGTTCAGCAAAAACATGTTTCGTTAGCTTGTTTTATAATTTTACTTAATATGAAGCAGCAGGCGAATGCGGGGATGTATATATACACAGGGATAATTTTCCGACACAGTTCACTTTCTCGAAGCATATTTATCCACCGACTTTAAAAGGATACGTGCCTCGTTCATCAAAGTATTCTGTTTATTTAAATATGATTTCGTTTATCTCCAGGTGGAGTGCAATCTACATCCGATAAAGAAGTTGCTGATGAAGGCCGTGGGGAATGGACCGAAGATGTAAGTAATACTCATTTGATTGGTTGGGTAGTACCTTGCCTTCGATACCAACGGTTGGAGGTTCGAATAAATAAATGTCCTTGCGCTAAATTTGGAGAAGGATGGTGTTGCTAGCGACTGGGACGGTGCGGACCGTCTCTTGGTATAGGGTGGCTCGACCAATTGCGATACTGTGTCAAGCTACAGGCAATTAGGACATTAGAATGACACTAGGATTTATTAGAACATAATGGTCTGCCACTTATGAAAGGCCCTGGAGGCAATTATTGACCAACCCCACACACAAAACATTGGATTTATGACCATGGAACCCGAGATGCTTACTGGTGAAGGGTAAATATTTGCATGCCCCTCATGCCATCCATTCCATGCCATTTCATTAGTCTTCTTTCATTCATCCTCTCCACATGTCCAAACCATCTGAGCATACCTTTTCCAATCTTTGTCACCGCATCTTCGTTCACACTGCATAACTTCCTAATTATTATTTTTTATTTATTTTAAATTAATTTCCACTGCATTAATTCCACTTTCATTCTTCTTCTGCCACATCCAGCATTCACCCCCATAAATCAGTGTATCCCCAAGGATATTTGTTTGAAATATGTCGTCTCCCGTGTCCGTAGGGACGCGACATTGCGGATGGCGACGCGGGCGCGACGGCAGCTGGCGATAGAGAAGTGCAACGAGCTGGCGCGACTGGTCGACAACTGGGACCAGCGCGACATCGGACAGTGCTGCAACGAGTTCATCAGAGGTGAGGAACGTCAAACTGATCATCAACGGCCTTACGGCCAACGGTCATCTGGAGGATAAGGCCAAGTTGGCCTCCAAAAAGTTAGGTGTCCTCAGTAGAGCGGCTCGTTACTTCACACCGGCTCACCGCCTCCAACTTTATAAGGAGTTCGGCCGCACGTGGAGTATTGTTCTCACCTATGGGCTGGGGCAGCTTCTTCCTTTTGACCGCGTTCAACGTCGCGCAGTCCGAATTGTCGGCCAAGAGAGTCTCACTGACCAACTGGATCCCCTGGCGTTGCGAAGATACGTCGCGTCCCTCTGCATTCTCTATCGCATGTTTCATGGGGAGTGTTCGAGCTAATACCCGCTGCTCAATTTAACCGATACACTTCTCGCCGAAAATTAAATTTCCATCCACATCACCTGGATGAGTGGAAGTCTACCACTGTACGTTTCTCAAGAAACTTCTTACCACGTACGACCACCCTGTGGAACGGACTTCCTGCAGCGGTATTGCCCAACGAGTACGACATTGAAACCTTCAAGAAACGAGCCTACACCTTCCTCAAAGGTCGGCAACGCATCTGTGACCCTTTTGTTGTTGCGGGTGTCCATGGGCGGCGGTGATTGCTTTCCATCAGGTGACCCGCATGCTCGTTTGCCGCCCTAATATAAAAAAAAAAAAAAAACTTGTCCCTTCACTGGGAGAGAGTATGGGCCTTAATCCACCAAGCGGACCCAGTGCGGATTAGCTGCCTTCAATTAATAACAACCGGGAATTTTAATTACTTAAGTGTATTTATCAGACTGCTCTTAAACGGTACAGGAAAACTTCGTGAGGACACCTGCACGTCTCGTCATTGTCCTGCCCTTATCCCACTGTAGGTGGGGTCGGCACAACATGTCATCCTCTTCCACTCTCCTCTATCAGCCGTCATCTCCGTACTCACCCCTTTCACATACATATCATTCCTCACGCAGTCTACCCACACCTTCTTCGATCTTCCTCTACCTCTGTATCCCTCCACATTCATACTTAACACTCGTCTTGTTACGTGCCTTTCATCCCTCCTCATAATGTGCCCAAACCATGCTAACGTATTACTCCTCAACTTTTCTGTTATTGGCGCCACTTTTAGACTTCCTCTGATATACTCATTCCTGATCTTATCCATACCAGTCACACCACACATCCATCTTAGCATACTCATCTCTGCCACATGCATTCTACTTTCATCAGTTTCTTTTATGTCTGAGACAACCTGCATGTCTGAGAAATAAAATATTTAAAGACATGTGAAGTCCCCAACCCGCATTGGGCCAGCGTGGTGGACTATGGCCCATTCTCCCTCATTATACGAGGGAAGGCCTATATTCTTGCAGTGCGATGTTTATGGGCTAATGATAATAATGAATGTATTCACCAAAAATCAATCAAATTAATTATTTCATTTCATACAGAGGACACGTTGTCTAAGATCGGGCCTGGCAAACGGATCGCCGAGAGGCGCGCTTACCTCTTCGACGGGCTTCTCTTACTGTGCAAGCCCATCAACAGCCTTGTGAGTATTAAACATGAGACACTTTTCATTCTCCTCATTCAGGCTGGCCGCACAACGCCGACACTCGGTGACCGATTTTTTGTCGGTAAGATATTAAACCTACCGACTGAAACGTGAATCACAAAATCGGAGATAAAATTATGGGGCGCAAAAATTGGCCTGATTGTCGAACCTATAAACAAACTTTTTTTTTATGCACAACAGGTTGGTACTTGACCTTAATGATGTTAAGTGAGGATAAGGATGAGGATGATGATAACATCAGGTGTGATTGAGGTCAAGTACCAATCCGTTGTGCATAAAAAAAAGTATTGAAAGAGTATGAAAGTGGATTGAGAACGAATGGTTTACTCGTCAAATACAATACTATGCAATAATTTTTGATGATAACAATAGAACACAATTAGGCTGTCTTACCATTAAAAGCGATCTCTTCCAGACAACCCACAGCCATGGGACATTTGTCGGTAGATATGCACGACGGGTTCCTTCTTGATCTCAATCACACCTGATGCTAAGTGAAGATGTGGTCGAAGGTGGAAGCGTACTGACCCGGAAACCCCAACACATTTGGGGGACTGGCTATCTTATCTCTGTAAACCGGAACACAACAATGCTATTAACATTGCGGCTTGGCGGCAGATTTTGATAAGATGGTGGTAGCTAGCCAGGCGGACATTTTAAAATGCCCTACCACCAACCAAAGACATGTAGAAAAACATGTCTCATCTATGCCGATGATCAAGTAATCCTTGCGTCGTCACAAGAGGAGTTACAAGAGATGATAACACTTACGAATACAGTTTTGAAAGAATCAGGAATTAAAGTCAATGTGACTAAAACGAAAGTTATGATATTTGAGAGAGGGGTATGTAGGACGGATTGCAGTATTTTGATAGACTGAGAAAAAGTTATGTATTTATTTAATTTACATAGCACATAATGGTGTCGATTCGGATGTACACCAACTAAACTAAAATCAGTTTTAGAGTAGTACTGTCTCTTTCTCCCTGGAACAGTACGATGCGACGGCACCACTCCAAAACTGGTTTTAGTTTAGTTTAGTTGGTGTACATCCGAATCGACACCAATGTCCTGTCTTTACGCAACTAGCGACGGTAACTCGTCTGCTCTGGGTGCGGCAGTAAACCAGCGCTGAGCTCTTATAAGCTCAGCATATAGCTGAATAGTTTCCCTTTCGCTGCTGCGACACTTATCTGAGTGTTCTGTTATTTTATTTGCCTAACAATTGTTATATATGTTTCGAAGTGGCGAATAAACAGTTTCTTTCTTTCTAAGTGGAGCAAGTGCGTGAGTTTGTTTCTTTGGGTTCACTGTTTACAAGGGATGGAAACTGTGACGAGGACGTCGAAAGAAGAGTGAATGGAGCACTGCATGTGTTTATGAGGAGACAGAAGATATCCAAAAGAGCTCGTTTTTTTAAAATCTTATCTGATCTTACCCCAGGTGGGTGTGAACAGCGGCAACTCCTTGGGCGCGGGCTCTCAGCAGCTCAAGCTGAAGGAGAAGCTACACGTGAGGAAGCTGGAGTTGGTGGATCGGGCTGACACGGACGGTGAGTGTTCTTAAAATATTATAATACATTCGTTGGGCATTGTGTAGGACCATCCAATCTCCTCACTCCCATTGTAACTCCTGTAAACTAGGTTTGACAGTGGTACTCGACATCGACGCCTACTGAAGATAAACTGAGCTCCCTGTGACTTGGACTCCAGACTAATCACCGCCTCTACCAGGCTAGCATAAACGAGGAAGAGTCATCTTCTTCAACAGTACCTCCCGTAAACCTCAGCAGTGGTACTCTCCATGTCGCCGACTAAAGGTAGACAGTGCCCTACGTGACTCTGTTAGTACCTCAAACCCCAGACTAATCACCGCGGGTACCAGGCTAGCATAACTGAGCAAGAGTCAACAGTAACTCCCACATACCTCAACAGTCGTGCTCTGCATGTCGCCTACTGAAGGTAGACGGTGGGTGACTCTATTGCTGCCTCGGAACCCAGACTAATCACCGCGGGTACCAGGCTAGCATAACTGGCTCCTCCAACAGTAACTCCCACATACCTCAACAGTCGTACTCTGCATGTCGCCTACTGAAGGTAGACGGTGAGTGACTCTATTAGGAACCCAGACTAACTACCAGGGTACCAGACTACCAGGCTAGCATAACTGAGCAAGAGTCACCTCCTCCAACAGTAACTCCCACATACCTCAACAGTCGTACTCTGCATGTCGCCTACTGAAGGTAGACGGTGAGTGACTCTATTAGGAACCCAGACTAACTACCAGGGTACCAGACTACCAGGCTAGCATAACTGAGCAAGAGTCACCTCCTCCAACAGTAACTCCCACATACCTCAACAGTCGTACTCTGCATGTCGCCTACTGAAGGTAGACGGTGAGTGACTCTATTAGGAACCCAGACTAACTACCAGGGTACCAGACTACCAGGCTAGCATAACTGAGCAAGAGTCACCTCCTCCAACAGTAACTCCCACATACCTCAACAGTCGTACTCTGCATGTCGCCTACTGAAGGTAGACGGTGAGTGACTCTATTAGGAACCCAGACTAACTACCAGGGTACCAGACTACCAGGCTAGCATAACTGAGCAAGAGTCACCTCCTCCAACAGTAACTCCCACATACCTCAACAGTCGTACTCTGCATGTCGCCTACTGAAGGTAGACGGTGAGTGACTCTATTAGGAACCCAGACTAACTACCAGGGTACCAGACTACCAGGCTAGCATAACTGAGCAAGAGTCACCTCCTCCAACAGTAACTCCCACATACCTCAACAGTCGTACTCTGCATGTCGCCTACTGAAGGTAGACGGTGAGTGACTCTATTAGGAACCCAGACTAACTACCAGGGTACCAGACTACCAGGCTAGCATAACTGAGCAAGAGTCACCTCCTCCAACAGTAACTCCCACATACCTCAACAGTCGTACTCTGCATGTCGCCTACTGAAGGTAGACGGTGAGTGACTCTATTAGGAACCCAGACTAACTACCAGGGTACCAGACTACCAGGCTAGCATAACTGAGCAAGAGTCACCTCCTCCAACAGTAACTCCCACATACCTCAACAGTCGTACTCTGCATGTCGCCTACTGAAGGTAGACGGTGAGTGACTCTATTGCTGCCTAGGAACCCAGACTAATTACCAGGGTACCAGACTACCAGGCTAGCATAACTGAGCAAGAGTCACCTCCTCCAACAGTAACGCCCACATACCTCAACAGTCGTACTCTTCATGTCACCTACTGAAGGTAGACGGTAGTGATGAGTGACTCTATTGCTGCTTCGGAACCCAGACTAATTACCAGGGTACCAGGCTAGCATAACTGAGCAAGAGTCACCTCCTCCAACAGTAACTCTCGTAACTCTCAACAATGGTATTCTGTATGTCGGCTACTGAAGGTAGACGGTGCCTTAGTGACTCTATTGCTACCTAGAAAGTAATAGGATGTGTAAGTAGGAAAATAAGATTCCCACCTCCTTGCTTTCTGTAGGATATTTTTTTTATGCACAACGGGTTGGTACTGTACCTCAATCACACCTGATGTTAAGTGAAGATGAGGTCGAAGGTGGAAGCGAAACTGATCCGGAAACCCCAACACATTTGGGGGACTGGCTATCTTATCTCTGACAACTGGAACACAGCAATGCTATTAACATTGCTGCTTGGCGGCAGATTTAGATGATGGTGGTAGCTAGCCAGGCGGATATTTAAGATGGCCTACCACCAACCGAAATATACAAATTTTTTTAGATTACCTACATGGTTGGTGGTAGGCATAGACTTATATATCACTGAGTATGGACCGCGTCATTGAAACACTTCATTGGTGTTAAAACGGGGAGTTTGGAACCAATGGGAACAGAGACACACCGACTTAGTTAGCGAACTGTCGTATCAAATGCTGATTTATGTTGTATAAGAATGCATCACTAATCTCAGAAAAGTGACCAATAAACATGCGAGTATCTTTTAAGTGTAACAAACATAATGTATTACTCGTAAAACTCATATTTTTAATCAATATTGTAATTTTTTCTTGCACTTCTATAGCTTTTTAGAAAAGGAATGGTAACGTATCATACTTTCGAAACTTTCTTGCTCGAATTGCAATTGTTCGAAAACGGTAATAAGAAATTTCAATTGCCAGAGTGATTACTTTATATAACTTTTTGTCTCATAAACTTATTTTATATATGTTTCACATACTAGAAAAACGGTTAACCGATCATCAGAACTACTTGTTGATGTTTCACAGATGTTTTACTTACCATAATTTAAATTACTCGAATAACTTTACGTCGAGGTTACAAAATAATCAAAATTCTAAGGGAGGTTTAATTAAGGTTAGGTTAACTTTGTTCGTTAATTAGGTTAGGTTGGAGACATGAGAAACATTTGCATTCGTGATAGGTAACCCTGAATAAGTGGTTTCGGCCACTTATTCTCAGCAGTCATATTAGTTCTCGAAGATTATAAGAGATGGCGCTGTTTTATCTGCTAAGAAAAGCACGAAATAGATTTGTTCTTGAGTGAGCCTTTGTTGTTTCTCCAACAGAGGGCCGGCATATGCTGGAGCTATGTCCACGCGTGGGCCCGCCCGTGGTGTTGGCGTGCGCCTCCTGCGCTGAGAAGCGGAACTGGATGTGCGACCTCGTTATGTTGAACACTAAACCCATGCTGGACAGGAGCCTTGACAGGTTTGTTAGATGCTGTATGGCTTTGTGATTTCATAGAACGTTGGCATTGCACAGACCAATTGTTTTGATAAACAGTTTTTAACAAAAAACTGTCGAGTTTTTTTTTTTTTTTATGGTTAACTGGATACGCATTTGACCACAATCTCACCTGATGGGAAGTGATGATGCGGCCGAAGACGAAGCACGCGATCTCAGTAGATGCCTATTCACCCTGCTCTTGAAGATTCCAAGGTTGTAGGATTCAGGAAAGGCTGACGCCGGAAGGGAGTTCCATGCCTTGGCTGTTCGCATTATGAATGAAAAATCGAACAGCTTAGTGCGAATGTTCGGTATGTTAACTACATACGGGTGGAATCCCTCCCCGCGCCTAGTAGTCCGAAGATGGAATGGCGATGGTGGAATAAGATTGTGTGATTCCAACGCACACTCACCGAAATGTATCATGTAAAAGACCGAGAGACAGGCGACCGTGCGACGGTGTTCGAGGCTCTGCAATTTAGCAGTGATCGAATGGTCACCAATGAGTCTTTTGGCACGTCGTTCCACAGAATCGAGTGCAGCCAGCTGGTACTTGGTTGAACCGAGTTCAGGCACTGGTGTCGATTCGGATGTACACCAACTAAACTATAACCGATTTGGGACACCACACCATTGTAGCTAATTATAAGATAAAACTAATATTACGAATGCGAAATTAGGATGTTTGTTTGTTAGCCAATCATGAAGAAACGATTGAACGGATTTGTATGAAAGCCACGTACATGTCGGCGGTCGCCCGCCTGTAGGGTCACTATTTTCCATATGTCACAATTCACACGCTCTCACTCACTGTATTACTTCACTTTTTATTGTAAATAAAACAAACAAATAAACTTGTACTTTCCGGTTTATTTTCACAACCGGGCAGAGTAACAATACCATAAGTGAACACGAACAAAAATGTGTCGAGAATGACATTACATTGACTTAAATAGTGGCGAACAAACAACCCCACCTCCATACCACTGCGCTACGTCAAAAACAACCAATCAGAGCTCCTTCCGTCACTGGATCAACACTCAAGCTGCTAAATATAATAATCAATAGTAACTAATTATTACATTTCATGATTAATTATAAGAAAGTTCAATAAAAGTAAAACAATATTTCGCACATTTTAAATTACACTGAAATTTGCTATTTTTATAAGAAGGAGAGACAGTGGTTTGTTTTGCGTAACACAATTATCCATCTACGTTAATCAATTTTAATTTTTAGAGAAATTAATAAATATTATATGATTTCATTAAAAATAATGTTAGAAATAAATAAAATTGAACTCTCTAATTAAAGTAAAGAACCCTTTGTATTTAAAGTTGCTTTTAAAGAAATAAAACCATATTAAAATGAATAAATATGTGAATAAATCATATTATTATTTAGAACACATAAATTCGCGCCCACATACACCTAGAATATGCCGTGGAGTAGGGCTTTGAATACTTTTTATGCTGATAAAGTGAGGTTCCGGCAGGCAAACAAATTACATATTGGTGTCGATTCGGATGTACACCAACTAAACTCAGTTTTAAAGTAGTACTGTCTCTTCAAAAAATCAAAATCAAAAATATTTTATTCAATGTAGTATACAAAAATATCACTTATTGAAAGTCAACATGTTATTTTTTTTTTAAACTACATCGCTTCACAAGATGTTATGGCTAGGGAGAAGAAGCGACAAGAAACTCCGCAACAACACATCTTTTCAATTGGTTTCCGTCTTTACAATAATATTACATTTAATATTACATATTACAAAACAATAGCAATTAACATAACGACCAGCTAACACCAGACCTCCTTATCGCCTAAATAATCATCTATCCTGTAATAACCCTTCTTACACAGAGTTTCTTTAATGTGGCGTTTAAATTTCTGCTCTGTTAAACTCAATACATGTTCTGGTATTTTATTGTAAAAACGTATGCTGTGTCCCACAAAGGATGTACTAACCTTGCTAAGTCTAAATTTTGGAATTTCAATTTTATTTTTGTTTCTAGTATTCAAATTATGATTATCACAATGTTTGCGAAATAGGCATATATTTTTGCGTACATACATTATACTGTCATGTCTTTCTCCCTGGAACAGCACGATGCGACGGCACCACTCCAATACTGGTTATAGTTTAGTTTAGTTGGTGTACATCCGAATCGACACCAATATCAAGTAAAAAAATATTTTACTGGAACCTCTAGTATCAGTAGTACAATGATTTAGTCCGACGATCGGACTGTTAATACTCGATGCAGTCCCATGAACCAAATGATTACAGATCATCGGACCACTGATACTCTTAGTCCAATCCAAAAAAAAAAAAAATAGTAGAGGGTACTGAAATGCTCGCGTCAATTTTTAACTGTCTTCCAAAAAGGAGGTTTCTCAATTTGACCCATTTTTTTATGAGTATTCGCGGATCACTTCGCAGTGAAATTAGTTTTTAATCTTAAACTTTAAAAACCTACTGAAGTCGGTGTCACTTAGAAAAATATTAGTCACCGTATGGACGAATGTAATGAATGTAAATACAATTAATTATATTTTAGATTAAGCTTAGAATCTGCCGTGCCCTTGCAGGGTTTCATGTATGGATGTATTGTTTTTTTTTTTTAAGATCTAATGTACACATGAAAGCATGAATAAATGAATATGAATGAGGTATTGGACGAACGGGCAAATAGACGAATGAGGAAATGGACGAACGGGGAAAATGACAGACTGGGAAATGGTTAAACGGGGAAATGGACTCGCTACATGGACGAACGGGCAAATAGACGAATGAGGAAATGGACGAACGGGGACAATGACAGACTGGGAAATGGTCAAACGGGGAAATGGACTCGCTACATGGACGAACGGGCAAATAGACGAATGAGGAAATGGACGAACGGGGACAGTGACAAACTGGGAAATGGTCAAACGGGGAAATGGACTCGCTACATGGACGAACGGGCAAATAGACGAATGAGGAAATGGACGAACGGGGACAGTGACAAACTGGGAAATGGTCAAACGGGGAAATGGACTCGCTACATGGACGAACGGGCAAATAGACGAATGAGGAAATGGACGAACGGGGACAGTGACAAACTGGGAAATGGTCAAACGGGGAAATGGACTCGCTACATGGACGAACGGGCAAATAGACGAATGAGGAAATGGACGAACGGGGACAGTGACAAACTGGGAAATGGTCAAACGGGGAAATGGACTCGCTACATGGACGAACGGGCAAATAGACGAATGAGGAAATGGACGAACGGGGACAGTGACAAACTGGGAAATGGTCAAACGGGGAAATGGACTCGCTACATGGACGAACGGGCAAATAGACGAATGAGGAAATGGACGAACGGGGACAGTGACAAACTGGGAAATGGTCAAACGGGGAAATGGACTCGCTACATGGACGAACGGGCAAATAGACGAATGAGGAAATGGACTAACGGGGACAATGACAAACTGGGAAATGGTCATACGGGGAAATGGACTCGCTACATGGACGAACGGGCAAATAGACGAATGAGGAAATGGACTAACGGGGACAATGACAAACTGGGAAATGGTCAAACGGGGAAATGGACTCGCTACATGGACGAACGGGCAAATAGACGAATGAGGAAATGGACTAACGGGGACAATGACAAACTGGGAAATGGTCAAACGGGGAAATGGACTCGCTACATGGACGAACGGGCAAATAGACGAATGAGGAAATGGACGAACGGGGACAGTGACAAACTGGGAAATGGTCAAACGGGGAAATGGACTCGCTACATGGACGAACGGGCAAATAGACGAATGAGGAAATGGATTAACAGGGAAATTGACGAACGGGGACCGAGTAGACGAACGGGGAAACAGACGAAGGGTGCCGAATTTCATGTTGACTGTCATAATTATTATTATTTCTATAGTATCCCAACTAATATTATAAGTGAGAAATTGCGTGGGTGTATGTATGTTTGTTACCTCTTCACGCCTAAACGGCTGGACGGATTTGGGTGAAATTTGGTTGGTAGACTGATTACAACCTGGATTAGCATATAGCCTAATTTTTTTGCTGAACCGATTTTGATGTAATCGTCCACGCTAGCAGCCAGTAATAAATAAATGTGGTGTGGCAGTATCCTGCTGGACCTGGAGCGGCGCCACCCGCTGCAGCTGCCGTCCGAGACGCTGTACCGGTTCGCGGTGCCGGACTCGCCGCAGAACATCGTGCTGGAGGAGCGGACCCGCGGGACAACACCAGTACCCCTCATCAAGGTACATCCATCGAACCAAAACAGTCAAAGTCAAGTCAAGAGTCAATGTGCTTTAGTTTGTAGGTATACTTAAAATGGTCAATATTACATTTTTGTAAACTACTGCTTGTTCAAAATTCAATTTTCCCATGAGAAGAACAAGCAAGAAATACGAGGTGTTGCTCTTTTAAAAAACAGGTCATTATCACTATCTCAGCCCATAAACATCCCACTGCAGGGATATAGGTCTTGGAGTATGGGCCATAGTCCACCACGCTGGCCCAATGCGGCTTGGAGACTTCACATGCCTTTGAATTTTTATTTCTCAAGCGTGTAGGTTTCCTCACGATGTTTTCCTTCACAGTTTAAGAGAAGTCGGATAAATGCACAAGTAATTAAATTTTTTTTTTTTTTTTTATGATTGACTGGATTCGCGTTTGACCACAATCTCACCTGATGGAAAGTGACGATGTGGTCGGAGATGAAGCACGCGATCTCAGTAAATGCCTATTCACTCTGCTCTTGAAGTTGAAATTAAATTTAAAAATTCATTGGTACATGGCCTGCATGGGAATCGAACTCGGACCCCCTAAATTGGGAGACCGCGTCTTAACGCTGAGTCACCGACGCTCATGCATACTTTCATCCAATCACTCAGCAAATAGAATAGAATAACTTTATTCGCTGACAGAAATGCAAGGTACACAGAAACAATTCACAACAAGCAATAAAATTACAAAAAAGGCCAGACAATTTTATAATTTATGTGCGCCCTGTTACCAGGCCAACGAATTGGATCTGACTCAGCGTAAAGTTGCAGGGAGACCCCACAACGCTGATAATTCTGCCAGAACCAAAGAATTGAGGTTATGCGCGCATCTAGCGCATTGCGGTAACGTTAATGTATATCTGTTTATTATCCCAATAATAAGGTCTAACAAAATTTACCCGACAAACGTTGCACAGTGTATGTATAGGATGTGCCTATTAAGAAAAAAATAAAAAATAAAGTTAACAGATTTTTATTAAAAAATTAAATTTAGAAATGTAATTTAGTGAGTTGGACGTTAATGTCCGCGCGCTCTAAGTACTCTCCCACAACCATGGACTTATTATTTAAACAGGACTGATAACTATCAAAAGAATCATTTAGGAAAATGATCACTATGTCAACGCAATAAGGTATTAAATTGGATGCACCATACACAAAGGCAAATCCGAGCCGAGAGAGATAATAATAACGGAGGCCGTGTGTCTCGTTCTTACATCTTGCCAGCAAAAAAAATGATTATGATCAACAGTTTTGGCTACTCAAAAATTCCATTGAAACACTTATATTTTTATGTTATTTTAACAATTATAAATAAACAAATAACATTCGCATTAATTTCTTTTCATATATTCTTAAATCAAACAGAAAACATAAATTTTTATTTCGATTTTGTTATTTTTATGGTAACCCTGAAAAGCATGTCATGTCATGGCGGCTCGGTGTGATTTTGAATTTTCTTTGCATTAAAAGTTTTTTAAAGTATTTGTTATATTATAACAAGTAAAAGGAGTAAAATGGTGAAAAAGTGTTGCGTTTATACTTGCCCAAGTGAATCCTATGGTGGTTGCAACATATCTTTCCACAGGTAAGCTAAAAATAATATTTTTGTAAATCAAAGAAGTAGGATGCCCATGAATTCTTGAAATGAGTCGAAATATGTGAAATATGTGTGATTGATTAGGGTCCTGACTGTTGTACTATTATTGCAGTTTCCCAAAAAATGAAGAAATGCGAAATAAATGGCTCACGCCGGCTAATGTCAAAACGCCAAAGTTTTTTGACAAATATTTTATTACAACATTTGTCCCAAGTAACAAATATATTGTGGTCACCCTGTTAGACAGAGACAAACGGCCTCTACGTTACACATCCTGCTCGGCTCGTTTTTCAGCGGCGAGTACTCAGTCCTGTTTAATTAATAAGTCCATGCCCACAACACACACAACACGTGCCGCGGTATCTTTGATGCCGCCTCTGGCGACCACTCGCCGCTCGGCGCCCTGGGACCTTTTTTTCTCATTGATAATAGTACATTATTGCAAAGGCCGGGAAATAGGCAATTGCCATTTCCGCCGAGGCATATATAGTGCTTTTCTCAAAAGAATGCAGGGAAATAAGAAATATTTAAATAACCAATCGAGACGAATTTTCAGCTTTGCCGCCGATTTTCTATTTATCATCTGTGCCGAAAGGCAAACGCATTTACGCATACAGCCACGTGAACGCAATTTGTACTAAGCAAAGAGATTTTGGTATGCCAAGAATGATAAAAGAGATCCAATCAAAGAATATATAATAAACCCAGCACGCCGTTTCATACAATATTGCTGGAGCGTTGTAATGTTCCAAATTCAAAAAACGCTCCTGCAATGGATTTATTTTTCGCTGTCTGTAAATTAGATACTTCGCGTGTTCTTTTTTCGAAAGTAATGACAATATGCATGTTTGAGAAAAATAAAATACAATCGAAATGAAGTAAGTCTCTTAATTTGTATTTTCATTTGCACTTACATTTAATTTTTTTTACCCGGAAGACAAAATTTTTTAAGGCTAGTTTTTTTAATGAATATATTATTTTATTGTCATGTACGTGCAATTGCCAAAGTTTGTCGAGTTAATTTTGTTAGACCCTATATATGTAGCAATAATCAGACAACTGATATAAAACCATGTAAATAGTTCATGTCACGAGTCAGATAACACCATTGTCCGATATACATACTAGCTATACAATTATAATATTATTGAGGGCATTTAAATTTGCACACTTTTAAGTAAGCAAAAAAATCGGGATATCTCGAGATCGCCGCAGCGAGACTAACGTGAAGCTTGCCGCAGGGCGCGACTCTGCTGAAGCTGGTGGAGCGGCTGACGTACCACATATACGCGGACCTGAACCTGGTGCGCACGTTCCTCACCACCTACCGCTCCTTCTGCTCGCCCGCCGACCTGCTGGCGCTGCTCGTGGAGCGCTTCCGCATCCCCGACCCCAGCGACGTCTATGACGTCAGAGGTCAGTGCTCACCCCTATCTGATCTTACATTTTTGTTATTATTTTTTTTATTTATCTCTGGCAAGCGAGCAGCTAATATTGATAGAGATGGCGACATATTGTATCAATATTTTTCAGCAACTATACCTGCTTAGTATTATACTTAAAACACATAGTAAATTACCATACGATCCCCAGATTCTTAAGCGACGTAGAAAAGACATAGTGTGCAAACAGGATTCTTTATTTCAGACTGAATTTGTAAAATGTTTCTTTTGTTTCCTTGGTCCCTTTATTTACAATAAAATTAACAGATATCTAGATATTTATTCATTATCGAAAACCTTATGTAAAATGAAAGTATCAAGCTGGCTTCAAAAACTATCATACGATGAAACGGAACAGCTACTCATCGTTATAAAGTACCTAGTAGGTACACTTATTGTAAAATATGAATAAATAAATAATATTATTAACAATTTAAATATCTATTACATACTCGCAATCACTATTCGACACACCCCCTCACATGCACACCCCCACACACACACGCACACACGCACACACACACACACACACACACACACACGCACACACGCACACACACACACACACACACACACACACACACACACACACACACACACACACACACACACACACACACACACACATCTTGTTTTAAGTTCAAATTACTAGTTTGTTTTATTTAAGCTTGAAATTGTTTGTTATTTATTATACCGCTATTTTAGCATTAAAAGGGAGCGGCGCTGACTGCCGAGATACAGGTTCTCACCTAGTTCGACAGCAGATGCCCACATTTTATAAGTAGATAAATATATTTCTTAGGTCAAGCTTATATAATATGTAAATTGTATGCTATTTTTTGCAAATAAAGATTTTTATTATTATATATCGCCATCTCGCAATATCACACTGGGCCATATAGTTCCGCACTAAGCAAGTAAGCTTGTATTATGGATACCTTTATTTATTTCCGGTAAACAAGCAAATAATATTGATACAATGGTGTCGATTCGGATGTACACCAACTAAACTAGACGAGCCTACACCTTCCTCAAAGTCCGGCAACGCTTCTGTGACCCTTTTGGTGTTGCGGGTGTCCATGGGCGGCGGTGATTGCTTTCCATCAGGTGACCCGCATGCTCGTTTGTCGCCCTCTCAAATAATAAAAAAAAAAACTAAGCCAAAACCAGTGTTAAAGTGGTACTGTCTCTTTCTGCCTGGAACAGTACGATGCGACGGCACCACTCCAAAATTGGTTTTAGTTTAGTTGGTGTACATCCGAATCGACACCAATATGTTTGTAACGAAAATAAATATCTTTGCACATACACACAGCGCCATCTAGTTCCACACTAAGCAACTAGGCTTGTATTGTACCGGATTGTTGATAAACTACACAAATGCAACTTTCTTTGTAAATAAATAAATATGTAAATGAAAAACATCCATAAATAAATATCCGTAGACATATAAGATATTTTTTATTTTTTTTAAAACCGATAAAGTAGTTGGCTCGCAATAAACGGACGAAGCCGCGGGCGGAACGCCAATATTTATATAAATATATGACGACCTGTTTGGTGTAGTGGTTACAAAACTCTGACCACTATACTAAATGGTCGCGGGTTCGAATCCCGCTAGGGGCATATGTTTGTGTAATGAATACGGACATATGTCGGGTACTGTGTGTTATCGATGTTTTCATTTATAATAAATATTTATATACAAAAAAAAATAATGTATTTATGTAGTATATCAATCATCTGGTATCCACAACACACGCCTATAGTTGCTTACTGTGGAACTAGATGGCGCTGCGTGTATGTCTAAAGATATTTATTATTTTTTATTATTATTTATATGTTAATCCATTATCTAGTATCCATAGTACAAACTTGCTTAGTTTAGAACTATATGGCTGGTCTATATGTCCGCGATATTTATTTATTATTGCTAATTACCCGACTGCCCAAGGAATGAGGGTAATGTTTTTTAATACATGCTTAGCGCATTGTCGATAAGGGTGGGAATATACGTCAGATTGTGTTCCAGATTGATCAGACTATCCGATCGTATTCACTCGACACACGTCCGATTGTTACGTCAGACTTTCTCTGAACTCGGTCGTTCTTGAGCTATTACCCCGAGTGCTGGCATGCGGTGCAGAAAGATAAAAATGGACGACGTATTACTGTTACTTATTTGCTCGTGTTGACGCGAAAGAAGGTAAAAAGTTTGTAACAAAATCGTAAACATCTCGGCGCTGTTTCCGACTCGGACGTCCGGACGTGTCGGATGGAACGTGTATTGAACGTTTAAACAAAATAATCGCTCCAACGCCTTCCAATAGTCGGATCCGACTTCCGAGCTTTTAAGTGCTTCTGCCACTTATTACCGGCACTACTCGCTGTAGCCTGCTACCGCCACGCTCCCTGCATCTAAGAGCAGTCCATGATGTATACAAAAGCATGGGGCTGAGCCTCACTCGACCTCCTTCACCATAAGGTTCGTCGTTTGGTTTCGTGAGTAAGTAAGTCTGCAGATAGATATAGTCACACGGGGCGTTTTAGTTGCGATTACAGCCTGCCAGCCTGGTATAGGCGTAGTCCTTTTTTTATACGATATCGGGAGGCCGAGCTTCACTCGTGCTCCTTCCCCATAGGGTTGGCCTCAGTGCCTCTTTACATTTCATTGGCTACATTCCTATTAACCGAGGGGGAGTGGGAAATCTCTTTTCCTACTTACACTTTAATTAGTCTGTGGCACCGTCTACCTTTAGTAGGCGCCGTGTCGAGGACCACTGTTGATCCTGACGTACAGGAGGTGGGCTTTATGGATTGGACTATTTGATGGGGAAAATCTGACATGTATTCCCAGCCTAAAACGGGGCTGGTCCAAAGCCATGGTCTAATTGACCCGTCTTTTGCGCACGCCAGTCGCAAGGATCAAGAGCTCGAAGCAGGACGCTAGTCCCAACTCCACTCAGGATATTGACATGGGTAAAGTATTCGGTGTTGTTCAGGTGCCTTAGCTTTAAGAAGGTGGATCAGGTCCAGTGGCTCGTTTGATAACAATTCAACATAAGTCTGCAATATACTCACTTGGTCCACTCGAAAAACCTTAAAGCCTTTGCAAATCAAAACGCTATAGATACGGTCGCGCGAACAAATCTTTTTCGCTCTTTTCTCAGTAGATAAAACAGCGCCATCTCTTAGAATCCTTGAGAACTAATAATAATAAATATCCTTAGACATACACACAGCGTCATCTAGTTCCACACTAAGCAACTAGGCTTGTATTATGGATACCAGATGGTTGATTTACTGCATCAATACATTTTTTTTTGTAAATAAATACATATATAAGTTCAGATAATTTAACCGCCTCCGTGGTTCAATGTAAACAACATAGGGTCGATTCAGAAGTCGCGGGTTCGATGTTTAGTACTTGATTTTGGTAGGGCATTTTAAATACCCGCCTGGCCAGCTACCACCATCTTATCTAAGTCTGCCGCCGAATAGTAATGTTAATAGCATTGTTGTGTTCGGGTTGTCAGAGATAAGATTGCAGTCCCCCAAATAATTTGGGGTTTCCGGGTCAGTACGCTTCTACTTTCGTACCCATTCTCTTAACATCATGTGTGATTGAGGACAAGTGCTAACCCGTTGTGCATAAAAAAAGAAGTGAAGAGCCACTGGACTCGATGCACCCTCTTAAGTATAATTAGTGTTTTAAAAGCTTGCTTTGAGTGTAGTGTAGATATTCAGTTGTTTGTTTGAAACTTTTGCCTTTTAGGAAATTGAACATCGAAGAACTCTTTGTATCGGATGAGTTTTTTTACGGTAAGGAAAAAAATTGGGCATATTAGGTAAGCGAAATAGAAGGTATTGGTAGTTTATTTTTTTTTTCTTTTCAAAACCATCACCGTATAAAGCGCTGTGTCATTTTACCATCGCTTACCATACCTTAATGTATGTAAGAAAAAATATAGAATCGTTTAAGAAAAATAGTGATATACATAATGTTAATACCAGATATAAAAATAAACTTGCCGTTCATGCCAGCCGTTTACACAAAGCCACTAAGTCATTTAAGGGGCAATGTATACGCTTTTATAATAAGGTTCCAGTGGACATTCAAAATTTACCTTTAAATAAATTCAAAACCATCATAAAACAGACATTATTTACCAAAGGCTATTATAAAATTTCTGACTATCTGGATGATAAGAAAGCATGGACATAGACCGCTCGGCGATATTCAGCCTAATTATACAATAAAATATAATTGTAACCCCAACTTATTTAAAAGAGCAACCCTTGAGTTTCTTGCTCGTTCTTCTCTGGGGAGTCTGCTTTGCGAATGAGCAATAATGTCAATAATTTTAATATTAAGATAAAAAATGTGACGGTTTCAAGTGATAATCTTTATCCTACGAAATAAATATTTTTTGACTTTGACTTTGACATTAAATTAAATAAATAAAAATTGGAGAAAATATGACTTCCAAACAAATTTCGAATGATAGCAATCCTATGAATACCTATTATAAATATTGAACTACCTATGTCAATACCTTCAATCAATCAATCAATCAATCAATCAATCAATCAAGAAAGAAAGAAAGAAAGAAAAAATTCTTTATTGCACACAGCTTAAAAATATACACAGTGATATTATTTAAACAGGTGTACAAAGGCGGTCTTATCGCTTATAGCGCTTATAGCGATCTCTTCCAGACAACCATGGCAAGTACACTTTATTGCACAAAATTCTACAATACACTTCTTAAAACAGCTTCAAAAAAAAATATAATTGTACAACCTTCTATTTCACTTACCTAATATGGCCTACTTTTTTCCTTGCGGTAAAAAAAACTCACCCGGTATTTTTTGAAAACTTTAAAAATGAAAAATGTGACTAATCAGTTTTTTCAGAAGCCTGCATGGTTTTTTTCTTTATATTTAAATTAATTTTAACATGCCTGTATCTGGTCTTGTATTCCCTTTAAAGTATCTTTATCAGACAGCCTCAGAGAGGACGGCGATGTTTTTCGAGTGTATGTAGATACCCTCATGTAACTTAAACGGCTTGACGTGTCGTTAGATTCGTCTTGATCCCTGGAGTATCGTAGGCAGTGGTGTGCTCAACGTTTTGTTACAGGGGAGGCAGAATTTTAAAATTTGAGCGACAGAATAGTCGCAGGCGAGGTGTTTGAATTTTGTTGTCATTGTTCTTATGCAATTCCTGTATAGTTGAAAGATCAATAAAGTTTGAAGTTGATATTCCTGGTCGAGTATTTTATTAAGGCAAAGGCATGCCGGGCTTTTTGGTACCTTAAATAAAGAACACTTCTGATTTTGTTGAATTGCGTTGCCCGTAAGTTCGTACAAGTTATATTTTAAATTATTAGTTAGTTCCTAAAATTCGTTAAACAAACTTAACGAGTATTTCATTAGATTTTAGGCTTTTGAGTTTATTAGTTTGTATAGTTTTTAGTAGTGTACTTTACATTATTGGAAACTATTTAATAAGTTTCCTTGTAAGAGTTTCCTTAATTGAGACTTGTAAGTTCCCTTAACTGAGATGTAACGTTACAATACGCCTAGCTAATGTTACACCCTCCTATTAATACAGCACATAGTCAATAGTGATCTTTCGCTTTTATAAGTATACAGCGTGAAATTTAATTCTTGTAATTCCTGTTTACTGGTGATTCCACGCTGATTACGAGCAACTTTCCCTATGGAACCGTAGTCGAATTCGATCAACAAATTTTCGAATTCCCATACAGAGTAAACTATTGTGAAGCCACTTTTAGTGTGGAAATCAATCAATCAATCAATCAAATACTCTTTATTGCACAATTAACAAAAGCTACATGAAGAATACAGCGTACATCATTAATCGCACAAAAAGGCGGCCTTATCGCTAACAATTTTCGGCTGAATTCGGCTATGGTTTCTAGTAGAAAGTTGTTCGTTATCAAAAAACAAATCAAAATTAAAAATATTTATTTTCATTCAAGCATCTACGCTTCTATCTGCGCTTCTACAACAAGGTTCCCATGGATCTTCCGCTTAATAAATTTAAACTTATTATAAAACAACAATTATGTAAAAAGGCATATTACAAAATTTCAGACTACGTTAATAAATAATAAATAAATAAAAATAAAATATCCTTAGACATGCACACAGCGCCATCTAGTTCCACAGTAAGCAACTATAGGCTTGTGTTGTGAATACCAGATGGTTGATATACTACATAAATACATTTTTGTAAATAAATACTTATTATAAATGAAAACATCCATAACTCGGGTACAAATGTCCGTATTCATCACACAAACATATGCCCTTAGCGGGATTCGAACTCGCAACCTTTTGGTATAGTGGCCAGAGTTGCTAACCACTACACCAAACAGGTCGTCAAATGATATTAATCCATGGGATTAAACGGCTCCTCTACACGATATATAAAAATTGTTGTAACCTTTCTAGATTGTAAATGATTGATTGAAAAGAGACAAACCCTCTGAGTTTCTCGCTAGCTCTTCTCAGTAGTGGTCGCGTTCCGAGCTAGTGGTAGTTTAAAAAACAAATGACGTTCAAAAGTGCATATTGTATTGCCTACATGAATAAATGATTTTCATTTCATTTCATTTCAATCTTGTACACAATTGTGAGAGTATCCTGTTAAGCTTCTTAAAACTTGTGTTAGGATAATCTGCTCTCCCGTGTTGTACTAATTCTGATTAGATTTTTACTTTATGCGTAATTTAAATTGAAAAACTTGTATTAGTTTGGTTAGTGCTTATGTGAATTGTAAATATAATATAAGAAATATTTATTTGTTTGATTTTGGGTATACAGATAAAGGTATTATTTTGTAGATAGGTAAGTAGTCCAACAAAATCTGCCTGTTGGGGCGTACAAATATTTAAAATATAAAAATAGAATTTAAAAATTCATGCAACGATCATAAACAGACACGATAAACGACAACATTGTGTTAACCCTGAATAACTTTAAAATATTACAATGTTACATTTAAAACTGAATTAATGTCATCTTACATCATATATGTTGTGTCAAGTACATTTTTTTTTTTCGTTTCATTCTCTCCTCTAGGAGAAGGCAAAGGGATCTAGCCCATAACAGCCATGTCTTATTTCTCTTATTTCTTCAGTTTGTAAGTCAGTCTCAGTCAAAACAAGTAATTCGTCGTATACTTGGCGTATACAGAGTCTAGTCACGGTCAAGTCATTCTTCAGTAAAGTAGCAGAATGCTTTACAAAAGATTTTGGCGGCTTCTTGTGGGAACCCGAAAGCTCCGTTACGCACTTTAATTTACACTTCCCTTCACTTGTACACCATCACTAACGTTTGCTGCACAATATTCTGCCATTATTAAGCTTCAAAAGAAAAATGCTACTTTACTCGCCGAGTTCCCGCCAAAAAGCCATTAAATAACAATACATAACAATATGTCAATTTAACTAATTATAAATAATGTCAGATTCTCATATTAAGAAACGGGTAATTCAATAAATTGTTATGAGAATTGGAAGCATAGAGAGCAGGTTTCTAAGCCCGTTCTAATAAAAAACAGTAGTTGGAAATCTATGACTATACTCCCACCCAAAGAGAAAAAAAATATTTTCGCAAATACAGACTAAATATCATAGATAACATAACATGGCGCACATTATTGGATGCGGAATTTAAAGAGAACAAGTTCAAATACAGTCCAAAGGAATTGGAACTCTATAATCATTACAATTGAGAGTTGAAAGTCGGGTGTCCGTTGGCACCGATCGGTGTCCGCGAGTGTTGACGGTATAAAAGTTTTTTTGGCACCGATCGGTGTCCGCGTCCGCCTAAAGGTTAAATTACAATTTATAACAATAAAATACAAAACAGATACTCTCTATTGCGCAAAATAATTTACAATAATTTTTGATGATAATAATAGAACACAATTAAGCGGTCTTATCACTAAAAGCTTATTATTATCACTTTAACCGCCTCCGTGGCTCAATGTAAACAACATTGGGTTTACGATTCGGAGGTCGCGGGTTCGATCCCCAGTGGGGTACGTGTTTTAAGTACTCGGTTTGGTTGGTGGTAGGGCATTTTAAATGTCCGCCTGGCTAGCTACCACCATCTTATCTAAATCTGCCGCCAAGCAGCAATGTTAATGGCATTGTTGTGTTCCGGTTGTCAGAGATAAGATAGCCAGTCCCCCAAATGTGTTGGGGTTTCCGGGTCAGTACGCTTCCACCTTCGGCCTCATCTTCACTTAACATCAGGTGTGATTGAGGTCAAGTGCTAACCCGTTGTGAATTAAAAAATTTAAAAAAAAAAAGCGATTTCTTCCAGACAGCCCACAGTTATAGGAAGTGTGTGGTACACGATAAATAAGTAAATAAAACGAAATCAGTGAATATGAAAAAATTGTTTAAAAATTATATAATAAAATGAAATGGCCAATTGTTCTACCACTCACCCGCCAGTTTGATTAGGTGCACAAGCTTGAGATGCTACCGCCATGTACGAGGAGTTCGAGAGGTGAAGACAGACAGACGACGACACCGACGACACCGATGCGGTGACAGACCGTCGAACGATGTGAAGTTAACAACAAGACCCTGTCTTGACCCTGTCCAACTTCACTGTGGACGTCGGTGCAATGGCGGTTTGGCGGGGTTTTTAAATTGGCCTAGCCCAAAATCCTACAGGAAGTTTGTAGATAGAAAAAAAAACAATTGGTCAGATATGTGTTTTGCGTGCGTGCGTGTGTGTACTTATATGTGTGTGTGTGTTTGTGTCACCAGTAAACAGGAATTACACGAATAAAATTTCACCCTATATATAGATTATTAGATCAAATTGTGACTCCTCGTTTTGTCCACAGACGAGAGCATAGAGAGTGTGGCGAGCAGTGACGCGGAGAAGCTAAGCAAGAACACGGCCAGGGAGGATTGGAAACGGTACAGGAAGGAGTTCCAGCAACCGGTCAAGTTTCGGTCAGTATATAATTTTTTGTAATGATTAACTGCATACGCGTTTGACCACAATCTCACCTGATTGAAAGTGACGATGCGGCCGAAGAAGCACGCGATCTCAGTAAACGCCATTCACCCTGCTGTTGAAGATCACGAGGTTGGATTCAGGAAAGACTGACGCCGGAAGGGAGTTGGAGCTTGGCTGTTCGTATTGTGAATGAAGAGTCGAACTGAAGTCGAAGTATATACTTCATGTCATTGTGGGAGATTGACATGAAAGAAAGAAAGAAAGAAAGAAATCGTTTATTGTCACAACATTATTTGCGCAATATACTTAACATTAGGTACTTACATTAGTAAATACACATCGGACAATACCACTTTTGTGACAAAAGGATGTGGTTCAGCATAATGCTGACAGAGACTAGCTGCTGCTCAGCGCTGGTTTTCAACCAGACCCCCTTATTGACCCCAAATAAATTGGGACCAGGGCAAGAAGATGATGAATCATGGTGGAATATTAAAGCTTCTTTTGAAAAGTATTTTTAACTAGCTTTCCGCCTGCGACTTTGTTCGCGTGCAAGACTTTATCAAAATCAGTTCAGCTAAAAATATAGCCTATATGTTAATCCAGGTCATAATCTGACTTTTGACTTTGATTTTTAATCTGTTGTCAGAGTGATCAACGTCATCAGGCACTGGGTGGACCAACACTTTTACGACTTCGAACGTGACCCGGCGCTGCTTGAAACGTTGCGGGAATTCCTGGAGACAGTCGACGGGAAGCCGATGAGGAAGTGGGTGCAGAGTGTGCTGAAAATTCTACAGAGGAAGGTTGGGATTCCTTTGATTTATCTAATGTGCTAGTTAATTTATCTAGTGTGCTAGTTAATTTATGTAGTGTGCTGGTTAATTTATCTAGTGTGCCAGTTAATTTATCTAGTGTGCTAGTTAATTTATCTAGTGTGCCAGTTAAATTATCTAATGCGCTAGTTAATTTTGTCGTAAGATAGATAGATAAAGCATTTATTTACGCCACTGCGTTCACACAACTACACAATTTTTAAATTACAAAGAAATATACATACAAATAAAAGTAAAGAATAGAAAATACAAACAGCGAGTGTGTGCCGCAGTAGCACAAATGGGTTACAACTCTTTATCATATGTGTACCCCACACATGTGATACTAATATTACGTAAACCTAAGACCATAAAAACCCGTGGGAAAGCAATAAATTGATTGATTGATTGATTGAAAAAATAGTATATTATGCAACTAGTGAATAAAGGACGGATTTAAAGCGCGGGCCGTAGATGAGTGATTCAACTGTTAGAATCCTGAGCGACGCGAGTGATTCATGGCCCTCGATATAAATTCGTACTTTATTCAGGAGTTGCATACTACACTTTATACCATGACTACGAGAAAAAGACATAATTTAAGCGAAAATAGAAATTTAATCAAGAAATAATAAATGTTACATTAATTGAAATGGACATTAAAATTGGAGCAATGACTGAAATTAAGCGTAATTTTCTTATTATTATCATTAGGGTGGTCAACTTGTGAAACAATATTTTTTTTTTCTATAATGGCAGCAAAGAACACAAAACAGTTTTTAATCTAATGCCAAACTCCTTGTCGCAAATATCGACCAATCAAATCTCGAGAATTTATTTGCACCAAAGAGTTTGAATTTCGAATCTTAGCGCAAGGAGTTCGTGTAAGCATTGAAATGGAGATCGGATATATTTTGTGTTCCAAATTCAAACACCAAAACAGTGAATGAAAGGCCTCTTTATTCACTGTTTTGCGTGAATAAAATAAGCTTTTTAGAGTAGGTATGGTATAAAAAATGTTTTTTGATTGATTCCCCTCAGAGCGGGCAGTGCGTGGAGGCGGAGTGCGGGTCGCTGCTGTCGGTGTCGGTGTCGGTGTCGGTGTCGCACGTGTTCGACCGCGCCCCCCCCGCGCTGCACCGCGCCCCCGCCGACCCCGAGCGCCACGGCTGGCACCCGCTGGCGCTGCACCCGCTGGAGCTGGCGCGCCAGCTCACGCTGCTCGAGTTCCAGCTCTACCGGCAGGTGGGTGGCCACACCACTCATCCTGAAAGTATCACATGGCCTAAAGAGCCGCGGCGACGTCTATTACAAACTATTCACATTACAACAACCACACAGCTACGCAAGCTAATCACGGAGCAAAGTGTTTACACATATAGGAGTATAGATACCGTCCATAAGCGTCCGCTACTGAGATACGCTACGTTACCTAGGCACTCGTGTCGCTTGCCACTAGACCACGATATCAATTAGCAGAGCTGACGAAATTTTCTTACTCATTTATATGTGACATACTATTATTGACCGCCTCCGTGGCTCAATGTAAACAACACTGAGTTTACGATTCGGAGGTCGCGGGTTCGATCCCCAGCGGGGTACATGTTTAAGTACTCGGTTTGGTTGGTGGTAGGGCATATTAAAATGTCCGCCTGGCTAGCTACCACCATCTTATCTAAATCTGCCGCCAAGCAGCAATGTTAATAGCATTGTTGTGTTCCGGTTGTCAGAGATAAGATAGCCAGTCCCCCAAATGTGTTGGGGTTTCCGGGTTAGTACGCTTCCACCTTCGACCTCACCTTCACTTAACATCAGGTGTGATTGAGGTCAAGTACGAACCCGTCGTGCATAAAAAAAAAAAATTGATTTGGTTTGAGTGTTGATATTGTATGAATACTTTCTAATAGATGGTGCTAGAGTGCTTCGGTCCATTATGGTCCATATAATACTTTTAGGGAGATTCGTCTGTACACGGGAATCACTCTTCGCGATGACAATTCTATGGAAAATATTTTATTGCAGAAAATTCCATATGATTAGTGAGTCTTCAGTCTTGTGACCGGTCTCGAGTAAACATGTTGATTAATAAACCTAACTTGAGACCTGAAAAGCACGTACATACTCGAGCAGTACTCGCATGAGAAGTGCACGAATTAATAAACAAAACTCAAGACTATCATTCATTCGCCGCGAGGCGAATTCTTGAAAAGTGATCTCGGCTGAGTAGACCTCAAGATTGAGATAGCGTCAACTGCTTAAGACGTATCTCGAGTGATACCTCGAGACTTGTATTGAGATTGGTTCATTAATACGGGCCTAAGTTACCCGAAATAAATGTCAAGTGTCCTATGTCAATTTCTATCCTTCTAAAATGACAGTCCCGTTTACCTCCCACCATCCTCAGGATGCTGTCGGTGCTGCCACACACTCTACTCATCTAAATCTAACCGCAAAGAACTTTCGTGACAACGTCGGTCGCAATGGTAAACTTTTGCAGTAACAAACTTTCGCGACAACTTACGTCGCAATTGTAAAATTTCGCAGTAAAGAAGTTCACAACTATGATTTCCACTCGAATGCACTGCATGTCTTCAACATACGCCGTAAATGTAACACGTCTCCTCTGACACTGTGCAGGTGAGGCCGTCGGAGCTGGTGGGCGCCGTGTGGACCAAGAAGGACAAGGAGAAGACCAGCCCCAACCTTCTCAGGTGCATCAAACACACCACCAACGTGAGTCGCAAATAGTGATGCACAACACGATCGAACGATTCAAATCTATCTGGTATCTAACGTGGAACGTCCGCCCGCAGTTCACCCGGTGGATGGAGAAGTGGATAGTGGAGAGCGAGAACGTGGAGGAGCGCGTGGGGGTGGTGTGCCGCGTGCTGGAGGTGGCGGCCGCGCTGCGCGACCTCAACAACTTCAACGGCGTCCTGGCCGTCGTGGCGGCCTGCGGCAGCGCCTCCGTGCATCGGCTCCGGGCCACCTTCCAGGTAGGGAGCCCTCTCCGCCTGCAGCTGCAGCTGCAGCTGGCCGTCGTGGCGGCCTGCGGCAGCGCCTCCGTGCATCGGCTCCGGGCCACCTTCCAGGTAGGGAGCCCTCTCCGCCTGCAGCTGCAGCTGCAGCTGGCCGTCGTGGCGGCCTGCGGCAGCGCCTCCGTGCATCGGCTCCGGGCCACCTTCCAGGTAGGGAGCCCTCTCCGCCTGCAGCTGCAGCTGCAGCTGGCCGTCGTGGCGGCCTGCGGCAGCGCCTCCGTGCATCGGCTCCGGGCCACCTTCCAGGTAGGGAGCCCTCTCCGCCTGCAGCTGCAGCTGCAGCTGGCCGTCGTGGCGGCCTGCGGCAGCGCCTCCGTGCATCGGCTCCGGGCCACCTTCCAGGTAGGGAGCCGGGTCCGCCTGCAGCTGCAGCTGCAGCTGGCCGTCGTGGCGGCCTGCGGCAGCGCCTCCGTGCATCGGCTCCGGGCCACCTTCCAGGTAGGGAGCCGGGTCCGCCTGCAGCTGCAGCTGCAGCTGGCCGTCGTGGCGGCCTGCGGCAGCGCCTCCGTGCATCGGCTCCGGGCCACCTTCCAGGTAGGGAGCCGGGTCCGCCTGCAGCTGCAGCTGCAGCTGGCCGTCGTGGCGGCCTGCGGCAGCGCCTCCGTGCATCGGCTCCGGGCCACCTTCCAGGTAGGGAGCCGGGTCCGCCTGCAGCTGCAGCTGCAGCTGGCCGTCGTGGCGGCCTGCGGCAGCGCCTCCGTGCATCGGCTCCGGGCCACCTTCCAGGTAGGGAGCCCTCTCCGCCTGCAGCTGCAGCTGCAGCTGGCCGTCGTGGCGGCCTGCGGCAGCGCCTCCGTGCATCGGCTCCGGGCCACCTTCCAGGTAGGGAGCCGGGTCCGCCTGCAGCTGCAGCTGCAGCTGGCCGTCGTGGCGGCCTGCGGCAGCGCCTCCGTGCATCGGCTCCGGGCCACCTTCCAGGTAGGGAGCCGGGTCCGCCTGCAGCTGCAGCTGCAGCTGGCCGTCGTGGCGGCCTGCGGCAGCGCCTCCGTGCATCGGCTCCGGGCCACCTTCCAGGTAGGGAGCCGGGTCCGCCTGCAGCTGCAGCTGCAGCTGGCCGTCGTGGCGGCCTGCGGCAGCGCCTCCGTGCATCGGCTCCGGGCCACCTTCCAGGTAGGGAGCCGGGTCCGCCTGCAGCTGCAGCTGCAGCTGGCCGTCGTGGCGGCCTGCGGCAGCGCCTCCGTGCATCGGCTCCGGGCCACCTTCCAGGTAGGGAGCCGGGTCCGCCTGCAGCTGCAGCTGCAGCTGGCCGTCGTGGCGGCCTGCGGCAGCGCCTCCGTGCATCGGCTCCGGGCCACCTTCCAGGTAGGGAGCCGGGTCCGCCTGCAGCTGCAGCTGCAGCTGGCCGTCGTGGCGGCCTGCGGCAGCGCCTCCGTGCATCGGCTCCGGGCCACCTTCCAGGTAGGGAGCCGGGTCCGCCTGCAGCTGCAGCTGCAGCTGGCCGTCGTGGCGGCCTGCGGCAGCGCCTCCGTGCATCGGCTCCGGGCCACCTTCCAGGTAGGGAGCCGGGTCCGCCTGCAGCTGCAGCTGCAGCTGGCCGTCGTGGCGGCCTGCGGCAGCGCCTCCGTGCATCGGCTCCGGGCCACCTTCCAGGTAGGGAGCCGGGTCCGCCTGCAGCTGCAGCTGCAGCTGGCCGTCGTGGCGGCCTGCGGCAGCGCCTCCGTGCATCGGCTCCGGGCCACCTTCCAGGTAGGGAGCCGGGTCCGCCTGCAGCTGCAGCTGCAGCTGGCCGTCGTGGCGGCCTGCGGCAGCGCCTCCGTGCATCGGCTCCGGGCCACCTTCCAGGTAGGGAGCCGGGTCCGCCTGCAGCTGCAGCTGCAGCTGGCCGTCGTGGCGGCCTGCGGCAGCGCCTCCGTGCATCGGCTCCGGGCCACCTTCCAGGTAGGGAGCCGGGTCCGCCTGCAGCTGCAGCTGCAGCTGGCCGTCGTGGCGGCCTGCGGCAGCGCCTCCGTGCATCGGCTCCGGGCCACCTTCCAGGTAGGGAGCCGGGTCCGCCTGCAGCTGCAGCTGCAGCTGGCCGTCGTGGCGGCCTGCGGCAGCGCCTCCGTGCATCGGCTCCGGGCCACCTTCCAGGTAGGGAGCCGGGTCCGCCTGCAGCTGCAGCTGCAGCTGGCCGTCGTGGCGGCCTGCGGCAGCGCCTCCGTGCATCGGCTCCGGGCCACCTTCCAGGTAGGGAGCCGGGTCCGCCTGCAGCTGCAGCTGCAGCTGGCCGTCGTGGCGGCCTGCGGCAGCGCCTCCGTGCATCGGCTCCGGGCCACCTTCCAGGTAGGGAGCCGGGTCCGCCTGCAGCTGCAGCTGCAGCTGGCCGTCGTGGCGGCCTGCGGCAGCGCCTCCGTGCATCGGCTCCGGGCCACCTTCCAGGTAGGGAGCCGGGTCCGCCTGCAGCTGCAGCTGCAGCTGGCCGTCGTGGCGGCCTGCGGCAGCGCCTCCGTGCATCGGCTCCGGGCCACCTTCCAGGTAGGGAGCCGGGTCCGCCTGCAGCTGCAGCTGCAGCTGGCCGTCGTGGCGGCCTGCGGCAGCGCCTCCGTGCATCGGCTCCGGGCCACCTTCCAGGTAGGGAGCCGGGTCCGCCTGCAGCTGCAGCTGCAGCTGGCCGTCGTGGCGGCCTGCGGCAGCGCCTCCGTGCATCGGCTCCGGGCCACCTTCCAGGTAGGGAGCCGGGTCCGCCTGCAGCTGCAGCTGCAGCTGGCCGTCGTGGCGGCCTGCGGCAGCGCCTCCGTGCATCGGCTCCGGGCCACCTTCCAGGTAGGGAGCCGGGTCCGCCTGCAGCTGCAGCTGCAGCTGGCCGTCGTGGCGGCCTGCGGCAGCGCCTCCGTGCATCGGCTCCGGGCCACCTTCCAGGTAGGGAGCCGGGTCCGCCTGCAGCTGCAGCTGCGGCAGGACTCAAATTGGATCCGTGGGATTGGGGATGATAATCATCTTGTTTCAAAATCAAAAAAATTTGAAAACGTCACAATTTTTGAAAACTGCTTAATGTAACCCACAGTGGGTTTACACGGTCAGTACGCTTCCACCTTCGACCTCTGCTTTACTTAACATCAGGTGTGATTGAGGTCGAGTACTGACCCGTAGTGCTTAAAAAATTATTTCGACTTCATGACGAGTCAGGTTCCATAATAGTAAGTCACGTTTTGATAATTTTTACAGTACATTCTACATATCTAAAGTCACTTTATCCTAAATGGTGTTCAGGGATATCCCAAATCAAAGATTAATGCTTGAAACAATATCCACGGGGGTGAGCCCATCGCCGTTGAAACGTGCAAGTTTGTAAATGTTTTTTTGATGATATGTCCCTTAGTCGCCTTCTACCACACCTACGGGAGAAGACGGGTTGATTCTATTGTTTTTACTTGTCGAAACCACATCGCTCAAAATACAATTACACTATTCTATGGACTAGCTCTCCGTCCGTGTGGTTAAAAGACTTGGCTGTATTGACGCCGAATTCTTTGCCCGTCCAAAAGAAAATATTTTTTTTACCACAATCCACAGGGAATAAGTTTACAGCAAATTTTAAAGTTCTTACAGTCTGTAGATGTTTTTTGATGGAAAGTCCCTTTTAAACGTCACCCACGCGAGGGGTCACAACACGGATCATGTTAAACTAATAAATTTAAGTCTTCTTCAATTTCAGAGCTACGCTCTTGTCGGTGGAGTAATGACCACGCCTCTCTACTTTCCGCCCTCGTTTTAACCTCTTGGTACGACACGACATTCACCTTTTCTTTCACTTGGTCAAAGTCATTACGCCTAGGTCTTCCCCTTCTTCTCTTTCCTTCAATCTTTCCCTCAATTTATGTTCTTCAAAGAAATATCGTGTCGTATCAAGTGGCCTATGCTTTCCTCTTTGGTTCTCAACTGTGGCTGACATGGAATCTCTTCTCCTTTACCATCGTTAACTAATTGTTAATGTACTGTCTGTGTGTACCAGCTGGTCCCGATACGGTTGATGCGCGCTTTGGAGGAGTTCCGGGAACTGAACTCGGACCACTTCCGCCGCTACCAGGAGCGGCTGCGGAGCATCAACCCGCCCTGCGTGCCCTTCCTGGGCATGTACCTCACCAACATACTCCACATCGAGGAGGGGAACCTCGGTCAGTCAACAACAATAGATATTTATTTTATTTTCTTGGGAATGTCAATTTTAATAAATTGTCTAAGAAGTTACTAAGGGTAAATGTTTGTGTGATGAATACGAACATTTATTCCCGAGTCATGGATGTTTATATAAATATTGATGTATGTTTATCCGTTATCACGTATCCATAGCTCAAGCTTTGCTTAGTTTGGAACTAGATGATTGGAGTAAGTGTCCCAAATATTTATTTATTTATTATTATTATTAATTAAAAACGTTCCGCAGACTTCCTGCCGAACAGTGAACTGATAAACTTCTCCAAGCGGCGGAAAGTGGCGGAGATCACCGGCGAGATCCAGCAGTACCAGAACCAGCCGTACTGCCTCACCGTGGAGCCGAAAACGAGGGTGAGTCCTGCCACATCACGTTGTTTCAAGAGTACAAGCTTAAAGATGACCAGCCTGCGTATCGTGACAGCGTTTGTCGCACGCGACGCGAGAGCGGGATAGTTGTGTATTTCGTCCAAACGAATGAGCAGGACAAATATCTCTGTCATGCTCCTAGGCCCGTATTAATAAACAGTTCTCAAGATTCACATGGCCTCAAGTTGACGTTTGAGAGTCTGTTGCATATTAAAACTGCATCAGAAAAAATGGCCTTGAAATCGAGACACGATCTCAATCTCAAGAACGATTTATTAATACGGGCCCTAGTGCTGTTTTGTATGTGAAACTGACTGCTATACCTACTAAAAAGTCACGGGTTCGAACCTGGGGTAATAATTAATAAAGTAGTAAATTAATAATAATTAATAATTTTGTAACATAAAAACCTTTTTTTTTAAATAGCAACCTCTCGAGTTTCTTGCTTGTTCTTCTCAGCGGAAAAGTGGCTTTTGAACAAGCAGTAGCTTTAAAAATGTAAAATCTGACTAATTGAAGTGTACCCTGTGTACCTACAAAATAAAGCATTTTTTGAGAAGATAGATAGTTTTACTGTCAAGTTGAGGTGAACATTTTTGCGTTCGTTTGCTAAAAATTTCCCAATTAGCTCGCTTTCGTTCGATCGCTGTATTAACGCCCTAGAAGTAAATTATGGTAAACTAATGTAACTGAAAAAACAATTAACCGCCTCCGTGGCTTAATGTAAACAACATTAGGTTTACGATTAGGAGGTCGCGGGTTCGATCCCCAGCGGGGTACATGTTTAAGTACTCTGTTTGGTTGATGGTAGGGCATTTTAAAATGTACCTTCTTATGTAAATCTGCCGCCAAGAAGCAATGTTAATAGCATTAACATTAACTTACAGCACATAAGATAGCCAGTCCCCCAAATGTGTTGGGGTTTCCGGGTCAGTACGCTTCCACCTGCGACCTCATCTGCACTTAACATCAGGTGTGATTGAGGTCAAGTACGAATCCGTCGTGCATAAAAAAAAAACAATTTCTAAATTAATACTAATTTGGAACTACTTGGAAGTTGGTGAACGTAAAAAAAAATTTTTTGGAGTAAGTTTACTGTATTGGTTTTGAATTAAAAAGATCTATAGTAGATAACTCATAAGGGAGGTAATTGAAGGCAATTGCTGTTCTGCAGAAAAAAGAATTCTTGCGGTGTTTGTGTAGTATACAGGGTTGCAATTAGGGATGTAAAGCGGTAAAATTACCTCGGTAAAATGCGGTAGAAAACGGTAAAATATGGTAATATTCGGTAAAAGCGTATTAAACTACTGCAATAGTGAGGAACCTTCGGGCTGCGTCGGCTCTCCGCGGCCTCGTCGTCGGGAGGGATGTGGAGCGGGGCCGTGCCGTCGGTCGGCAACCGGGGGGGGGGGGCCCTCCATGCAACAGATGACGCTAAGATTTCGTGACATAATTTTCACAAATCAGGTAGTTTCGAATAAACACTATGGTTACTCTTGCGCGTGTAGTCTGCCGGACAAAACCAAGTCAACTAATCGCCGTTTGCTCAGTCGCCCGCCGACAGCGGAACGGCAACAGCGCATGTGCCGCACAATATGGCAGACTGCACTAATCGGCAGCATCGCTTAATGATTTATCAACTATACGCGGGGTTTATAACATATTACTTTATGAATGAATGATGAATTTAAAACATATTTATTAGACACATTACTTTAGCTATTTCCACAGCTTGATGTCATATGGCATATTGTTGTGGGGAAACGCTGCTGACATACATATCATTTTTGTTCTGGAGAAGCGTGCTATTCGTGCCATTTATAAATTAGGACCTAGAGTGTCTCTTAGGGATAAGTTTAAGGAAATTAATATTTTAACAATGACTTCTGACATTTTTGAGAATTTGTTATATGCAAAAAAAATATAACCTTACTCGCTAAAAATAGTGATAGGCACAATGTTAATACAAGGAATAAGAACCAGTTATCTGTTTATGTTAGCCGACTTCACAAAGTTAGTAAATCCTTCAAAGGGCAATGTATACGCTTTTATAATAAGGTTCCAGTAGACATTCAAAATTTGCCTTTAAATAAATTTAAAGCAATCATAAAACTGAAATTATTAGCAAAAGGCTATTATAAAATCACTGACTATTTGAATGATAAGCAAGCATGGACATAGCTGTCTTATTATTCATATAATTATCAAATCACAAATTGTAACCCATAATCTGTTTAAAAGAGCTACCCTAGAGTTTATTGCTCGTTCTTCTCTTGTGAGTCAGCTTTGTGAATGAGCCGTAAATTTAAATGTAATATTAATAGTGACGTTTTGAAGTGATAATTTTATCCTATGAAATAAAATATTTTGATTTGATACATTATGATTACCCTTGCGCGTGTAGTCTGCCGGACAAAACCAAGTCAACTAATCGCCGGTTGCTCAGTCGCCTGCCATCAGCGGAACGGCAAGAGCGCATATGCCGCTCAATATGGCGGAGTGCACTAATCGGCAACGTCGCTTAATGATTTATCAACTGTACGCGGGATTTAAAACAAATTAAAATTAACATTTTTTAATTGATTTTTGTTATATACTCGTAAATGACCGTAAAATACCCGAGCCTTTTCAGTAACATTACGTAATTTCGCATCCCTAATTGCAATGCGGGAGATAATTTCTCGGTGGTTTCGCTTGTTTTGCGTCGTATTTGTTGACCTGTATGTTATGCGCAGGCATTCCTGGAGTCCCTGGAGCCGTTCCCCGGGATGACCGACAACGAGATCACCAACTACCTATACGCGAAGAGCCTCGAGATCGAGCCTCGCCCGCCGACCAAGCAGATGCCTAAAGCCGTGAGTCAATCTCACCTCGTGTCTTTCACTCCAGGGTTGGGTGGTAGTAAGGCATTTTCTTACATTTTAATTTAATTTCTACATTGTCCTGAGCCACGCCTAAGCATAAAAACAAAAATAAAAAAAAGTTATTAGCCATTGGAAAGTCGCCCATACTTTCTTTGGTGGCAGCAACTACTCTACAGGGGGGGGACTGAAAATCAGCAACACTGCTGAGTCCCTACCCATTCATCACAACACTGTGGTTCTCGATTCTATGTATGCTTGTGTTTTCTTTTTTTTGATGAATAAACACCTTTTATTATTTTAATGTCCGCCTGGCTTGCTGTTAATAGCATTGCTGTGTTCCGGTTGTCAGAGATAAGATAACCAGGCACCCAAATAAGATGGGATTTCCGGGTCAGTACGCTTCCACCTTCGACCTCATCTTCACTTAACATCAAGTGTGATTTATACTCAATCATTTATTGCATTCCTTATGTTTTGTTTTGATGACATTATGGTGTACTGTATCAATAAGGACCTTGTGAAGGCACAGCAACATGAGAGAGTAGCATGCACTAATTTAAATAATTACATAAAATGCTTAATACATTATTTACCAGCTAGATACTTAACCTATTATATTATCATATGTATTTTTACCATTGTATTCCAATTATATATTTAGATCAAGGACTAACCCGTTGGGCATAAAAAAATCATAACAACGCCATCTAGCGACAGTAATTTTAATTATTTTTTTACAAATTAGCCTCTTTATTGGTTGCCCTAACTTTGATAAATGACAACGTTTCTAGCCCCGCAAGTATCCCGAGCTGTCCCTGAAGCCGGTGAAGGTGTCCCGGCGGAATCACCAAGACTCCCCCTCCTTACACAACTCCAACAACTCTAATAATTACAACAACGATGACAACTTGAGTGAGTACTGCAAGGTTGTATATTTCTAGTTGGATCTTACAGCATTGGGCGCGAAAATGAATGAACATTCTTTTAGAATTGATCGAGGAATTTTAACGAAAATGATCCTTGCGGCGCTTCTTTTCCCACAGATGATTTCCCTTTCCGAAGCGGTGGTAGCTTGGACATACCGACTGACCGAATAATGCTTAGCCCTATTTTTATTTCCAATAGATTTAAATTGACATTCAGCTCATGTATCTTACGTTAAAATAAATGCTTGAAGTTTGAATCCAAACAGTTATATCAACTAGGGACGCAAGCATGATGTGGATTAATATTATACCGCTTGAGTTTCTTTCTTCTTCTTATTTTTGAGGATGGCAACCAGTCAACCTCATTGTCGAGGGACATTACTGCCAGTTTCGAGTGAAAATTTTTATTTATCTTATTTCTTCAGTTTATAGGTCAGTCTCAATCAAAACAAGTAATTCGTCGTATACAGAGTCTAGTCACGGTCAAGTCATTCTTCAGTAAAGTGGCAGAATGCTTTACAAAAGATTTTGGCGGCTTCTTGTGGGAACCCGAAAGCTCCGTTACGCACTTTAATTTACACTTCCCTTCACCTGTACACCAACACTAACGTTTGCTGCACAATATTCTGCCATTATTAAGCTTCAAAAGTTAGAATGCACAAATTTTAAGACTTATAAAGAAAAATGCTACTTCACTCGCCGAGTTCCCGCCAAAAAGCCTGAGTTTCTTTACCGAAGGAAAAAAATAGGGCATATTAGGTAAGTGAAATGGAAGTTATTGGCATAGGTAGTTTAATTATTTTATTTCAAAACCATCATCGATTCTCGCGCCGGTGGGAGGTTGATATTGCGACTGGCAATATTCATGGGGTTCCTATCATGCGTAATTTATATGGAACTCATATTTTCTCACAAGTTCTTTTTATAATAGGCTACAAATGCGACCATCAAATGACAATGCATTATTAAAAATACCAAATAAACTACCTATGCCAATAAATTCTAATTCACTGACATAATATGCCCTATTTTTTTCCCTAACGGAAAAAACTCATCCGTTACATTTACACCCAAAATATTTAAATTACTATTTCATTTCATTATGAATCGGAATTCCAGGGCACAGATTTCAGTTTGAGAAAAGGAAGGAAGAAAATTTATTTATTTCAATTTACTTCAGAGACAAACAGATAAGTAGTATGTACTCTAAAAATATTACATATATTGATTAACCTATAGTCTCCTATATTACATAATCCGATGTGCATTTATATATTACGTATTATGTATATACTCGTATTGAATTCCGTGATGATAGGTTGCCTGGAAGAGATCGCTGTAAGCGATAAGGCCGCCTAATTTGTAGTTTCTATAAGATATTTAAATGTACCTTCCTTATTTAAACAATAAAGCGTATTTGATTGATTGATTACGTAACATAAGGAATCAAATGCCGAAGTTTCCGAACCTGAGTTCAGGTGAATCGATTCCCGACAACTCGATTTTAATATCAATCACGCTATACTGAGAAGTAAACTATGGTAACTCGATACTTCTATCCATTAGACATTTTGCCCCTTATCCTTATTTCTAGAGAGAGGGGTATGTATGACGGATTGCAATATTTTGATAGATGGAGAAAAAGTGGAGCAAGTGCGTGAGTTTGTGTATTTGGGTTATTTGTTTACAAGGGATGGAAAGTGTGACGAGGACATCGAAAGAATGTGAATGCCGGAAATCAGGTAAATGGAGCACTGCATGCCTTTATGAGGAGCCAGAATGTGTCCTAAAAAGCTCGTCTGGCTGTTCATGGCGGGGTGCTGGTTCCAACACTGACTTACGGGAGTGAATGCTGGGTATGGCAAAAGAAGAATGAAAGTAGAATACATGCAGTGGAAATGAGATCATTGAGAAGTATTAATGGGGTGACTTTGAAAGATAGAATCAGGAATAGTGTAATTAGGGAGTTAAGCAGTGTGAAAGAAGACGTAGTGACAAAGATTGAAAAAGGTATGCTGAGATAGTTTGGACATGTGGAGAGGATGAATGATGGAAGAATAACGAAAGAGATATACGATGTGGATGGTAGTGTTGGTAGGGGAAGACCACGGCGAACGTACCATGATCAAATCGGGGACGTCTTAAAGAAAGGCCAAGTCAAGAGTACCCTAAACCGACGAGCATGTATGAACAACCTGAGAGTGAATGAAGCAAAAGAGGTGTGTCAGGATCGTAGCAAGTGGAAGTATGTGGTCTCTGCCTACCGCTACGGGAAACAGGCGTGACTTATGTATGTATGTATGTACTATAACAATATTCTGTGTTTCAGGTGTGTCCCAGCTGTCGCCCACAAGTAGCACGTGGGACGGGATATCGATTTCTTCTTTAGTGTTACACCACGACGAACACAGAGGTATGGACAGTTAAATCGTCTTTTTTTTTTTATTAAAAACAGGTTTCGCGTTTGACTACAATCTCACCTGATGGCAAGTGACGATGTTGCCGAAGATGTATCACGCGCACCCAGTAAATGCCTATTCACTTTAGACTTGTGACTACCTGGTTGGTTGGCTCATATTTTTTTTTCTTAACTGACTACCTCGTTGGTTGGCTCATATTTTTTTTTCTTATATGACTACCTGGTTGGTTGGCTCATATTTTTTTTTCTTATATGACTACCTGGTTGGTTGGCTCATATTTTTTTTTCTTATATGACTACCTGGTTGGTTGGCTCATATTTTTTTTTCTTATATGACTACCTGGTTGGTTGGCTCATATTTTTTTCTTAACTGACTACCTGGTGGGTTGCCTCATATTTTTTTTTCTTAACTAACTACCTGGTTGGTTGGCTCATATTTTTTTTTCTTACCTGACCACCTAGTTGGTTTGTTGATATTTTTTTTCTTACCTGACTACCTGGTTGGTTAGTTGATATTTTTTTTTCGAACTACCTTTTCACTTAGACAAAAACTGTACCATGTTTCAGTACCTACAGTTGTTTAATTTTCTTCGACATAATTATATTTGTATGTCTTTAAACAAACGAATTGATTAGAAACAAAATTTTATATGCACCAGTTTGTAAAAATATCTTAATCTAATACAGTTTAAACCATTTTACAATTTCCATTGGACTCTGCTATCACGTTGAGGGCGGTTACAAAACTGACCAACCAACTATGTGTCATTGACAATGGTGTCGATTCGGATGTACACCGACTAAACTAAAATCAGTTTTGGAGTGGTGCCGTCGCATCGTACTGTTCCAGGGAGAAAGAGACAGTACTACTTTAAAACTGTTTTCAGTTTAGTGGGCGTACATCCGAATCGACACCATGGTCCAATGAGACATCGTCAAATTGCCGAGCGAATTGAACCAACCAATCTTACATAATAGAATTCCTGCACAGACTATAAAACGACAATATATATTAATAATATATGAATATCTTTGCATATATACTACACTGGTATGATGGATACTAGAAACTACACAAATACATTTTTTTTTTGTAAATAAATGAAATACATCCATAAAGGTCTATTCAGACATAAGCGATATCGCTGTCGCGCTCGGTAGCGATACCGAATCGGTACGCGATATCGCGACATGAGCGATATCACTGTGGCGCTAGGTTAAATGATTAGTCGTCCATTAATAAACACGAGTACGCTTCGTCTGTGACCGCTGGAATTTATAATTTTTATAATGGATAGCAATGAAGAGGCAGCATTATTGTTATTAGCTTTACTTGACCCACCAATAAGGAATCGAATTAGGATACACGACATAAATGAAGAACACGAAATTCATGGAGTTTTTTACACATTATACCCACGTTTGAAGAGATGAAGATATGTTTTACAATGCATTTAGAATGTCTACCGAGGGCGACAGCGATATCGCGTACCGATTCGTTATCGCTACCGAGCGCGACAGCGATATCGCTTATGTCTGAATAGACCTTAACTCGGGAACACATGTTTGTATATCATACAAACATATGCCCCTAGCGGGATTCGAACCCGCGACCTCTTGGTATAGCATTCAGAGTTTCTATACTACACCAAACAGGTCGTATAATAAATGTAACCTTCTTATGCACACGTTACCGCTTGACCTCAACACCTGATGTTAAGTGAAGACGAGGCCGAATGTGAAAGCGCACTCATCCGGAAACCAAGAACAATGCTATTAACATTACAAAAAAAATATGTATTTATGTAGTATATCAACCATCTGGTATCCACAACACAAGCATATAGTTGCTTACTATGGAACTAGATGGCGCTGTACACACACACGTGTCCAAGGATATTTATTTAATAAAACCTCAATTACATTCGTTGTCAGGGTCGAGATCTGAGGACCGCGGCAGCCTGGTGAGTCCCCGCCTCGAGCGCTGCTCCAGCAACTCCTTCAGCCAGTTCAGCCTCTTCGACAAAGGATTGGCGCTCTTCGACAAGAGCAAATCCACTGCTACCTTGAACACCAAGTGAGTTCTCTCATGTTTTGTAGAAAAAAAGGCTTGATTGACACTTTTTAACTTCGACCTCCTCCGTTGGGTTTACTATTCGGAGGTCGCGGGTTCGATCCCCAGCGGGGTACATGTTTAAGTACTCGGTTTGGTTGGTGGTAGGGCATTTTAAATGTCCTCCTGGCTAGCTACCACCATCTTATCTAAATCTGCCGCCAACCAGCAATGTTAATAGCATTGTTGTGTTCCAGTTGTCAGAGATAAGATAGCCAGTCCCCCATATGTGTTGGGGTTTCCGGGTCAGTACGCTTCCACCTTCGACCTCATCTTCACTTAACATCAGGTGTGATTGAGGTCAAGTAACAATCCGTTGTGCATAAAAAAAAAATTGTACGAATCGCCAGTAGCCAGAAATTTTAATGTAATTTCTGCTGAAATTACATCTCTCCGCCGTGTAGCGTTCTTTTGCATATAGAAGCCGAATAATTAGATAGATAGATAAACTGGCACACATACAAGAGAGAAATATGAACAAATAAGAAAACAACAAGAGACATACAATTTTTGACA